>JBBGZY010000889.1:2055000-2655000 GCA_037952925.1 Lithobates clamitans | reverse complement strand
AAAAACTTCTGGAAAAAAATAAACCATTCAAAAGACTCATTATGCCGCATAGATTATACGTTGGGGTGTTAGCTTTCCAAAATGGGGTCATTTTGTGGGTGTTTCCATTGTCCTGGTGCTCCAGGGCCTTCAAAAGTGTAATAGGTGGTTGAGAAATGTGATGTGTAATTTATGCTCCTAGAACACCTGATGGTGCTTCATGCATGTTGGGCCTCTGTATGTGGCCAGGCAGTGAAAAAGTCCCACACATGTGGTATCGTAATACTCAGGAGGAGTAGCAGAATGTATTTTGGGGTGTCATTTTTGCTATCTAAATGCCATGTGTTGGAAATATCTTATAAACGGACAACTTTGTGTAAAAAAAAATGCGGTTTCATTTTTTTCCACATTTTCCAAAAACTTCTGGAAAAAAATAAACCATTCAAAAGACTCATTATGCCACATAGATTATACGTTGGGGTGTTAGCTTTCCAAAATGGGGTCATTTTGTGGGTGTTTCCATTGTCCTGGTGCTCCAGGGCCTTCAAAAGTGTAATAGGTGGTTGAGAAATGTGATGTGTAATTTATGCTCCTAGAACACCTGATGGTGCTCCATGCATGTTGGGCCTCTGTATGTGGCCAGGCAGTGAAAAAGTCCCTCACATTTGGTATCGTAATACTCAGGAGGAGTAGCAGAATGTATTTTGGGGTGTCATTTGTGGTATACACATGCCATGTGAGAGAAATAAGCTATTACAATGACAATTTTGTGGGGAAAAAAAAAAAAAAATCTCAATTTTGCAAAGAATTGTGGGAAAAAAATACAACTTCAAATAACTCACCATGCCTCTAACTAAATACATTGAAATTTCTACTTTCCAAAAAGGGGTTATTTGGGGGGCATTTGTACTTTCCTGGCTTGTTAGGGTCTCAGGAAATGAGATAGGCCTCAGTACATCAGATGTGATAATTTTTTTATGATTTGCACCATAGCTTGTAGACTCTAAAACTTTCACACAGACCAAATAATTTCCACAAATTTTTGGTTATTTTTACCAAAGATATGTAGCAGTATAAATTGTGGCCAAAATTTATGAAGAAAAATTACGAATTTGCAAAATTTTATCACAGAAATTAGAAAAAATTTGTTTTTTTTCAAAATTTTCGGTCTTTTTTCATTTATAGCGCAAAAAATAAAAAACCCAGAGGTGATCAAATACCACCAAAATAAAGCTCTATTTGTATGAAGAAAAGGACAAAAAAATCATTTGGGTACAGTGTTGCATGACTGAGTAATTGTCATTCAAAGTGTGAGAGCACTGAAAGCTGAAAATTGGTCTGGATAGGAGGGGGGTTTAAGTGCCTAGTAAGCAAGTGGTTAATCATCATGGTGGGGATCCCACGGGACTTACTGTCAAGGGTATCTACAGATTAAATCTTCCCCTTAGAAGGGGTGATTTTGACAGAATTCTCTGCCAGAAAGAAAAAATGTGGATATATACCCTTGACAGTATGTCCCCATATGGGTTAAATAATGAGTGCAATTTGTCAGTATTTCTTACATCCTAGTTGCTAAGGGAGATACCCCACGCTTTCTTGTTCTTGTCTTTACCTATTTGATAATATACTTATTTATGTCTGATTTCCATATCCATCTTATTTTTCCTATTGTCTTTAGCATCATTTTTCTTTTCTTTCCCCCCCCTCCCCCTCTTTCTTTATGTATTTTTGTATGATTTTGAGGGGGTACTACACCCACGGACGGGCCCGTTCTATCTATATTTGTTGTTGTTCTATGGTTTGAATGGCTGTCTATTTGTTGCGCCGTAGCCTAGACAACCGATAGCTGACGTATTTATGTCTGCAATGGGGATGGCTATATAAGCCGCCTGCTTCGGCTACGGCGCATGCTCTGAAGAAATCCTTGACGGATGAAACGCGTAAAAAAGCATGACGCCATCACGCCCAACGTAGCACGCACACGGACCCACCCATCAGCCCTGGGTTTCCGATTCGCTGAGCCGTTGAAGCCGCTGAGGCCTTGCCGCACGGAATAAGGAAGTGTTTGAGGAGTTACACCGCATCCAGGCGGCACGCCACAAACCTCTTTCCAATCTCGACTATGCCGGCTGGCATTCGGCCAAAAGACCCACGAGTTACCCCTACTTGACCAGAGGAGGATTTAGCTGCCTTGTACAACGTGAGAAGATCTGAGGATCGGAGTGTCCTGTATGCCTGCCATACACTGATGTCCATGGACTGGTGAGACTGTATCTATCCAATATCTTCTGTGACCATTGTCACCACAGTATAATCAGTGTCTCCGCTTCATGATTCAGCAAATACGCTGTGTTTATTCATCACCATCCATACAGGCACACACTCCCCCCTATATCCACGTATAATCTCCATACAGCTGCTGATGAATGTTACCAGCTACGGCTGGGTACTTATCTGCAAGCGCCATCATCAGCAATCCCCGTGGCCTACATTCTCAGTTATACTCCAGGTCTGCTACCGGCAGCGTGCATAGCGTATTCTCATTATCCACGGCTGCATACATCTACCTCTTGGCCTTCAACATTACTTCCCTAATATAATATATGAGACAGTTCTTGTCTATTTAGCCAGTTGGTTGTTATTGTATGTGGTGGCCATCTGTGTGTTGTTTTGTCCTTAGACAACGTTGTCTATTTTATTCTTAGTGGTGGTATTTGGTTCACTTATTGTCATTTTTTGATTTTTGTTTGGTGTATATGTGGAATTATCTTTCTATAATAAATCATATATTTTTGTTATCCCGCTGGTTCCTTGTTGAAGAATTCGTTTTCCTCCCCTCTTTTTTTCTGATATGCTTTCCAATTAAGAGGAACACACCCACCTGTGATCTCTTGAGCATCTGGGTGTTTGCAGGTAGCTTTATTCATATGCAGATGCTGTGAGGGTATCATCCCCATCTGCTAAACACCCACATTTAATTAAGCAAAGCCTGGTTCATGAGTCCCCTTTTTGTTTGTTGAATATTGGTGGGGGCTCCAAAATAACCTCAAACACCAAGCAGTATATTAATCCATTACAAATCAATATATTAAATGACAAGGAAAAACTACGGTAATCCTAAAATCATGGAAAAAAGTCACACCTGCTGCCATCCTTTACAAAAACCAAATATATTCCATTAATAAAAATAAAAAATATATACAGAAAAAAAATAAAGAAATTAATAGAAAATATAAAAAATATTTAAAAAATATTAAAAATATATAACTTTAAAATTCCCTCTCACATAAAAATCTTAATGACCAAAAGTATCTGTCTGAAATAAAACTATTCAAATCAAAATCAACATTAAACCTTCAGGCATCAAAACCTTCACTTCAAAAATCCAATAGGATTCTCTTTGACTTACGTGTCGGATAAAATCCCCCCAATGTATGTTAACCCTTTCAATTTCCCAAAATCTGAGCCCTCCGGGGTCCCTGTTATGACATGTTCTGAAATTGCTTCAAAACGGTATGGGATCTTAAACCCTTTTTAATGATCTTAATGTGTTCTCCTATACGGACAATGAGTGATCTAGACATCCTCCCAATATACTGCAGTCTGCAATCACACTCGAGCATATAGATCACCCTTTGTGTACTACACTTAATCAAATCTTTTATCTGGCCCTTTTTATCAGTGAAAGAAGAAGAAAATTCCTTACTTTTTTAATGTTCTGTTTTCTGCCACACATTGCATTTTGCTTTTAGGCCAAAAAGTTACATTTTGGTCTCATCTGACCAGGGCACCTTCTTCCACATGTTTGCTGTGTCCCCAGGGGCATTTCATGAAATGAGCGGGCCCGTGTGTGCAAGATAAAAAGTGGGCCCCAGAAATTGATAAAACAAAATGCGTCGCATGCAGCGTGCCGCGACAAAATGTGGGCATGGCATTGTGTGAAATGTGGGCATTGTGTGAAATATTGGGCGTGGTTTAAATAGATGTGGTTTAATAGACTCTGAGATTACTTACATAATGCAGAATGTGGTAATGCTAAATAGGGAATGTACAGTGCAGAGTATAAGGTGGTGGGTAGCAGGCCCGGACTGGGGCAAAAAATAGGCCCGGGCATTTTAAACTGAGCAGCCCATTTTTTTTTTTATACAGATCAGGGAAGTATGACATGTTTGTTACTTAACCAACCCCTGCCCTGGGCCCCTGCCAATCGTAAGCAGCTGAGACATTTCATGGTCTGCAGCTGCACATATACAAGAGGAGTGTATATGTGCGGCTATCCTGGCTATCCTAAGGTTTTACTTACCTGAGCCCCGATTTTCTGTGGGCGTGATCCCATGTCACTCACTCCATGGCTTCTCGGCTCTTCATTGGATAGATTGATAGCAGTGCAGCCATTGGCTCCCGCTGCTGTCAATCAAATCCAATGACGCGGGCCCCGGGGGGGCGGGGCCAAGTCATACACTCGGTGGCTATGGACGCCGAGTGTATGACACGGGTGCACGGCCGCAAGGTAACCCCCTCGGGAGAGAGATTCCCAGAGGGGGTTATCTATTGCGGGGAGGAGCCGCGAGAGCCACCGTGGGACCCCAGAACAGGTGGATTGGGGCCACTCTGTGCAAAGTGAACTGCACAGTGGAAGTAAGTATGACATGTTTGTTATTTAAAAAAAAAAAAAAAAAAACTGAACCTTTAGTGTCACTTTAAGACCTCAGCCCAGGTTCACACTACTGCGGTGTGAGATACCACATGTAATTTGCACAGGAATCGCAACACATTCCTGTGTGAATTACATGTGGTATCTCTGGGGTACATTTTGAGCCATGGATTTGTATTGCTCAAATCGCACTGCATTCACACCAAACTGGTGCAGGACCCTTTTTTGTCTGCACCAGAATCAGATTGCATGGGTGTTCACACCCAATGCGATCCGATTCTGCAAACTGAGCTGCGTTTTGCAAACTGATTGCGGGGTGTCGTTAACTTAACATACACTCTGCAATTGGTTCACATAGATGGATGCAATTTAGATGCAGTGCTGAAACCGCAGCAAATTTGCTGTGAATTCGCACGACATCTAGTGTGAACCCAGGCTAAGAGATAACAGTTAATTTTAGGCCACATTAAAAATATATTACACAAAATGATATATAATATAATCCAAAAGGTGTCGTGCATTTAAAGTGTATATATGATTTTTTTTTTTCTAACACTGCACTGCACTGTGTACAAGAGACCACTGACCAGATCAAAGCATGCTCTCATCATGCTTTGTGTAAATGCAGGTGTAAAACATGATTTTGGGAAAACGGGCAGGCTGGCATCACTTACTTTTTTAGCTGTCCTGTCCAGGCCCCGGATATACTTTTCCGACATCAGGCAGAAGAGGACTAATCCAGGCAGCTCCTCCCCCTTCATGATCACCTGAGTCACCTAGCCAGCTTTCATGTGCAGGAGGCGGGTCTGAGATCCTCCAGCTGCATATACAGACGGTAGTGGCGTGGAAGGACTCGGCCTCTCCGTCCCTCCTTCTCTCCTGGCGTCCTGGTTGCCAGGTGACCGACGGCTGTGAGGCGCATGCGTGAACCGGGACCTTCGCTTCAGCAGTGACCTAGGTTGCTATGGAGCGGCTTGGTGGGCGGGGGAATGGTGAGACTCCTTCCACTCCTCCCGCATATGCAGCACATCGCCCGCGGCCGGCTCTGCATCCTGCCCATCCACCCGCGGCCGGCCCTGCAATCCGCCCATCCAACCGCGGCCAGCCCCGCAATCCACCCATCCACCCACGGCCAGCCCTGCATGTCACAGTCTCCCTAGGAAATGCGGCCTGGCGGCCCCGGCCCACCGGGAAAATGCCCGGTGTGCCCTATGGCCAGTCCGGGCCTGGTGGGTAGTATGTGCAGGAGAGGGGTGTGGAGTGTATGGCGGTGGGTAGTATGTGTAGGAGAGAAGTGCGAAGTGTATGGAAGTGGGTAGTATGTGTAGGAGAGGAGTGCAGAGTGTATGGAGGTTGGGTAGTATGTGTAGGAGAGGAGTATGGAGTGTTTGGTGGTGGGTAGTATGTGCAGGAGAGGAGTGCGGAGTGTATGGTGGTGGGTAGTATGTGCAGAAGAGGAGTATGGAGTGTATGGTGGTGGGTAGTATGTACAGGGTGGTGTCAGTAGGACAGTGGACAGTGTCAGTAGTTCTTTATTTTTTTATGGGCCAGCGGACTGTGTCAGTAGGGCAGTGGACAGTGTCAGTGGAGCAGTGGATGGTGTCAATAGTTCTATCATTCTTATGTATTATTTTTTACAATTTAATTTGTTTTTAATTATTTTCCACAATGCTTTTTGGGGGGGAGGGGATTGGGGCTGTGGACAATGTCGGTAGGGCGGCGGGAGGGGGGGGGTAGTAGTTTTTTATTTTATATTTTTTTTTACCCATTTTTTATTTTTTTACTTTTTTACAATTTTTTTTGTACTGTATATTGGATTTTTTTTTATATCAGTTGGGGGGTTTGGTGACATGTCAGGGGTCTAAAAAGACCCCTGAAATCTCCCCTTTGAGACAGAGAAAGAGGCTGAGGACACAGAGTCCCTTTCTCAGCATTGAAGATGCATTGAGACACAGGCTCCTGTTCATTGATAAACTGAAGCAGAGTAACACACAGGTTACTCTGCTCAGTTATTACAGGACATGGAGTTACAGGAGTGTTTGGTAACGATTGCTGTCTATGTCCAATTCAGAAAAGGAAGGAGCTGATGAAATACATATTTACATATTTACCGGCCCCTTCCTCTGCTCTCCATCCTCTCACATCCCCCTCAGCTGCCGGGAGAGGAGGGAGCCGGCTGCAGGGGAATGAGGGGGGCGGAGGAGGAGGACAGGGGGCCAGAAAACATGGGGCTGGAGGAGGAGGACACAGCGGTCCGAGTAGGAAGACAGAGAACTGGAGAACACGGGGATGGAGGAGAAGAAAAACGCAGACATTGGGGGGATGATCGGTGTGGCAAATGGATAGTTGCGAGCACCGATTTCTCTGTATGGCATTTCAGCTGACAGCTGCGGAAGGGAGAGGAGGAGAAGCTGCTAACTGAAAAGCTATGCAGGGATATCGGTGCTCGCAACTGTCCCCCCGCCGCACCAATCATCGTTCAAGGAACAATCATCCATGTGTGCAGGCTGGGTCACAGTGGGCCCCCTCTTAGGGCCCATGTGCAGTGAACACCCTGCACACATGGATGATACGCCACTGTGTGTCCTCCATATGGCTTCTCGCAAACTGGACTTCTTACGGCTTTCTTTCAACAATGGCTTTCTTCTTGCCACTCTTCCATAAAGGCCAGATTTGTGGAGTGCACAACTAATAGTTGTCCTATGGACAAATTCTCCCACCTGAGCTGTGGATCTCTGCAGTCCCCACAGAGTTAACATGGGTCTCTCGGCTGCTTCTCTGATTAATGCTACCCTTGCATGGCCTGTCACTTTAGGTGGACGGCCGTGTCTTGGTAGATTTGCAGTTATGCCATACTCTTTCTATTTTCGGATGATGGATTGAACAGTGCTCCATGAGATGTTCAAAGTTTGGGATATTCATTTATAACCTAACCCTGCTTTAAACTTCTCCACAACTTTATCCCTGACCTGTCTGGTGTGTTCCTTGGCCTTCGTGATGCTGCTTGTTCACTAAGGTTCTCTAACAAACTTCTGAGGACGTCACAGAACAGCTGTATTTATACTGAGATTAACCACTTCCCGCAAAACGGTGTACCTATACGTCATTTTGAGGAAGTGGTTGTACCGGGGTGATGCCTGCAGCTGCAGGCTTCACCCCGGGACTGTTTGTAGAGCTGGCATTTTGCTTTATGGTGATAACAACCAATGCGGCTCAGCAGCCACTCGCCCGTTAAAACAAGGAGTGGGAGGAGACGTCCCCTCCCCTCCCGCCACCTTCTGCCGCTCCACCAGGTCTCCTGTTCCACTGGGAGACCCGAGCAACCAGCTTCAATTGGGTCTCCAATGTAGTACCCTGGAAGCGACGTCACTATGTCACTTCTGGTTTACTCGGCAGCCAATGCCAATTTTGGCGTTTAAAAACTTTTAAGTGCAAAGGAGGGATCTCTCCATAAAAAGTACCTGTCTCTGCCTATTACTGTCACAAGGGATGTTTACATTTCTTGTGACAGTGCTAAAAGTGATCAGATTTTTTTTTAAAGGGACTGTGTAAAAAATAAATAAATAAATAAATAAATAAATGATAAAAAAAAAAATTAACCACTTCAATACTGGGCACTTCCCCTCTTCCTGCCCAAACCAATTTTCAGCTTTCAGCGCTGTCACTTTTTAAATGACAATTGCGCGGTCATGCTACACTGTATCCAAAAATTTTTTTTATCATTTTGTTGCCACAAATAGAGCTTTCTTTTGGTGGTATTTGATCACCTCTACGATTTTTATTTTTTGCTAAACAAAAAAAAATGTTTTTCTTTGTTTCTGTTATACAATTTTGTAAATAAGTAAGCTTTCATCTTCACTGATGGGCACTGATGAGTCTGTACTGACGGGCACTGATAAGGCGGCACCGATGAGGTGGCACTGATAGGCACTGACGATGGGCACTGATGGGCACTAATAGGTGGCACTGATAGGTGGCACTGATATGCAGGACTGATGGGCACTTATAGGTGGCACTGATGGGCACTTATAGGTGGCACTGATGGGCACTAATTGGCGACACTGATGGGCACTTAAAGGCTGCACTGATGGGTACTTATGGGCACTGATATGCGGCACTGATGGGTGACACTGATAGATGGCACTGATAGGCATCACTGATGGCACTGGCACTGGCAGGCATTGCTGATGGGCACTGATTGGCATCTTCCTGGGAACTGATTGGCATATCCAAGGTAGTCCAGGGTGGCATACCTGGTAGGCGTCCTGTGTGGGCATCCCTGGTGGTCTTGGTGGCATCCCTGGTGGTCCTGGGCAGGCATCCGCAAGGAGGGTGCGCTGATAAACAATCAGCACAGGCCCCCTCTGTCAAGAGAGCCGCGAATCAGCTCCCCTCTACTTGCGTCTGTCGGACGTGAGTGAGGAAAAGTCGATAAACGGTTCTTCCTGTTTACACTGTGATCAGCCGTAATTGGACACGGCTGATCATGTGGTATAGAGCCTCTGTCAGAGGGTCTTTACCGAGATCCGTGTTTAAGTGTGTCAGACTGACACAACACACCATCGATCACAGCGATGCACCCCCCCCCCCCGGTGCCCGGTGGCGGCTTATTATTATTATTATTATACAGGATTTATATAGCGCCAACAGTTTGCGCAGCGCTTTACAACATGAGGGCAGACAGTACACTTACAATACAAATCAATACAGGAGGGATCAGAGGGCCCTGCTCGTTAGAGCTTACAATCCTGCTGGATGTCATATGACACCCAGTCAGGATAACTGAACCACCAACCAGCCGTCATTTTGCTATAGGACAGGTGGGAAGTGGTTAAATCGCTCCCGTCCCCACTTGCTCGTGCACCAAAGAAAAGCATACGTAAGTCACGCCCACAATTGTAAACGCTGTTCAAATCACACATGTGAGATATTGCCGTGATAGCAACAATTCTAGCAAAAGACCTCCTCTGTAACTCTAAACTGGTAACCATTAAAAACGTTTAAAGCATCGCCTATGGAGCTTTTTAAGTACCGTAGTTTGTTGCCATTCCACGAGTGTGCGCAATTTTAAACTGTAACATGTTACGTATCTATTTACTTGGCATAACATCATCTTTCACAATATACAAAACAATTGGGCTAACTTTACTGTTTAGTTTTTTTAAATTCAGTGAAGTGTATTTTTTCCCAAAAAATTGCATTTGAAAGACTGCTGCGCAAATACCGTGTGACATAAAATATTGCAACAACCGCCATTTAATTCTCCAGAGTCTTTGCTAAAATAATATACCGTATTTATCGGCGTATAACATGCACTTTTTCCCCTGAAAATCAGGGGAAAATTGTGTGTGCGTGTTATACGCCGATTCCTGATGCCTCTGAGTGGAAGGAGATAGCGGCGATCTCCTGTGTACCCGGCACTCAGTCACACACAGTCCCGCCTTCTGGCCCAGGATTGAACTTCTGTTCTGTCTATCACAGAAGGCAGCCTTGAGGAGGGACTGTGTGTGACTGATCGCCAGGTACACAGGAGATCGCGGCACTGTGTAATCCGGCACTGGCAATGCTGCAGATGAGCAGGGATGTATTCATTTGCAATGGTGAGGCTGTGTTCATGGACAATGGAAAGGTTGCTAATGGACACTGTGCAGGCTGCATTAATTGGCAATGGTGAGGTTGCATTGATGGGCAATGGAGAGGCTACTAATGGGCACTGTGCAGGCTGCATTAATTGGCAATGGTGAGGTTGCATTAATAGGCAATGGATAGGCTTCTAATGGGCAATGGTGAGGCTGCAAATAGGTCACGTGCAGGCTGCATTTATTGGCAATGGCGAGGCTGCATTGATGGGCAATGGAGAGGCTACTAATGGGCACTGTGCAGGCTGCATTCATTGGCAATGGTGAGGCTGCATTAATGGGCAATGGAGAGGCTTCTAACGGGCACTGTGCAGGCTGCATTAATTGGCAACAGTGAGGCTGAATTAATGGGCAATGGAGAGGATGCTAATGGGCAATGTGCAGGCTGCATTAATTTGCGATGGTGAGGCTGCTGATGGGCAATGTGCAGGCTGCATTAATTGGCAATGGTGATGTTGCATTAATGAACAATGGAGAGACTGCTGATGGGCACTGTGCAGGCTGCATTAATGGGCACTGGTGAGGCTGCATTGATGGACTGTGACCATTATTTTGCTTTAAAGTTCTTTACCGAAAATCTAAGTTTTTTTCCTGAAACTTCCCTCTTAAAATGTAGGTGCGTGTTATACACCTGTGCATGTTATATGTCTGTGCGTGTCATATACGGTATATGATATTTTCGGGGTTCTAAGTAATTTTCTAGCAAGAAATACTGATTTTAACTTGCAAACAACAAATGTCAGAAATAGGCTTGGTCCTTAAGTGATTCAATTACACACAGGTGGACTCTATTTACTAATTAGGTGACTTCTGAAGGCAATTTGTTCCATTAAATTTTAGTGAGGGGTATCAGAGTAAAGGGAGCTGAATACAATTGCACGCCACACTTTTTACATATTTATTTGTAAAAAAATTTGAAAAACATTTATCATTTTCTTTCTATTTTACAATTATGTGCCACTTTATTTTGATCTATCACATAAAATCTCAGTAAAATACATTTACGTTTTTGGTTGTAGCATCACAAAATGTGGAAAATTTCAAGTGGTGTGAATACTTTTTCAGTGCACTGTACATACACATTAAAAAATTATAACTTTTTATTACAAACTTAAAACGTCTCTAAAAAGTCATAGACATCCGCTCATATGTTATGTACACACAACCACAATATTGTTAACACTTCACAGCCTCTACCCACTATTCCCCCTTCAATCATTTCTACTGGTTTTCAATTATAGAATAATTTGTATGTAGAGTCTGCTAATATCACAAAGTAAGTGAGGGAAAACCATTTCACAACCATAATGACAAAGAAAACCATTTGCTGTGATACAATTTGTTTTTTTTTTTCACTTGATAAAACATCCTCCCGAAGAAATCACCATAAATGTGCACATGTATCTAAAATTTGACAGCCACTTCCCAATTTGTTTACCTCCCATATACAGAAAGGCAAAAGCACTTTTTTCACTCCATTGTTCTTCCATCAGTATGAAGCATTGGTTGTTTCTTCCATGCCCAGCTCCCCATTACGGAGAGATTATACGTGTGTGTGTGTGTGTGTGTGTGTGTGTGTGTGTGTGTGTGTATAGTATACACAATGTATATTGTATGTGTGTGTAGGAAAAGTAATGATTGTATTTTCCCAACTTTGACAGTGAAATAGAAAAACCCCACAGACTTCTCTAATAGTGTCCCTTTTACATTGCATTTGAGTGGGTGTTAATGCTTTATCAGATTTTAATGCTCTGCATTTCAAAAGCTATACAGATGGAGTATTGAGACACGGATTATGATGTCATGTAATGTTGTTCAGATTCAAGGCTGTGTATTACAGTTATTATAAAAAGCATGACCTTGAAATAACAAATAGTTCAGTAATTCTTTTTTAGCTTAATCTACATTCTGCCTTCATAAATAGGAACATATTTCAACATAAGGAGATGGAAAAAAAATCCCTATTGTGGCATTCTGAAGCTTTGAAGTTAGAAAAGGATATTACAATGATATTAGACTTTTAAATAATTTCTTATTCATTGATCAGAAAATCTAAACACTCATAATAATGGTTGTAATGCCTAGCTGCTTTCACTAATGTCATCTGGTTATGGATGTTCTGTGTTTATCTGACTTAAGTGTTATGCCCTGTACACACGGTTGGACATTGATCGGACAATCCGACAACAAAATCCATGGATTTTTTCCGACGGATGTTGGCTCAAACTTGCCTTGCATACACACGGTCACACAAAGTTGTTGGAAAATCTGATCGTTCTGAATGCGGTGACGTAAAACACGTACGTCGGGACTATAAATGGGGCAGTAGCCAATAGCTTTTTGTCTCTTAATTTATTCTGAGCATGCGTGGCACTTTGTGCGTCGGATTTGTGTACACACGATCAGAATTTCAACGGATTTTGTTGTTGAAAAATTTTATAGCAAGCTCTCAAACTTTGTGTGTCGGAAATGCCGATGGAAAATGTGTGATGGAGCCCACACACGGTTGGAATTTCCGACAACAAAGTCCTATCACACATTTTCCGTCGGAAAATCCGACCGTGTGTACAGGGCATAAGGCCACTTCCTGGCTGGTTCCGGGAGTTAGTTGGGTTTCCATGGAGATTTATCATGTGCAAAACCCCTAGCATCCCTAGGTGTCTACGATATATAAGCGGGTGTCTCATGTCATTCTGTCAGTGCTGATGAAGTCCCGCCCCCTGGGATGCAACGTGCACAGGACCACGTGACTAGCGTGACATCACCCGTGTCTTGTCATTGATCCTTGTGGATTTTCTTACTATCTGACCTGTCACCTTGCACTGAGGAACAGTGCTATATTTGTAAGTGCAGCTTTTTATTTTGAATAAACGCTTTTATCAAACGGAGAGCACTATATTCTGCTTCTTTCATTCCATGTACAAGTGAACCGGAGCCTATGGTCAGAGCACAAGGGATCTCATTATCATTAGAATACACACAGTATCCAGCGTTCAGCATATCCAGCGATCCAGCCATTATACCCTTGTGAGGGAATTGCCTGTGTGACCTGTCTGATTTACTCAGGGGTCCATTCATTGAGGTGAGCTGCTAGGAATATCACTGGTGGAGGTTGTCACATGATCACCTTGTATGTCATCCATAGAAGCACACTTTGGACACATTGTGGTGTTTGTTATGTTTGTTATTCATCTTAAATGTGAATATTATGGACGCTTTCATTATTTAACTTGTTATTGCATGTTTTGCTCTGCACTGCTTTTTCTATTTTTACTGTTATTTGGAATTTAATAATTTGACCCTCAGTGTTCAGCTGCTGCGGCTAGGTTTTTCATTGTGCTGATTGATTTGCATTATATACTATCTATAAACAGGCCTGAAAACCCAGAGTCGATTAGCCTGTGTCTCGATGGATGACTCAGACCAAGAAAGGGTAACCGGAACAAAAGGCTTATCCTTTGGATAACTGGGGATGTAATAACAGGACCTTAGGTGCAAGCATTTCCCGGACGGGTAGGACAGGACTTCAACAAGTGACCTGCCTGGCCACAATAAAGGCACAATCTCTCCCTCCCCCTAAAGGCCCTCTCCTACGCAGACAGACATGTGAAGCCCAACTGCATGGGTTCTATTCACTGGCAGACTCGGTACCAGAAGGCATGGGAGGTGAGGGTGGTA
This sequence comes from Lithobates clamitans, assembly GCA_037952925.1. Classification (NCBI taxonomy): domain Eukaryota; kingdom Metazoa; phylum Chordata; class Amphibia; order Anura; family Ranidae; genus Lithobates; species Lithobates clamitans. The sequence goes on along the minus strand of JBBGZY010000889.1, from coordinate 2,641,050 downwards.
TGGGTGGGACTACAAAGCTCGGAGCTAAATGTACAGGAGGCTTCCGCAAGCGTTCCTTAATAGAAGGTCTTTCTCCGAGTCTGGAGTCAATCAGAATGGCAAACTTGATCAACTTCTCCAGATCTGTAGGTATGTCTGGGGCTGCTATCTCATCTTTGATGTTATCTGAGAGACCATGAGAAAAAGCAGCCACGATGGCCTTATTGTTCCAAGCGACTTCTGCTGCCAGAGTACAGAATTCAATGGCGTAATCAGCAACACTTCTTGTACTCTGATAGAAATGAGGCTCTTGGCAGCAGAAGTGGAGCGAGTGGGAACGTCAAATACCCTTTTAAAGGAAGCCACCAACTCTGGGTAACTCAGGTCAATGAGTTTTTGCATCTCACATAGTGGCTTGTTAAAGCCAAGGCTCTATCAGAAAGCAAAAAAATGATGAAGCCTACTTTGCTTCTGTCCGTGGGAAACGCCTGGGGCAGCTCTTTAAAATATATCTCAAACTGGTTGAGAAACCCTCTGCACTGAACTAGTTTGCCCCCAAATCACTGGGGAAGCAGAGCGGAACCAGACATACATCTTAGGCTCGGTTCACACTAGGACGACTTGTCAGGCGACCTAGGTCGCCTGAGAAGTAGGGTCCCGTTCAGTACAATGGAACCGTTCTAATCGGAGCGACGCAAGTCTCTCCGACTTAGAAAAAGGTTCCTGTACGACTTTGGGGGCGACTCGGGGCGACTTGCATAGACTTCTACACAGAAGTCGTTTTGCAAGTCGCCCGGGCAGTCGTGTGCAGGTCGCCTCGGTGAGGCGACCTGCAAGTCGTGCCGCCTCTGGTGTGAACCGAGGCTTACAGAGGTAATATTCGAGGCGGGTTCCTGCACAGAGATGGCCTGCCCCACCTATTGTACCAGAACAGCCGCAGTGGAAGGATCCAAGTGAACAGTGCGAATCAGGAGCATCTGTAACACTATGGCAAACTGATCCATGCAGTGATCCTGCTGTAAAAAATATTACCACTAGGTGGATTGCCTGCATCTTCTGAATTCATGGCCTTCGCCTACTGTCAGGAACCAAGAATCACACAGAGACAGTAAATGCCGTAAAAATCACACCTTTAAATGTAGTGGTAAAAATGGTACAAATAGTAAATGTAGTCAAAACATAGCCAGGGTTCAGTAATCAAAGTTAAAATAGCCAGAAGGGGCTTGCTGATGAGCAGGAAATGATCACCAGGTGAGGCATTGTGAAATGATGAGTGCTGGCAATTAACAAACAGCTGAGCACTGAGAAGGGTGGGCTGAACTCAGCCCTGTGGAAGAAGGTGCACTGATCAGATGAGACCAAAATTGTATTTTTTGGCCTAAAAGCAAAACGCTATGTGTGACAGAAAACTAACACTGCACTTCACTCAGAACACACCATCCCCATCGTGAAACATGGTGGTGGAAGCATCACGTTGTAGGGGTTTTTTTATTCAGCAGGGACAGGGAAGTTGGTCAGAGTTGATGAGAAGATGGATGGAGCCAAATTCAGGGCAATTTTAGAAGAAAACCTGTCAGGATCTGCAAAAGACTTGAGACAGGGCGGAGGTTTACCTTCCAGCAGGACAATGACCCTAAACATACAGCCAGAGCTACAATGGAATGGTTTCGATCAAAGCATATTCATGTGTTAGAATGACCGAGTCAAAGTCCAGACTTAAATCCAATTGAGAATCTGTGGCAAGACTTGAAAATTGCTGTTCACAGACGCTCTCCATTCAATCTGACAAAACTTGAGCTATTTTGCAAAAAAGAATGGGCAAAAATATCACTCTCTAGATGCATTTCAGCAAGATCACCTCACTCTTCACTTCTTTTTTAAACAAACTATACTGAAATGTCACATTGACATCAATTGGCTACCAATTGGTGCGAGACAGTGAATTGCCTCGTGCTGCGCTGTGCTGAAAAAAGTAATGCACACATCAAAAAAATGCTCCGCCTTCTAGGCCGCCCGCCCGCCGAATGCCTAGCCACGCTTTGACAGTTCTTATTTAGGTAAGGGCGGGGCCACCGGGAAATGTCACCTGGAGGCCCGTGCCCCCCTTGTAACACCACAGACCAGTACATGCTGGGTGTGGGGTTCCCCTTAAAATCCACGCCATTTTATTCTTTCATTTTTTAATAGCCGTGTTCTGGCAATTGCAACTGCGAGTCACTTTAAATGTGGACCCCCCAGGCACTACTGTATATTAAAAGGAATTTTTAATTTTGTTGTTGCACTTTAAGCATCATTAAAATCACTGCTACTGAAAAAACTATTGTTTTTTTAAAAAAAAAACAATTACTTGCATTTAAGCCTTCAAAATGGGCACTTTTGGTTTTTCCTGTTCAGCTCCCATAAACTTCAATGGTGTTCGCCATTCGGGTTAGAAGGGGGTTGTTCGGCCCATCTCTACACTACACGACTATAGCTATGATGCGTACACACGGTTGGAATTTCCGACAACAAATGTTCGATGGGAGTTTGTTGTCGGAAATTCCGACTGTGTGTAGGCTCCATCGGACATTTTCCGTCGGAATTTACGACAAACAAAATGTGAGATCTGGATTTCAAATTTTCCAACATCAAAATCAGTTGTCGTAAATTCCAAGCGTGTGTAGACAATTCCGATGCACAAAATTCCACGCATGCTCTGAATCGAGATGGAAGCGCTCATTCTGGTAAAACTAACGTTCGTAATGGAGATAGCATATTCGTCACGCTGCAAATATTAAAATCTTAATGCAGCACATTCTCTTCTTCTTTATAATGCTAGAATAATGATGTCGTTTTGCTGCTGATATTCACACAGAGTTCTGACAAACTGATTTCTTTATTATTTCTCGTGATCTCCTGAATAATATCGTTTTTTTTTTTCGTCAGCTCTCCATAATAATGTTTTGCATTTATTTTTATAGTGAATTTTTCTTTTTTTTCAAGATCACCTGTTTTGTTTTTTTCTAGTAATCTCCATAATATTTTTTCTCCTTTTGTGTGTCAAGTTACCACAACACCATTATTATCTAGTATTTTTAACCTCAAGGAGGTTGGTTGGTGTCCCTTGTTAATTTGATATTGTATTTAGGAAATGTACCTGCCTACTCAAAAACAAACTGTCCTTTTTGAACTAAAACACATAGGCAAGTATTTGTGAATCAAAAATAGCCATTTATTAAGGGTCATAATAAAATAAAGAGGAAGGCAATGCTGGAAAAACTGGTGAAATTGGCGAAGCCTTTGTACCCCAGGGTACACATCAACTATTTTACATGCAAAATTGGTAGCCTGAGGAGTCCATATAATAATGAGCACAATGACATATATGGCCCCAGGCTGTGGTCATACAACAGCCTGCATCTTTCGTCAGTCCAGTCTGAACCCAGGCCATCACACTCTTTTTTTCCTTCCACACTTCCTTCCATGCTTCCTTTTAGGCTGTGGCTGTGGTGTTGGAGTTGTGGCAGGAGGTGGAGGAGGAGGAGGATGGTTGAACTCACACAGGTGGGTTTTGGTTGTGAGTTGGCCCCTCAACCCCTTATTTAAGGTCAGATACATAATTTCCTCACAGATGAGGCATTGGCCCTCCTCCATTTTCTGCATTTTGCATGCAGCCATGGAGGCAAAGGCCTCTTAAAGAATGGGGGTGGTTCTGAGGGCAGCATTAGCCTCCCGAATCAGCCCAAGTGCTGCCTCCTCCACATTCCTCCCCTTCCTGGGCCTTTTGGTTGGAAGGTGGACGGGAGAAACCTGGGATTCGGTAAGACTACTGGGCCGTGCCACCTTCTGGCTGCCACTTACCCTCGCTACCTCCTGGCTGCCACATTCCACAGCTTCCTCCTGGCTGCCACATTCCACACCCTCCTTCTGGCTGAGGCTTTCCTGTGTATGAAAAAGGGACATAGTTTTAGTTTTTTGTTCATCAATCACACACAATTTTCAGCTCATGACTGTTGCAAATTAAATGTTAACAAATAGAAAAGACTATCATTCTGAGCCCAGCATTTTTCATTCTTGTCCCAAATATTTTTGGCCACTACTGTCTATTGATATGTAAAACACTTTATAAAATCAGCAATTAGTGATCAATAATAACATCCAGTTAACATCATTAATTTTACGACAAGGAATATGTAGAACAATGCTATACCTGGCTCAAGCTGGGCTCCTCCACTTCTTCCTGGCTGGAAGGCCCAGGATGGAATTTGGAAGCCTCAGAAGCCTCAGCTGGGGTGGAAGGAAGCGTGGAAGGAAGAGTGGGAGGTAGGGTGGAGAGTGATTGCCTGACTTCAGTCTGGTGTGACAGAAACCGCAGTCTGTCATAGTACCACAGCCTGGGTACATAAATGTCATCTGCTGCTGCTCCTGATCTCTGGGAATCCTGGACCTTATTGCGTCCCTATTATAAGTGCTCCTCAGGCCACCAATTTTGGCCTTCAAATAGGGGATGGTTGCCGTGGGGATCTGCGACTTCACCAACTCCAGCAGTTTCTCCAGCACTACCTGCCTCTTTTGTTTATGATTATAATGCAGGTGTTTCACCTGCCACAGACAACGCTGTACTTGTCTATGAATAGGGGGAGGAAGTTCATTGAAGTGATCATTGAAGCCATCCATGTTCTCTGGAAGACACAACACAATACAAACCCTAATGTCAGGCTAAACTCTCCTAATCTTGTCCCAATATAGGCCTCAATCTATAAGCAGTATAGGCCACTGATGCACCAAGTTAAAATTGTACCTTCGTTATCACGATAGGCGCTTCTGCTTCTCCATCCCCTGCTCACAGATCGTACGTACGATGCCCGCGTGTTGCGCTTTATATACACTGTGCATGCGTGAAACTCCAAATGCCCCTGACCTTCTATCTAGTATATTCCCCGCCCTTTCTCTTTTGGCGCAGTGGGAGAGCACATAGCAGAGAGACAACAGGTGCATGCAAACAGTAGCAGCAATGATGAAAGCCCGAAGCCAAGAACATCCTGATCCTGGAGGAGATTTAAGGCCTCAAATATATCCTTTGTAGAGATGGTGGAGATGGTGGACATCTTAAAGAGGGCCAACTATGATGGGAAGCATGGACCTTACCCAAACGCAAATGTGAGGAAGGCCAAGATCATGACTAAAGTTGTGAAAAGTCTGCACAGAAATTTTGGGGTATGACGATCCAAGGATCAATTGAGGAAACGCTGGTCAGACCTGAAATTGAGGGAGCAAAAAAAAAAGTAAGTATTTGTCCTGTCATTCTATTATTATTATTACTTGCGTGCTGCTCCATGTGTTTTTCTTTATTGTTGTACAGTTTAAAATGGCAACTTTCAGGTTTGTGGGCACAGTAATCGTTTGTAGGTTAACTACATTTGCTCAGGCCTATTTGTATTAAAAGAAGTTTAGTACATTGTTGTCTAGATGGGTTTTTAACTAGAATGAAATGTAAACTTGATTCATTGTTAGGAAAGGACACTCAAGAGCTATTTACACATCTGGACGCAGGAGCACTAGTGTGGGACACCAGAACACGCTTTTTAGGGTGTCCCACACAGGTGCGCCAGTGGATACTAGGGGTGTCTCCATGTGTGAAAATTGTACAAAAAAGGTAAGTATTCCAGCTTTGGATAGGGAAAAAATGTCTTCAGCTTAGAACTCTGCCCAAAAAGACAATTGTATGACACTTCCAAGCAATGTTTCACATTCCTATTTCTGCCCTCAAATATCTGTGTGCTAAGTATACCTTTTTTTTAATTCACATAGGGGAGAAAATACTCGGGACATCTGAGGATACCAGGAACCCCCAACCTCCTAAAGAAGGGGAAATACCAACACCACAACCAGAGGATGTGGAGGAAGGAGAGGTTTATGAAGGGGGCGAAATAGTGACCACAACAGGTGAGTGTCTATTGAAAACAATATTTATTATTATTATTATTATTATTATACAGTATTTATATAGCGCCAACAGTTTACGTAGCTCTTTACAACTTGAGGGTAGACAGTACAAATACAATACACTTTGATACAGTAGGAATCAGAGGGCCCTGCTCCTTAGAGATTACAATCTAAGAGGGAAGGTCAAGAGATACAAGAGGTAATAACTGTGGGTGATGTGCTGATTGAGAAGATAAATGTACAGTTGTTAGGTGGGGGCCAGATAGGCTTCTCTGAAGAGATGAGTTTTCAGGGATCGTCTGAAAGTGGATAAAGTAGGAGAAAATCGGACGGATTGGGGTAGAGCATTCCAGAGGATGGGGGAGGCTCTGGAGAAGTCCTGAAGGCGAGCATGGGATGAGGTGACAAGGGAGTTTGAGAGCAGGAGGTCTTGGGAGGAGCGAAGAGAACGATTAGGTTGGTATTTTGTGACTAGGTTAGAGATGTAGCTGGGGGCCAGGTTGTGGATGGCTTTCTAAGTTATAGTTAGTATCTTGAATTTAACTCGGTGACTGAGTGGCAGCCAATGGAGGGATTGGCAGAGGGGTGTAGTAGACGCTGAGCGGTTTGTGTGGTGGATGAGCCTGGCAGCAGCGTTCATGACGGACTGAAGTGGGGATAGCCTATTTAGAAGTAAACCAATGAGGAGGGAGTTGCAGTAGTCGAGGCGGGAGATGACCAGGGAGTGGATTAGAAGCTTTGTGGTGTCATTGGTTAGGAAGGGGCGTATCTTGGAGATGTTGCGGAGATTGAGGCGGCAAGCTTTGGATAGTGATAGAATGTGGGGTCGAAAGGTTAGTTCAGAGTCCAGGATTACACCTAGGACCTTGGCGTGGGGAGATGGGTTGATAGTTGAGCCGTTGATATTGACAGGGAAATCAGGGGAAGTGGCACCTGAGGGAGGAAATATCATGAGCTCGGTTTTGGATAGGTTGAGTTTGAGGAAGTGATGTGACATCCAGGCTGATATGTCTGCTAGTAAGTTGGTAATGCGTGAGGAGACAGATGGAGAGAGCTGGGGGTGGAGAGATAGATTTGGGTGTCATCAGCGTAGAGATGATATTTAAAGCCGTGGGAGGCAATCAACTGACCCAAGGAGGTGGTGTAGATTGAGAAAAGGAGAGGTCCAAGAACAGAACCTTGGGGGACCCCAACGGAAAAAGGAAGAGGAGAGGAGGAAGTAGAGTTGTAAGTGACACTGAAGGAGCGGTGGGATAGGTAGGATGAGAACCAGCGAAGAGTACAGTCACGGAGACCAAAGGAGTGGAGTTTTTTGAGGAGGAGGGGGTGGTCCGCTGTGTCAAAGGCAGCAGAGAGATCCAGGAGAAGTAGTACAGAATAGTGTCCATTGGCTTTAGCCATTAGTAGGTCATTTGAGAGTTTAAGGAGAGCAGTTTCCGTGGAGTGTTGAGGGCAAGAACCGGACTGAAGGGGATCAAGAAGTTTATTCATGGTCAGATGTTCGCTTAGTCGGTTGTAGACCAGTCTTTCAAGAAGTTTGGAGGAGAAGGAGAGTAAGGAGATGGGACGTAAGTTGTTGAGATTGGTGGGATCCAGTGAGGGCTTTTTTAGTATGGGGGTGACTAGCGCATGTTTTGGAGAGTTTGGGAAGATGCCACAAGAGAGGAAGAGGTTGAAAATGTGAGTTAGAGAGTGTAGAATCGAGTCAGAGGGTGAGCGTAGCATTTGCGAGGGAACAGGATCCAGGGAGCAAGTGGTTAGATGAGTGCTAGATAAAAGTTTAGCAACCTCAGTAATAGTAGCAGGGTTGAATGAGGGAAGTAATGATTGTGTCTGTGGACATGGGGTGTTGCATGGGGGAGGTTTTTGCGCATTGGTGATCTCCTCATGAATTGTATCAATCTTAGTTTTGAAGTGATTGGCAATCTCCTGGGCAGTGAGTGAGTTGGTGGGTGGAGGCAGTGGAGGACAGAGTAGAGTGTTGAAGGTAGAGAAGAGTTGACGTGGACTGGATGAGAAGGTGTTAATGAGTGTGATAAAGTAGGTCTGTTTGGCAGTGTGAAGGCAGGAGTAGTATTTTAGGAGGGCAAATTTATATTGTGTGAAGTCTTCCTGGGTCTTAGTCTTATGCCACAGGCGCTCAAGAGCGCGGCTACGTTTTCTGAGATTTCTGGTGTCATCTGTTTGCCAGGGTTGTAGCAGTCGGGGCCTAATTCTGTGTGTAGTGAGGGGGGCAAGCTTGTCTAGGGAGGAAGACAGTGAGCTGTTGTAGATGAAAGTAGCTAGGTTGGGGCAGGACAGAGGTGAGATTTTGTCATAGAAGTGATCAAAAGCAGAGTAGAGAAGAGAAGGGTTGAGGTGGCGAAGGTTTCTACGTGTAACTGTTAGGTGGTTGGAGGGAGAAGAGGTGGAAGACAGGGAGAGAGCAAAACTAATAAGGTGGTGATCAGAGAGTGGGAGTGGATTGTTGGAAAGGTTGCACGGAGTGCACAGATAGGAGAAGGCAAGGTCAAGGGTGTTGCTGTTGGAGTGGGTAGGAGCCTATAGCCATTGCTTCAGGTCAAGCGATGAGGTTAGACTGAGAAGTTTAGAAGTAATAGTAGTGTTAGTGTTAACATGGATGTTGAAGTCCCCAAGAATAATTGTGGGGATTTCAGAATAGAGAAAGTAGGGTAGCCAGGCAGAGAAGTCATCAAGAAAGGCTGATACTGGTCCAGGGGGCTGGTAGATGACAGCAATTCTTAGAGAAATGGGAGAGAATAGACGTATGCAATGTGCCTCAAAAGAGGAGAGTATCAGAGAGGGAGGTGGGTGAAGTACCTGATAGGTGCTGCATGGGGCTAGTAGGATTCCCACTCCACCTCCCTTCCGTCCACTTGGTCTGGGGAAGTGAGTCCAGAGAAGGCCCCCATGGGAGAGGGAAGCAGGAGAAATAGTATCCGATTCATGAATCCAGGTTTCAGTAATGGCAAGTAGGTTAAAGGAATTTGTGATAAAGAGGTCGTGAAGGGCGGTGAGTTTGTTGCACACAGAACATGCATTCCACAGGGCACAGGAAAAGGGGGGGCTGGTTTTGGAAAGAGGAATAGAGACCAAGTTCTGTGGGTTGCGGCTCCTGCCAGAGGGTGTAGGGGGATGGGAGCGGTAGGCAAAGATGGTGGCCCAGGGTTTGGGGATGTCACCAGAGATTAGGAGAAGCAGGAGGGTGAGGGGGGTAATGTGGGAATGTGATTTATGTGAAGGGGCATGTCTCAGAGTACTGGAGGTTTTATCAGTGTATGGATGTACAATGAGCAAGAGTTGGTAGGAGCAGTAGTAGGGAGAGGACAGAAGGCAGGGTGATAGGTATAAGCAGGAGGGTGGAGAGGGGCGGTGAAGGTAAGAGAGTTTGAGGAGAGAGGACAGGAGTGTCAGAAGCAGTGGTAGAGAGTGCGTGTTACAGAGCAGAAGGAGAGCTTATTAGAGAGACAGGGTCACCTGCAGTCTGTTAGCTGCTTTCCAGTGCAGATTGCTATATTTGTTTGCTTCGTGCAATCGCTGAAGTGCAGAGATTGAAGTGCATATCACTTGTAGAAAGAATCACTTAGAGAAAGAAGCCTTAAGGAAAGAAGCCCCTGCAATGTGCTCCCCGAGCAATGTGCTCACCCCTTAAGGATGCTCAAATTTATACTGTTATAAGGGTGGGGTTGAAGTTCATTAATTAATCAGGAGTGACTATAAGAATGCCTAACAATCAAAGTGGACTTTTTGCTTCTAAAGTCAGAATAGCAAGTGGCCAGAGGCCAAGATAAGATCAACACATAAAACTTAGGTAAGACAGTCCAGAGCAACAAATAACAATGTCATGGTTGTGCACACAGGGCAACAGATATAGAAGGCCACATACCAAGACACACACACACACACACAGACAGCAAGCAAATCCCAATTTCAGTTAACGGTGGAAGATATGGCTGAGCTGACACATACCAAGACACACACACAGAGACAGCAAGCAAATCCCAATTTCAGTTAACGGTGGAAGATGTGGTTGAGCTGACACATACCAAGACACACACACAGAGACAGCAAGCAAATCCCAATTTCAGTTAACGGTGGAAGATGTGGTTGAGCTGACACATACCTGTAAAGAGACAGAGAAGGAATGATCAGGTGAGGCAGAACTTAAAGCAGAGATTGAAGTGCATATCACTTGTAGAAAGAATCACTTAGAGAAAGAAGCCTTAAGGATAGAAGCCCCTGCAATGTGCTCCCTGAGCAATGTGCTCACCCCTAATTTAATTTTCCTTCCATTATGTGCCACTTTGTGTTGGTCTATCACATAAAATCCCAATAAAACACATTTACGTTTTGGTTTATAACATGACAAAATGTGGAAAATTTCAAGGGGTATGAATACTTTTTCAAGGCATTGTATACACCTCCTGACTGCCCATTTTCTTCCCCAGCCACCTGTTTTTGTTACAACAACCTAAAAAGAACATTTCAGCTCTAAAATATTGCAGCTGCCATGCTGATTTGGTTTTAAAAGTTGAAATTTTGAAAGTGTCATTGTCAGTCTTACTTTTCCTCTGAGCGAGTAACTGATCTCGACGACAAGGATGAATATGACAACAGCGGAACTTGCACTAAAAAAAACAAGCCAGAAATAACAGCTCCTTCTATGCCTGTCTCTACTTGATCCCTCTTGTAATGAAACGTCCCACTTTCTGCTTGAGTGCTTTTGTCACATACTGCTTCCTCCAGTCTGAATATAGATATAAGATATTCCAACCACTGACAACCAAGAACTAGACAGTACTCATTTTGGCTGCTGAACATGAACTGTTTATTGAAACACAGGTACACAGAGGTAACACTCGGAACAATCCCCCCCTCCTTTGCATTCAGGGCGGGTAGACTATTGAATCATCATTGAATTCCCCCCTCCCTCCTCACCTCATATATATATATATATATATATATATATATATATATATATATATATATACACAACATTCTAGTGTGGTTGTACAGTGAGTCCGATTATAGTACAGATCAGATTGGGCTTCTTTGTCACCCTGTGCCCCCAATAGACACAGGGTGAATTAGACATAGGAGGTGCATGGGGAGCTGAAACAAGGGTTTCCAAACCTCTCCAAGGTATTCTGTGTCCACGGGCCTCCCCGCCCAAAGTGACTCAGCTTTTTTTCTTAAAATTATTTTTAATGTTTAGCAATAATCTTGAAAGAGATTGCAAGATTGTGCTAACAGGAAGTCACTTATGCTAACTACATGATTTGATACTGTAGAAAGCTTAAAAATATTTTTAAATGAAAAAGATACCTGGCTTTGGTGATATCATTATTATCTGTATATGGGTTAATGCGCCCATATCTATGACATACTATGTTGGCAGGGTTTTTTTTTCTCAAAGAATAGGTGCAGGTATTCCCCCCTTCTGAGTCACCCCTTGTCTCTGCCCCCTATTCACCGCCAAGCATCATCCCTTGGTTCTACCTCCTACCCATCTCCCAGTACCTTCCCTTTTAGAGAATACAGAGTCAAGTATCATTTTGTGGTGCTAAGTAATTTGTATAGAATTTGTTAATGATAACAAGAAAAACAGTAAAATAGATCCCCTGCAGACAGAAACAATCGACCCCACCAGCAAGAATATTTACCCCAAGCAACAATAGACCCCCTGCAACAAAATACCCCATTAGCAACAATAGGCCCCCGCCAGCAACAACAGATCTCCCAGCAGCCAGCCTCAATAGACCTTCCAGCAGCCAGCAACAATAGACCCCTCCCTCACCAGTCAGTCCCTGCTAACAACAATTGACCCCATGAGCCCCCAGCAACAATACACCCCCACAACAATAGATCCCTCCAGTGACACTTTCCATTAGATACATTCAGCGCTGGAGGTGCCAGAACTGCATTGCCCCGCATTCCCACTGAAAAAAAAGTCTTGCATATTACAATGCATTGCTAGAAATCGCAGAGGTGTTTGCATCCATATATGCCAGAGGACACAAGTTGTGTGGGGTTTTTGTGTGCATTCTTCTATTTTTCAATTTTTCATAACATTTTATACAAAGGGAATTACATAGCATGGAGTCCATCCATGAAATAGGCAAGTAATCATGCAGCAAATAAAATCTTCAAATTACAGTCAGATTGACATTAATAAGTAAGAAAAGCATCCAAAGATATTATTCTTGAACCCTGATGCAATATCAGCTTAGATTTGTTAGCCTAATTTGGAATAAGCCTTAGATACATTGTTAGAAAAAAATCTAATTTACACTTTCACTGAAAAATAAAGAAGAAGAAATGTCTTTGGCACTCATATCCAGTATGCTCCATTCAGCAATAGAAGAAACTCTAACAAACTAAACAACCATAGAGAGATGGCAAATGGTTTTAGGGTACAGTAAGAGGAAAAGGCATTGCATTTTTTACCCAAATAGATGAAGATGCAGCAGAAAGAATGGGCAGGGTGAATGAAGTTCTAATAAAGGGGGAAATTTGCCGGTGAGGTGGCACCTTGAAAATTACCCAAAAGGGGGGGGGGGGGGGCAGGTGTCCAGAATTTACCTGCTAGAATGCATTTGAACTCAGCAGAAAATAGTAGAGTAGAGCATTTCCAGTGTGCTGGAATATAAAAACAAGCTACATTAAACAAATGCCATATTATGGATTTCTTATATGCTGTTGAGGGAATGTATTATGGTACAGAAGGATAAAGGAGGGAGAATCCAGGAAAGACCTATCAGTGAAGTTTTGTACTATTTCACACACCCGCATTCAAATATGTTGAATCACCGGACAAGTCCAAAAGATATGGAGCAGGTCCCTTGGCATCCCATTGCATTGCCAACAAACTTTGGAGATGGATGGATAAATTATATGTAGTTTTGGTGGATTTCTGTACCAGCTGGTAGTAATTTTGCAGCCAGATTCCCGATACTTACTGCTTATGGACAATTATAGGATAATGTGAGTATCTTGGAGCACTTGTTAAGTGAAATCGTGATTTGAGGATCTCTTTTCCACTGATCCATAAATGGAAGTTGGCTGGGGAAGGAGGTTAGACTAGTCTCTAAAAGCATTCTGATTGCCCAGTTCTACTTCAGGTCTTGAGAACTGTCAACAGGTTATGTGTAGCTTGTAGTTCTAGCATTTTACCTTCTCCCTTCTGTCTCCATGGAGCTGCCCCTGCGGCAAGGACTTCTTCACGATCCTGTGTGGGATCCTCCACACAGTCCATCCAGGCACAGACTATCTCCCTGCATACATCCTGTGAGTTGAACCTGTCACTATGCTTTTTATGTACACATAATAAACCATTTTACACTATTGGTTGCTTGCTGCCTTTTCTCCTTCCCCTCTTCTTTTCCAGTGTGGGTTGCCTGACCCCTGAGAAGGCTGCCTGTTTCCAACAGATACCACAGACATTACCCACTGACTTTTTGTCCGTATTCATATCCAGATGGAGTATTTGTCAGTACTAGGATCCCTTTAGGACCCAGCACAACTCACCTGACACAGCCTTTGCCTGGGAAACAACAATGATTGGCCAGCTCACCTTTAAATTACTTGTATCAGCATTCAATCATTGCTTGTGTTAGAGTTTACCTTGTGTTTGACCCAGTTGATATCTGCTCAGTGTATTTCGTGTATGACCCGGCTCATTTGACCCTGTTTGCTTGCTTCTGATTCGGTACCGTTTGGACTCTGATCTTCCTGTGTATGACCCAGCTTGCCTAGACTATGCTTTGCCTGATTCTACTGTAGTACCTTCATCTGCAGCAGTGAACTACAAGCACCAGACATCTATCCTCACCTGCAGCGGTGAACTACAACCACCAGACACCATCTATCCTCATCTGCAGCGGTGAACTACAAGGTCCAGCAAACATCTACCTACATCTACAGCGGTGAACTACAAGTCCCAGCTGACCTGCTCTGCTCAGACCTGCTCATGATTAGGGATGAGCTTCGTGTTCGAGTCGAACCCATGTTCGACTCGAACATCGGCTGTTCGGTCGTTCGCCGAATTGCGAACGATATGGGCCGTTCGCGCCAAATTCGTGTGGCGCGTCACGGCCCATAATTCACTGCGGCATCGCAGTGCATTGCTGGCTGATGATTGGCCAAGCATGCACTATGACCCGCATGCTTGGCCAATCACAGCGCCGTCAGTAGAGAGAGCTGTAATTGGCCAAAGCCAGGGTGGCTTTGGCCAATTATGGCTCAGGGGATTTAGTACACACCCCACACTATATAAGGCCGCCTGCACGGCGGCCCTGTGTAGTGTGTGTTCCGGTGTGCTGAGAGATAGAGAGAGAGAGAGACAGTGTCATTTGATTTGAGTTAGATAGATTAGGCAGAACAGTCAGTCAGTTAGCTGCACTTACAGTGTATTGTGTATATATATGCATCCCAGGTGTTGCATATATATATATACACTGTATTCAGTTTAGCTAGATCCGTTCCTGTTATCTTCTATCTAGACTATTTACATTTAGTGCAGTGTGTCCTGCTCACAGTGTTCAGCTAGATCCGTTCCTGCTATTTACATTCAGTGCAGTGCGTCCTGCTCACAGTGTTCAGCTAGATCCGTTCCTGGTATTTACATTTAGTGCAGTGCGTCCTGCTCACAGTGTTCAGCTAGATCCGTTCCTGCTATTTACATTCAGTGCAGTGCGTCCTGCTCACAGTGTTCAGCTAGATCCGTTCCTGGTATTTACATTTAGTGCAGTGCGTCCTGCTCACAGTGTTCAGCTAGATCCGTTCCTGCTATTTACATTCAGTGCAGTGCGTCCTGCTCACAGTGTTCAGCTAGATCCGTTCCTGGTATTTACATTTAGTGCAGTGCGTCCTGCTCACAGTGTTCAGCTAGATCCGTTCCTGCTATTTACATTCAGTGCAGTGCGTCCTGCTCACAGTGTTCAGCTAGATCCGTTCCTGGTATTTACATTTAGTGCAGTGCGTCCTGCTCACAGTGTTCAGCTACATCCGTTCCTGCTATTTACATTCAGTGCAGTGCGTCCTGCTCACAGTGTTCAGCTAGATCCCTTCCTGCTATTTACATTCAGTGCAGTGCGTCCTGCTCACAGTGTTCAGCTAGATCCGTTCCTGCTATTTACATTCAGTGCAGTGCGTCCTGCTCACAGTGTTCAGCTAGATCCGTTCCTGGTATTTACATTTAGTGCAGTGCGTCCTGCTCACAGTGTTCAGCTACATCCGTTCCTGCTATTTACATTCAGTGCAGTGCGTCCTGCTCACAGTGTTCAGCTAGATCCGTTCATGGTATTTACATTTAGTGCAGTGCGTCCTGCTCACAGTGTTCAGCTAGATCCGTTCCTGCTATTTACATTCAGTGCAGTGCGTCCTGCTCACAGTGTTCAGCTAGATCCGTTCCTGGTATTTACATTTAGTGCAGTGCGTCCTGCTCACAGTGTTCAGCTAGATCCGTTCCTGCTATTTACATTCAGTGCAGTGCGTCCTGCTCACAGTGTTCAGCTAGATCCGTTCCTGGTATTTACATTTAGTGCAGTGCGTCCTGCTCACAGTGTTCAGCTACATCCGTTCCTGCTATTTACATTCAGTGCAGTGCGTCCTGCTCACAGTGTTCAGCTAGATCCGTTCCTGCTATTTACATTCAGTGCAGTGCGTCCTGCTCACAGTGTTCAGCTAGATCCGTTCCTGCTATTTACATTCAGTGCAGTGCGTCCTGCTCACAGTGTTCAGCTAGATCCGTTCCTGGTATTTACATTTAGTGCAGTGCGTCCTGCTCACAGTGTTCAGCTACATCCGTTCCTGCTATTTACATTCAGTGCAGTGCGTCCTGCTCACAGTGTTCAGCTAGATCCGTTCCTGCTATTTACATTCAGTGCAGTGCGTCCTGCTCACAGTGTTCAGCTAGATCCGTTCCTGCTATTTACATTCAGTGCAGTGCGTCCTGCTCACAGTGTTCAGCTAGATCCGTTCCTGCTATTTACATTCAGTGCAGTGCTTCCTGCTCACAGTGTTCAGCTAGATCCGTTCCTGCTATTTACATTCAGTGCAGTGCGTCCTGCTCACAGTGTTCAGCTAGATCCGTTCCTGTTATCTTCCTACTGACAGGCAGGCTTGTCTGGTTACAGTATATAAAGCTACCTTAAGAAAATTACAGGTGTTCTTTTTGATCCTATTAGTACCACGGTCAGGCAGCTAGACTATTTACATTTAGTACAGTGCGTCCTGCTCACAGTGTTCAGCTAGATCCGTTCTTGCTATTTACATTCAGTGCAGTGCGTCCTGCTCACAGTGTTCAGCTAGATCCGTTCCTGGTATTTACATTTAGTGCAGTGCGTCCTGCTCACAGTGTTCAGCTAGATCCGTTCCTGCTATTTACATTCAGTGCAGTGCGTCCTGCTCACAGTGTTCAGCTAGATCCGTTCCTGCTATATACATTTAGTGCAGTACGTCCTGCTCACAGTGTTCAGCTAGATCCGTTCCTGTTATCTTCCTACTGACAGGCAGGCTTGTCTGGTTACAGTATATAAAGCTACCTTAAGAAAATTACAGGTGTTCTTTTTGATCCTATTAGTACCACGGTCAGGCAGCTAGACTATTTACATTTAGTACAGTGTGTCCTGCTCACAGTGTTCAGCTAGATCCGTTCCTGTTATCTTCCTACTGACAGGCAGGCTTGTCTGGTTACAGTATATAAAGCTACCTTAAGAAAATTACAGGTGTTCTTTTTGATCCTATTAGTACCACGGTCAGGCAGCTAGACTATTTACATTTAGTACAGTGCGTCCTGCTCACAGTGTTCAGCTAGATCCGTTCTTGCTATTTACATTCAGTGCAGTGCGTCCTGCTCACAGTGTTCAGCTAGATCCGTTCCTGGTATTTACATTTAGTGCAGTGCGTCCTGCTCACAGTGTTCAGCTAGATCCGTTCCTGCTATTTACATTCAGTGCAGTGCGTCCTGCTCACAGTGTTCAGCTAGATCCGTTCCTGCTATATACATTTAGTGCAGTACGTCCTGCTCACAGTGTTCAGCTAGATCCGTTCCTGTTATCTTCCTACTGACAGGCAGGCTTGTCTGGTTACAGTATATAAAGCTACCTTAAGAAAATTACAGGTGTTCTTTTTGATCCTATTAGTACCACGGTCAGGCAGCTAGACTATTTACATTTAGTACAGTGCGTCCTGCTCACAGTGTTCAGCTAGATCCGTTCCTGTTATCTTCCTACTGACAGGCAGGCTTGTCTGGTTACAGTATATAAAGCTACCTGAAGAAAATTACAGGTGTTCTATCCCAGCTTAGTGCAGCTACAGGCCATTAGTATGTCTGGAAGGCCAAGAAGGAGAGGCAGACAGTCACAAGCCAATAAGAGAGGGCAAGCAGGCTCTGTGTCTAGTGCTGGTCGTGGAGACGGTGCATCCTCATCAGCACGTGGCCATGGGACACGCTTGGCCTTTTTTTCGGCAGCTGGCCGTGTTGAGCCGCAACATGCGGAAGACTTGGTCGAGTGGATGACCAAGCCGTCCTCATCCTCCTCATCCTCTCTCACCCATGCCCAGGGTGCTTTGTCTGGCAAAGCAGCGGCCTCTTCCCTCAGCTCAATGTCATCAGTGACTCCTTCCCTAGCTCCACCATGTCCTCATGAGGATTCCCTCGAACTGTTTGACCACAGTGTTGGGTACATGCTCCAGGAGGATGCCCAGCGTTTGGAAGGCTCTGATGATGATACTGAGCTCAATGAAGGCAGTAACATGAGCACGGACAGAGGGGGTGCCCAAGAAGGACAGCAATCTGGCAGTCATGCTCCCCCTGCTGCAGCATACTGCCAGGTTTGCTCCAGTGATGAGGAGGGAGGGGATGATGAGGTCACTGACTCAACGTGGGTGCCTGATAGGAGAGAGGAGGAGGAGGAGGAGGAGGAGGAGGTGGCACATCACCAACTAGGCAGGATGCCCTCCAGGGGCCAGCCTAAGGGCAGCACATTGACTGCATCACACCCCAAAGCTCCACATGTGCAGGGCGCTGCAGTCTCTGCGCGTTATTCAAAAAGTTCTTTGGTGTGGGCCTTTTTTGAGACGAGTGCATCAGATCGCACCGCTGCTATTTGCAACATATGTCTCAAGCGTATCTCGCGTGGCCAAAACATCTCCCGCTTGGGTACCACATGCTTGACCAGACATATGTTGACCTGCCATGCAGTTCGTTGGCAAGCGTATCTAAAAGACCCACACCAAAGAACAAAGACGATCTCTCCTTGCTCCTCATCAGCTGAGATTTCCAACCCCACTAGACCTTCAGTCCTCTCTGAGACCTGCAGTGAGAGGAATGAAGGTGTAGAATTAGGTGTGTCACAGCCAAGTACTTGTGGGCAATCTGCTTTTGGTACACCGACGTCAGATTGTACCAGGCAAATTTCCCTGCCCCAGCTGCTGCACCGCCGAAAGAAGTTTGCTCCCAGCCATCCACATGCCCAGCGGTTGAATGCTAGCTTGGCAAAATTGCTAGCACTTCAACTGCTGCCTTTTCAGTTGGTAGACTCTGCCCCCTTCCGTGAGTTTGTGGAATGTGCGGTTCCTCAGTGGCAGGTACCCAAACGCCACTTTTTCTCACGGAAGGCGATTCCGGCTCTCTACCGGCATGTGGAAGGCAATGTCCATGCCTCGCTGGACAGGGCGGTCAGCGGTAAGGTGCATATTACCGCTGACTCATGGTCCAGCAGGCATGGACAGGGACGTTACTTAAGTTTCACGGCGCATTGGGTGACTCTGCTGGCAGCTGGGAAGGATGCAGGACAAGGTGCAGTAGTGTTGGAGGTTGTTCCGCCACCACGCCTCCAAAATGCTGATTGTGACACACCTCTCTCCTCCACCCCCTCCTCTTCTTCTTCCTCCATGGCCTCTTCCTCGGAACCAGCGGTGCTCCGTAGGCGTTCAAGGGGCTACGCAAGTACGCAGGCCAAAAGATGCCATGCGGTGCTTGAGCTGGTGTGCTTGGGGGACAGGAGCCACACTGGGGCAGAGGTTCTGTCAGCTCTGCAGGGGCAGGTTCAGAGGTGGTTGACGCCACGCCAACTTAAGGCAGGAATGGTGGTTTGCGACAATGGCACCAACCTCCTCTCTGCCCTCCGACAGGGACAACTGACCCATGTGCCCTGTTTGGCTCACGTCCTTAACTTGGTGGTGCAGCGGTTCTTGGGCAGGTACCCGGGCTTACAGGATGTCCTGAGGCAGGCCAGGAAAGTCTGTGTGCATTTCCGCCGGTCATATAATGCCAGTGCTCGGCTGACGGACCTCCAAAAGGAGTTTAACCTGCCCAAGAACCGCCTAATCTGTGACATGCCCACCAGGTGGAACTCGACGTTGGCCATGCTGCAGCGGCTGCACACGCAGCAGAGGGCCATCAATGAGTACCTGTGCGACTATGGCACCAGGACAGGGTCAGGGGACCTTGGTTTTTTTTCCCCACGCCAGTGGGCCATGATCAGGGATGCATGCACTGTCCTGTCACCATTCGAGGAGGCCACGAGGATGGTGAGCACTGACAGTGCATGCATCAGTGACACTGTCCCCCTTGTCCACCTGTTGGAGCACACGCTGCGTGGAATAATGGACAGGGCACTTGAGGCAGAACAGAGGCAGGAAGAGGAGGACTTCCTTAGCTCTCAAGGCCCCCTTTATCCAGACAGTGTTCCTGCGTGCCCGCCGATCACACAGGAAGAGGACGAGGAGGAGGAGGAGGAGGAGGAGGAAGATTGTGTCAGTATGGAGGTGGAGCCTGGCACTCAGCATCAGCAGTCTTTAAGGGATCAGTCCCAAGGAACACATGGACTTTTACGTGGCTGGGAGGAGGTGGCTGCGGACGTTGTTGTCCTTAGTGACCCAGAGGACTCCGGACCGAATGCCTCAGCAAACCTACGCTGCATGGCCTCCCTGATCCTGCAAAGCCTGCGTAAGGATCCTCGTATTCGTGGTATCAAGGAGAAGGACCAATACTGGCTGGCAACCCTCCTTGATCCACGTTACAAGGGTAAGGTTGCGGACCTTATCTTGCCATCGCAGAGGGAGCAGAGGATGAAACATCTTCGGGAGGCCTTGCAGAAAGGTCTGTGCAACGCGTTCCCAGAGACTGGGAGGTTACAAACTCCTGTTTCTGGACAACGTGTTGCTGAGGCTTCGGTCAGTCAAAGAAGGAGCGGTGGAGAAGGTGGCCGTCTGACCGATGCGTTCAGACAATTTTTTGGTCCGCAGCCCCAAGGTATGATCGGTTCCAGCAACCATCGCCAGCGTCTGTTTTACATGGTGCAGGAATACCTAGGGGCAAGATCAGACTTGGACACCTTTCCCACCGAAAATCCTCTGGGTTACTGGGTCTTGAGGATGGATCACTGGCCAGAGCTTGCACAGTATGCAATTGAGCTACTGGCCTGTCCTGCATCCAGCGTTCTTTCGGAACGCACATTCAGTGCTGCTGGAGGCGTGGTAACCGATCACAGGGTGCGTCTGTCCACCGACTCGGTCGATCGGCTGACCTTCATAAAAATGAATCAGTCTTGGATCACCACCAGCTACCAAGCACCTGATGCAGATGTAACCGAATAATTTTTTTTGAAATCTCAGATCCCTTCAAAGACTGCCTATGCTGATGCTGAGTGACTATCCCTGAGTAATTATCCTCTTCCTCCTCAATCATCACTCTGATAGCTTGTAAGAACATTTTTGGTTCTGGGCGCCACCACCAGTGCCTAAGGCACAATTTTTCAGCCCCTGTTTAACAGGGGCGTGTAATTACAATTTTTGATGTAATACTTTGCAGCAGGGCTCGTTCCTGCATTCCAACTAGAGTGTCTGTGAGTGGTTGCAGTGTTGTGGCACCAGCACCAGTGCCTAAGACCCAATTTTTCAGCCCCTGTCTAACAGGGGCGTGTAATTACAATTTTTGATGCAATACTTTGCAGCAGGGCTCGTTCCTGCGTTCCAACTAGAGTGTCTGTGAGGGGTTGCAGTGTTGTGGCACCAGCACCAGTGCCTAAGGCCTAATTTTTCAGCTCCTGTTCAACAGGGGCATGTAATTACAATTCTTGATCTAATATTTCACAGCAGGGCCCTGTGAGGGCTTACAGTGTTTTGGCCACAGCAACACCTAAGGCCCAAATTTCTGCTGAGTATATAGGGCAGGACCCTACTTTCAAACATCTAACTTACAAACGACTCCTACTTGCAAACGGAAGGAGACAACAGGAAGTGAGATGAAATCTACCCCTAAGGAAGGGAAATTCTCTCCTGTAAGAGTTAATATGGGAAAACAATTTCTCCTTTCCACTGATGCTTTCCAATCCTTGTTCCACAAAAAAACCCAAATTTTCAAAAAACATTTTTCATTGGGACAAAAAAGTGAGGTGAAATCTTCTGAAGAGGAGGAAAGACGCAAAACAAATGTCACAGGGGTGATAACCCTTCCCTATGTTTTCCAAAAAGCTTAGAAAAGATTTTTTGGCTGGAGCTAAACACATTAAAAATGTTCAAAATTACAAACAGATTCTACTTAACAACAAACCTACAGTCCCTGTCTTGTTTGCACCGCCTGAATACTGCTGTTCAGAGTATATAGGGACCTTTCCTTATTTTAATTTGGGTGCGGGGTTCCCCTTAATATCCATACAAGACCCAAAGGGCCTGGTAATGGACTGGGGGGTACCCATGCCGTTTGTCTCACTGATTTTCATCCATATTGCCATGACCCGACATGACATTAAACCCGCAAGCAGTTTTAAATGAGATTTTTTCCTTTAAAAATGACATTTGGTGCAGGGACTGTTCTAAACATGGGAAACACGCGTCACTTTACAGGCATACTATAGACACCCCCCAGGTACGATATTTAAAGGAATATTTCACTTTTTTTTTTTTACTTTAAGCATCATTAAAATCACTGCTCCCGAAAAAACGGCCGTTTTTAAAAGTTTTTTTTGCATTGATACATGTCCCCTGGGGTAGGACCCGGGTCCCCAAACCCTTTTTAGGACAATACCATGCAAATTAGCCTTTAAAATGAGCACTTTTGATTTCGAACGTTCGAGTCCCATAGACGTCAATGGGGTTCTAACGTTCGTGCGAACTTGCGGTCCGTTCGCGGGTTCTGGTGCGAACCGAACCGGGGGGTGTTCGGCTCATCCCTACTCATGATATGTGCTCATGTTCTTTGAACTCTTTGCATAATCAGAACACCTGAACTGTTACCTGTTATATGCTCCTAGCCCGACAGTATTAAGAGACATATTTTCATATATACAGTAGGTGTAAACATGTGCATAATTTCAATTTTATTGTTATTTTTATTTGTATTCTCACTTTTACTCCCTTTTTTTTCATTTATATCAGTTTGGACTTTCCACTTTCCAGACTTTTCACTAGACAGGCTAGGGCAGCACTGGGAATTTCTGTTTGCTATTGTGGGGTGCCTGGACAATGCAGGGGATGGAAGGACTGGGGTCCACAGGAGAACACTCAAAGTAGTTGGGGAAAACTTCTGTTCTTTAAGCACCCATTGCTTCAAGAAAGCATGATGATTCCAATCTAAAACCCTAGTTAGATGTGTAATGGAAATTTGTAAGTTCTGTATATAATTGTATTCTATTTTGTATGTATTGCACACTGCCCTCACTGTGCACACAGCACTAATAATGTTTTAAGTACATGTTTACATTCTTTCGAGTCCTGATTAGAATAAGCTTTCCTATGTAACGCCCCTTGTTACCATAAACATACAATTGTAATATTAATGTGATACCTACGTAATCATGTGTATAAAAACCTTCAATTGCGTCATAATAAAGCAGAACAGTTATTTGGAAAGATGCTGAGCGTATCTTTTGTGTCTGTTCCCTACTGTAGTAGTTATTAATTTGGAACCACTAATCAATATGAGGATAGGAGTTGCCTATCATCAAAATGTCCAACTCAGATGTGAGGCTACGCAGTACAAGTGGACATCTGGGAGACGGCAGATGAAGATGGCAATGTTTGATCCAGAAGAAATCAATGTGTGATTAAGTGAGATTCACTGAATAACATTAGGAGAAATCTTTGGTAGTAGGATGATAAGGCCTTCATACATCTCCTAATTGAGGAAGACAAAAACATTTTCTGATTTGCTGTAAGGCAGGGCAAGTGAGAGACGGTGAGACACTAGTAGTCTGAGGGGGGGGGTGGGGGGTCGGTCCATTTTTTTGTTAAAAATCACCTCACTTCCTAGCACACGCATTGTGCAAAGAATGACAAAGTAGTCAGAGATGTCTCAAAAAAAGAGAAATGTAACCTTTTGGGAGCCAATGAGGCCCTTTGCAAAAAGACAAAGCCCCTTTGAGTATTTCTGTTCGGCAATGAAAGTCTAAGGGAAACTGCGTGCCAGGAGAATGAAGACTCCACAGGATTTATAGTCCGATGAACCCGAATGGTAGGTGGTTGCAAAATATCTATCTGTTAAAGGGAGGATCCTGTCAGTAAAGAAATTTGTTCCTTGAAGGAAAGCAATCTGCGCTTTCTGCTTTCTAAGGTCTGTGAGGCGCTTCCTTCTTTCCACCAGAATATTAAGGCTAAACATGTGCAATTTGCTTAGTTCTGAATTATTTTTTTAACGAATTTAGACAAATTCGTTAATTCAGAAATATCCGAATTTTCGATTTTTCGAATTTCCGAATTTTTCCGAAAAAATTTGAAAATTCGGAAATTCGGAAATTCAGAAATCCGAAAATACTAAATTTCTAAAAAATAAAAAAATTCTAAATGTCTGAAATTCGTAAATTAGGAAAATCGAAAATTCAGATATTCAAAAATCCGAAAACCTGAAAATTTGGAAATTCAGAAATCCAAAAATAAGAATGAAAATCTGAAAATCCTAAAGAATGAAATTCTAAAAATAAAAACGAAAATCTGAAAATTAAAAAACCTGAAAGTTCGAAAATCTGAAATAACTAACTAATAATAACTTAACTATTACTAACTATTCAAAGAGAAAAACTAAAATCCTCAGAATGGACCAGCCAGCACCCAGGAGGAGGGGGGGGAGATTAATAGCAAAACATGGGAGGGAGCTCCAAATACAATGAAAATAGAGTAAAGGTACGATACTGTATATGCAATTGCATAATGCATAACAATAAACATGGAAGACACAACATTAGGGGGATAGTGGGGATCTGGTATAATATCTCAACAGACAGGGGGACACGTTAAGGACACCGCATGACACATAGAAAATGTCTGGCTGCAACATGAGGCGTCACGTTGCACATCACTCCTTTGGCTGATCAAAGAAGTCTGAAATGGTTAGGTGGAAAGGGTCAGCTGAGAGCATAAGATCATAGAATTCTGACTTGCCAGCTGAAATAGGAATAAAGCAAATGCTGTGTTTTTAATCAGAAGATAAAGCTCCTTCACCATCTGTGATTTCTAAAGAATTTGTTCCTGAGCTTTATCAAGGAGAACCTTCATAATTTATTTGGAAGGAAATATAACTTTGGATGGTAGGTTTAAATGGCACTGAAATTAGGCCAGGATGAGTGTTTTAGATATTTATATTTTACTGACGATAATTATATTAAAGGTACACTCCACTAAAGCATGAAAAAAATGCCTTGAGATTCTTGCAATGAACAGAGCATGTCAGCTCAATACTTTAGTTTTACCTGCAGGCATTGCTGTAGGGATATAGTCCACCCCACATTCTGTTGTAAGTTGTCTGGTGATTCCTTTGCACGATGCAGAAGAGCAATTCCTAAACACACCCACTGCACACATTGCTGTCTTTACTATACAGAGAGCTTGATGTAAAAAAAAGTGCTAAATGTATCTCTGTAAGTTATTAGACAAAAGCAAACCTGCCTTGGAAGTTTGAATCAAAGAGGAATGAAGGTTTGAGAAAGGACACTCCTAGCAACCACATGTAGAAATACGATGGGGGCTATCTGCAGAGAGTTACGTAGACCCTATAATTAGGGCAATCCAATTCAACCTATGTGTGTATGTGTGAGTGATTTTTATTCTTTAACAATTCCCATATTCCGCTTCCTGAGGAAAACATCTAGAGGTTTTTTTAAGTTGTCCACACTCTCAAATAGTACCACTTCCTAGGGTGGGGTTAAACCTAACCTCAAATCATGGTTGCATGTCCTACTCTGGGACATTGATGTAAATAGTTAATCACAGTTACTGCAGTCACTTTTGATATATTTGTACATTGTAATCATATCTCCTTTTAAGCGCCTCCAGCACTTCTCCAGAGTGGATAACTGTAATCTATTTCAACATCTTTCCTGAGGATTGGTGACCAAAACAAAAATGCACATTCAAGATGAGGTGGAACCACTGTTTAAAAGGGGTAGAATTATTGATTTATCTTTTGAAGATATGCCCTTTTTAAATGCATGAGAGTATTTTGCTTGTTTTGTTAGCTTGGCATCACATGCTATTGCTATGTCTGTGACCCACAAGCACCCTACAAGCAGATCCCTTTTCATTACTGATTCTCCCAAGGAAGACCAAAATGTGTAATTTGCATGTTTGACACACAAGTGTATAAGTTTACATTTCTCAAATTTTATATTTATTTAATATGACACTGATCCTTAGGCTGTTTCTAACAAACTAGGGTATGGGGGCCCAGGTACTGCCCTGGGGGACATATATCAATGCAAACTTTTTTTTTAAAAGATCCTTTTTTACGGAGCAGTGATTTTAATGATGCTTAAAGTGAAACAATAAAAATTAAATATTCCTTTAAATATAGTGCCTGGGGTATCCCCTTAGTCTGCCTGTAAAGTGGTGCATCTGTACCATGTATAGAACCTGCTGCAGCAAAACTGACATTTATAAAGAAACATTTAACCACTTGCCGACCGCCTACCGCATATATACTGCGGCAGAATGGCACGGGCAGGCAAAATCACGTACCCGTACGTGATCTGCCTCCCGCGGGCGGGGGGTCCGATCGGACCCCCCCCCGGTGCCATCGGCGGTCGGCATTTGACTGGGAGCGTCGGGAGGCGAGGGGGAGACCATCCGATCGTGGCCCCCCCCTCGCGATCGCTCCCAGCCAATGGGAATCCTCCTCTGCCTGTGTGTCGTTTCACACAGGCAGAGGATGTGATGTCATCTCTCCTCGGTCTGGCAGTTTCCGTTCCAGCGCCGAGGAGAGATGACAAGTGAGTGCACAACACACACACACACACAGTAGAACATGCCAGGCATACCTTACACCCCGATCCCCCCCCCCCCGATCGCCCCCCGATCCCCCCCCAATCACCCCCCCCCCCTGTCACAAACTGACATTAGCAGTATTTTTTTTTTTTTTTTTTCTGATTACTGCATAGTGTCAGTTTGTGACAGTTAGTGTTAGGGCAGTGAGTATTACCCCCCTTTAGGTCTAGGATACCCCCCTAACCCCCCCTAATAAAGTTTTAACCCCTTGATCACCCCCCCTCACCAGTGTCGCTAAGCGATCATTTTTCTGATCGCTGTATTAGTGTTGCTGGTGACGGTGGTTAGGGACGTAAATATTTAGGTGCGCCGTCAGTGTTTTATAGCGACAGGGACCCCCATATACTACCTAATAAATGTTTTAACCCCTTGATTGCCCCCTAGTTAACCCTTTCACCACTGATCACCGTATAACTGTTACAGGTGACGCTGGTTAGTTCGTTTATTTTTTATAGTGTCAGGGCACCCGCCGTTTATTACCGAATAAAGGTTTAGCCCCCTGATCGCCCGGCGGTGATATGCGTCGCCCCAGGCAGCGTCAGATTAGCGCCAGTACCGCGAACACCCACGCACGCAGCATACGCCTCCCTTAGTGGTATAGTATCTGATCGGATCAATATCTGATCCGATCAAATCTATACTAGCGTCCCCAGCAGTTTAGGGTTCCCGAAAACGCAGTGTTAGCGGGATCAGCCCAGATACCTGCTAGCACCTGCGTTTTGCCCCTCCGCCCAGCCAAGCCCACCCAAGTGCAGTATCGATCGATCACTGTCACTTACAAAACACTAAACGCATAACTGCAGCAATCGCAGAGTCAGGCCTGATCCCTGCGATCGCTAACAGTTTTTTTGGTAGCGTTTTGGTGAACTGGCAAGCACCAGCCCCAGGCAGCGTCAGGTTAGCGCCAGTACCGCTAACACCCAGGCACGCACCGTATACCTCCCTTAGTGGTATAGTATCTGATCGGATCAATATCTGATCCGATCAGATCTATACTAGCGTCCCCAGCAGTTTAGGGTTCCCAAAAACGCAGTGTTAGCGGGATCAGCCCAGATACCTGCTAGCACCTGCGTTTTGCCCCTCCGCCCGGCCCAGCCCACCCAAGTGCAGTATCGATCGATCACTGTCACTTACAAAACACTAAACGCATAACTGCAGCGTTCGCAGAGTCAGTCCTGATCCCTGCGATCGCTAACAGTTTTTTTGGTAGCGTTTTGGTGAACTGGCAAGCACCAGCCCCAGGCAGCGTCAGATTAGCGCCAGTACCGCTAACACCCACGCACGCAGCATACGCCTCCCTTAGTGGTATAGTATCTGATCGGATCAATATCTGATCCGATTAGATCTATACTAGTGTCCCCAGCAGTTTAGGGTTCCCAAAAACGCAGTGTTAGCGGGATCAGCCCAGATACCTGCTAGCACCTGCGTTTTGCCCCTCCGCCCGGCCCAGTCCAGCCCACCCAAGTGCAGTATAGATCGATCACTGTCACTTACAAAACACTAAACGCATAACTGCAGCGTTCGCAGAGTCAGGCCGGATCCCTGTGATCGCTAACAGGTTTTTTTGTAGCGTTTTGGTGAACTGGCAAGCGCCAGCGGCCTAGTACACCCCGGTCGTAGTCAAACCAGCACTGCAGTAACACTTGGTGACGTGGCGAGTCACATAAGTGCAGTTCAAGCTGGTGAGGTGGCAAGCACAAGTAGTGTCCCGCTGCCACCAAAAAGACAAACACAGGTCCGTCGTGCCCATAGTGCCCTTCCTGCTGCATTCGCCAATCCTAATTGGGAGCCCACCACTTCTGCAGCGCCTGTACTTCCCCCATTCACATCCCCAACCAAATGCAGTCGGCTGCATGAGAGGCATTTTCTTGTCCTCCCGAGTACCCCTACCCAGCGAACCCCCCCAAAATAGATGTTGTGTCTGCAGCTAGCGCGGATATAGGCGTGACACCCGCTATTATTGTCCCTCCTGTCCTGACAATCCTGGTCTTTGCATTGGTGAATGTTTTGAACGCTACCATGCACTAGTTGAGTATTAGCGTAGGGTACAGCATTGCACAGACTAGGCACACTTTCACAGGGTCTCCCGAGATGCCATCGCATTTTGAGAGACCCGAACCTGGAACCGGTTACAGTTATAAAAGTTAGTTACAAAAAAAGTGTAAAAAAAAAAAAAAAAAAAAAACACAAACAAAAATATAAAATAAAAATAGTTGTCGTTTTATTGTTCTCTCTCTCTCTATTCTCTCTCTATTGTTCTGCTCTTTTTTACTGTATTCTATTCTGCAATGTTTTATTGTTATTATGTTTTATCATGTTTGCTTTTCAGGTATGCAATTTTTTATACCTTACCGTTTACTGTGCTTTATTGTTAACCATTTTTTGGTCTTCAGGTATGCCATTCACGACTTTGAGTGGTTATACCAGAATGATGCCTGCAGGTTTAGGTATCATCTTGGTATCATTCTTTTCAGCCAGCGGTCGGCTTTCATGTAAAAGCAATCCTAGTGGCTAATTAGCCTCTAGACTGCTTTTGCAAGCAGTGGGAGGGAATGCCCCCCCCCCCCCAACATCTTCCGTGTTTTTCTCTGGCTCTCCTGTCTCAACAGGGAACCTGAAAATGCAGCCGGTGATTCAGCCAGCTGACCATAGAGCTGATCAGAGACCAGAGTGGCTCCAAACATCTCTATGACCTAAGAAACCGGAAGCTACGAGCATTTTATGACGTAGATTTCGCCGGATGTAAACAGCGCCATTGGGAAATTGGGAAAGCATTTTATCACACCGATCTTGGTGTGATCAGATGCTTTGAGGGCAGAGGAGAAATCTAGGGTCTAATAGACCCCAATTTTTGCAAAAAAGAGTACCTGTCACTACCTATTGCTATCATAGGGGATATTTACATTCCCTGAGATAACAATAAAAATGATTTAAAAAAAAAAATGAAAGGAACAGTTTAAAAATAAGATAAAAAAATAATAATAATAAAGAAAAAAAAAAAAAAAAAAAAAAAAAGCACCCCTGTCCCCCCTGCTCTCGCGCTAAGGTGAACGCAAGCGTTGGTCTGGCGTCAAATGTAAACAGCAATTGCACCATGCATGTGAGGTATCGCCGCGAAGGTCAGATCGAGGGCAGTAAGTTTAGCAGTAGACCTCCTCTGTAAATCTAAAGTGGTAACCTGTAAAGGCTTTTAAAGGCTTTTAAAAATGTATTTAGTTTGTCGCCACTGCACGTTTGTGCGCAATTTTAAAGCATGTCATGTTTGGTATCCATGTACTCGGCCTAAGATCATCTTTTTTATCTCATCAAACATTTGGGCAATATAGTGTGTTTTAGTGCATTAAAATGTAAAAAAGTGTGTTTTTTCCCCAAAAAATGCGTTTGAAAAATCGCTGCGCAAATACTGTGTGAAAAAAAAAAATGAAACACCCACCATTTTAATCTGTAGGGCATTTGCTTTAAAAAAAATATATAATGTTTGGGGGTTCAAAGTAATTTTCTTGCAAAAAAAAATTATTTTTTTATGTAAACAATAAGTGTCAGAAAGGGCTTTGTCTTCAAGTGGTTAGAAGAGTGGGTGATGTGTGACATAAGCTTCTAGATGTTGTGCATAAAATGCCAGGACAGTTCAAACCCCCCCCCAAATGACCCCATTTTGGAAAGTAGACACCCCAAGCTATTTGCTGAGAGTCATGTTGAGTCCATGGAATAATTTATATTGTGACACAAGTTGCGGGAAAGAGACAATTTTTTATTTTTTTTATTTTTTTTTGCGCAAAGTTGTCACTAAATGATATATTGCTCAAACATGCCATGGGAATATGTGAAATTACACCCCAAAATACATTCTGTTGCTTCTCCTGAGTACGGGGATACCACATGTGTGGGACTTTTTGGGAGCCTAGCCGCGTACGGGACCCCGAAAACCAAGCACCGCCTTCAGGCTTTCTAAGGCCGTAAATTTTTGATTTCACTCTTCACTGCCTATCACAGTTTCGGAGGCCATGGAATGCCCAGGTGGCACAAAACCCCCCCAAATGACCCCATTTTGGAAAGTAGACACCCCAAGCTATTTGATGAGAGGTATAGTGAGTATTTTGCAGACCTCACTTTTTGTCACAAAGTTTTGAAAATTGAAAAAAGAAAAAAAAAATTTTTTTTTCTCGTCTTTCTTTATTTTCAAAAACAAATGAGAGCTGCAAAATACTCACCATGCCTCTCAGCAAATAGCTTGGGGTGTCTACTTTCCAAAATGGGGTCATTTGGGGGGGGTTTGTGCCACCTGGGCATTCCATGGCCTCCGAAACTGTGATAGGCAGTGAGGAGTAAAATCAAAAATGTACGCCCTTAGAAATCCTGAAGGCGGTGCTTGGTTTTCGGGGTCCCGTACGCGGCTAGGCTCCTAAAAAGTCCCACACATGTGGTATCCCCGTACTCAGGAGAAGCAGCTAAATGTATTTTGGGGTGCAATTCCACATATGCCCATGGCCTGTGTGAGCAATATATCATTTAGTGACAACTTTGTGCAAAAAAAAAAAAAAAAAAAAAAAAATTTGTCACTTTCCCGCAACTTGTGTCAAAATATAAAACATTCCATGGACTCAACATGCCTCAAAGCAAATAGCTTGGGGTGTCTACTTTCCAAAATGGGGTCATTTGGGGGGGTTTTATGTCATCTGGGCATTTTATGGCCTTCAAAACTGTGATAGGTAGTGAGGAGTAAAATCAAAAATGTACGCCCTTAGAAATCCTGAAGGCGGTGCTTGGTTTTCGGGGCCCCGTACGCGGCTAGGCTCCCAAAAAGTCCCACACATGTGGTATCCCCGTACTCAGGAGAAGCAGCTAAATGTATTTTGGGGTGCAATTCCACATATGCCCATGGCCTGTGTGAGCAATATATCATTTAGTGACAACTTTTTGTAATTTTTTTTTTTTTTTTTTGTCATTATTCAATCACTTGGGACAAAAAAAATGAATATTCAATGGGCTCAACATGCCTCTCAGCAAATTCCTTGGGGTGTCTACTTTCCAAAATGGGGTCATTTGTGGGGGTTTTGTACTGCCCTGCCATTTTAGCACCTCAAGAAACGACATAGGCAGTCATAAATTAAAGGCTGTGTAAATTCCAGAAAATGTACCCTAGTTTGTAGACGCTATAACTTTTGCGCAAACCAATAAATATACACTTATTGACATTTTTTTTACCAAAGACATGTGGCCGAATACATTTTGGCCTAAATGTATGACTAAAATTGAGTTTATTGGATTTTTTTTAGAACAAAAAGTAGAAAATATCATTTTTTTTCAAAATTTTCGGTCTTTTTCCGCGTATAGCGCAAAAAATAAAAACGGCAGAGGTGATCAAATACCATCAAAAGAAAGCTCTATTTGTGGGAAGAAAAGGACGCAAATTTCGTTTGGGTACAGCATTGCATGACCGCGCAATTAGCAGTTAAAGCGACGCAGTGCCGAATTGTAAAAAGTGCTCTGGTCAGGAAGGGGGTAAAACCTTCCGGGGCTGAAGTGGTTAAAGTGTAAGTTCACCTTTACAGAAAAATCTGTAAGGTGAACTTACACAGGACCCCTTCTTCACCCCCCCCCCCATCCTGCTGACCTGCTGCGCGGCAATCTCCCATTCTGAGCCCCGGTATAGGCGCCTCAGGGGTACGAGCTTAGAAATCCCCTCGCCATTCACTCTTCTTCTTCCCCACTGAGAGGACAGGCTACACAGGTTCTGATTGGTCGGAGCTGCCCATGTGATGGCACCGACCAATTAGAATTGTCCCTCCTGATGGGGTACATTTAGAAGAATAAGCTCCGGGGATTTCTAAGCCCCGGAGCCATAAGGTGGCTATGCTGGGGGCTCAGAACGGGAGATCACCGCACAGGTCAGCGGGACTGGGGGGGGGGGGTCCTGTGTAAGTTCACCTTACAGATTTTTCTGTAAAGGTGAACTTACCTTTTAAAATAATTTACCCTGCATGCTTTCTTTATTTAGTAAACAACGGCTTGAGGAGCCAGTCTATATGATGAAGCCACATTTTAGTGCACTCGGAACAAGATTAGAAATTTTTTGGATAAATTCTGGCAGACTTTGGATGGAAATAACAAAGTTTTTCACCACAGTGTGCAAGCCTTAAGATTTACAATTTTTTCTTAGATAAAGTCTGGTGTCTGTTTCACAGACTTTGTATAGAATTACCAGGTGTGAAAAAATTGGACTTTGGGTGTTGGTGGTGCCCTTACCCCGTAACCTTCTAGAGGTACTCTTGATGAAAGCAAAAAATGGCCTTGCTGTAAAAAATTTAAATTTGATGCCCTGGTCAAACAGTTGCAGAAAATGCAGTCTTTGGGTGTTGGTGGTGCCTACATTCCGTAAACTTCTAAAGGTAATCTTGATGAAAGAACAAATTGGCTTTGCTGTAAAAAAATTTAATTTGACGCCCTTCTCATACAGTTGCAGAAAAATTGGCTTTTGGGTGTTGGTGGTGCCTTCACTCTGTAACTTTCTAGAGGTACTCTTGATGAAAGCAAAAATTAACCTTGTTGTCAAAAATTGAATTTGGGTGTTAATTGTGGCCACTAAATCTATAACAAATAATTACGGTAGTTCAAAATCAAATTAACACCCACAAAACTAGGCAGCCTAGACAGTCTTGAGATCCCAATAACACTTAATTATCAACATTTGCTTCTCCACCACTCCAACAGAAGCCTCAAAATTAACTTTTCCATGAGACTGTAACCTACCAGAGTCTAGAAAGACCTTACATAAACTCCTCTTTAAGGTTTTTTAAAGATATTTCATCCTGTGCTCCCTCTGTGGGGGAAGGATGAGTTCCGAGACTTTCCCCTTGTAACAGTGGTCAAGGAGGGTTGCCAACCAATATTAATTAATCTCCTTGATGCCACAAATTTTTGGGTGCGTTCGCAGGCTTTGAACAATAAGTTAGCCCAAGCACCGCAAGTTTGCAGAGGCATGAGAAGCAGAGTCCTTGGAGTCACTGAGGATTACAATAATTGGAACTGCCTCCTCCCAGCCAAGTACTACACCCAAGTGGGACTTTGACGGACCATCCACTCAGTATATGTAAAAAATGTCTTTAATGATATGGAATAAAATACATATGAAATTTACACATCACAAGGGTGCATAACACATATCACCTGATAAACAAACAGAAACAAAAACAAAAACTAACAACTGGTAGGCATAAGCGTCATATGATGTAAATGCCCTGATGCCCGACGCGTTTCCAGTATGAAGTATTCAAATACCCTCGTCAGGGGCTGAGGGTTCGACAAATTTGTTTACATGTATATTGGTTCCAGTTTGGTGGTTCCATGTGATAAGTGGGCACTAAGGATCAAATATCCATAATAATGTTGTGTGGCTGTCAGACTGTAAGAGAGTGAACCAACTCTTGGACGCGTACTGTCTGTAATATCAATCCTATGGGGTATGCCAATGTAATATCCACAGCAATGTAAGGGACAGCTAGTCACTGAAGCCTAGAATGCTAGCTGAGTGACCAAGGGATAAATATCCAGATGTCCCTGGAGTGGTATATCAAGTGTCACTGCCGTGTTGCGTGCTGCAGCTGGGTTCGTGACTGAAAACCATCTCTTAAGGTTTGACGTATGTCTTTCTCTGCTTCAATGCCTCCAAAACTGCCAGAATCCTCCTCCTCCCTCTCATTTGTGTGTTTGGGCCTTGAGAGGAAAAGTAGTCCTTCTCTTTCTCCCGCTGCCCTACTTCAAGTGCCCGCTCCATAATTTCACGCAAAGTATGCTCCAACAGGAACACAAGAAGGATTGTGTCACTGATGCATACATTGCACTATCCTTGTGGCCTCCCCAAATGGTGACAGTACAGTGCATGCATCGTTTATTAACAGTCATTGGCGTGGGGAAAAAAGCAGAGCTTCCCTGGGCCTGTCCTTGTGACATACTCACACAGGTACTCATTGATGTGCAGCCGCTGCAGTATTGCCACAGTTGAGTTCCATCTGGTGGACATGTCACAAATTAGGCAGTTTACAGGCAGGTGGAATTCCCGCTAAATTTCAGCCAAACCGAACACTGGGTGTGTATGACCGCCCGCCTGAAATGGCTACAAACTCTTCTGGCCTGCCTAAGAAGATCTTGCAAACCTGGGTACCTGTTTAAGAAAAGCTGCACCACCAATATGAGGACATGTGCCAGGCATTGCACATATTTTAAAGTTCCCCGTTGAAGGGTGGACAGAAGGTTAGTGCCATTATCGTAAACCACCATTCCTGGCTCAAACATTCATGGCATGAACTACCTTTGGGCCTGCCCCTGCAAAGCTGACAGGATATCTGCTCTGATGTGACTCCTGTTTCCTAGACAGACCATCTAAACCATTAAATGGCATCTTTTAGCCTGACTCATTGAATAGCTTAGGGAGTACTGGTGGTTCATAGGACAATTCAGTAGAGGGCATGAAGGAGGAGGAGGGGGCTGACAGATCTCGCATCACCACCAGCTGTATGGAGACATGGCGGCAAAACAAGCTCCATCACTTAAACCTGTCCTGCATCTTTCCTAGTTGCAAGCAGAGTTACCCAGTGTGCTGTGAATGAAATATATCGTCCCTGACCATGCTTGCTGGACCACGTGTCAGCAGTAATGTGGACCTTTCAGCTGACTGCCTTACCCGACGATGCCAAAACATTGCCTGCCACGTTATGGTACAGAGCTTGAATGGCTTTATGTGCAAAGAAATAGCGACTGGGAACCTGCCATTGTGATACATCACATTCTGAAAATTCAGTGAAGGGGCAGAATCCACCAGAAGGAAAGGCAGGCATTGTAAAGCCAGAAATGTGAACAATCTGGAATTTAGATTCTGGGCATGTGGGTGGCAGGGAGTGTATTTTTTTTATGCCACAGCTGGGGCAGAGAAATCTGCATGCTATACTCTACAGCTTGTGGTGTGCTTTGCTATACCATCATCCTTGTCAGTGGAGGCTGCTGAGAGGTCATAAGATATAGCAGGGGAGAACATGAAAGGTAAGGAGTGAGGAGGAGAAGAATTGTGTCCCTTGTGTGTGGCTTTCAGGTGCTTTTGCCAAGTGGTGGGAGGTTAAATGCCTTGTCAAGCATGTGGTACCCAAATGGCTGGAGTTTTTACCACACTTGATCTGCTTGTGGGAAAGAGATTACAAATTGCAACATTGCGATCGATTGCACATGCTAAAAAATACCCACACAGCTGAGCTGTGGGAAGTGGGCCTGAAGACAACAGCTCCACAATCTGGTGGAATAGGGTGGCTGCTCTCTACTCTTCTGTGATAACTGCCTCTTGAAGACATCCTGCCTCATTGGGGTTGTTTCTCCCCCTCACTTTCCTCTTCTGCTCTATCAGGCACCCAAGTCTTGTCAGTGACCTCATCGTCATCATCCCCTCCATCCTTATTATTACTGGAGCCAACTAGGAAATACCTTGGGGAACGTGACTGCCAATTTGTTTATCAGTGTTCTTTCTTATCTGTAGGCTCATGTTACTCCCTTCCTCTACTTCAGAACCAACATCAGAATCAAGTAATGTCTATGCATCCCCAAGAAGCAAGTGGCTGATGCTGTGTTCAAATAATTCAGCTGACTCCTCCATACATGGTGCTGGGGCTATGGCAGGAGTAGCTGGGGACAAGGAGTCAGAATAAGCCACTCTGGCAGCTGCGGTGGACTGTGCACTAGTGTCAGCTTGGGTCAAAAAGGATGAGGATGGTTTAGTAAGCCAGTCCACCACCTCCTCTGTATGCTGTGATTGGATAGCACAGGCAGCATCACTAAGCAGAGACAAATGTGCCTGCCTGAGGACTGACCATGTCCAAATTTGCCTGTGGACACAGACACTGCTGGCCCCCTCATAGTGACATGGGAACAGCTGCCTCTCCTTGTTGGCCTCCCAGACATGATGGGGAGGTTATTACCCAAATTTAATAGAAACTGGGAAAAATGTGATTGGATGCACTTTATTGAATAAAAAGTGGTGTTTGGTGCACTTTAAATTTGAGGATTGACACTGACAGAAATGTAAAATCTATAAAAAAAAATGTAAAAGGGGGAACACCAGTGTCGCAGTCAGAAAAACTGCAATTGACAATTTAAAAAAGGCGGCAGACAAGGGACGAAAAAAGAAAAAAAAAGGGGGTATACAGAACTGTATACAGCAGTGTTTCTCAACTCCAGTCCCAAGGCGCCCCAACAGGTCGTGTTTTCAGGATTTCCCTCAGATGAAACGGCTGTGGTTAATTACTAAGGCAGTGAAACTGATCAAATCACCTGTGCAAAATAATGGAAATCCTCAAAACATGACCTGTTGAGGACTGAAGTTGAGAAACACTGGTATACAGCAC
This sequence comes from Lithobates clamitans, assembly GCA_037952925.1. Taxonomy (NCBI): domain Eukaryota; kingdom Metazoa; phylum Chordata; class Amphibia; order Anura; family Ranidae; genus Lithobates; species Lithobates clamitans. Next base: position 2,604,502 of record JBBGZY010000889.1, on the reverse strand, counting down.
TAAATGTTACTGTATGTAATGCTGCGTTAAACACAGCACCACACTAACACACTACACTTTACTGACACATTACACTGTACTGCCACACTATACTGACACAGTATACTCACACTATACTAACACTACACTAACACAATAAGTGAACACACTAACTCGCTAGTAGCAAACTGAGCCCTGCTCTATCCATCTCCACTCCAACAAAACACTGCAAAAGATTCCTTTTAGAGTGCGGGGTGGTACTATGAGTGCTGAGCCATGATTGGACAAAGTCATCATTCCTTTGTCCAATCAGGGCTCTGACAGTGCTCTGTGCCCTAATTGGCAAAGCAGTGCACCTGACCGGCGGACATCCCCACAGTGCCCCACAAATTCAGGTGTTCGCCAAACAGGCAAACAGAAGATGTTCGGGCAGAACTTTTGCTAGGCCCAAACCATTTGCACAGCACTAATTATGTCCTTACATCACTAAAATCCTGTGACTTCTTTGATCAAATATGGTCATGTCAATATATGATTAATTACATCACCTGGAAGATCCCACCCTTTTGTTTGGGAGTAAGGCAAGGGCCATTTATATTTATTTTGTGTCTGTGTTTTTATTTCCACTTAAACATTTTTTTTTTAAATGAGTGGGGGCACTATGTAACTCATACTCATTTACATAGGAGAGGAATCTTCCAATAAGACCTCACCTGCAGATCCCCACAACCACTGGGCCAGGGTTGTGGGGAAGGGGCCCTTTTCCTTATCAGCATGGGAAAAAGGCACCCCTCCCCCATTTTGAGAGCATGTAGCCTGGTATGGTTTGGGGGATGGGTGTATGTATGATACTCAGTGCCATCTATTGGCCATAATTACAGCCATTAGATGTATAGCCATTAGATGGAGAACTGTCATAGGAAACAAGTATGCTCATCACCATCATGTGGTATTTTCTGCATTTACACATTTAAATTGCGGAGAATATAACCTAAGAACATTTAATTTTACTACATTCACACAGAGCAAATTTACTTTATTTTCACTTTTGAAAGAGGACTTTACATTGGTGTCTTTCTGTTTAGTTGCTTTGGGTTACTGCCTTTTCAAAGCCCCACAATGCTTCTACGTTTGGCCAAGAGCCAAAGCCTCCCAGAGCTATCCATGCTGTATTGCCATCTGACATTACCACTGTACACATGCTATAAATTTGCAGTTATCACACTTAGGTATCAAAGACAATAACTGGACCTGTCGCCCAGTTATATGCGTACCCTGCCTTCTTTGCACATCAAGTGTAGTGTAATAGCCATCCTGACAAAAATCTGAGCTGACACATTTGATTGAAGGATGGTCGTTTATGATAAAAACAAGGAGACTGCCATCCCTTACTTTTCATCCTGAAAATGATAGTTGCCTGGCTGTCATGCTGACCCTCTTGCTTTATTACTAACCCAGAACAAGTCTACAGAAAAAACCCTGACTTTTCTCTAGCCTTCCTGATACACATACGTGTAGCCAAGGGTTTGCTACTATAGTTATTCTAGTTGAACAGTTGTTGTTTCAAATGAGTTTGGCTCCCTCTAATGCCTGATGGACTGTGATAAGATTTTTCCTTACTCCTTGAGAAGGAATGCAGCAAAGTATTGTGGGAGATGTAGTTTGGAGGAGGAAGTGACTCTGTTAGTTGGATCAGCCCTGAACTACATGACAGACAATGCAAAGTGCACAGAACTGTCTGCTGGGAGGAGAGATAAAAGGAGAGGTGCGACCTGTTTTCAGTCTCTCTGGATGCCATTCAACACCTGCCAGCAGGAGGTCTGTGTGTGACCAGGAGTGAGAGACTCCGGCCTATACAGTGGAGAGCCGATCGCCCGCCTCTGAGGGATCTCGGAGTACAGCCTTACTGTCTTAGTAAGCGGACTGGCCTGCTCTTCAGAGCAACTGGAAGCCACCTGCACTTCAGCCACCGGGAGTTGCAGCACGGCGTTGCAGCGTCATCATCACCAGATGGAAACACCAGGAGGGGATTCCGGATGGAGCCTCACAGCCATTGGAGTCCATTGGAGTGAGAGGGCACCTGCCAATTCCAGTAGAGAGTACAGTATTGCTGAGTGAGTTCTTTCTACAGACTGCTGGTGAGACTTGTAGTTCCACGGAGGTGAATCTTCTTCACAGGCATCATACAGCTGGACTTTCGGACCTTGTCTTTTTCCCCTGCGCTGTAAGGTACTGTATTGCACTCACATGTAAGGAGGAATCTACAGGTGGTGTTATTTCTTCAGTTTAACAGCCATCAGCATATCTTTTGCTCTACAGTCATTTATTTTCCTTTATTCCTGTGGATTACAAATACTGCAGTTTAAAGATCAGGCTAGCATAAGATATTTGGAGTTTAAAGAACCTTTATCATCTTCCTCCTTTTATCAAGCATTGCTGCTACACTCATAAGTTGAACTCTGAATTACACCCCAGGGGGGGCCTTTGAGTATATGCTAGACTTTTCACTGTTTTGAATGTAAGGTTTATTATTGCATTTGGTCTGTTGAGGCCTCAGTGGGAAGGTATTTAATATAGGTTTTGAAGATATTGAGTATCTATCTCAGTGCACCTGTTCACATATACTCCTGTAGCACTTACCCCAAAGGAGCTGCTGATATTTTATTGGGCCTGTACTCTGCTATTCCACCCCCCAATAAATTTGGCTCAACCCACTTGACACAGCTGTGGAACAGTTTTGGTGTGAAGCTATACAACAAAGGACAATCCCACAATAACAATATACCGATAATGTACCTTTACCATTACCTGGGTATCCGTTGTTCCACCTGTAGGAGAATGAACAACACTTCACACCAATTGTAATTAATCAGAATGTAATTTTACTGAGACTGGCATAAACAGTAGATACAATAAATGCACTGTCACACAAACGTAATATGACAATGCGATAAGTATTCACAAATTATTAATATGTAAAAATTTCTTGAATGACCCCTGCAAGTCTCCAATTGGGACTAGTGCCCAGAGTGACAATGCCTTGACACTGGATACCTTCTCACTTTCAGCACGCTGCACTAAGCACACTAATGCAAGGTTATCAAACACAACACAGTACAGTTTGATCAAGAGCTCCCCCCAAGGTATGATGTGGTCCTTTGTTACTGTAACTGAACACAAGGCCTCTCAGTGAAAGTTGTAGTCTCTGCTCTTCTGTCTTCTGCTAGCTATTATACTGCAGTGTTTGTAATCCAAGGGTTTAACAAGCAAAGAAGTAACATAAGCTGATTACTTAGAACAGTTCCTGTTGTGCACACACTTATAAATGCCTCCGGTATAGTTATCTCTAAACCGCCACAGTGTCAGCTCTTAGTAAAGTATAGGCTTGAGGCCTGCTTGAACTCAGTCTATTTGAATGAGACCCCTCTGCGGAACTGCAGCTCTCAGCAACACTGTGGTATGAGTCTAAGTGTGTTAAGTGTGTTAAATAACTTCTAGGCGTCAGCCCTCTCACCACACCAGGCCTGGAAAGTTGAATGCCTCCGCTCCAGTAGTTTCAGTCTCGCTGCCAGCCAGCACCATCACGCTGCTCCGCTCTGCAAGATGACCGGAGTCCTCAGTTAGCTCCGTCAAGTGCTCTGGATCCTACCCGATCCGACCACGTTGCTGCTCCAGCACACTATGGTGTGAACTTCTCCGGTGACTTCAAGTCCGTTCCGCGCCAAACAGACCACGCTCTTCGGGACACCCCCACAGATCCCTGCAGGCAGGCCACGTGTCCCAGCAAGAAGAGAAAGAAAATGGCCATGCCAGGCCTTTTATTACCTACCCAACATGCAGTTCAGTCACTCAGTGTTCATGGGTAGGTGAGTGAACATTGTGGGTAGGTAAGTCCTTTCACAAAGTAAAATAATTAAATCACTTCCTGCTTAGCTTTTATGTAAAAGTTAAACAAGTCTATTTACATTGAATACCACTAGAGGGAGCCAAATACCAATATATCAGCATTGCCTATTATATAACATTACATAGCAAAAATTACAGAGCTACACTCCTTAAAGTGATTATAAGGTTATAAGCTCTTTATATGTGTGTAGCACTGACCCCCGTAGGATCTGATGATAAATGTTCAATTCTGCACCCTGCCTATCAACCCCAAGAACAGTATCAGCCCCTCTGACACACCTGTATAATGATATTAGTGTAAGACCCAGCAGTATAGAAAAAGCACAGCAAAGAAACACTATACAGTATATTTACCGTAACCTTGGTACCCGTCGCTGCACCAGCTGCAATAAAGATAGATACTCACACAGGGTATCAATTAACCACATAAAAGTTTACTAGGGTAGAAGTTTAATACAATGAACAGTGTGATAACTCAGAGACAGTAAATGGCAATATAACAGTCAATGTAAATGTGAAACTATATTCAAGGATCACCATAGATAGCATATGCAAACAGGTGTACAGTGAGACAGGTACTCAATACTAATCAACAGCCATATTGAGCACCTTCCCACTGAAACCTCCAGGCACACACACATACCAATACTGCAGCACAATACAATATATTTATGTCATGTGTTCAAGGGCTCCCCCTAGGCAGCAATGAAATGTTCCAGATGTAGAATACATTGTGATAAAAGTTCTTTGTCTTCAGAATCTTCACTAGCTTATAGTATTTTAACTGCACTATTTGTAAATCCAAAACGAGGAAACAATTAGAGGTTTATAACACTTCATTTTCTTAGCAGTGAGTGTAATTCTGCATGGACTTAATAGCATAGAGAAACAAATGTCAAAGTTCCACTTCATGCGGTCTGTGAATAAGTGAGATCACTTCTGTGGGACTACAGGTCCCACCAGCAGTCTGTGATCAAATCACACAATAACAGTACACGCTACTGATCTGGGCAAGTGCCCGCTCACCACAACAGGCCCAGATGCTTGCAAGGCTCCTTTCCCGGTATCTCAATCCCGATCCAATCTGGCGCCGTCACACCGCACCGCTCCTTCTGATGTCCGGTGACTGTAATGCAGGAGACCTCTAGGAATCTCGAGTTCTCCGGTCCATCCTCAGTCGTCGGTCCCACACACAGACCTCACTGCAGGCAGGCTTTCAATGGCGTCCCAAGAGGCCAGAAAAATGTGCCTTTTATCTGCCTACCCAGCAGGCTGTTCCGTGACTTGGCATTGTGGGTAGGTGAACCGGGCATTGTGGGTCAGTAGTTCCCAGATTGTTTTACGCACAGAAGTCACTTCCTCTTACACTACATTTCCCCTAATGCTTAATTGTTGCTGAATAGGGAAAAGGTCATGCCAAAGTTGTAACGGCCACTAGAGGGAGCCATTCCCTTACTTAAGGAATAACACACCACTCAGTAAGATGACTTTGGTAAACTCTTGCGTTACATGTGCATTAAGTGATAACAGTTGGCAATCATAATTTGTGTTCATTCATACCCTTCATTGTGTTCCATTACTTTTTCTAGTAAACTTTTCTAAGTGGTTCAGTGGTATTGTGTGAGTTTCTCATTGCTGACATCACATTACAGAATGGAACCAAAGGTGTCAAAGGTAAGAGAGGATCTGCAGAGTCGGGGTAGTCAGTGGGGTATAGAGTCAATCAGGGGGGTACCGCTACATACTTTTTCCAGATTTTTGGCAGCATAACTAGCAACTGCCCACTTCAGAAAAAGGTCAGCAATTTTAGCTTACATAATTCTGTAAGGAAATGTTTACTATATGTTTGAATAAGTGTGGTTCATCTGCCTTACAAAATAGTAAGAAACAGTTAACTCACCTAACCTTTCTGAGGTCTAGAGATCAATTACTGAACATTTTCCAGTAAAAGCCTGAGTGAGCACATTTCCTTCTCTAGCCTTACCTCTTAGCTTCACTGCTGGCATTCTCCTCATCACGAGTATAATAAGAAAATACAGAATAAATTTTCCTTTTCGTGAGTAAGATTAACATTTAGCATTCGCTATTTAAGAAAGAGTCGTACTGCGCAGAATTGTTCTGTACTATTTAACTCTTACAACTTAAAGAGGAACTAAACCCACTAATTTAAAATGGAACTTTAGGCAGAAAATTAAGCCCTGCTAGAGCACTTCAGGCTGGCCCCTTTTGCAGGTATAGCTATGTAAAACATTAAAAATAAGTGCCTGTACTGTTTAAAATCCAGTAATGCACTGTCTCCCCTGCTCTGCACATGCTCATTGCATCATTTTTGAACCATAGGAATCTTTTGTAATTGTGCCGATGATAAGTTGATATTGTCTCTTCTTGTTAACTGGTGACAACGTAACCATGAAGTCCTACTGATGTAATAGCATTGGCATTCTGCTGTGCGCTCTCCTCCATTCTAACTATAGCTGATGTACAGCATTCATGTGGACTCCTCTAGTTAGTCTGTGTTATTACAACCATCCTGCCCTTCCTAACATGTTTCAGAGATAGCATCTCCTGCAAGGAGCATCACACTTCAGGGAGCAGTATGGTGGTATGTGGACTGTGATCCAGGAAGTGCAGTGGAAAAGTGTGATGTTGCAGCTTTAAGTTGGAAAAAGAAGAGAGTAGTCATTTAAAAGAGAGGTATGGGGTTTGAAAATACAAACTTATATACTCACCTAAGTGCATGTCCCCCCACCACCTCTAAGACTCCGTTCTCGATCTTCAGTGAGCAGAGGGCCGGTGACTGTCAGGCACTGCCTCCCTGCTCTGTTCTTCCAGCGCTCACTGTAGCACTGGGTTATGGAGGGCACAGGAGCTGAGAGGCTGAGCCAGGTGCCAGTCAAGCATTTGGGTGAATCTTGACATTAAATTCAGGATCCCTCCAGAGTATGGACCAGCTGAGTGACATCAGCTGACAGTGGACTTTAGCCCGCTATAGACTGAATAAGGGTCACAGGAGTTCAGAACTGTGCACTCCTATGGCCTACAGGAAAAGTAGAGCCAAAAGAGCTTTTGCCCTACTTCACCTTTAAAAAAATAGCATTTGCAGAAAATTTAGCTGAACATTCGATTTTGCCCCATTAAACACTTTATTAATGATAGAAGTTCAAGGGACTTGTAAGCATGTCAGTTATAACATTTTGGGCTAATGTTTTACACCTGCTTTAAATGGTCAACCCCCACAACCTTCCCTACTGCATATACTCACCTTCTTCTCATTCTCCCACAACTCTATTTAGCTGTCTGGGGTGAAGAGAAATTTAAAGTACTTTCAGGTATGGGGAGCATGAGACACAGTCCACTCCCTTTCACTTCAAAATGACATTTTTTAAATCAGAAGATAATAGATAATCAGAAGATATACATTATACAGAACTTTTTTAACAGGTAACAAGTAATTAGTGTGGACCTAGCAGAAAACTTTTGAACAAAAATTAAAACTTACAATACACCTGGCTCAATATGGTACCTAGCATTAACACATAATTATTTTGAGCAAAAAAATTGCCCAGCAGTTCAAATGTGTGAATGAAGAAAATAACACGCTATTGATGGCGCTGACTACATAGGAAATAAATGTGCACCTCCATCTATATATCTATATATATATATATACAGTATCTCACAAAAGTGAGTACACCCCTTACATTTTTGTGAATATTTTATTATATCTTTTCATGTGACAACACTAAAGAAATTATACTTTGCTACAACATAAAGTAGTGAATGTACAGCTTGTATAACAGTGTAAATTTGCTGTCCCTTCAAAATAACTCAACACACAGCCAATAATGTCTAAACCGCTTGCAACAAAAGTGAGTACACCCCTAAGTGAAAATGTCCAAATTGAGCCCAAAGTGTCAATATTCTGTCCACCATTATTTTCCAGCACTGCCTTAATGCTCTTGGCATGGAGTTCACCAGAACTTCACAGGTTGCCACTGGAGTCCTCTTCCACTCCTCCATGATGACATCACAGAGCTGGTGGATGTTAGAGACCTTGCGCTCCTCCACCTTCTGTTTGAGGATGCCCCACAGATGGTCAATAAGGTTTAGGTCTGGAGATGTGCTTGGACAGTCCATCACCTTTACCCTCAGCTTCTTTAGCAAGGCAGTGGTCATCTTGGAGGTGTGTTTGGGGTCGTTATCATGTTGGAATACTGCCCTGCGACTCCAAAGGGAGGGGATCATGCTCTGCTTCAGTATGTCACAGTACATTTTGGCATTCATTGTTCCCCCAGTAAACTGTAGCTCCCCAGTGCCGACAGCACTCATGCAGCCCCAGACCATGACACTCCCACCACCATGCTTGACTGTAGGCAAGACACACTTGTCTTTATAATCCTCACCTGGTTGCCCCCACACATGCTTGACACCATCTGAACCAAATAGGTTTATCTTGGTCTCATCAGACCACAGGACATGGTTCCAGCAATCCATGTCCTTAGTTTGCTTGTCTTCAGTAAACTGTTTGCAGGCTTTCTTGTGCATCATCTTTAGAAGAGGTGTCCTTCTGGGACAACAGCCATGCAGACTAATTTGATGCAGTTTGCGGCATATGGTCTGATCACTGACAGGCTGAACCCCCCCACCCCTTCAACCTCTACAGCAATACTGGCAGCACTTATACGTCTATTTCCCAAAGACAACCTCTGGATATGACACTGGGCACGTGCACTCAACTCCTTTGGTCGACCATGGCGAGGCCTGTTCTGAGTGGAACCTGTCCTGGTAAACCACTGTATGGTCTTGGCCACTGTGCCACTCAGTTTCAGGGTCTTCTTCTTATAGCTTAGGCCATCTTTATGTAGAGCAACAATTCTTTTTTTTTCAGATCTTCAGAGAGTTCTTGCCATGAGGTGCCATGTTGAACTTCCAGTGACCAGTATGAGAGAGTGAGAGCGATGACATCAAATTTAATACACCTGCTCCCCATTCACACCTGAGACCTTGTAACACTAATGAGTCACTTGACACCAGGGAGGGAAAATGGCTAAGTGGGCTCAACTTTGACATTTTCACTTTGGGGAGTACTCACTTTTTTTGCCAGTGGTTTAGACATTAATGGCTGGGTGTTGAGTTATTTTGAGGGGACAGCAAATTTACACTGTTATACAAGCTGTACACTCTTTACTTTGTAGCAAAGTGTGATTTCTTCAGTGTTGTCACATGAAAAGATGTAATAAAATATTTTAAAAAATGTGAGGGGTGTACTCTATATATATATATACACAGTGCTTAGCATAAATGAGTACAGCCCAACAGATTTGTCAGCAAACCTATACTTTCTTTCAGAACCAACATTTTCAATGGGACACTATACTAAAACACACTCCTACAAATGCGGGCCATAGATTGCAACCAAGATTTGTTAATTTGCACACACAAAAAAAGTATTTTTTCTAACAAATTTATTCAAGACCATGTTGCAAAAATGAATACACCCCAATGAAATTCTTAGGAGAAAAGCTAAATTTTAGACAACAAAATCCTAATTAACCACTTCAGGTCCGGAAGGTTTTACCCGCTTAATGACCAAGCCATTTTTTTGCGACATGGCACTGCGTTACTTTAACTGACAATTGCGCGGGCGTGTGACACTGTACCTAAATAAAATTGATGTCCTTTTTTTCCCACAAATAGAGCTTTCTTTTGGTGGTATTTGATCACCTTTGTGGTTTTAATTATTTGCGCTATAAACAAAAAAAAAAAGCGACAATTTTGAAAAAAACACAATATTTTTTAAAAAACAATATAGAACACATCCATTAAAAAAAATGTAAAGAGTCGAATTTCTTCATCAATTTAGGCCAACATGTATTCTGCTACATATTTTTGATAAAAAATAATCCCAAAAAGCGTATAGTGCGCAAAAGTTATCCTGTCTACAAACTATGGAATATTTTTATGGAATTGTTTTTTACAAATAATAGCGGTGATCAGCGATCTTTAGTGGGACTTCGACATTGCGGTGGACAAATAGGACACTAACTGACACTTTTGACACTTTTTTGGGGACCAGTGACATTATTACAGTGATTAGTGCTAAAAATATGCACTGTTACTGTACTAATGACACTGGCAGGGAAGGGGTTAACATCAGGGGCGATCAAAGGGTTAAATGTGTCCCTAGGGGGTGCTTGCTAACTGTGTGGGGGTCGCTTTGAATTGGTAAAGACAGAGATCTGTTTTCCTGCTTAGAGAGATCTCTATCTTCTCCCCTGTCAGAATGGCGATCTGCCTTGCTTACATCACTGTTCTGTCTCTCTCAGGAACGATCGTGGGTGGCCGCCGGACATCGGGTCTGCTGGACCCACTGATTGGCTCCCTCTCTATCCAATCAGCACATGATCGTGCCTCCGGCAGCGCACGCGCCACCCAGTGGCTATTGCATGAAAAGACGTACACGCACGTCATTTTGCGCAATCGAGCCGACCTGCCGCAGTACATGTACGTTAGGTGGTTGGCAAGTGGTTAACAAGAATTCAACTACAGGTCAGTCTAATTATTTATTAAACAGGTGTCCAGAAGACAGTTGATTATAATAGGGCGTTACTTAACAAACAAAACCCCTTCCCATTACATGCTGTCAGCAATAGTACCACATGGAATAGATATGTCACAAGGCTTGAGAAGGAAAATAATTTCTTTACACAAGAAACGTGAAGGCTACAAGAAGTTCAGCAAAGCTTTACTTATCAGTCAGAATACTGTAGCAAAAGTGATACAAAAATTTAACAAAGATGGAACTGCAACCATCTTACAGAAATATCCAGGCCATCTATAGAAGTCAACACCTTGACAGGAGAGTCTTCTGATGAGAAGGGTTAAAGAAAATTACCATGGAAGTTCACTGCAGTTAGCTAAAGAAGTAGAAAGCCAAACTGGGGTAATTGTTTCCCGTGACACAATACAGCATACAAGGATGCCTCTCCTAAAGCCCATGCACAAAAAAGCCCACCTAGAATTTGCCAGGGCCCATGCTGAAAAAGTAAAAGACTACTGGCGCTCTGTACTCTGGAGGGATGAGACCAAGATAAATGTTTTTGGAACTGATGGGTTCAAAACTATATGGTGTCGCAAAGGTGAGGAGTACAAAGAAAAATGCATTGTGCCTTCAGTGAAGCATGGTGGTGGCAGTGTCCTTGTGTGTGGCTGCATGAGTGCTGCTGGTGTCGATGAGCTGCATTTCAGTGATGGTATCATGAATTCACAGATGTACGGCTCTATATCGAACGAGGATGCTACCATCACTCCGTGCCATTGGACTTTGAGCACTTTTCCAACATGACAATGATCCAAAACACACATCTAAGGCCACTGTTGCATTTCTGAAAAAGAACAGGGTGAAAGTGATTCAGTGGCCAAGTATGTCTCCTGATCTAAACCCAATTGAACACCGATGGGGAATTCTGAAGAGACAAGTTGAGCATCACTGCTCACTGGTGTATTCATTTTTGCATCAGCTAACTTGAGTAAAACTGAAGATTTTGTAATCTAAGTTATATTATTAACCGTACTTTCGTGTAATGAGCTAAAGAAATATTCTATAAAACTCTGTTTTGTCAAAATTTTTAATTCTTTTGTTCTTGTGTTTATTGAGATATTAAATAAAATCTTACTTTCAAAAGGGGTGTACTCATTTATGCTGAGCACTAAATGGGGAGGAATGAGGAGGAATATTTCTCCATATTTCATGACATATGTGAGAGATTTAGGCCTGGAAACATATCTTTATTTTTACTTTATCAAAGAGAAAAGGCGCTGCTAACCAAACCAGTGCATTAGTATGTAGATGAATGTGGCCTCAGCCAGCGCCGCTCCAGCCACGCACCCCTGACATGTTTCTCAATGCTCCCCGGGGCTTGGTCACAGAGGTTGTGACCAAGCCCAGGTGAGCAGGGTGAAGCATGTCTATGTTTTTCTTTTGTTTTTATATGTGTTGTTTGCCAGCAAAATAGTGTCCAGTTAGCCTTTCAGAAGCTACAGAGACAATTCCTTCAAGTCCACAAGAAAGAAAATACTCTATTAAGTGTATTTATGTACTGTGCCATTTGGATCAATACATACTTCAGATACAAATGTCTGAGGGGATGCTCAGTGAGACTTGATGCTAAGGGATGGCAATGGATGAGTTCAAGGCTGCAGATAAGAAAGCAAATGGGTCCTTAGTGTGAAATCTCTTTATTTCATTGTTTACTTCAACATATTTACAGATACATGACACCGTTCTAGTTTTGCTGATTTAAAATTAATTGTTACATTACAACACAGTTTAGGCTATAATTTCCCTTTAACAAGTATATAGGTATCTGTAATGATCTCACTTGTATAGAATAATGCAGGCATTTATGCAGTTTTTTTTAATAGTGGTAACAAAGTATAGTTTTAAGTTAGATAAAATGTGTAAAATGTGTCCAGGGAGGTAACTGATGTTATCATAGTGATGTTTCCATGGAAACCAAGATCCTATGAAGCTTAGATAGCTTATAGACAACTCAGCAGATGCTTCAGATATTTCCGATGAGATTTGGGGAGGGGGCTGGGGGACAAGTCTTTTTTTCCATCGGGGGTATGTCATCCTTTTGCAGACAACTGACAACCGGAATGTTGTTAAACTGGTACCCGAGTACAAGGCATGGATTACTCTGTATGCAGTTTTGAGGAGGGGAGGACATCATTTTCTCTATCTCACTGTGTTTGTTTGACAAAATGTTATTGTATATAAAATATTTTTTTTATAACATTATTACATTTGCACCTCTCAATTGGCTGCTAAAGTACCTTAAGGAGATTATGGAGAGTTCCAAGTAGAAGTAATAAATGGATTTAAAGTCATGAGCAGGCATTTTGTGGTGTGCACTGTGTGTATATATATATATATATATATATATACAGTATGTGTATATACTGTGTGAAGAAAAGCATTTTCTTCCACTTAAACTTTGAGAATGAATTGCTTGCTTCACAGGGTCTGTAGGTAAAGTTGGCAGTGGGGGCTTGTATTATCGCTTGTTAAGAATGAACATAGAAACATAGAAAAGTGATGGCAGGAAAAGACCAAGTAGTCCATCGAGTCTGCCCTTTTTGTTTTGTTTGTTTGTTTTTTGTTTTTTTCTTCTTTTCTTTTTGTATTTTTTTTTTTTTTTGTTAAATCGGAGCTCCAACCAAAAGGGTAATCTCCGCTTGGTCGCAACCCCCTCCCCCCAGTGCCACATTTTTGGGGGGGAACGGATACCTGTCAAAACCAGGTACCCGCTCCCACTTCCGGGTAAGATCGTAGCACAACGATCGTGGTGATCTACAAAATTTCCAGTTACACAGGTCTCAAAAAACAGCGGGGCCATTCAGAAAGCGCAGCGTGACTCCCACATGAGCAGTTGGAAACAGGCTGTGAAGCCTTCCTGTTTCCCTTAGTGAAGCCTTCCTGTTTCCCTTAGTGAAGATGCCAGCGCCTTCATCCAAAGCCGATTGACGAATCGGCTAGGGAAGCTGACATTGCGGGATACCTGGACAGGTCAGAGTCCTTATATTAAAAGTGAGCAGCTACAGTATTTGGTATTTGTAGCTGCTGACTTTTATTTTTATTTTTTTACAGGCTGGAACTCCGCTTTAACTTTATTGTCTGATTGTAGATCTATGTTTGTCCCAAGCATGTTTGGAACCATTTACTGTTGACTGTCTCCTTACCGGTGGCTGGATGTTTATTCCAAGCATCAACTACCCTTTTGATAAAAGGAAGAATAAGCTAATTCTGCATGGGTTCATTTCCCCAAGGAGTTAGCTAATCCTGTATAGCTCTAATACCTGGAGGTGTTGGTGAGATGCTCAGTTCTTCAGCCCTTTCCAGTATGACCTATTCTAACTGGACCCAAAACCTACTGACACACCAGTAGCGTCAAGTGGACTTTATTTAACAAAAAAGAAAGCCCAGCAATTGGAGTTTAGTTTAAGGAATAGCAATAATAAAAGTTGTAAACCTTATACCAATCCTAGTAGTATCAGTACAAAATAAGAAACAATACAAATAGCTATAAAAGGGAACTCTATGTGAAGCAACAATCAGTATAGCCTATCTACTGCTTTAAAGCCTCTAAGTAAGCCAATTACCAGAAGAAACTGATAAAAACCTGCCAGCAATGGGGCCCCAAACCCTTGCAGGAGTGTCTACTTTCAAAGTGAGAGTATTTGTAATCCACAGTAATGGAGTGGGAGTAGCAATCTTCTTGAAATAACCTTGCTGGCAGACGTCAAGCCAGAGGCATCTTACCACCACTGATGGGTGTGTTCTTCAGTCAGCAGTCAGGCTACACATCCACTCCAACAGTCAGGCAGGAGGACTCACCACCCTAGGGCACTCCCCTCTTGGGATTGTTCTTTCTTCTTCTATGGGGTCCTAAGCATAAGTCTTGGGTAGCTCTCATAGGGTTTTCTTTTATTTCACTGAATATATAACAATCATATACTGTACATTTCAGCAGCACTCTCAGAAGATAGACCAATTGGACAGACTCTACATTTACACAGGAGTGTATCTGTGTGAGGGGTGTGTTTGCCCACACTAGGATGCCCTGGTGTTCTGTGCATCAGATTGCAGACAGTCCCATGTATGTAAATGGGGACGCAGCCACTACAGAAACAAAGCTGCTGCTCCCAACAGATGTGCAGGTGCAGGTGAGCGTTGGCCTGTGAACGTGGCCTAAATGCTTGTTGATTTTCTAATTCTATCCCCAGAAATATAACAGCACAAAAATCTACATGCCCACCTTCCCTTCTCCTCCCCACTCCAATCAAGCAAACACAGCAGGAAGAATAGACATTGTGTGCTTTACATGTTTGTCTCACTGACTCTTCTTGACCTGTGAGGACAAATGGTGTACTGCAGAGGTTTAGCCTGATTTCTTGAACGAGCACAATTGCAAATGCTGTGATCATATAACATACTTGGCTCAAGGATACAGAGTGTAGATTCTGAATAAGAGGAACTGAGAGACCATGCTGATATCAGTGCCTACAAGCAAGAGGCATGTGCTGCTGAGGTTCAGTTAACATGCAATGGAGAATTTCCAGATGTGGCCTAAGGAAAGAGAGTCTTCGCCTAAAACTGAACAAAGGTGACAGCCAACAAGTCTTTGGTGATTGCTAGATGAGAGGCTGTTTTTAAGACCATGGAGTGTTTATGTGAATGGGCATGTATGGGCATGTATGGGCATGTATGGGCATGTATGGGCATGTCTCTTGGTGAGTAAGTACCAAGTTAAAGAAACTATTAGGCTGCAGAATGGAAAATGTTCAGTGAGTGAAGAGGTGACATATCATGCATCCACCTTCTGATTAAGTTCACATTGGGATCATCCCATATACAGTATCTCACAAAAGTGAGTACACCCCTCACATTTTTGTAAATATTTTATTATATCTTTTCATGTGACAACACTGAAGAAATGGCACTTTGCTACAATGTAAAGTAGTCAGTACAGCTTGTATAACAGTGTAAATTTCCAATCTCCTCAAAATATCTCAGCACACAGCCATTAATGTATAAACCGCTGGCAACGAAAGCGAGTACACCCCTAAGTGAAAATGTCAAAATTGGGCCCACTTAGCCATTTTCTCTCCCCGGTGTCATGTGACTCATTATTCTTACAAGGTCTTAGGTGTGAATGGGGAGCAGGTGTGTTAAATTTGGTGTCATCGTTCTTACTCTCTCATGCTGGTCACAGGAAGTTCAACATGGCACCTCATGGCAAAGAACTCCAAATCATCATTAGCAAGCTGTTTTTCTTTTCTGGTTTAGACATGCTTGCCTATAATATGCTAAGGAGGAGCAACACAGAAACAAACAAAGATCTGAATCCCCGCATGTATGAATGACAGCAGAGAGAGACATATGAGTGCTATAAATTGGGTTTCACAAAAAAGCTATAGTTTAAGAAAACCAACTGTGTAATTAGGCATTGATGAAACCAACCATTCTCTAATTTCCATATTGCACTCTAGGAAAGTGACACAAAACCTCTTGATTTGTTGAACAGGAACTAATACACAACATATGGATGCTTCCATTAAAGCCTAGTCCCACATACATTGTATGCTGTGAACAAGTATGCAAAAGCAGTATGCCCATGAAGTTTACTCTGCAACGCTGCCA
This sequence comes from Lithobates clamitans, assembly GCA_037952925.1. NCBI lineage: Eukaryota > Metazoa > Chordata > Amphibia > Anura > Ranidae > Lithobates > Lithobates clamitans. The sequence goes on along the minus strand of JBBGZY010000889.1, from coordinate 2,588,412 downwards.
GAAAAACAAATGCACTAAAAAGAAGCAAAGATGCAGGTATACCGCTGTGTACACATACCATTATCTGCAAACAGTGCTTAGTAAATTATGTATTAATGTTCCCAAAGCTTGTATATGTAATAGCTTAACCTGCACCCACAAATATCTCTAATTTCTAAATCTCCATCAACTCACTGTGATACAAAATTAAAGCCCAACTACAACCTTTTTGTTTTTTAGTTCTGGATAGGGCGCAAAAGGATTATAACTTTTGTCAGATTTTAAATGTGGTCCGTGACCCCATCGAGCATATTTTATTGTCAGGCTTTAAATGCTTTCTGTGTCCCCACAGAGGATATTTATTTATTCTTCCTGTTCTGACACCTGTTATCTGGACAGGAAGTGAAAGGAAGTACTGTATGCCCATTCGGAACAAAAACAGAAAAAATCCTGACAGAACGTTTAAACCTTCCTGCTCCCACTAGATAACAAATTGCTTTTGTTGACACAGTCTGACACCTATCAAGCAAACAAGAAGTTGGAGATTTTCCTTCACTTCCCTGTTCTGCCTTATATCCTTAAAATATTCAAGAAGTTAAGAAAAATATTGCCTGCAGTTCCGCTTTAAGCTCTGCCTGCAACACTATTAAAGTATATGTGAATGCATGTATATTGAATTATATGGTGATACAGCAAATAATGCTCACAGGGGAGTACATTCCCCACTGTGTACACTGCATTCCAAGGACTGACTCTGCAATACAAAAGGCAGTTCCTTTTGGCACTCATAGTCTTTCTACAGGCTGAAAAGGATACAAGCTACAGTTTAACAGCGAGGCTCTGACCAGGAGCCCCCGTCAATCAACCAGGCATAACTGGGCTGGGGGGCACGGTGGGCAAACAGTCTACAGGATATGCAAGGCATACCATGTGTGGGCACAGCATCCTGTACCTCCAAACAGCAGGCCAATTAACACATATTATATTAGGAAAGCAGGACTGGCAGGATCAACCCGGTAGTTGACATGAAAGGAGACAACACTCCAAAGACATGCTGGTAAGTTAATTGGATCTTGTCTAAACTGGTCCTAGTATGTGTATGCATGAATGTGAGTTAGGGACCATAGATTGTAAGCTTCTCAAGGGCAGGGACTGATGTGAATATACAATATATATGTAAAGCGCTGCATAAATTGACCGTGCTATATAAGTTCCTGTAATAAATAAAAGGGGCGTGGCTTGGGAGGAGGCAAAGCTAAAGCCTGTATGTTATTCTGGGGACCAGGCAGCTTCCAAATATGCACTTCCATTCTTCTTTTTTAGAAACAGAAAGCAGATTACAATTATGCCGTGTAAACACGGGCGGACTTTTCGGCATCAAAGGTTCGACTGACTTTCGACGGACTTTTGACGGACTTCCGACGGACTTTCGAACGAACGGACTTGCCTACACAGGATCACACCAAAGTCCGATGGATTCGTACATGATGACGTACGACCAGACTAAAATAAGGAAGCCATAAGCCAATAGTTGCCCTAGCGTCGGTTTTCGTCCATCGGACTAGCATACAAACGAGTGGATTTTTCGAAAGGACTCAAGTCCATCGGAAAGATTTGAAACATGTTCCAAATCTAAAGTCCGTCTGATTTTCGACCGAAAAAGTCCGCTGCAGGTCCAATGAAGCCCACACACGGACGGATTCGTTCCGTCGGACCAGTCCGATCGAAAAGTCTGCCCGTGTGTACACGGCATAAGAAGTAAACATGTGGACAAAAACACATATGGCTACAAAAATTTAAAATTTCCTTAAAAACATGGCCATGGGCTCAAAGATGATGTTGTAACACTGTAGAATATAAAAATATAAAGCCTCCCTACTGGAATGATCATTCTATACTGTTCATAAATAACATACACAGTTAAAGATTTGTTTTCCAATTTTAGAAAGCAGAAACATATATCACAATGTAAAGGTGGTTACTGCCCCAACATAACACACTAAATAAATACAACGATCATTCCTGCTATCACATTTAATATAAACAGGATTGTAAAGTATATCCCACACATTATAATAACGAGGACTTCAGTACTTAGCAAATTTGATTAATTAAAATGATTTGCAAGGTCAGTGATATTGTTGGATTGGAGTCTTTAACAACATTGTCAGAGAGGAGAATGCTGTCCAGTCTAGGTTCAGTCTTGCAGGGCTCCTCCCACCCACTTCACAATACGCTGCTCAGTCTGAGGAGTACCTTCAGGCTCCGTTCACATCTAGGCGTTTTGGGGCATTTTTCTGCTCTAAGCCTCAGCACTAACAATACCCAACAAGACAAATCCCATTCATTTCAATGGCTCCTGTTCACATCTGGGCATTCTGTCGCCTAAAGCAAAACGCCCATCATTAAAAAAGTACATTAACTTATTTTTTTGGTCGATTACAGGCATTTTAATTCTGTTACATTGGTGACTTTTGGAACTTCGAAACCCCTGTAGAAAAACGCTGCAAAAACTCTGAAAAAACGCCCAAGAAATGCCTGTAAAATAGCATTGCCTAGATGTGAACAGAGCCTTAGTGATAGATTGTTACAACCACTATACACCACAGAGCAGCACAGAAAATCATTTTTGCCTGTGGCCATCACATTGTATAATTCTTCTCTGTAAGTGCTGGATGTGGGGAATTATTCTTTTTTTTAGTTTATTTAGTTTTTATATTATGTTGTTATTAGGTTAACTCTGTGTAATGCTTTTGGGCATTGTTAGAGAAAGTGGTCTAATTTGCATGTTAGTAGTTTGATTTTCTGTTATTTTTTTAGTCAGTGTTATTTATTCTATGTAGTATTTCAAAAGGATGGTATGGTTGATTACAGTACAGTATTAACTTAGTTTTGTGTGGTATTAATTGTTCTTATTTTTTTGTAGGTGTGCCTGTTATTGTAATTTTTGTGTTGTCTTGTTGAATCTTAGAAATTTCCCTTTGGGATTAATAAAGGATTATGAATCTGAATTTGATCCTTCAGGGATAAAAAAGCTAAATATATGCAATGTCCTTTTCTTAGATTTCCAACACAGATGCACAGATCCAACAGTATAAGCATATAAGCAGTAGCAAGTGCAGTGTCATTTTTAGAAGTATAAGACTATTTTGCATTATAATGTATAGCAGCTATCCAGTAGCAAAAGCATGTGTAAAAAGTGAAGGTTTAACTAAACTCTGGAATCATCATAACATATAACATGCCCCTATACCAGGGTTCTAAGTAGGTATTGATCAACAGTTCCCACTCTATCATAGGATTAAGAATATTTGTGCATAGTCTGTGCAATTAAATCTACAAGGTAAGATCTATGATGTGTTTCAAAGTTGTGCATGTCCTCCAAAATCTGAAAAAGCATATGACAGTCCAAGGTGTCTGCAAAGTAATACCAGTTGCCAAAGGAGATCCAATATAATGTACTGTAGATTTTCTTTTTTTACTATTGAAGTACCTAATTTGTTGATTACTCTTTTTTATTGTAAAATGTGGTATATGCTTTACAATCCTGTTTACAGTGTTAGCTGGAATGATCATTGAATTTATATGGTGAGTATTTTTTGAGAAGTAGCGGCCTTTGTATTGTAACATATATTTCTCCTTTCTGAAATTGGAGTACAAAACATTAAATCTTTAACTTTATGTGTTAATTCTGGATGGAATTATAGAGTGATCATTTTAGTAGGAAGATGTTATATTTTTTCATTCTACAGCGTTACAACATTTAGAAAACATCATTGAGCCCATAGCCTTAGGATATGGGTTTGGAGCGGACTTGTTTTAATGGGATTCTTTTATATATCATGATACTCTGTTTTTGTTTTGTTTTTGGTTATGGGCACAATTCCAGGTTTTTATAACTTTACAACTTCCTCACATCTTCTTTCTTAGGTATCATGGGTCTTCAACAATCGGAGATACGTGAGTAGTACATTCCATAGTTCAACAAATGGTTTTCCAAAAATACCAGAATATCCACCTTGGCTCTCACACCTTTTCACTCCTTATGGACCAGAGCAATTTTCATATTTCTGCTATGTTTATTCAGTGATAATTTTGTCACTACTTAAGATAACAATAACAACGTAATATACATATATTGTTTATTTTAAGAACAAACTTTCCCTGAAAATTGTCCTGCAACAATGATTTTTATTTTTTCAATCCTTAGATTAATCGCTTGCCGACCAGCCTCCGCAGTTTCACTTTGGCAGAATGGCACGGCTGGGCGAAACGATGTTATGTTACGTCGCTTCATCTTGTGGCCACTAGGGGCGCACGCGCGTGCCTGCAGCGTGTGCCCGACCCTGATACGAGTGCCCGGCTCCCGCGATAGCTCATGACAGAGCAAGAACCGGGATCTGTGTGTGTAAACACACAGATCCCGGTTCTTTCAGGGGAGAGGAGACAGATTGTGTGTTCATACTATTATGAACACCGACCTCTCTCTCCTCCTAGACAGTCCCATCCCCCCACAGTTAGAAACACACATAGGGAACACAGTTAACAGTTAACCCCTTGATCACCCCCTAACCCCTTCCCTGCTAGTGACATTTACACAGTAATCAGTGCATTTTTATAGCACTGATCACTGTATAATTGTCAATGGTTTAAAAAATGTGTCAAAAGTGTCCAATGTGTCCGCCATAATGTCACAGTCCCGAAAAAAATCGCAGATCGCCGCCATTACTAGTAAAAAAATAATAATAATAAAAATGCCATAAATCTATCCCCTATTTTGTAGACGCTATAAATTTTGTGCAAACCAATCAATATACGCTTATTGCAATTTTTTTTACCAAAAATATGTAGAAGAATACATATCGGCCTAAACGGAGGAAAAAAATAGTTTTTTTGATAAAAAATGTGGGATATTTATTATAGCAAAAAGTAAAAGATATTGTGTTATTTTCAAAATTGTCGCTGTTCTTTTGTTTATAGCACAAAAAATAAAAACCGCAGCGGTGATCAAATACCACCAAAAGAAAGCTCTATTTGTGGGGAAAAAAGGACGTCAATTTTGTTTGGGTACAGCATCACACGACTGTGCAATTGTCAGTTAAGCGTCGCAGTGCCAAATCGCAAAAAATGGCCTGGTCATTGAGCAGCCAAATCTTCCGGGGCTGAAGCGGTTAAACGCAATAAAACTAAACAAAAGGCATTTTTTTTAAGCAGTTAGCTTGAAAATAAATAGTGTTACTGCACATAAAAAGTATGCATTTTATTCTGTAATTTGTCCTGTTTAGAACAACACTAAATTTATGATTTTGGTACAAAGCATTGCAAAGTTATTTACAAATTAATTAAAGTAGTTTTTTCAATTCTGTGCTTTTTTTCAGTGTAATGCGTGTAAATATATGTAAAAGGTGTAAAAATGATAATGAAAACAAAAGCAGAAAAAAAGTTTAAATATTACTTAATAACAGAGAAATAAAATCATTAGGAAAATTATCATTGAATGGTTAAGGGGAATAAGAAGTTAATTAGGGCTGATTAGAGTAAACTAAGGGTTAATAAGTAGTTCAACAGAGGAACATTTAATTTAAATGAAAAAAAAAACATATTTTTTTTACTTATCAGGTTGCTCTAACTGACTTTATCTGCAGATCGAAGTTTATCCTTTAGATGAGTAAATTAATAAACAGAAAGATACAAAATGAAACAATGTTTCATTGTTGCTTTCTGTATTTGCAGCTGAGCAATATACTGGATGAACATTGCCAGACTGCTTTTTGACAGCTCCTACTGCCAGGATCTTCTACGTGTACTAGGTAATGCAGCTATGATTCATCAGAGCTGAATTGCCATGTACTGTGACTGGGAGGATCCCATAAAGGGGGCACAGCATATCTATATTAGGACTATGGTTTTTAGATCACCTAGCTATCAAAACTGTAGTCCCGAACCAGTTGCAGACTTTGGGAGTGCTAAACACGCCCAGAAAAATGCCATCATAGTACACAGGATGTACTAGACATGCTCTGTGTACAATGGTGGCATTTTTCTGGGCGTGTCTAACACTCCTAGAGTCTGCAACTGGTTTGGGTCTACAGTTTTTGTAGCTAAGTAATCTGAAAAGCATAGTCCTCATAAAGATATGCTGTTTGCTTTATACATTTCTAAGTTTAATGTCCAATTGAGTGCATCCCATCATGTTCCCTTCTGGACATAACAGATTCTCATTCTCCATGGTTGTTAAGGATGCCATAAGGTGCAGACACCACCAAATCCTTAACAACCAGTGACACTGGCTGGGTTTTGCCAGAGGGAGTGTGTTTTTTTATTTGCATTACTTCCATTGATTTGTAAGTGCAATACATTAATATAATAAAGGTATGAGATGATTTTTTAAACTATGTGGAGCATTCTGTTTTCCATCTTTCCCTGAGTCTATTGGGCTGAGGACTAGAGGTGGTGACCCAGACAAGATTTATGATCTTGTGGTGTACTGAGGGGAGATTCATTTGAAATCAAGCTGTATATTACTTCTCTGTTACAAGGGGTTTCATTCTTTTAAGTAAGCCTGTATCTTGCCACTGGAAGGCACGGATTTGTTTCTTGGTATACATTTGGGATCCATCGCACTTGTGGACTTTATTTTAAGTTTGGGACTTTATTTATATATTTTTTTCCTTTTTGCAATTTTTCCTTTTCACTTTGATGAGATAAGGGATCTTCATGAATGTACCCACTTTGTGGGTATTTCTACATTATACATGTATGTTTTTTATTTATTTTTGTATGAGGAGGTTGTATTCATATAATTTTAGAGCAGCATGTTTTGTTTATATATTTGGCTTTTAGGATAATATCTCCTGAAGTGATTGCAGATATATCAAATCACTGTTTGGTTTGCTCACATTTTATGAGGTTTTTCACTAGCATGGTTTATTGTATTAACCAGTGACACTCACTTACATTCACTTACATGATTGGGAATTCCCGGTCTCACTCCCACAGCTCAGTATTTTTGTATTTAAAGGGTAAATCCACTCATGGGGAAAAAATGAGCAAATAAAAAAAAATAATATAGCGTATACAACTGCAACTCAAGTTATATTGTAATTGAATGTTATTAAAAATTACCTTTCCTTTTCAATCTGCAGCGCTGTAATTTTCTGTAAAATGCAATGGCAATATGGCTACCTGGAGGTGTTCTGTACACAGACTATATACAGAGCCCCCCCTGAAAATGTCATTTCCTGCTTGTATGATTGGCTCACTAATTTTCCCAGATTTCCCAAAATACAAGGCAGATTTTTGGCATCCCCTGCAACATAAATGTTGTTTTTGGTGAGATACTCCCAAAAGAAAACCACACCTAAAGGGATGCAGACCATGCCACTTCCCTCATTAGAGCCCTGCAGCTGCAGCTGCAGCAGCTAATTGATAATTATGAAACCACTCCTATACAGATTCCCTTTCCACGTGGACATAGAGAAACAAACAGCTATTTCTTCAGAATAACAAAATGCACAAATCTGCAACAAAGTTGTTAAAATCCCTGCAATGTACAAAGATCACCCAGAGGGGAATGTTTTTTTTTAATAACAAAAGTGTAGTTACTCGTTAAATGGTACGTTTGTGCAGAAGTCAAATACAATATATGGCCAAAAATTTTGTAATTTTTACATTTAGGGCTCCTTTGAAATTTGAAGTTGCATATAATTTCTGTTAGCTAAATGTCAAGTAGAGTTAATTAGAAATGCCCACAGTTTAATTGATTTATCATTATTATTATTATTATTATTATTATTATTATTATTATTGCCAATGTATAGGGTTTGCCTAGTGTAACTAATGGATTTGATATAAAAAACATAGTAGTAATAAAAAATAATAAAGCTTCATATTTGTGTTTTTAGATTTTACATCTACAGATTGGATATCTACAAACTGTCTGAGCAAATTGTTAAAGTCTATTACATTAAAATTTGGTCTAGCGATTGGTTTAATAGTTGAATCTTTATAGTGTGCAGCTAACTTTATTTCTTTATAAAAAATTACCTTCCTTTCACAAAACTGAACTAGTGTAGAGTTTAGTTCTGTCCTATGCTCCTAGAGTCTGGATGTGGACCTTTGGTTTTAGAGGTCTGAGATTGAATAGATATTCAATATATAAATATCAAATTAATAGGCAAGCTTTTAAAAAAGAATTATGACAAGTTTATTCTAGTGTGGTTTAAAGGTGAAGTTCAAAAGGTCCCTTTATCAGGTCGCATACAAAAGTGGAGTAGATTACTGCAGCCATTAAGATTGGCAATCAGGTTCTGGTTATCATATCACTTATCTCATAATTGATAACATATTAATAAGGTAAAACTTACTTCTTTAAAAAATAATTTAAGCAATAGGCATTTGGATTTTAAAACATATTATACAATAATTACATTTTCAAGTAAATCATTACAAAGTATTGCTAAAGCTTTAGTCTGCTAATTCCATTTTTTTAGATACTGACTGGTGCCTCTATTGGTGACACCTTGGAATTTGAGTTTCTGGTTTCTGGACATCTGATAAGACCATTATGAAGGGGTTTCACTCCACCTGTTGAATTTACTTATCGTTTATTATGGATGATGCAATAAGAATGCATAAAAGATGCAATAGAAAGTGCTGGAACACAGAGCCGGTGCTAGACTTGCACCATCGGCAAGACCAGCTACTTGCAAAACAATTGCACTGCACAGAACTGCATGTGAAGTGCCAGGACCCGCAGGTTCCTGTGTAATTCACATGCAGTGCCTAGTGTGAATGGGCCCTAAACCTGGTTACTAGAGTGCAGCTGTCCAGCCTAATAACACTCATTGTAATACCACCCATATTCCTGTCCTTTAAACATGGTGACAGTAACCTGACACCTATGCTGCATAGGTGTCAGGTTACTGTCACCACATTAAAAGGATAGGAATATGGGTGTTATTAAAGGGGGGGCACAGGTAGCTCCATGTTTTTTTCTTTATTTCTGTTGGGGCAAAATATTTTCTCTTCCCTCACCTAAATCACTGAAGAACTTTCACTCACTGCATGCAGTTCTAGATTTTGTGTGCAGACTTCTCACATCAGAGCCATTTCATCCTGCACCCACTTAGACAAGAAGTCTGTGGGATGAAGATTTAGTTCGAATGATGGACAGTGCATTTTGTGTACCCATTGGTTGAGGAGGCAGTGGCACCACCCCCTGCTGCCTTCTTAGCCAATGGGCAGCTGAAGCTCATAAGTCCCTCCCTCCTGACATCACACAGGACTTCCCAAGTGTTATTTTGCAATTCCAGCAGGCTAAAAATCAAGTATTATATTATGGGATGATCTGTAATCCCTGTCCCTGGCAGACCACCATGCCTGCCAGCAGCATGGAGAAGACAGGCTGGTGTGGGGCAGTGTGGCTTCCACAGCTGAAAGGCTACACTAGCCTAGCTGTTGTGACATTGATGGATGCTCTGGGGGGGTTTGGACCCCCCTGACTCCCCCTTTTGGTTAGGCCCCTGCAGCAGAGAGTAGGGTAACCAGCGGCTGTACCTGCGCCCTAAACAGCAGTGTGCCCTAGGCGGCTGCCTTTTTTCGCCTGCTGGAAAATGCACAACTCCCACTGATGGAAATTGAGTCAAACGTTTTGAAAGGGAGATCTCCCTCTTGGAATTTCCAAAACTTACAAATCAAATCCCTGTTTAGCCCATTAGGATAAACCATTAAATAATATATGACATTTGGGCGGACTAACCCTTTAAAGTCAAACTCCAGAAATGTTAAACAATCCACCCATACAGTGGGGCCCTCTCGTACTGCATGGGTTAAAAGCTTGTTGTCCCTCCAGTGCTGTGACTGGTTCCATGCAGCTCCCTCTGTAAACTTTTGCTGCTTCTGGTTATAGTCCTGCCTCCTTAACATACAATATAAGGTTAAGGTCCCTGTACTGTTTGTAATGTTGCTGAGGCTTAGCCCACAGACCAGAGATTTTGACAGATAAGGAGAGTGTTGGAGCTGACCAGAGAAAGTTTGTAAGGTACTGCAACCTGTACTTTAACCCCTAGACATAACAAACATTTAAAGAATATGTTACCCCAACATTTCATATTCCTGTTATGTGTCTGTTGTACTTGTATGAAAGGGATCCCTGTTCTCTTTGTATTATTTCCTTTGTGTGAAATACCTGGTGATCCTGCCAGGCCCCCTGCTTTCCTATTTCAAACTGACTGCACCAGGGCGTGAGAGGACATCTGTCTCAACATACTCCGTTTTCTTGTCCTCTAATGATCAGACTTGTGCTGACATGCCCCACTGTACAGCCATTCACTGGGAAGATCAGTGCACTGCTACTTCTACACCCCCACCTTTCCAAGCCCCTTATGCCCTTACGCAGCTGAGAACAGACATTATGTGATCACTTCTAAAAAAAAGAAAGGGTACCTATAATGTACAGTATCTCACAAAAGTGAGTACACCCCTCACATTTTTGTAAATATTTTATTATATATTTTCATGTTACAACACTGAAGACATGACACTTTGCTACAATGTAAAGTCACGAGTGTACAGCTTATATAACAGTGTAAACTTACTGTCCCCTCAAAATAACTCAACACACAGCCATTAATGTCTAAACCACTGGCAACAAAAGTGAGTACATCCCTAAGTGAAAAATATTTTAAAATTTGGCCCAGTTAGCCATTTTCCCTCCCCGGTGTCATGTGACTCGTTAGTCTCAGGTGTAAATGGGGAGCCAGTGTGTTAAATTTGGTGTTATCGCTCTCACTCTCTCATACTGGTCACTGGAAGTTCAACATGGCACCTCATGGCAAAGAACTCTCTGAGGATCTGAAAAAAAGAATTGTTGCTCTACATAGAGATGGCCTATGCTATAAGAAGATAGCCAAGACCCTAAAACTGAGCTGCAGCACAGTGGCCAAGACCATACAGCCGTTTATTAGGACAGGTCTCACTCAGAAAGGGCCTCGCCATGGTCGACCAAAGAAGTTGAGTGTACGTTCTCAGTGTCACACCCAGAGGTTGTCTTTGGGAAATAGACGTATGAGTGCTGCCAGCATTTCTGCAGAGGTTGAAGGGGTGGGGGGTCAGCCTGTCAGTGCTCAGACAATACGATGCATACTGTATCAAATTGGTCTGCATGGCTGTCGTCCCAGAAGGAAGCCTCTTCTAAAGATGATGCACAAGAAAACCTGCAAACAGTTTGCTGAAGACAAGCAGACTAAGGACATAGATTACTGGAACCATGCCCTGTGGTCTGTATTGATGTGAAACGCTTTAGATTGTCTGTACCTTTCATCACCATGATGTAACAGATTTTGGATCTTCTACACTGTTTTGCCATGAATAAAAGGTGTTATTCGGAGTGCGGCCATTCAGCTGTTTTCATCAATTTTCTACACCTTCACAGAGCCTGCACCTGAAGTTGTGAGTGGGAGGGCGGTTATTAGAGACACCTACATGCTTGGAGTGGCTTTGCTACACCAAGATAAACTTATTTGGTTCAGATGATGTCAAGCGTGTGTGGCAGCAACCAGGTGAGGAGTACAAAGACAAGTGTGTCTTGCCTACAATCAAGCATGGTGGTGGGAGTGTCATGGTCTGGGGCTGCATAAGTGCTGCCGGCACTGGGGAGCTACAGTTCATTGAGGGAACCATGAATGCCAACATGTACTGTGACATATTGAAGCAGAGCATGATCCCCTCCCTTCGGAGAATGGGCTGCAGGGCAGTATTCCAACATGATAACGACCCCAAACACACCTTCAAGACGACCATTGCCTTGCTAAAGAAGCTGAGTGTAAAGGTGATGGAGTGGCCAAGCATGTCTCCAGGCCTAAACCCTATTGAGCATCTGTGGGGCATCCTCAAAAGGAAGGTGGAAGAGTGCAAGGTCTCTAACATCCATCAGCTCCATGATGTCGTCATGGAGGAGTGGAAGGGGACTCCAGTAGCAACCTGTGAAGCTCTGGTGAATGCCATGTCCAAGAGGGTTAAGGCAGTGCTAAAAAATAACGGTGACCGCACAAAATATTGACACTTTGGACATTTTCACTTAGGGGTGTACTCACTTTTGTTGCCAGTGGTTTAAACATTAATGGCTATGTGTTGCGTTATTTTGAGGGGACAGCAAATTTACACTGTTATAGAAGCTGTACACTCACTACTTTACATTGTAGCAAAGTGTCATTTCTTCAGTGCTGTCACATGAAAAGATATAATAAAATATTTATATATGTATATATATATATATATATATATATATATATATATATATATATATATATATATATATATATATATATTTATGGTCGGAGCCCTCCGTCCTGATAGATATGAAACACATAAACACGTCACAAGACTAACAACATAAATAGACCTGAAGTGTGCCCTGGCCTGCTGTATGGTAAACCCAGATCTGCTGGGCGGTATGCCAGAGAAGGGCGCATACCTTAAGAAAGTAATGGATATTTCTGTAGAGAAATTGTTTGAAGAGAAGTGCCTTGAGAAGGGGAATGGGTGGGTGGGTACCGCGCACTGGAACTGACACAGACCATTGTGGATGGTCTGGCTATATACCCTCCGGGCTCCTCCCATAATTTCAGGCCGGTAAACCGGCCTTCCTATTTATGGTCGGAGCCCTCCGTCCTGATAGATATGAAACACATAAACACGTCACAAGACTAACAACATAAATAGACCTGAAGTGTGCCCTGGCCTGCTGTATGGTAAACCCAGATCTGCTGGGCGGTATGCCAGAGAAGGGCGCAAAAAGACTTGGTTTAGGGAGGTAATGTTTTATTTAAGTTTATGGTCTTCTTACAGAGCGAGTTTGCAAAAGGCTCGTGACATTTCTACTTGTGGATTGGGAATATAGCGAGCAAAGCAGGTGGATTTCCACCTTCCCATTTTCCTGATCACGTGGTCCGGGACTCCGTTTCGTGAGGCTGCTGATGCTGCTCCAATATGGAAAGAATGTCCAGAATAACGGTTGGGGTCAAGGCCTAAGTTGCGCAGAAGGATCCTGACGTGAGTAGTGAACTAGTTGGTACTAAGCGCGCTGATCGGGCTGTGGAGCAATGGGCTGTGTGAGCAATGGGCTGTCCTGCGAGGGATCAAGTAAATGGGCTAATAGACTATCTAGGATGGCTACGGGGCACCAGGCGTTGTGCGTTCTGAAGAGCTTGATGTCAACCCCTGGACCGGACTGTTGTGTTTTGGATACCTCGAGGTGTATCGTGAAGTGGCTGTGGTGACGCGTGAGGTGGCGTCTGCGTAAGGCCCTATGACTGGTGCTGCTGACTGTGAATTCGCTGGGTCGTAGAAAGCCATAAAATGCCAGGTAGATGGCAGCTTGGATGACCAAGCTGGGCAAAAAAACGAAAGGTGAGCGTGAGAGTATGGTGGACATGTCTCGAAACATGGCACTGGTGACTGGTAAGCGTTTACCGCTAACTTGGGGTTTCTGCTTGTGGATGCCTCGGAGGATGGCCTTGACCGCATGGGTAGCGAACAAAGATGGTTTTTTAGGATCTAGAAAAGAGGTGAAATGCTGGATGCCAGCTAGGTAGAGTCTAATAGTGTTGTAGGATAACTTCAGCTGAGTGTGGCAGTATGAAATGAAGGCCAGGATATGATGGAGATCTCCTGGTATAGCCCCGGGGTTAGCGTCTGGAAACCTGTGATAGCTTTTCCAGGCAGCATGGTAGCCTTTCAGGGTATTGTGAGATAGTGACTGGTTAATCAGACTAGTGGCGTCATGAAGATGTTGCTTCAATCCAGGGTTAGCTGTGACCAATGTGGGATAGCAGACATGGTCGGGTCGGCTCCAGGTTCCTGCGAAAAGAAGGTTGTGTAGTTAAAGCGAGATAGCGCGTCGGCCGAAGTGTTGCATTTACCGGGGATATGAACACAGAGGACATTAAATTGGTGCTGTAGTGAGAGTTGCACCAGCCTGCGTAGGAAGGACATGATGGCCAAGGACTTGGAGCGACCTTTGTTTATAATAGAGGCTGTGGCTAGATTATCTGTGGAAAATGTCACTGTTTGTCCTACCCAGTTGTTGCACCAGACGTGGGCTGCTGCAACAATGGGGTAAATCTCGAACATCGAGGAGGATTGACTGAACCCGGGGATCGAGAGTATTTCTGGCGGCCATGGTGCTGCGAACCAGTGGTGGCCAAAAATATCTGCAAAACCTGTGGAGGCTGCGGCGTCCGTGATTATTTGGGGTGAAGTGGGAGACGCTGATGGGATAAACATCGAAATGCCGTTCCAGTTTGTTAGAAAATCGTCCCACATGGCTAGGTCAGCTACGGCTGCCTTGTCTAGTTTAAATATTAGGTCGGGGTCTTGTACCTGGGAAAGGAACACCAGGAGACGTGAGACGAAGGATCGCCCTTGAGGGATGATCCTTATGGCAAAGTTCAGCATGCCAAGGAGGGATTGCAGTTGCTTTTTTGTGCAGCCTTGCGTATTAGTAAATGTGTGGATGACTGTCCTGATGCGGGTCAATGTGTCGGGAGGCAGACTAGCTTGCATGGTGTGAGTGTTGAGTATGATACCCAAGAAGGTGACGATCTGTGCCGGGCCTTCTACCTTCTTATCCGCTAAAGGTACGTTAAGATTATGAAAGATTGTTCTGAGGCTGTTTAGATCAACTGGGGGCTCGTTGGGTTTCTCTATGAGTAGGAAGTCGTCTAAGTAGTGGATCACTTTCTGACAGGACGCATGTTGTGAGAGAATCCAGGAAAGAGACTGAGCGAAAGTGTCGAATAGCCACGGGCTGCTTTTGGAGCCGAACGTTAACTTGGTGGCGAAATAGTATAGACCTTTCCATTTGATTCCGTGCCACCGCCATAGGCACGGATCAATTGGCAACAATTTGAATGCGTCCGAGATGTCTGCTTTAGACAACCAGGCGCCTGCTCCTGCGAGAATGATGGATTGAATAGCTGAGTCTACCGTTGAATATTTAAGTGTAAACTCTTCTGAAGGTATTAGGGAATTTAAACTGGGTATATGGGAACAATGAGGCGCGGACAAATCATAAACTAAACGAAGTTTATTTGAAAACTTGCCCTTCACAAGGCCGATAGGGCTGACTCTCCATACAGAAAAAGGTGATTGTGTAAAGGGGCCGATTATGTATCCCCGGTCTAGTTCTGTTTGCAGCAGGGTGGTGATGGTTTCCTCGTCGGTAGCGGCTGACAGCAGGTTTTTGCATTCGTGAGTTGTGTTTGGGAGTGTGATAAGTCCGGTGTGAAAGCCTGTCGTGAATCCCCGGATGAGAAAGGCTGCCAGTGAAGGTGTTGGGTGTGAGGCGAGGTAAAACGCGAGCCATCCGATGTGCACTCGGCTTAGTCATTCGGGTTTAGGCTGTTTCATAGCGCAAGCGTACCTGGGGTGAGCTTTGTGGCATGTGAGACAGACATGAAGTAGTTTGCAGTGGGGGAAGTTACAACCCCCAAATTGAAGTTATTGCATATGGCTGCTCCCCCTAGTGCCAGGATGGGTCGTCCTAATCTGTCTGCCTGAGCCGGCTGAGTAAATGTCGTTGAGTGACGAGTGACGCTGGGAAAGAAGGGAGGGTTGGGGGGGCATCTGCCACCTGACTCGGAGCACCAGTTGGCCGTATGGGTGGACGACTGGCAGTTGGTACAGAGTGGGGAACGTAGGCCAGCGAAATGGCGACAGAACAGCTCTGTATCGATGGTACTCCAGTTGGTTTTTACTTGAAACTGGGAAAGTCTAGCTGCTGCTTTTGCTGAAAATGACCTGTGATAGTCATAAAAGGAGCATCCCCCATATTTATAACCTAGATCTACTATTGCGTGTAGGTATAGGTCCAGCTCCTCTCTCCTGTTGGGGTTGACCGTGCATAGCACGTCTCTGAACATGCCAAATGCTAGTACGAACTCCGCAATATTGAGTTTGCGGGTAAGCCTATATTCTTTGGCCTTTAGGACGACGGAAACGTCTCCCCACGCATAGGACTTGTTTTTGGCTGGGTCGTGTACTGCGATGAGGAGGGATGCCAAGTTAATGTCCTTCCCATCCATGATGTCCTTCCTGATGCCTGCTGGGACGAGATGTGCGGGGAGGACGTAGGTATAGATGTCGGGCGTACCTGTAAGGAGAGGCATGGGGGTGGCGGTGGTTACTGTAGATGGTGAGGGTGCAGCTTGATGTACCTCCAGGGTTCCCACTCTTGTCTGGACATCAGTGACTGCTGCCGATAGTGTGGTCACCAAGGAGTGCAGCTGAGTGATTGCTGATGAGATTGACTGTAGTGTAGTGATGCCTGGGTGCCCGATTGGGCTGCCGCTGGCGGAGGAAATAGCAAGCTGAAAAGCTCAGCTTTCCTAGCAGTCGCAGGGAAAGGTATTCCCCTGCGCCGTAGTTTAGCTGTAAGCTTGGGGATGGTCCAAGCTCTGAGAGACTGTAAGTCGTCGTTTTCTGAGTCTGCCCCAGGTGACGACGGGGTGGAGGCGAGGTCCTCGCTGCTGGCCTGCGACATGGTGTCCGCTGCCTTGAAGTCCTAGTAGTGGAGTTTTAGTTTTTTTTTTTTTTTTTTTTTGAGGTCGAGACTTGGGTCGACCGGGAAGCTGAGGAAGATACTGTCCACACCTGTTGCAGGATGGATCAACTGAAGAACTCTACTGACCTGAAAGGGGGAAGGGTTGGAGAAATCGATGAGTAGCCGTGTTGCTACGAAAGATGAATGGCTGTATGAAGCCATTTCGTAAATGTTTGCGGTGATTTACAAAGTAAAATTTTTTTTTTTTTTTTTTAGTTTGATTATGTAGGAAAACCGTGCGTGGCATTGGGAAAAATAGGTGGTGGGTATTTGTTGTGAGAGACCCGAATCGTTGAGCCGGTGCTACGACTGGATTTGGAATGTGCGGTGGGGTTTTTTGCTGTGCCGGGGGTCTTGGATCACTGAGCCGGTATGCGACTGGGCTAGGATTGGTTTGAATGAAAGAAGCACGCTGTTGGTGAGTGCTTGTATGCTGAAGATCCGAATCGCAGAGCCGCTGTTTGCGACTGGACTCGAATCGGTGGGATGAAAGAAGCACACTGCTGGTGAGTGCTTGTGTATGCTAAAGATTTGAAGCATTGAGTCGCTTTTGCGACTGGACTCAGATCGGTCGGATGAAAGAAGCACACTGCTGGTGAGTGTTTGTATGCTGAAGATCCGAATCGCAGAGCCGCTGTTTGCGACTGGACTCGGATCGGTGGGATGAAAGAAGCACACTGTTGGTGAGTGCTTGTATGCTGAAGATCCGAATCGCAGAGCCGTTGTTTGCGACTGGACTCGGATCGGTGGGATGAAAGAAGCACACTGTTGGTGAGTGCTTGTGTATGCTGAGGATCCGAATCATTGAGCCGGTGTTGCGACTGGACTTGGATCGGTTGGTGATGTTTGTATTGCCAAGAATCCGAATCTTTAAGCCGGTGCTGCGACTGGACTCGGATCGGTTGGTGGAGTTCATTTTGCAGAGGAGCCGAAACTTTGCGCTGATTATGCGACTAGATTCAGATTGGTTGTGGACGTAAGGGGCTCGAATGAGGAACGGAGAAAGGCAGTAAGTACGGATGTGTGCGAATAACCGAGTAAGACCTACGAAGTTGTAGGTGGTTTACGAAGGGGAACATAAAGTAACGGTTCGGTAGCAGGAAAGCACTACCTGCGACAGTGAGTGTGGGACAATTGATAAAAAGCCTACGACCAATCTCGAAGGACATGCAGTGAGTTGGTAGAGTCGGCCTCTGCAATGCATCTGATATGAATCAGTTTGTAAAACATATTAAATTAATCCGATATAAATCGGTAGTAAGGAGTATCTGATACAAATTGGTTGTAGAGTGTATGCCATCCCTTACTGTGAAACTGAACACCTATCAACCACCCATCCCCCCAGGCTAATCAAGTGCAGAGAAGGCACCAGGTGGGCTCAACCACACCTCAATCAGCCACAGAAACCTATACAAACGATATATGCTGATCTCCTAATGAATGAGATGGCAACCCCATGGAGCATGAATTTTTTGACCAGTGAAGCCTATTGCGAGTGATATTGAGAACGACCGACAGTGACTGGAGGCTTGGGTCTACGAATGAATCGTATATTTGTCAGAAGGAACTTTACGAATGTACTATGCCTGTGCCGAATGATGTTGGGACATGAGCGACAACAACTCCGGGGCAGGTTTTTTCACAAAAGGGGTGCAGGATAAGAAGCATAATAAACCGCAAGATTTTGCACATGACACGAAAGTTTGGATACTACCTGCGACCGTGAGTGGGAACCGCCGACGAAGACCACGAATGAAAAGCCGGAGTGCACCTGCGATTGAATGCACAGACTGCCGAACATGAGGTGAGCTGGGAAGAGTCAGCCCTGTGATGTGAGCTACCGCGCACTGGAACTGACACAGACCATTGTGGATGGTCTGGCTATATACCCTCCGAGCTCCTCCCATAATTTCAGGCCGGTAAACCGGCCTTCCTATATATATACATTTGTGATATACTGTATGTTTATATATATATATATATATATATATATATATATACACACACACACACACACGTTTTGCCTTTCATTTCTATTTTTAAACTGAATGGGTTGTTTTACAAGGTAAGAGCTCACATATATTGTAATCCTTGTAGTGCAGGGGGGGGGCTTAAAAAAAGGGTGTTTTTGTAATCCTTGGATTGTAAGGTATTTTAATTTTTTTATTCTATGACATAACATAGGAGAGAATGCTTTTAAACACCCAAAACACTTAATGGTTCCAGACAGGCATTTCCTGATCTCACAAAAATAATGGAGACAGATAGAGTTGTCTATGTTGAGCCACCCTCTTTTCAAAGTCTCAGGGAAGAATAATTCCCTTCTCGGTGGACAACAAAGGAGACAAATGTAACCATCTAGTTGATGTTCCCTGGGTTTGCAAAGTCTCAGGGATATTGAATTACTTTTTACTAGTACTCCAATGGAGATAGATGACACTAACCTGGTACTATCTTTTTATTTTTGTATCATCAATGGCAAATAGTGTTAACTCCTGATGGGAAGATGGAGAAATGGAATTGCCTTGCTGCACACTTCCAACCTCAGCTGCCTTGTGTCTGACCCACTGCCATTAGTGAAGCCTCCACAGCCAGACTGATATCATCTTCCAGCTGCTGCCAAGAAATATATCTGTGTTTTTACCTGCCTCTAATAATCTACAGGAAGGTGGTGCTTCCTATACCTTTCTTTTTATACTGATTCGAAATAGGTTATCCAAACCTATTTCGGGACAGCTGCAGTCATGTTCTAAGTGACTGTTATCATTTTTATCAGTAGAGACCATTTACATTCAAAGATTTTTTATTACTAGCACTTTAAGGAGCAAAAAGAAATACAAAACAAGCAAACCAATACAAATGGCAAAATCACGTAGTAGTATACAAGTAGTGCCAGACTTAACAAGTTAAAGAGGATCATAACTCCAAGGGGTCAGAGGCAGTTTTGCTCTATACCTGATACTATCAGGAGAGATCCACTGTGTACACATTGGACTGGTATGCTGTATTAGCAGGTTATTGAATAATTATGCTTTGGAAGCTTCTTGTATACAGCAGAACACCTTTACTTTCATGGAGGATGTTAGAGTATGTCTTATAGCATTAGAAACATGACACAGGAACAAGGAGGATACATGTGAATGCTTAGATACAGAAGGTACATCCTGTTACTACTTTGTACCATAGAATACACACTATCATTCTGCAATGCCACCTGCTGGATACAAAGGTATAATGCATACACTATATAGTTCACAATATAGAAAGCTACTTGCTGTTGCTTCTTCCAGCACCCTTTCTTAACAGCATGTGTTTTGTAAAATTATATTCAGCTTCTTCTGGAAATAACTATGAGGTTCCTTCAATAAAGGTTTGGTGAGTGCATCAGCAATCATCTCCTCTGATGGGCAGTATTGAATGTCATTAACTCCTTGCTCTTGATTGTCCCTCAGCAGGTAATACTTGACGTTAAAATGTCCTAGGATTGACCCTTTCTGATTGTGTAAGCTATATACATCCCTGGTTGTCTTCAAAAATGAGAATTGGTTTTGACATGTCTATCCCAATGTCCATTAAAAGTTGACAAATCCATATCACGCCTAGACATGCGTGTGCTGCTGCAATGTACTCTGTTTCAGTTGAAGATAGAGCAACAGTTACTTGCTTTTGACTAGACCAACTTATGGTTCCTTCCCCATATTGGAAGAGGAATCCACTTGTGGATTTGCGGTCTGTGCAGTCCTCAGCCCAATCCGCTTCCACATATCCGATCAGTTTTGGATGTGATGTTGCTGGTAACCGTTTCTTCATCTGAATTGCTCCTTTGAGGTGTTGCATCACTCTTTTTACTGCGTTCCAGTCATGCTGACAGGGAGCTGAAACTTTCCTGCATAGTATGCCCACTGCTGCGGCTATGTCTAGTCTTGTCTGGTCTTGCCACAGTGGCAACATATAGCAGCCTACCGATTGCTCTGCGATACATGTCATTTTTGGGTAGCTAGTTTTTTGCTTCATTGCTCTATACACAGCCTGGTTCTATTGGAGTTTTTACTTCCTTTGCATCTTGCATATGGAATTGTTCCAAGATTTCAGAGATTTTCTGAGATTGGTTGAGAAGATAACTTACATCTTCTCCCTCTATTTGGATTGCCATATAGTAGCTAATGTTCCCTAGCTCTTTGTTTTCAATTTTTTCTTTCAGCTTGTGAACTATCTGATTGTAATCCCCTTCTTGTTCAAAACAAGTTATAATGTCATCAACATAGATAAGGATGTTTATCCATCTGTCTTCTTGATTCGGCAGGGGTCTGCTTTCCTTCTTCAGAATCTCTCTCTGGTAACTACTTCATTCACTTTCTCATTCCACATCCTTGCGTGTTGCTTAAGACCGTAGATGCTCTTCTGAAGTTTACACACAAGGTTGTCTCCTTGTACAAACCCTGGTGGTTGCTCCATGTAGAGATCTTCCTTAATGTCTCCATATAGGAAAGCAGTTTTAACATCTGGTTGTTTGACTTGCCCTTTCCAGCTGCAGTGCTAAGAAGCGCTCTGATGGTGGAGTGTTTTACTATGGGAGCGAATGTTTCATTGTAATCTTTACCGAATTTCTGGCAGTAACCCTTGGCAACTAGTCTGGCTTTGTATTTGTGGACTTTACTTTGAAAGTCTACTTACTTCCTATAGTTTTGTGGTTATGAGGGAGCTCTGTGAGTGTCCGGGTGTTATTTTCTTGAAGTGACTTTAATTCTTCTTCTGCTGCCTTGGTTGCCTGGTTCAAGTATGCTGTGTGTTTTGACAGTGTATGACAGCTTGTGGGGTGGTATCCCCTTTGTAGCCCGAGTGGATCTTCTGCTTTTAGGCGGTTCAGCAGGATCTGGTGGGGAACTTGATTTAGGCAATGTGCATTCCAACTCTTATTGTGACTCCTGGTTCGCTTTGGTCGACCTTTTCTTCTGGTTTGCTTGGTATATTCACTTCACAGGTTTCAGGGATCGGTGCTTCTGGTGATGGGCTCTAATCAAAATAAACACTACGGCTTATTGTCACTTTGTCAGTCTTTGGGTGTAGGATTCTGTAACCCTTAGTTTGCTCACTGTAGCCTACTAGAATGCCCCCTATGGCTCTGCTCTCTGTTGGCATTCGACAACATGCATCTAGCCATTTCTATAAGAGTGAGATTTTTTCCTTTCTGATACATTGTTTTGTTCATGGGTTTGTATGGTGAGGTTGTCTGGTGAACTATTCCTTGTCTCTTCAGGTACAGTATGAGGCCACTTCTTTGCTTATGTATTCTCCCCCATTGTCAGTGCGTATTATTCCTGGTTTGCATTGGAATTTGTTGATAGAAGTTTATTTGATGTTTCATTCTTGTGTTTCATCAGATAAGTAGTTGTGTACCTGCAATAATCATCAATGAAAGTCAGTAGATATCTGTTTCCGCCTGTTTCCGCCTGATGTGGGAGTTTTCATTGGACCTCATACGTCACTGTGTATGAGCTGTAGGGGGTGGGTAGTTTTTCTTTTTTTCAATGCAGCACTTGCATTTTATGAGCACTTTGCAAGGCATTATTGTCAAATCTTCTGATAAACTCTCTTTATAATGTGAATAAAAATCGATCGGAGCAATAATGTGAATAAATAAATATATATGATTGGAAGTAAGTTGCTGTCACTTTAAATGATTCCACTTTCACCTCTAAAGCAATAATAATACAAAATACAGTGCTGCACTACTAATCCTCAGAACAATATAATCATCAAATATTTTGTATGTCAAAATTGGGATTGTGACCTGTCCACTTATAATTGTATAGATGCACCAACAAGCCTCCATCCCATAAAGTACAGAGAAAATGGAGATAGAAAGCGGGACTTTGTGTGAGGCTTGTTGGTGAATAGGTTTAAGAGGGGATATCTACGGTGGATCATGTATCGAGTGATGATACCCACAACATATATTACAGGAAAAATAATATATATTTTATTTTATATTTTAATACAAAAGAAAAATTATAAAAACAGAATACATAATAAAAAAAAAAAAAAAAAAAAAAAAAAAAAAAAGTACATTTGGGCTACGATGAGGCATGTTAACATACATCAGTTTACAAACATGATTGGAATAATAGTTGCACATATACAAGTTATAATAAGATGGTATAGTACATAATACAGTGAATAAAAGTATGCATCAATAGATGTTAACTCTACGCGTTTCTTGGCTTGAAACCAATCGTCAGGAGTCTGATGCAGTGTAGCTGCATTAAAAAAATGACTATGTGTCAATAAAAGTGTGGGGAAAATGGACACATGAAACTGCAAATTTGTTTTAATATACTCACAAAACATGCATGGGTGGATAATACCCCATACATTATGGTGCAATGTTGGTCCGGGTATACTGAATCTCCCCCGGGGTTGAGGCAGAGAGCACGCTCCAAAAGACCGTCGGCCCCGACCGACAAAATGGCCGGAGCATCTGCAAGGGCCACCAAGCGGGAACAGGTGACGAGGCCCAGGGAATGGGAAAAACACTGGGAATGAAAAGAGGATGTGTGAGTGTGAGTGACATAAGTGAAAGGTAGGTGATAAGTGTGGAAAGAAGGACAAGAGATAGAGCCCAAAGTGTGCATAGATGAAAAAATGTGAATAACCCAAAACCAAGGGGAGGAGTGTGTGAGGCATAAAGTGAGTGTGCAAAATAGGAAGCCACTGCAGGTGTCAGTGGAGAAATGTGAGGGTGTACAGGGAGATTACCTGTGGTGAGACTGCCGGGCCAGGTGACGTGCCCCAAGGAGACATGATGAGCGCTCGAGGTGCCCGGCCAGTGACGGCCGTTATAAAGCCGAGGGCCAAGGGCGCGCTCACGCCAACGTCATGGGCGGGCATGGTGACGTGACGGGGGGCGGGCAGCCAAAACCATCGTGCGGCCACCCCCCAACCCCGCAGCGTCAAAGCCCTGGTTGGTGATTCACCAAGGGTACTCCGCCTCCGGCAACCGGAGGCGGGACCTGGGAGTCATGACGCCGATGCGTCGAGGCCGAGGCCCGCCCCCGTCAAGGGTGGGACGGGTGGCGGGTCATGGACTGGGCGCAACGCAACCCCGGGGAAGGACCAGATAGCTCCCGGCACCAACTGCATCAGAAGGGTAGTAGAAACATAATATGCATGATCGATGAAAATAAAATGTAAATATTATGGAAAAAGGAAAAAATAAAATATATGAAAGTATAAAAAATAAAAAATAATTAAACAGAAAAACCGAAGTAAACAGAATAAGCAAGCCTTATGAAGGCGAGTAATCTCCCCTTTGTGGACAGAGAAAATAACATAATAGCCACAGAATCTTGCAATGAAGAGAATCATTAAGCAAGAGAGTGTGGACATAATTGGCTATAGCTCTGAATAATGTGTGGTATGACTAAGGGGAAAACCGAAATGAAAATGTAAGAATTGGGGAACCAATGGGAAGCAAATATATAAGGATAGAAGAATGAATAAAAACACAAACATAAAATAAAAAACAAAAAACAACTTTAGCCCTGAATTGAATCAGTTTATATTATCTGACTAAAGGAAGAATAGACTCAATAGGAAACAGAAAACAAAAAAGACAAAGAGGAACAACTTTAGCCCTGAATTGAATCAGTAATTACCTGACTAAAGGGGGAAGAATAGCAACACAGATTTTTAGCCCTGAATTGAATCAGTATTATTTTAGCTAAAAAAGGATATACTGGCGGTATCAATGACTATGTTAGTGTAACTCTTGCACTGAGGTAGGTCAGTAGGCGAGAGGGGGACCATCGGTCTCTATAAAAAAGATACCAAGGAGAAGAGGAAGACGACAAAGACAAAACAATAATGGGGGATTAGTAATACATGGGAGTAAAGGGTAAGTAGAATGGGAATTGGGTGGGTATGGCAAGAGAAAAAAATGGGGTTGTAAAGCATAAACTGGATAGGTGGATTGTCAGGTCACAGGGAACGGGTGTCTACCACCCTGGTAGTTTATATGTCAAAATTGGGATTGTGACCTGTCCACTTATAATTGTATAGATGCACCAACAAGCCTCCATCCCATAAAGTACAGAGAAAATGGAGATAGAAAGCGGGACTTTGTGTGAGGCTTGTTGGTGAATAGGTTTAAGAGGGGATATCTACGGTGGATCATGTATCGAGTGATGATACCCACAACATATATTACAGGAAAAATAATATATATTTTATTTTATATTTTAATACAAAAGAAAAATTATAAAAACAGAATACATAATAAAAAAAAAAAAAAAGTACATTTGGGCTACGATGAGGCATGTTAACATACATCAGTTTACAAACATGATTGGAATAATAGTTGCACATATACAAGTTATAATAAGATGGTATAGTACATAATACAGTGAATAAAAGTATGCATCAATAGATGTTAACTCTACGCGTTTCTTGGCTTGAAACCAATCGTCAGGAGTCTGATGCAGTGTAGCTGCATTAAAAAAATGACTATGTGTCAATAAAAGTGTGGGGAAAATGGACACATGAAACTGCAAATTTGTTTTAATATACTCACAAAACATGCATGGGTGGATAATACCCCATACATTATGGTGCAATGTTGGTCCGGGTATACTGAATCTCCCCCGGGGTTGAGGCAGAGAGCACGCTCCAAAAGACCGTCGGCCCCGACCGACAAAATGGCCGGAGCATCTGCAAGGGCCACCAAGCGGGAACAGGTGACGAGGCCCAGGGAATGGGAAAAACACTGGGAATGAAAAGAGGATGTGTGAGTGTGAGTGACATAAGTGAAAGGTAGGTGATAAGTGTGGAAAGAAGGACAAGAGATAGAGCCCAAAGTGTGCATAGATGAAAAAATGTGAATAACCCAAAACCAAGGGGAGGAGTGTGTGAGGCATAAAGTGAGTGTGCAAAATAGGAAGCCACTGCAGGTGTCAGTGGAGAAATGTGAGGGTGTACAGGGAGATTACCTGTGGTGAGACTGCCGGGCCAGGTGACGTGCCCCAAGGAGACATGATGAGCGCTCGAGGTGCCCGGCCAGTGACGGCCGTTATAAAGCCGAGGGCCAAGGGCGCGCTCACGCCAACGTCATGGGCGGGCATGGTGACGTGACGGGGGGCGGGCAGCCAAAACCATCGTGCGGCCACCCCCCAACCCCGCAGCGTCAAAGCCCTGGTTGGTGATTCACCAAGGGTACTCCGCCTCCGGCAACCGGAGGCGGGACCTGGGAGTCATGACGCCGATGCGTCGAGGCCGAGGCCCGCCCCCGTCAAGGGTGGGACGGGTGGCGGGTCATGGACTGGGCGCAACGCAACCCCGGGGAAGGACCAGATAGCTCCCGGCACCAACTGCATCAGAAGGGTAGTAGAAACATAATATGCATGATCGATGAAAATAAAATGTAAATATTATGGAAAAAGGAAAAAATAAAATATATGAAAGTATAAAAAATAAAAAATAATTAAACAGAAAAACCGAAGTAAACAGAATAAGCAAGCCTTATGAAGGCGAGTAATCTCCCCTTTGTGGACAGAGAAAATAACATAATAGCCACAGAATCTTGCAATGAAGAGAATCATTAAGCAAGAGAGTGTGGACATAATTGGCTATAGCTCTGAATAATGTGTGGTATGACTAAGGGGAAAACCGAAATGAAAATGTAAGAATTGGGGAACCAATGGGAAGCAAATATATAAGGATAGAAGAATGAATAAAAACACAAACATAAAATAAAAAACAAAAAACAACTTTAGCCCTGAATTGAATCAGTTTATATTATCTGACTAAAGGAAGAATAGACTCAATAGGAAACAGAAAACAAAAAAGACAAAGAGGAACAACTTTAGCCCTGAATTGAATCAGTAATTACCTGACTAAAGGGGGAAGAATAGCAACACAGATTTTTAGCCCTGAATTTAATCAGTATTATTTTAGCTAAAAAAGGATATACTGGCGGTATCAATGACTATGTTAGTGTAACTCTTGCACTGAGGTAGGTCAGTAGGCGAGAGGGGGACCATCGGTCTCTATAAAAAAGATACCAAGGAGAAGAGGAAGACGACAAAGACAAAACAATAATGGGGGATTAGTAATACATGGGAGTAAAGGGTAAGTAGAATGGGAATTGGGTGGGTATGGCAAGAGAAAAAAATGGGGTTGTAAAGCATAAACTGGATAGGTGGATTGTCAGGTCACAGGGAACGGGTGTCTACCACCCTGGTAGTTTATATGTCAAAATTGGGATTGTGACCTGTCCACTTATAATTGTATAGATGCACCAACAAGCCTCCATCCCATAAAGTACAGAGAAAATGGAGATAGAAAGCGGGACTTTGTGTGAGGCTTGTTGGTGAATAGGTTTAAGAGGGGATATCTACGGTGGATCATGTATCGAGTGATGATACCCACAACATATATTACAGGAAAAATAATATATATTTTATTTTATATTTTAATACAAAAGAAAAATTATAAAAACAGAATACATAATAAAAAAAAAAAAAAAGTACATTTGGGCTACGATGAGGCATGTTAACATACATCAGTTTACAAACATGATTGGAATAATAGTTGCACATATACAAGTTATAATAAGATGGTATAGTACATAATACAGTGAATAAAAGTATGCATCAATAGATGTTAACTCTACGCGTTTCTTGGCTTGAAACCAATCGTCAGGAGTCTGATGCAGTGTAGCTGCATTAAAAAAATGACTATGTGTCAATAAAAGTGTGGGGAAAATGGACACATGAAACTGCAAATTTGTTTTAATATACTCACAAAACATGCATGGGTGGATAATACCCCATACATTATGGTGCAATGTTGGTCCGGGTATACTGAATCTCCCCCGGGGTTGAGGCAGAGAGCACGCTCCAAAAGACCGTCGGCCCCGACCGACAAAATGGCCGGAGCATCTGCAAGGGCCACCAAGCGGGAACAGGTGACGAGGCCCAGGGAATGGGAAAAACACTGGGAATGAAAAGAGGATGTGTGAGTGTGAGTGACATAAGTGAAAGGTAGGTGATAAGTGTGGAAAGAAGGACAAGAGATAGAGCCCAAAGTGTGCATAGATGAAAAAATGTGAATAACCCAAAACCAAGGGGAGGAGTGTGTGAGGCATAAAGTGAGTGTGCAAAATAGGAAGCCACTGCAGGTGTCAGTGGAGAAATGTGAGGGTGTACAGGGAGATTACCTGTGGTGAGACTGCCGGGCCAGGTGACGTGCCCCAAGGAGACATGATGAGCGCTCGAGGTGCCCGGCCAGTGACGGCCGTTATAAAGCCGAGGGCCAAGGGCGCGCTCACGCCAACGTCATGGGCGGGCATGGTGACGTGACGGGGGGCGGGCAGCCAAAACCATCGTGCGGCCACCCCCCAACCCCGCAGCGTCAAAGCCCTGGTTGGTGATTCACCAAGGGTACTCCGCCTCCGGCAACCGGAGGCGGGACCTGGGAGTCATGACGCCGATGCGTCGAGGCCGAGGCCCGCCCCCGTCAAGGGTGGGACGGGTGGCGGGTCATGGACTGGGCGCAACGCAACCCCGGGGAAGGACCAGATAGCTCCCGGCACCAACTGCATCAGAAGGGTAGTAGAAACATAATATGCATGATCGATGAAAATAAAATGTAAATATTATGGAAAAAGGAAAAAATAAAATATATGAAAGTATAAAAAATAAAAAATAATTAAACAGAAAAACCGAAGTAAACAGAATAAGCAAGCCTTATGAAGGCGAGTAATCTCCCCTTTGTGGACAGAGAAAATAACATAATAGCCACAGAATCTTGCAATGAAGAGAATCATTAAGCAAGAGAGTGTGGACATAATTGGCTATAGCTCTGAATAATGTGTGGTATGACTAAGGGGAAAACCGAAATGAAAATGTAAGAATTGGGGAACCAATGGGAAGCAAATATATAAGGATAGAAGAATGAATAAAAACACAAACATAAAATAAAAAACAAAAAACAACTTTAGCCCTGAATTGAATCAGTTTATATTATCTGACTAAAGGAAGAATAGACTCAATAGGAAACAGAAAACAAAAAAGACAAAGAGGAACAACTTTAGCCCTGAATTGAATCAGTAATTACCTGACTAAAGGGGGAAGAATAGCAACACAGATTTTTAGCCCTGAATTGAATCAGTATTATTTTAGCTAAAAAAGGATATACTGGCGGTATCAATGACTATGTTAGTGTAACTCTTGCACTGAGGTAGGTCAGTAGGCGAGAGGGGGACCATCGGTCTCTATAAAAAAGATACCAAGGAGAAGAGGAAGACGACAAAGACAAAACAATAATGGGGGATTAGTAATACATGGGAGTAAAGGGTAAGTAGAATGGGAATTGGGTGGGTATGGCAAGAGAAAAAAATGGGGTTGTAAAGCATAAACTGGATAGGTGGATTGTCAGGTCACAGGGAACGGGTGTCTACCACCCTGGTAGTTTATATGTCAAAATTGGGATTGTGACCTGTCCACTTATAATTGTATAGATGCACCAACAAGCCTCCATCCCATAAAGTACAGAGAAAATGGAGATAGAAAGCGGGACTTTGTGTGAGGCTTGTTGGTGAATAGGTTTAAGAGGGGATATCTACGGTGGATCATGTATCGAGTGATGATACCCACAACATATATTACAGGAAAAATAATATATATTTTATTTTATATTTTAATACATATATTCAAAATAAATGTGTATTATCCAAAAAAAATGTATAAATATATGTTTTAAAAGTTCATTCAGAAAGTGACTGATTGAAAAAAATCCAGCCGTATTCCACCCCACGTGCAAATAAAGGTACAATAAGTGCTCTCCACTGCCGGTATCACAAGCCGCTCACCTCAAAGACAAGTAAAACCAGCAGTTGTCCCCTCTGGGGATAATCAAGACACCTGGCACACTCTGAATACAAAGATCTCCTCAGGCAGAAAAACTCCTTAATGGGTTCCAAAGACTCTGATCATCTTACTCATCATATATATATATATATATATATATATATATATATATATATATATATATATATATATAATATACACATTTGATAAAATTAATTGATAGCTACCGTCAGTGTCACAATCTCAATAGCGAAAAGCTAAGGGGACAGAGGGCATCTCTGACAAGTACCCCGAAGATCGCGATGGAATCTAAATGAAAGCCTGCAAGCCTAACTTTTGACTTATTTGCCTTACTTATTGTGGGGACGAATACAATGTTCCCATAATACTAAGGAATCGTGGACCAAAACCCCAAATCAAACATATACAGCCATGAGACCGAATCGCAGGCCTTCTGTAGGTCCAACTATAGTAAAAGTCCCACCTGAGGGGCGCCCCCTGCCCAATCTGCCTGCATAAGGGAGATCAAATCAATTGCCCTCCGAATCTGATCCGGACCCTGTCTTCCAGAGATGAAGCCCACCTTATCTTTATGTACCTAATGAGGAATAAAGATGATAAACGATTTGCAAGCACTTTGGTTAACAATTTGGTGTCATTATGTATGAGAGCTATAGGGTGATAATTTCCCACTTCTCCAGGGTCTTTCTGCGGTTTCGGTATACCTGAGATATATGCCATCTGGGAGGGGGTATCTAAGGGAGGCTCGATCCCGTAAGGCGTTAAAACAAAGTACCAAATGCAGGATCGGTATCTCCTGAAATTTGCAGTAGTATTGGGCCGGAAAACCCATCGGGTCCAGGCGCTGAACCCACTTTGGTAGTGTTGATCACTAGTCTAATTTCCTGTATTGTAAAGGGGACGTTCATAATTGATCTATGATTGGGGAGATTTTGGGAAGATGGAGCTTCTTCAAGTAAGCAGCTCTAGACCGAGGGTCCTCTCTCGGCGGGGCCTTATATAGTGAGGAAAAAAATGTGTGTAAAGATTCGAGAACTTTACAAGGGTTTTGAAAATAAGAACCATCTGGGGAACGCAGTTTTGGAACTGCTCTAGTGTGGACTTTTGGGTTCAGCTTATGAGCAGGGAGCCAATTTTGTCTTTATGCATCTAGAATCGTGTTGAGGCCCAGTTAACATTCTTTTCAGCTCGTGTTGTCAAATCTAGATTAAGCTCTAGCCTTGTCTGGTCTGTTTGTTGGAGGATGGAGGCATCCGAGGAATGCTTATCATGTTGGAGTAGTAAATGCAGTTTACGGTTGAGTCTGAATACATTCCCATCGCGCCTTATTAAGTTGAGAGGATGTTTGGATGATTTTCCCACGTACCGTCACTTTGTGAGCGGCCAACACTGCTACTAGGGATGAGCTTCGAGTTCGAGTCGAACCCATGTTTGACTCGAACATCGCCTGTTCGACCGTTTGTCGAATTGCGAAAGATATGGGCCATTCGCGCCAAATTCGAGTGGCGCGTCACGGCCCATAATTCACTGCGGCATCGCAGTGCATTGCTGGCTGATGATTGGCCAAGCATGCACTATGACCCGCATGCTTGGCCAATCACAACGCCGTGTGTACAGAGAGCTGTAATTGGCCAAAGCCAGGGTGGCTTTGTCCAATTATGGCTCAGGGGGTTTAGTACACGCCCCACACTATATAAGGCTGCCTGTGTGGCGGCCTTGTGTAGTGTGTTGCGGCATCGGAGAGAGATAGATAGACAGAGAGACAGTGTCATTTGATTTAAGTTGGATAGAGTAGGCAGGTCGAGTCAGTTAGTTGCGCTTACAGTGTATTGTGTATATATATATGCATCCCAGGTGTTGATTGTGTGTGTATATATATCTATATATTTATATATATATATATATATAGATAGATAGATAGATATACACTGTATTCAGTTTAGCTAGATCCATTTCTGTTATTCTCTTCCTAATATACTGACATGCAGGAGTTTTTACAGTATTTACAGGTAGTGTACTGTGTACCCTGCACAGTTGCACCTACAGTATAGCTACCTGAAGACAAGTGCTTGTGTTCTTCTGATCCTTTTAATAGCACAGGCAGGCTCTTGAAGTATTTACAGTTAGTGTACTGTGTACCTGCACAGTTGCACCTATAGCTACCTGAAGACAAGTTCTTATGTGCTTCTTCTGATCCTATTAATAACACAGGCAGTCTCTTGAAGTATTTACAGGTAGTTTACTGTGTACCCTGCACAATTGCACCTACAGTATAGCTACCTGAAGACAAGTGCTTGTGTTCTTCTGATCCTATTAATAGCACAGGCAGGCTCTTGAAGTATTTACAGTTAGTGCACTGTGTACCCTGCACAGTTGCACCTATAGCTACCTGAAGACAAGTGCTTTGCGCTTCTTCTGATCCTAATAATAGCACAGGCAGGCTGTCAGGAAAGGTCTCCTCCGCTGGTAATATCGATCATTTGGCGTGCAGTACTGAGGTTCACCAGCAGGTGTCTCCTGGCAGTTTGGAGCTGTCAGAAGAGCTTTTTCCTGCTGGTATTCTGTCACCTTTGGGCCGCAGTACTGGCGTCCACCAGCGGAGGAATCCTAGCAGTATGGAGCAGGTATTCCCCTCTGAAGACAGGTGTCACCTGACCTTAATTAGCAGCTGCAGTATAAATACCCGGCAAGTGCACACTCATCTTGCCCTGGTATTTTCCTTGAGCCCTGACCTGCAGCCTGCATCCTGTTTACCTGATTCCTGAAACCTGATTCCTGGAGCCTGTTGTTCCTGTTCCCTGTCTGTTTCCTTGCTCTGGACCCTGAGCCTTGTATCTGACCCGTCCCTCCTGTGAGCCATCCATCCTCTCTTGTCCTGTTTGTTTCCCTTCCCCAGCTGCTGATCTCCCGTTGACGACCCTGGCCTGGCTCTGTTTATGATCTCGGTATTTCCCTTATTTGTATATATTTGTTCTGTTATTATTATTATTTGTGGGGTTCTGTTTTGTATTGGTTGTGGTGCACTGAGTGATATTGGAGGTGGTTGTGTTACATTTATTCATTTATCTTTAATAAATCATTTCTATTTTCACTTATACACGTCTGGGTTTCCTCTGTTGCAGTCCACACAGTTCTGGTCTTATCTGGTACATGACAGAATACCAGGGCTATCCCTGACCAGAAGTGGCTGCACAGAGGAACCATCTTGGTTCTGCTGGCTTTGCTGGAATGAATCCCAATGTGATCCCCTATTATGCTCTGCTGGTGTCAGAAAGTGGCGAGTATCTCCGCCAGTCACTAAAAGAGTGGACCCATGACCAGCTACTTGAGCTCATCCGTTTGGCTCACTCCCTTGTTGACCAGGGCTGTATGTTGTTTGGGGATGTGCAGCCTTTGATCCAAATATGTGCTGAGCTAGCCCTGTCCTGTGTTCCCAAGACCAGTGATGATTTTTCTCCCCCTTTCAGTGCTGATCAGGTGGAGTCTCTGGTGTGGCTGTTAGAGGATGATTCCACATGCTTTTTTGAGTACTATTCCATTTGTTCTCAGCAGAAGCTTTTGGAGTGTATTCACTCAGTACAGACCCTTGTTAGACAGGCAGCATGTGATCCGTCCTTTTTCCAACCCATACTCTCAGCATGGTCTGATATGTTACAACCAGCCCCAACCAATACACAACAAACCACCTCTGCCATCAGACACCTACCTGCCCACAAGTCTGTCTCCCCATCACCCACACCAAACTCAGTTGCAGCTCAGTATACATTGCACTCAACCAGATACTCATATCCGGTCTCTGCTCCCTGTACCTATCCTGCATTCAATCCACCTGCCTCTTCTCAGCTGCCTACTAATCCACAAAAACTTCCCCAGCTACTGTTATCTCTTCTCCACCATATCCCAATCCTCCTTTCCAGTCTGCTGCACCCCCCACCCACAGAGCCTCAGTGACTAAACCCAAGAAAAAACGAACATTTTTCTAAAAAAGACGATCCTGCCAGTAACCCAACCTTCCACCGCACCAGCTAATCAAATCCAGTCTGAATTCCCAGTGCTTGCTATCCAGTCTGATGTCCCAGTGCCTGTTATCCAGTCCGATGTCCTGATGTCTGCCTTCCAGCCTGATGTCCTGGTACCCGCCTTCCAGCCTGAAGCGCTAGTGTTCCAGCCTGAGGTGCCAGTGTTCCAGCCTGAGGTGCCAGTGTTCCAGCCGGAGGTGCAAGTGTTCCAGCCGGAGATGTTCCAGCCTGAGGGGCCAGTGTTCCAGCGTGAGGGGCCAGTGTTCCAGCCGGACGTGCCAGATCCCAGCCGGAGGGGTCAGTGTTCCAGCCGGGGGGGGGGTCTGTGTCCCAGCCGGAGGGGTCAGTGTTCCAGCCAGAGGGGTCAGTGTTTCAGCTTGAAGGGTCAGTGTTCCAGCCGGAGGTGCCAGTGTTCCAGCCGGAGGTGTTCCAGCCTGAGGTGCCAGTGTTCCAGCCAGAGGTGCCAGTGTTCCAGTCAGTGGTGTTCCAGCCTGAAAGGCCAGTGTTCCAGCCTGAGGGGCCAGTGTTCCAGCCGAAGGGGCCAGTGTTCCAGCCGGAGGTGTTCCAGCCTGAGGGGCCAGTGTTCCAGCTGGAGGTGCCAGTGTTCCAGCTGGAGGTGCCAGTGTTCCAGTCGGTCGTGCCAGTGCCTACCTTCCAGCCTGATGAGCCCGCTTTCCAGTCTGATGTGCCCGCCTTCCAACCTGATGTGCCTGCTTCCAGCCTGATGTGCCTGCTGCCCAGCCTGATGTGCATGCTGCCCCGCTTGATGTGCCTGCTGCCCAGCTTGACGTGCCTGCTGCCCAGCTTGAAGTGCCTGTGCCTGCTGCCCCACTTGATGTGCCTGCTGCCAAGCTTGAAGTGCCCGTGCCTGCTGCCCAGCTTTAAGTGCCCGTGCCTGCTGCCCAGCTTGGTGTGTTCCTGTCCGCTGCCCAGCCTGATGCGCCTGCCGCCCCACTTGATGTGCCTGCTGCTCAGCTTGAAGTGCCCATGCCTGCTGCCCAGCTTGAAGTGCCCATGCCTGCTGCCCAGCTTGAAGTGCCCATGCCTGCTGCCCAGCTTGAAGTGCCCATGCATGCTGCCCAGCTTGAAATGCCTGTGCCTGCTGCCCAGCCTGATGTGCCTGCTGCCCAGCTTGATGTGCCTGCTGCCCCGCTTGAAGTGCCTGTGCCTGCTGCCCAGCCTGATGTGCCTGCTGCCCAGCCTGATGTGCCTGCTGCCCAGCCTGATGTGCCTGCTGCCCCGCTTGATGTGCCTGCTGCCCAGCTTGAATTGCCCGTGCCTGCTGCCCAGCTTGAAGTGCCCGTCCTTGCTGCCCAGCTCGAATTGTCCGTGCCTGCTGCCCAGCTTGGTGTGTTCCTGTCCGCTGCCCTGCCTGATGTGCCTGCTGCCCAGCTTGAAGTGCCCATGCCTGCTGCCCAGCTTGAAGTGCCTATGCCTGCTGCCCAGCCTGATGTGCCTTCTGCCCCGCTTGAAGTGCCCGTGCCTGCTGCCCCGCTTGAAGTGCCCGTGTCTGCTGCCCAGCTTGGTGTGTTCCTGTCCGCTGCCCAGCTTGGTGTGTTCCTGTCCGCTGCCCAGCTTGGTGTGTTCCTGTCCGCTGCCCAGCCTGGTGTGTTCCTGTCCGCTGCCCAGCCTGGTGTTTTCCTGTCCGCTGCCCAGCCTGGTGTGTTCCAGTCCACTGCCCAGCCTGGTGTGTTCCTGCCCGCTACCCAGCCTGATGTGTTCCTGCCCGCTACCCAGCCTGATGTGCCACTGCTTACTGCCCAGCTTGAGGTGCCCGCTGCCCGGCTGGACACCATGGACTTTCCCTAGCAATGGCTAGTTGAAGCGTCCGGAGGTTGCTCCTTCGAGGGCGGGTACTGTCGGGAAAGGTCTCCTCCACTGGTAATATCGATCATTTGGCACGCAGTACTGAGGTCCACCAGCAGGTGTCTCCTGGCAGTTTGGAGCTGTCAGAAGAGCTTTTTCCTGCTGGTATTCTGTCACCTTTGGGCCGCAGTACTGGCGTCCACCAGCAGACATTAAGCCTTGTATCTGACCCGTCCCTCCTGTGAGCCATCCATCCTCTCTTGTCCTGTTTGTTTCCCTTCCCCAGCTGCTGATCTCCCGTTGACGACCCTGGCCTGGCTCTGTTTATAATTTCGGTATTTCCCTTATTTGTATATATTTGTTCTGTTATTATTATTATTTGTGGGGTTCTGTTTTGTATTGGTTGTGGTGCACTGAGTGATACTGGAGGTGGTTGTGTTACATTTATTCATTTATCTTTAATAAATCATTTATATTTTCACTTCTACATGTCTGGGTTTCCTCTGTTGCAGTCCACACAGTTCTGGTCTTATGTGGTACATGACACAGGCTCTTGAAGTATTTACAGTTAGTGTACTGTGTACCCTGCACAGTTGCACCTACAGTATAGCTACCTGAAGACAAGTGCTTGTGTGCTTCTTCTGATCTTATTAATAGCACAGGCAGGCTCTTGAAGTATTTAAAGTTAGTGTACTGTGTACCCTGCACAGTTGCACCTACAGTATAGCTACCTGAAGACAAGTGCTTGTGTTCTTCTTCTGATCCTATTAATAGCACAGGTAGGCTCTTGAAGTATTTACAGTTAGTTTACTGTGTACCCTGCACAGTTGCACCTATAGCTACCTGAAGACAAGTGCTTGTGTGCTTCTTCTGATCCTATTAATAGCACAGGCAGGCTCTTGAAGTATTTACAGTTAGTTTACTGTGTACCCTGCACAATTGCACCTACAGTATAGCTACCTGAAGACAAGTGCTTGTGTTCTTCTGATCCTATTAATAGCACAGGCAGGCACTTGAAGTATTTACAGTTAGTGTACTGTGTACCCTGCACAGTTGCACCTATAGCTACCTGAAGACAAGTGCTTGTGTTCTTCTGATCCTATTAATAGCACAGACAGGCTCTTGAAGTATTTACAGTTAGTGTACTGTGTACCCTGCACAGTTGCACCTACAGCTACCTGAAGACAAGTGCTTTGTGCTTCTTCTGATCCTAATAATAGCACAGGCAGGCTGTCAGGAAAGGTCTCCTCCACTGGTAATATCCTCATCAGTTGGGATCTCCATCCCCACTATACCTTCAGTCCTCTCTGAAACCTGCACTGAGAGGAATGAAGGTGTAGAATTAGGTGTGTCACAGCCAAGTACTTGCGGGCAATCTGCTATTAGTACACCGACGTCAGATTGTACCAGGCAAATTTCCCTGTCCCAGCTGCTGCACCGCCGAAAGAAGTTCGCTCCCAGCCATCCACATGCCCAGCGGTTAAATGCTAGCTTGGCTAAATTGCTAGCACTTCAACTGCTGCCTTTTCAGTTGGTAGACCGTGGAATGTGCGGTTCCTCAGTTCAGTGGCAGGTTCCCAAACGCCATTTTTTCTTACAGAAGGTGATTCCGGCTCTCTACCGGCATGTGGAAGGCAATGTCTTGGCCTCGCTGGACAGGGCGGTCAGCGGTAAGGTGCATATTACCGCTGACTCATGGTCCAGCAGGCATGGACAGGGACGTTACCTATCTTTCACGGCGCATTGGGTGACTCTTCTGGCAGCTGGGAAGGATGCAGGACAAGGTGCAGTAGTGTTGGAGGTTGTTCCCCCATGTCTCCAACATGTTAATACTGATGATTCTGACACACCTCTCTCCTCCACCCCCTCCTCTTCCTCTTCCTCCATGGCCTCTTCCTGTGCTCTGGCCTCGGAACCAGCGGTGCACCGTAGGCCGCAGGCATTCAAGGGGCTACGCAAGTACGCAGGCCAAAAGATGCCATGCGGTGTTTGAGCTGGTGTGCTTGGGGGACAGGAGCCACACTAGGGCAGAGATTCTGTCAGCTCTGCAGGGGCAGGCTCAGAGGTGGTTGACGCCACGCCAGCTTCAGCCAGGAATGGTGGTTTGCGATAATGGCACCAACCTCCTCTCCACCCTCCGACAGGGACAACTGACCCATGTGCCCTGTTTGGCTCACGTTCTTACCTTGGTGGTGCAGCTTTCATGGGCAGGGACCCAGGCTTACAGGATGTCCTGAGGCAGGCCAGGAAAGTCGGTCCGCCAGTCATATAATTCCAGTGCTCGGCTGGCTGACCTCCAAAAGGAACTTAACCTGCCCAAGAAACGACTAATCTGTGACATGCCCACCAGGTGGAACTCAACGTTGGCCATGCTGCAGCAGCTGCACATGCAGAAGAGGGCCATCAATGAGTACCTGTGCGACTATGGCACCAGGACAGTATCAGGGGAGCTTGTTTTTTTTCCCCACGCCATTGGGCCATGATCAGGGATGCATGCACTGTCCTGTCACCATTTGAGGAGGCCACGAGGACAGTGACAGTGCATGCATCAGTGACACTGTCCCCCTTGTCCACCTGTTGGGCACACGCTGCGTGGAATAATGGACAGGGAACTTGAGGCAGAACAGAGGCAGGAAGAGGAGGACCTCCTTACCTCTCAAGGCCCCCTTTATCCAGACAGTGTTCCTGCGTGCCCGCCGATCACACAGGAAGAGGATGAGGAGGAGAAGGAGGAGGATTATGTCAGCATGGAGGTGGAGCCTGGCACTCAGCATCAGCAGCAGTCACCAAGGGATCATTTACAGTCCGAAGAAACCCATTGACTTGTATGTGGCTGGGAGGAGGTGGCTGCGGATCATGTCGTCCTTAGTAAACCAGAGGACTCCGGACCGAATTCCTCAGCAAACCTACGCTGCATGGCCTCCCTGATCCTGCAAAGCCTGCGGAAGGATCCTCATATTCGTGGTATCAAGGAGAGGGATCATTACTGGCTGGCAACCCTCCTTGATCCATGTTACAAGGGTAAGGCTGCGGACCTTATCTTGCCATTGCAGAGGGAGCAGAGGATGAAACATCTTCGGGGAGGCCTTGCAGAAAAGTCTGGTCTGTGCAACGCGTTCCCAGAGACTGGGAGGTTACAAACTCATGTTCCTGGACAACGTGTTGCTGTGGCTTTGGTCAGTCAAAGAAGGAGTGGTGGAGAAGGTGGCCGTCTGACTGATGTGTTTAGACAATCTTTTAGTCTGCAGCCCCAAGGTATGATTGGTTCCAGCAACCATCGCCAGCGTCTGTTTTACATGGTGCAGGAATACCTAGGGGCAAGATCTGACTTGGACACCTTTCCCACCAAAAATCCTCTGGGTTACTGGGTCTTGAGAATGGATCACTGGCCAGAGCTTGCACAGTATGCAATTAAGCTACTGACCTGTCCTGCATCCAGCGTTCTTTCGGAACACACATTCAGTGCTGCTGGAGGCTTTGTAACCGATCACAGGGTGCGCCTGTCCACCGACTCGGTCGATCGACTGACCTTCATAAAAATGAATCAGTCTTGGATCACCACCAGCTACCAAGCACCTGATGCTGATGTAACCGAATAATTTTTTTTTTTAAATGTCAGATCCCTATAAGACTGCCTATGCTGATGCTGAGTGACTATCCTGTTATGCTGAGTGACTATCCTCGTCCTCCTCAATGATCATGCTGATAGCTTGTAAGAGTATTTTTGGTTCTGGGCAGCGCCACCAGTGGCTAAGGCCCAATTTTTCAGCCCCTGTTCAACAGTGGCGTGTAATTACAATTTTTGATGCATAATTTTGTAAGGAGGGTTCGTTGCTGAGCTCAACTAGAGTATTTGTGAGGGGTTGCAGTGTTGTGACACCAGCGCCTAAGGCCCAATTTTTTAGCCCCTGTTTAACAGGGGAGTGTAATTACAATTTTTGATGCAATACTTTGCAGCAGGGCTCGTTCCTGCGCTCCAACTAGAGTATCTGTGAGGGGTTGCAGTGTTGTGGCACCAGCACCAGTGCCTAAGGCCCAATTTTACAGCCCCTGTTTAATAGGGGCGTATAATTACAATTTTTGATGCAATACTTTGCAGCAGGGCTCGTTCCTGCGCTCCAACTAGAGTATCTGTGAGGGGTTGCAGTGTTGTGGCACCAGTGCCTAAGGCCCAATTTTTCTGCCACTGCTCAACAGGGACATGTATTTACAATTCTTGATCTAATATTTCACAGCAGGGCCTGTTTCTGTGCCCACCAAGAGTAACTGTGAGGACTTACAGTGTTGTGACACCAGCACCACCACCACCAGAGGCCCAATTTTTCTGCCCCTGTTCAACAGGTGCATGTAATTACAATTCTTGATATAATATTTCACAGCAGGACCAGTTTCTGCGCCCACCAAGTGTAACTGTGAGGACTTACAGTGTTGTGGCACCAGCACCACCACTACTAAAGGCCCAATTTTTCTGACCCTGTTCAACAGAGGCATGTAATTACAATTCTTGATCTAATATTTCACAGCAGGGCCCGTTCCTGCGCCCACCAAAAGTAACTGTGAGGGCTTACAGTGTTGTGGCAACACCTAAGGCCCCAATTTCTGCAGAGTATATAGGGCAGGCCCCTACTTTCAAACATCCAACTTACAGATGACTCCTACTTGCAAATGGAAGGAGACAACAGGAAGTGAGATGAAATCTACCCCTAGGAAGGGAAATTCTCTCCTGTAAGAGTTAATATGGGAAAAATGTGTCTCCTCTCCACTGATGCTTTATCAACAATCCTTGTTTCACTAAAAACCCCAAATTGTCAAAAAACACTTGTCATTGGGACAGAAAGTGAGGTGAAATCTTCTGAAGAGGTGCACAGACAGCAAAACAAATGTCACAGGGGTGATAACCCTTCCTTATGTTTTCCAAAAAGCTTAAAATAGATTTTTTGGCTGGAGTTACACTTTGAAAATGTACCAGTTCAAAATTACAAACAAATTCTACTTAACAACAAACCTACAGTGCCTGTCTTGTTTGCACCACCTGTATACTGCTGTTCAGAGTATATAGGGCCTGGAGGCCCCACGCCTTTCCTTTTTTTAATTTGGGTGCGGGGTTCCCCATAATATCCATACAAGACCCAAAGGGCCTGGTAATGGACTGGGGGAGGGGGGTACCCATGTCATTTGTCTCACTGATTTTCATCCATATTGCCGGGACCCAACATTACATTAAAGCCACAAGCAGTTTTAAATGACTTTTATTCCTTTAAAAATGTCATTTTGTGCAGGGACTGTTCTAAGCACAGGAAACACGCGCCACTTTACAGGCATACTATAGACACCCCCCATGTACGATATTTAAAGGAATATTTCACTTTTTTTTTACTTTAAGCCTTATTAAAATCACTGTTCCCGAAAAAACAGCCATTCTTAAAACTTTTTTTTGCATTGATACATGTCCCCTGGGGCAGGACCTGGGTCCCCAAACCCTTTTTAGGACAATATGCAATAACCATGCAAATTAGCCTTTAAAATTAGCACTTTTGATTTTGAACATTCGAGTCCTATAGACTTCAATGGGGTTCTAAAGTTCGTGCAAATTTTCGTTTCGTTCTCAGGTTCTGGTGCGAACCAAACCGGGGGGGTGTTCGGCTCATCCCTAACTGCTACTGGTGATACATCACCTGTTAAGTTGTCCTGAAAATATTGTCTTAAACTCGATCGGATATCCTCACACATTTGTCAGACAGTAAAGATTCATTAAGCCGCCGTTGAGGCTTCCGTGGGGGGTTAAAGAGTGATGAAAGCAATACAGACACTAGAGAATGGTCAAATAATGCCACCGCTCTAATAGAGGCTTTGCCAATACTGGGAATCAGGGCACAGGAAACAAAGATATGATCAATACGAGAATAGGCTGCATGTGGGGCTGAGTAGAAAAGGTGTAGTTGCAAACAGAGGGATTGACTTCACCCAAGGCATCCACTAAATTAAAAGTGTACAACAATTTGGCTACTCTCGTACCAAATTTAGTGGGTCATTTAAGAGTCGCACGAGTTGGGTTGGATGTGTCCAAACTCAAGTCCAAGGCAAGATTAGTATCCCCTCCAAAGGTAACCTGACCTTCCAGGAAAGGAGCCAGCGCCTTTTGTAATTTGGTTAAAAAGGTGGCTTGGCCTGAATTTGGGGCATAATACGAAACAAAGTTGCATAACTGCTCCCTGACCAATCCTTTCACCTAAAGGTATCTCCCTTTGGGATCCCTAACTTCCTGCTGTAAGGTGAAGGAGATCCATTTTGAAAAGCAGATAGCTACCCCTTTAGTCTTATCCAGGGAGTTTGCTAAGTAGAAAACGGGATACTGTTTGTGTAAAAAATATTGCTGGTATGAATAGGGGAAGTGGGTTTCTTGTAAGACTAGATTACCTGCTTGTTGCGAGTAGTAGTGGTGGAAAGCCTTACGGGGTTTAACGAGGGAATTCAGGCCCTGTGTATTGTGTGATACGACCCTACAAGGGGTCGCAAGACCCAACGCGTCACTCATGACCCCTTGCAGTCCTAACGCTAATTGTATCACTTACCCCGTGTCCAAGCGAACTTGGTCCCTAAAGGTTTGCACTGTATTTTCCACATCCTTCACAGTCTCAGGTAACCCATGAATGCGAAAGGTATAGCTGAGAGACCTATTCTCCAAGTCATCTAATTTTTGCCAGTGCTTGCGCAAGCTGTTGCCGCAGGATCTCAATGCAGCCAGCATTCTGATTTGTGCGAGCTACAGTGGTCTCCAGCTTCTGTTTTAACAGACTAAATTCTGGTCCCCAACCCCTGCAGATCAGCCTAATGGTGGTGGTAATCTGCTGCACCACTCTGGTTAGGCCTTGCTCCAGAAGCTCTGAAAATTTGGAAAACAGGGTTTGATGGTCGCCATCTTCGAGGGGGATGTCCGTAGGCCTAGAAGCATTGGAGCAGGCCGGAGACTGCAGGGGCTGTGAGGACAACAAATCACCTAGCATCCTCTCTATAAGGGACTCAGTGGAGGCTGGTGACTGGTGTTGTTTGGGATATTTACTCACTGCTGCCTGGGATCCATTTTACTGGAGACCACAGAGAAGCGTGTGTTCAGCAGGCCTTTGGAGCAGTCACGCCGAGCGCTTCCCCCTACCATCTAAGGGTGCTGGAGGGTTTCCCAGGTCAAGACCCCTCGAACCGCCGGGCTGTGAGTCTGCAGGACTGCCGCGAGAGGCTTGAAACGGCCAGCCAGGTGCACAGCTCCCAGTTCACGCGCCCATCTTGGAAGCTGTACGCATGTGCCTTCTAGTAGAGGCCATTTATCTGACTCTTTCAAGGAACCATTTATAAGACTTTTTTAATTAAATTACCCGTTCTTTCTTAGCACCATAACAAATTTTTCTGCACACTGGATTATGGTGTGCTTGAAGAGCACACCCATGCAGGCTACAGCTGACCTGGTACAGGGAAGCACAGAGATGAGGATCTTGGAAAGCACAGAATACTCGTTGGAATACCACTAAGAATACTTACTGCACTTGAGTGCAGGGCTTACAGTGAGACATAATTACATGAGTATCTTAGCAGCAGTGGATGCCGAGCTTACAGTAACACAGAGATAACAACAGTTGTGCTCATAAGTTTACATACCCTGGCAGAATTTATGATTTCTTGGCCATTTTTCAAAGAATATGAATGATAACGCAAACATTTTTCTTCCACTCATGGTTAGTGTTTGGCTGAAGCCATTTATTATCAATCAACTGTGTTTACTCTTTTTAAATCATAATGACAGCAGAAACTACCCAAATGATCCTGATCAAAAGTTTACATACCCTGGTCATTTTGGCCTGATAACATGCACACACGTTGACACAAAGGGGTTTGAATGGCTATTAAAGGTAACCACCCTCACCTGTGATCTGTTTGCTTGTTTGGGGGATGTGTGAGCTACAAAGGCACAGGAAATTTGGTGGCAAGATGGATGCAGTATGTTATCCAAAAATACTGGAGGAACATTTGCATTCATCGGCCAGGAAGCTGCGCATGGGACGTACTTGGACAATCCAACATGACAATGATCCAAATCAGAAGGCCAAGTCGACTTGTCATTGGCTACAGGAGAATAAAGTGAAGGTTCTAGAGTGGCCATCTCAGTCTCCTGATCTTAATATCATTAAGCCACTCTGGGGAGAACTCAAATGTACAGTTCATGCAAGACAGCCCAAGAGCTTACAGGAACTGGAGGCTTTTTGCCAAGAGGAATGGGCAGCTTTACCATCTGAGAAGATAAAGAGCCTCATCCACATATACCACAAAAGACTTCAAGCTGTCATTGCTGTTAAAGGGGGGAAATACACGGTATTAAGAACTGGGGTATGTAAACTTTTGATCAGGGTCATTTGGGTAGTTTCTGCTGTCATTATGATTTAAAAAGAGTAAACACAGTTGATTTATAATAAATGGCTTCAACCAAACACTAACCATGAGTGAAAGAAAAATGTTTACGTTATCATTTTTATTCTCTGAAAAATGGCCAAGAAATCATAAATTCTGCCAGGGTATGTAAACTTATGAGCACAGCTGTATGAAGAACACCAATGTGCACAGGGATCTCAGCGAGTGCAGGTACAGATGAGGTACACAAGGAGTATCTAGCATGTACAGAGAAGGTGAGGGCCTTTGGAAGGGCCAAGGCACAGAGTTTATGGAACTGCCCGGTCTTCTCCACGGCTCCTGATGGTCCCAAGGTTGCAGTTCTTAGTACCACGTGGTTCAACGTAAGTTGCTGTGGCCCAGTCTCCCAGAAGTGGGGACAGGGTACCCTTCAAAGCACCCGTTGACAGAGAAAAAATGAGCGGAAGTTCCACTTTTGGGTGGAACTCCACTTTAGGAGCAAGGGGGTCCAACTACAGAATCGCAAGAAATATCGGGGTCGTTAGGAGTTTCTCAGAATGTAGAGCACTAGGAGTATAGGGATACTCTTTTACCTACCACTTGCCTTGTCCTCTGACTGGACACTGACTATTCTATTGCCTACCGTCTGACTTCAAGTTTGGCTCAGACTTTCTGCTATTTGCACCATGCTCCCACAGGGTAGCCATCCTGTTCCTGCGGCCCCTTGGTAGAGCGGTACTGAGGGCCGCAACCTGGTGACAGCTTGCATCTGGTTAGCCAGGGGTCATCAGCTCATCACTCCAGGAGGGATGCTCTGGTAAAGACCAAGCTGTTACTTAAACTCTACATTTTGGGAGACAAAGTCACCT
The DNA here is from genome assembly GCA_037952925.1 of Lithobates clamitans. NCBI lineage: Eukaryota > Metazoa > Chordata > Amphibia > Anura > Ranidae > Lithobates > Lithobates clamitans. The sequence goes on along the minus strand of JBBGZY010000889.1, from coordinate 2,543,855 downwards.
GGCAGGGGTGATTATAATATAATCTGGGGAGCTTCTCTTAACTGGCATATCAGGGTTTCCAAATTGTTTATGGGTTTATCAGTTGGCTCAGTTAGAGCTATCTCCAAATTGACAAGTCATTTTTGTGAGAAGTAAGTGAAATGGAAACACTGACCAGACATTAGTAGAAGCTGGAAGTCATTATATAAAAAGCGCATCAATATTCTGCAAAGGCATTGTCCTCTTTTAATCTTAATTACTTAAAATGCTAAAACATCACTAGATGAGTAAAGGTCACAGATTGGTGGTTAGTCAGATCAGCCATTGTAATTGATTAAATTAATTTTTTAGCAGTGTGTGAAAAGAGAAATAGACTCAGAGTCAAAGAAAAGGGATATAGATTTGTTAAATGAGATACATAGAAAAATAAATAATTTACACCAAGAAGCCACTATTGCGTATCCTGAACTCGGTATTGATGACCATTAGGCATGTACTGCACTGTTTAGTAAGGCTGGCATAAAGCTAAATGATAATGTGGGCATGACCTCTTACCCTATTACACCTTACAGACATGAGTCATGCATCCTTAGCCAAATCAGAACTGCGTCAAACAAGGTTCTTAACCAATCAAGACTAATAAAGAAGCCTGTTTCTATGAAATATACTGCATGTCTACTTAGGACATGTATCCCCTGTAACTGTGCTTTTCTCCATCGATCAACTAGCAAAATGACTTCTTGTGAGGTATTAGCTATTTAATTTCTAGGACAGTCACATACAGTCATTCAATTAAAAATGTAGATGACTACAACAAAATGGCATCCAATCACACACTGCATCGGCATTTAGTGAGCTCCTCTTAAAAAATAGCTTCAGCTTGGTCTCCTACCCATGGAAGAACCCCCTCTAATGCCGCGTACACACGGTCGGACTTTTCGACCGGACGGTTCCGACAGACTTTCAAGCGTACTTTCAACTGACTTTTTACGGACTTCCGACGGACTTTCTAATGAACGGACTTGCCTACACACGATCACACCAAAGTCCGACGGATTTGTACGTGATGACTTACACCGGACTAAAATAAGGAAGTTGATAGCCAGTAGCCAATAGCTACCCTAGCGTCGGTTTTTGTCCATCGGACTAGCATACAGACGAGCGGATTTCTGGGTCCAGCGGAGTTACGACGTGAAGATTTAAAGCAAGATCCAAATCTAAAGTCCGTCAGATTTGCGACTGGAAAAGTCCGCTGAAGGTCCGGTAAAGCCCACACACGATCGGATTGTCTGCCAGATTTGGTCCGTCAGCGTCCGTCGGACCAGTCCGGTCAAAAAGTCCGACTGTGTGTACGAGGCATAACATGTTGGCTGAGGCAGTGTGCAGATGGGTGCCAATGTTTCTTGTTAGTAAAAATCATTCTCCTTCTGGCATCTTTTGACGACTCTGTACTTCATAAGACTAGGCAATGTGTATGCATTTTTTTTCCTTGTGACACAGATATGGTTTTTCTTACTAAAGACCCAAAAAGCCTTTGGATCATGCTTGGCTAAATAGAGTGCATTTAACTTTATGAAAGGCCATCACATTACAGAGATGTAAATTGGGAAGTTCTACTCTGAGCTGGCTGCATCTTGGCATCAGAATGTGGCCAACATGGACACAATGAGAATAAAAAAATGGTGGACTACATAGCTAGTCACTTTTTTGGTTAGCTAAGCAGTTTACAATTGAAGTATATGTGTATGCAAGCATTTGGAGGTGCCTACACTTTCACACTCGCAGTGTATTCATTTATTTAAAAATCCATGTTTTACAAACTAACATTTAATACAGAGTGCACCCATGATACAGGTTTTACAAAACATTATGGGTTTTCAAAGGAAAGAACACACCAGTATCTTTTTTTATTCTCACTGTAAGGAAAAACTCTATATGGAGCCTTACTAAGCAGGAAAGAGGGTGCAGGGAGGGATGTGAGGGGTGATTCACTATGTTGACCCATTAAACTGTATGTGTAATTTGAGCTTCAATTACCTAGCTCCATTGACAGGTTTTTTTTTGTTTGTTTTTTAGCAAAGCAGATGAGGTTGTTTTAACCGCTTCCCAACAGCCTCACGTAGATATACTGAAGGACACGTACAGGCAGAATCACGTACCTGTATGTTGTCCTTTAAGAGGCATTCTGCCTAGTGACACTGTCACTGATCACCACTCCCTGTAATCGGGAGTGGTGATCAGTGTCCGTGTCACACACAGCCCCTCCCCCCCCCACAGTTAGAATCACTCCCTAGGACACACTTAACCCCTACAGCGCCACCTAGTGGTTAACCCCTTCACTGCCAGTCACATTTACACAGTAATCAATGCATTTTTAATTGCACTGATCGCTGTATAAATGTGAATGGTCCCAAAATCGCACCAAAAGTGTCCGATCTGTCCGCCATATTGTTGCAGTCATGATAAAAATCGCTGATCACCGCCATTACTAATAAAAAAAAATATTAATAAAAATGCCATAAAACTATCCCCTATTTTTGTAAACGCTATAACTTTTGCCTTGAGGCGATTCAGTTCGCAACTGCAGCACTATACAAATCATTCATTCATTCATTCATTTTGCGCAAACCAATCAATAAATGCTTATTGCTATTTTTTTTTAACAAAAATATGTAGAAGAATACGTATCGGCCTAAACTAGGGAAAAAAATATTTTTTATACATATTTTTTGGGGATGTTTACTATAGCAAAATGTAAAAAATAATGCGTTTTTTTCAAAATTGTTGCTATTTTTTGGTTTATAGTGCAAAAAATACAAAACGCAGAGGTGAAAATACCAAATCAAATACCACCAAAAGAAAGCTCTATTTGTGGGAAAAAAAGGACGTCAATTTTGTTTGGGAGCCACGTCAAAACGACCACGCAATTGTCAGTTGAAGCAACGCAGCGCCGAATCGCAAAAAGTGCTCTGGTCTTTGGCCAGCCAAATGGTCTGGGGCTTAAGTGGTTAATAAGTGAAAAGGGGCCTAGAGCTCCCCCTGTTGGCTCTAAATAGTAAATATAGCAAAACTCATTTAAAATTTACATTTGTCCAAATAAAAAGAATGTAAAAATATTTTTTTCCCAGAGCATAATAAACAAAATATACAGTATCCATTCTTTTTAAAAATAAAACTTTGATCAAATAGAACTGGCTCCAATTTTAAAATCAATTGTGTCCAGCGGGAATATTTCATTCAGTGATAATATCCTAAATAACAGAGACAGTTCTGGTTTCACATGCAGTGGTAAGAAGAAAATTAGCAGAAAAAAAACATGTTTCCATTATAATTATATATATATATATATATATATATATATATATATATATATATATATATATATATCAGGTGTTATTTTGTCTTATATCTCACTAAAAGCATCAGGAGACATGAAATTCAGGCTATGGTGTTTAGGCACAACGAACCAGCTCCTTCCAGCTGGAACTAGGTTGTTGCCATGGAAACATTCAAATGATAGACAGCTTTTTAAATGTTTTGAGGTGGGCTAGTGCAAAAAATGCATCCTGGATTCCTAATAGGTGTTTTAAAATTGTGGGATTTCACAAGCCCCAAAAGTGAGTCAAATCTTTCAGGAAAAAATACTGACAGTTATGTCTGTGGTACAGACATATAACGTTGTCTCAATGCCAATTGCCTACATTTGCTTTATATTAAGTCAATTTAGTGGCTACCATGAAATATTGCAATATATGCTACCATAAAATGTCACAAAAACTAAATACATATTTTAATTGGATTTTCAAGTAAAAGTGCTGAAATAGCACATTGTATGTGATGTTGCTTGCAGACATAATTATGATTTGACCAGAATTTCCAGCACAACCCCTAATTTTCAGGATTGTATAGCTTCAGTCACATAAAATTAAATAGCCATCATACTTTTTTTTTTTTTACTTGGCCAAAGTAGTTTCAGGGAACAGAATTACAATTACAGCCCTTCTGGCAATGTGTAAAATAATTTTGCATGGAAAAACGTTGGCTTATAGATATGTATAGTACACTGAGCAGGACTTTGTGCCTTTTTCCTCAGGCAGAGAAAGACATAGAATAACTTTATTAGTCACAACATGTGGCAACTTTCCTAAAGTGGGTATTTAGTGAATCTGTTTAATAGGCTTTTGGCTACCTATATTTAATTACTTTCCTAAATACTTTGACAAAAAAAAATACACATATCCCACATATACAGTACACCATAAATATATATATATATATATATATATATATATAGTGGGGACGGAAAGTAAGTAAGTAAGTAGGTAAGACCCCCTTAAATTTTTCACTCTTTGTTATATTGCAGCCACACAGCACCCCATATTGACAGAAAAACACAGAATTGTTGATATTTTTGCAGATTTATTAAAAAAGAAAAACTGAAATATCACATGGTCCTAAGTATTCAGACCCTTTGCTGTGACACTCATATTTAACTCAGGTGCTGTCCATTTCTTCTAATCATCCTTGAGATGGTTCTACACCTTCATTTGAGTCCAGCTGTGTTTGATTATACTGATTGGACTTGATTAGGAAAGCCACACATCTGTCTCTATAAGACCTTAGAGCTCACAGTGCATGTCAGAGCAAATGAGAATCATGAGGTCAAAGGAACTGCCCGAAGAGCTCAGAGACAGAATTGTGGCAAAGCACAGATCTGGCCAAGGTTACAAAAAATTTCTGCTGCACTTAAGGTTCCTAAGAGCACAGTGGCCTCCATAATCCTTAAATAGAAGACGTTTGGGACGACCAGAACCCTTCCTAGAGCTGGCCGTCCGACCAAACTGAGCTATCGGGGGAGAAGAGCCTTTGTGAGAGAGATAAAGAAGAACCCAAAGATCACTGTGGCTGAGCTCCAGAGATGCAGTCGGGAGATGGGACAAAGTTGTAGAAGGTCAACCATCACTGCAGCCCTCTACCAGTCGGGGCTTTATGGCAGAGTGGTCCGACGGAAGCCTCTCCTCAGTGCAAGACACCTGAAAGCCCACATGGAGTTTGCTAAAAAACACTTGAAGGACTCCAAGATGGTGAGAAATAAGATTCTCTGGTCTGAGGAGACCAAGATAGAACTTTTTGGCCTTAATTCTAAGCGGTATGTGTGGAGAAAACAAGACACTGCTCATCACCTGTCCAATACAGTCCTAACAGAGAAGTATGGTGGTGGCAGCATCATGCTGCTGTGAGGGTGTTTTTCAGCTGCAGGGACAGGACGACTGGTTGCAATTGAGGGAAAGATAAATGCCGCCAAGTATAGGGATATCCTGGACGAAAATCTTCTCCAGAGTGCTCAGGACCTCAGACTGGGCCGAAGGTTTACCTTCCAACAAGACAATGACCCTAAGCACACAGCTAAAATAATGAAGGAGTGGCTTCACAACAACTCCGTGACTGTTCTTGAATGGCCCAGCCAGAGCCCTGACTTAAACCCAGTTGAGCATCTCTGGAGAGACCTAAAAATGGCTGTCCACCAACGTTTACCATCCAACCTGACAGAACTGGAGAGGATCTGCAAGGAGAAATGGCATAGGATCCCCAAATCCAGGTGTGAAAAATTTGTTGCATCTTTCCCAAAAAGACTCATGGATGTATTAGATCAAAAGGGTGCTTCTACTAAATACTGAGTAAAGGGTCTGAATACTTAAGACCATATGATATTTCAGTTTATCTTTTTTAATAAATCTGCAAAAATGTCAACAATTCTGTGTTTTTCTGTTGTCAATATGGGGTGCTGTATGTACATTAATAATGAAAAAATTAACTTAAATGATTTTAGCAAATGGCTGCAATATAACAAAGAGTGAAAAATGTAAGGGGGACTGAATATTTTCCTTGTCCACTGTATATATATATATATATATATATATACAGTGGCTTGCGAAAGTATTCGGCCCCCTTGAACTTTTCAACCTTTTGCCACATTTCAGGCTAAAATTTTAATTTTTTGTGAAGAATCACCAACAAGTGGGACACAATTGTGAAGTGGAACAAAATCTATTTGATTTTTTAAACTTTTTTAGCAATTAAAAAACTGAAAAGTGGTGCGTGCAAAATTATTCGGCCCCTTTACTTTCAGTGCAGCAAACTCACTCCAGAAGTTCAGCGAGGATCTCTGAATGATCCAATGTTGTCCTAAATGACTGATGGTGATAAATAGAATCCACCTGTGTGTAATCAAGTCTCTGTATAAATGCACCTGCTCTGTGATAGTCTCAGGGTTCTGTTGAAAGCGCAGAGAGCATCATGAAGACCAAGGAACACACCAGGCAAGTCCGTAATACTGTTGTGGAGAAGTTTAAAGCCGGATTTGGATACAAAAAGATTTCCCAAGCTTTAAACATCCCAAGGAGCACTGTGCAAGCGATCATTTTGAAATGGAAGGAGTATCAGACCACTGCAAATCTACCAAGACCTGGCTGTCCCTCTAAACTTTCAGCTCAGACAAGGAGAAGACTGATCAGAGATGCAGCCAAGAGGCCCATGATCACTCTGGATGAACTGCAGAGAACTACAGCTGAGGTGGGAGAGTCTGTCCATAGGACAACAATCAGTCGTACACTGCACAAATCTGGCCTTTATGGAAGAGTGGCAAGAAGAAAGCCATTTCTCAAAGATATCCATAAAAAGTCTCGTCTAAAGTTTGCCACAAGCCACCTGGGAGACACACCAAACATGTGGAAGAAGGTGCTCTGGTCCGATGAAATCAAAATCGAACTTTTTGACCACAATGCAAAACGATATGTTTGGCGTAAAAGCAACACAGCTCATCACACTCAACACACCATCCCCACTGTCAAACATGGTGGTGGCAGCATCATAGTTTGGGCCTGCTTTTCTTCACCAGGGACAGGGAAGATGGTTAAAATTGAGGGGAAGATGGATGCAGCCAAATACAGGACCATTCTGGATGAAAACCTGTTGGAGTCTGCAAAAGACCTGAAACTGGGACGGAGATTTATCTTCCAACAAGACAATGATCCCAAACATACAGCAAAATCTACAAAGCAATGGTTCACAAATAAACGTATCCAGGTGTTAGAATGGCCAAGTCAAAGTCCAGACCTGAATCCAATCGAGAATCTGTGGAAAGAGCTGAAAACTGCTGTTCACAAATGCTCTCCATCCAACTTCACTGAGCTCGAGCTGTTTTGCAAGGAAGAATGGGCAAGAATTTCAGTCTCTCGATGTGCAAAACTGATAGAGACATACCCCAAGTGACTTGCAGCTGTAATCGCAGCAAAAGGTGGCTCTACAAAGTATTAATGCAAGGGGGCCGAATAATTTTGCACGCCCCACTTTTCATTTTTTTATTAGTTAAAAAAGTTTCAAAAATCCAAAAGATTTCGTTCCACTTCACAATTGTGTCCCACTTGTTGGTGATTCTTCACAAAAAATTAAAATTTTATATCTTTATGTTTGAAGCCTGAAATGTGGCAAAAGGTTGAAAAGTTCAAGGGGGCCGAATACTTTCGCAAGCCACTGTGTATATATATATATATATATATATATATATATATATATATATATATATATATATATATATATATATATATATATATATATATATATATATATATAATTATTTACTCCATGCATCAAGAGTATTGCTCCACCCTCCTCGGTCCTGGCATACCTTGTTTAACATTATACTAAACAGTGGTGTCACCCATATGATTAGGTTTCTTATGGCATTTCGTTGGATATATGGAAATACAACATCGCCATGGTAGTACATGTGCTCAATATAATTAAACTAACAGCATTCAAAAAAAGGTCCAGTCTGACAAAGTTCTGACCAAAAAAATTCTTAGTGCCATTATTATTATTGTACTGGGACCGAAGAAAAAATGGGACTTTAAATGAGGTGTATGGGATCACACATCTCCATCCCTAAATCTATATGCAAGAAAGAGGGTTTGAGACTTTAAATGAGGTAGGTCTAGCATGGCTAAAAGATGAGTCAATGTAAGAAGACATGATTTATTCAATACATTAAAAACATGACAAAGCAAAATGAGTACATGCATAGTAAAACATGTGTATCAATCACATATTATTAACCATATATTCATTAAACAATCATAGAAACTTAGAGATGACATATTGGAGTACAAGACAGTTGTCCATCATATAGGATCGCTTGAGAAGCAACATGGTGGGGTAACTTGGGAGTGGATGAAATAAAAACCATCAAAATTAGTCTGACGCACATTTCGTGATTTCCTACCACATCATCAGGGGCGAGTGCACCAATGTCTGTAAAAAAGCATAAATAAAACAATGTGGTCCAATGTTACACCCAAACACGAGGGAGACTATATATGTAAAGGAGGGGAGAAATGTCAACTAAGTTACATGTCAACTAAGTCTAAACCATGTGAACATGAAAACTGGTGGCTGCTTAAAATGCTCATCCCGGGAGCTGAGAAAGGGGCCCGTAGGAAAGCCGGACGCACATCATGATCCCCAGAGGAAAGGAAACAAGTGATCAAAAAGAAATCCTTTTGGACTCCAATGCTGTAAGGTTAGTAAATCAGGTAGACTGAATATATGAAGATATATAATAGTGTTAAAGAGTATTGAACAGTGACTGAAGCCCAACATCAAGATAAAAGGTAGGTACAATCTTTAAAAAAAGGTAGGTATTGAAAAATAAAATACTTTGAAAGTAAAATACTTTGAAAGAAAATAATGGAAAAAGCCATACCTGCTCAAAAGGAAAAGAAGGGTGCAGAGGATATAAGAAAAATGATGAAATCGTTTGTAAAGCAGAAAACTAAAATAATCTTAATAAAACAATTATTATTAAAAATCAAGAACAGATTCCCGAGTATCATTTCAATGTAAATTATCATACATAAATTAAAACTGTTAAAAGTGTTTCTAAAGGCATGAGGTGTTTTACCTTAACACATTCTCTGCATTAAGGTAAAAAATATATACTATATACTTACTTGGCTCCTTTTTCCATCCAACGCGGCTTTTGGTCAATGTTCCACAGAACTCTGCAAGAAAAAAAAATCTGCATTAAAAATGTTTTTTACTCCTAGAAGATAAAAAAAAATACTACAAAAGGGAAATGACACAAGAGATCAGTCAAACATATCAGTGTCGACTTAGTAAAAGCAAATAGGGTTGTTCGCTATGTAAAGGATTTTTAACTTTGCAAGGGAACTTTCTCTTAGCTTAGAAAATGCAGTGAAAATTCGCTTTACAAAGAATACCAACTGCATGTAAGTAAAAATAAAACAGAATTTTTCTTGCAATTGATTGGATGATGGAAGTCAACATAGCTTCACCTCATTCATTAAAGCGGAGGTCCACCGAAAAAAAAAATATCAAAAGCCAGCAGCTTCAAATACTGCAGCTGCTGACTTTTAATATATGGATACTTACCTGTCCAGGGAGCCCATGATGTCGGCAGCCGAAGTTGATCTGTCCGTCGGCTCTCGGCTGCTGCCACCGCCATCCTCGGTAAGGGTATCAGGAAGTGAAGCCGTGCGGCTTCACTTCCTGTTTCCCTACTGGCCTACTGCGAGTCGCACTGCAAATCCTCACTGGTCCCTGCTGTCTTCTGGGACCTGTGTGTCTCCCAGAAGACATCGGTGGAGGACAGAGTAGGCGCCGGAAGTGGCATAGATCACCGCGATCACCGTGGTGATCTATGCCAGGAAGTGGGAGCAAATACATGTATTAGACAGGTATCTGCTCCCTCCTCCCCCATGAAAGGTGCCAAATGTGACACCGGGGGGGGGGGAGATTCCAAAAAGTGGAAGTTGCATTTTTGGGTGGAACTCCACTTTAAGTTAAGGGAAACTTCCCTTACAAAGTAGAAATTCTCTTGCTAAGTGAACGGCCATTTTGCCATTAGTGAATCAACCTTATTGTTTCACTGAGTCTGTATGCCTTTTTTCTGCACATTATAACCCTATCCCTTTCAGGAGGGCCTCTAGAGCTGTTGTTCCATCACGCAGTAAGAGGTTAATTATTTCGCTCTTTGTTGAAATTGTATTGCTGCTCCCAAGAGTGACACTGTCCAACAATACTAATCTCTTAGCAATCTTATTACAACTCTTACAATTCTTGTAAAGTTTCAAACAAGGAAACCTGCATTAAGACTGAACCGCCCCAGGGCCAAACAAATAAAAGACTGTTTTATGCTGCACTTCCATCTCCTTCTCCAATTTCAATAACAGCAATTAAAAATCAAAGTGGTTTACTAATTCTACAGCTATTGAATTACATCCCTGGGTTTTGCCACAGTCTAATTTAATTCAAATATCAGGTGGCTGGAACTTTTATCATGTTTCGAAAGAATGCACACTTTCAAATGCAGAAAAGTAAACATGCATTGGAAATCTTCTTGTTTAATTATTTTAACTTACACCGACCAAACAAAAGTCACTTCTTTTAGCTAATCCAGCAAAGATTTGAGCATGGCTTATTATAGACATTACCTGTTCAGCAAACAAATATTCATCTGTGTGAAAATAAAGAAATACTCTGCAAATCAAGAACCTGGGATTAATAAAGTTAGTTGTAAAACCACACAAATATCATTATTAGATATCAGGAAGCATTCTAAACACAAGTCCATCTGTTTTATTCTATCAATAAGCTAATTTTAAACTGATTTGCTTTGAAATTATTACACAAGATGCTATCTATATATTTACCTTGAAGCCCACTAGATTTGTACCTGCAAGTGGCAGAGGCAAAGAGGTGGTTATTACCGGAACAGTTATTGGCTACATATTTTTTTCCATTTCAAGCACGTCTTATACATTGATTTACACACTTGCAATATTATAAACCAAAAAATTGATCCATACAAATGAGTGCTGTATTGGGTGCCAAATCCTGGGTGCTTACAGATTCTGGGGATCCAGTCCTATCAGTAGTGTTGCAATATAATGAGCACACAACAGACAATGGACTAGTCTTAAAGCGGAGTTCCACTCAAATTTTTAACTTAATCTTACCTCCTTCAAATGCCACACGAAAAAATTTTTTATCGATGTAATTACCTTTATATTGTACTTTATTGTGGTACTTCCTGTCTCTCCTCCCATGGGAGTAGGCGTGTTTATTGCCTTTCCCCCGGCGCCGCACTGTCTCCTGTGAGCTTAGTGTCAGGCTTCCCAAGATTCAGTGCGGAAACAATGATCATGCGTGTGAACAAGCTGTGAATGAACAGCATTCACCGCATCCAGGAAATTAATGCTTGTGGGCTTCACATGCCCACAAGCAAGATAGAAACAGCCAGCATCACATTTTTTAAGTTACGAAAAGAGACAGAGGCGGAAGTATTACACCCAAACTGTGAGTATTATTTTGGGATTAGCAAAGTGTCTCAATGACCTAAAAAAAAAAAAAAGATTGGTTGCCGGACTCCTGCTTTAACAGTGGGATTCAATTCGTAGGGTGGGTGAGCTCTCACCATAATATGCAAGTATGCAGAGCATTCTTGCACATCAGAGCATGCTGTCAGGGTTCCACTTCTCCAGCGTTGACAAGTCAGGTCTCCAATCGGAGCTCCATCCACTTCTTCCTGACCCCCACATTGATCATCTTTTGGCCACAGGCAAGCCACTGACTACGTAGTTCCTGCACGTGCTCACTGGTGTCACATTGTCTTTGCCTTAAATTTCAACATGCCAACAATGAGCCAGGATATACACTGCACACACTGTAAGGAAAACATTGCAAAGAGCCAGAGGAAAGTTTTGAGGTTTTCTGCTTGTGTTTATTTTTTTAATAAAGAGAAAAAATCAAGCTGCTTTCAATTTGTTTTACTTTTCGGGACTTACGGTACATTTTGCTTTAACTCCATACAAGAAAATTATATTGTAAGTAAAACATGTTTCTCTCATTTTACCTCTTAGTAGATATCTTCAGAGTTTCCTTTTTCTCATTCATCAGTCATCTTTAGTCAGATGCTGTATCTTGAGTGGCATCCAATCTCCTCTCTTATATTATGATTGTTACCTATTTCAGCTTCTTTTATTATTATTGTTATTCTAATTATTATACAGGATTTACATTGTACCAGCAGTTTGCATAGTACTTTACAATACAAAAGGGAGACAGTACAGTTATAATACAATTCAAGACAAGAAGGTTAGGAGGGCCCTATTACAAGCTCTCTTTGCAGCGAACTTATTCTCAGAATACACAGCAAAACAGACTCAATGCTTTCTTTTGTTTAAATGAATTCCATTAAATTGAGGTTCTATTTCTCTTCATTCCTTTATGCCTGCTTAGAATGTCTTTTTGTCTGATTGTGAGCTACAGCAGTGCCTGCAGTAAAAGTTCATCTTGATAAGAACTAGAGCAATTAGTTTGAGAATGGAGGGAGGGATTCATTAGTGGATGAATCAAAAACATAGTACTCAGTGGCTAACTGGTGTCATGACCACATAGGAGTATCACAAATGAATCAAGTCAAGAAGTCGAATACAGCCTTTTCTTTTTGCTATAGCTCCACACTTTTAAAGTGGTCATAAAGACAGAAAGTTTTTTTTTAGCTTTTTTGCATTTTTTTAGCTTAATGCATTCTATGCATTAAAATAAAAAGCCTCCTATGTGGAGCAGCCCCCCTCAGCCCCTCTAATACTTACCTGAGCCCAGGGACATATCATGAACTCATGGGCCCATGTGCAAAATACAAAGTGGGCCCCGGGCATCGCTGAAAAAATAATGTGCCATGCAAAGCACGCCATGGCAAAAAGTGAGCGTGGTTTAAAGTATTCTAAATATTGGTAAAGTCTTTAAAGTGGTGTGGTTAAATAGAGTCTGAGATGACTTACATAGTGCAGAATGTGATATTGTTAAATAGGGAATGTGCAATGTGGAGTGTATGGTGGTGGGGGGTATGTGTAGGTGAGGAGTGCAGTTTCTATGGGGGTTGGTAGTATGTGCAGGAGAGGGGTATGGAGTGTATGGCAGTGGGTAGTATGTGCAGGAGAGGAGTGTGGAGTGTATGGTGCTGGGTAGTTAATGCATTGAGCGGAGTACAGTACCACGTTCTGAATGTCTGTCAGCCACTGCTATACCACCTTGGTGGATCACTTTTCAGAGGGACCATGACAGGGAGTACAGCAGGTCTGAAAAAGCCTTGAAAGGAAAAAATCTCAAGCACTTTCCTTACCAAAATTGACAGGGGGTCTCAACAGGGCAGTGTACAGGAGGTCAGCAGGGCAAATTACATGGGGGGGGGGCAGCAGGGCAAATTATATGGGTGGCTCAGCAGGGAAAATTACATGGGGGGCTCAGCAGGGCACATTACATGGGGGGCTCAGCAGGGCACATTACATGGGGGGCTCAGCAGGGCACATTACATGGGGGATATAATCACGATAACCGCAGCCTTAAACCCTTTTTCACTTCTTAAAAATTATACAGTATAGGTTACTGCACACAATAATATGTGTTCCCACACCTTGAGATAATGTGATCCAATATATATATATATATATTTTATCATTTATTTTAAAAAATTTCCAGTGGTACAAAAACAGAACCAAGGCACATTATAGCCAAACAGGTTGACTAAAAAAAATATTGCTTACAAAAAGTGTATACATTACAAATCTCTACACCCAGAAGTCCCAGTTTTCTGGGTAAGCAGAGTAGTATTAGCAGTGGTGTATTTAGGTTCTGTGCTGCCCTAGGCCTGACTAAACTCGTGCACCCCCTAATTTAAATATGACCCACCCCTTCCTGTCAAGGCCACACCCCTTGCTGTTTAGGACCTGCCCTGAAATTTTTGAGTGAGGACACTAGTTCTGAGGGCCTGGGGGGGGGAGTGGATTTCCTTAATTTGCATAGATTTCCTCTTACTTCCTGTTTGGCTATGGGGCAGGAAGTGAAGGGAAATCTCTGCAATGGGACAGGGATGGTAAAAAATAAACTGACAGGGGTTATAACCCTCCCTTATTCTATCCAAAGTGAAAAAAAGTGTTGCCTATAGTTCTACTTTAAGCACAAATTTCTGATAATTTTATGGAGAGCACTAAGAAGATATAACCATGCCAATGGTGCAGCAGAAAACATTTAGCACAGTGAGGAAGGTTTGTGGTCCAGGATGAGAGGACAGTCAAAATTAGAACCGGCGCCCCCCCCCACAGTCGCGGAATGCCGGCCGCCCGCATACCAGAAGCAATGCGGCCGCTTTATGCAGGCGCTAGGCTAATTTGCCTCTCAGCCCAGTCCGCCCCATAAGACTGGTGCTACACTAACAGTGTAGCGCAAGCTGGCGGGGACTCTTTCCGTGCTGCCCCCTGCGAAGTGCTGCCCTAGGCCTGGGCCTTGTCGGCCTAGGCCAGGATACAGCGTTGAGTATTAGCACACAGTACGTTGATCCATTTAATAAACCATAAAGCAACCAAAAGAGCCCTTAAAGTATCAGGTGTCCTCCCAAGGCAGAACATTAAAGGAGTGGGAAGTGAAAAGTGAAATAGGTAAGGGTAAAAGGGGGCAGCTGGGCATGGAGAGAAGCAGAGGGGAAACAGGGGGAAATGGACAGGAGAGGGGCGAAAGAGAGGAAACACACGGAGAGCTAGGAGGAGGGACTAATATGACTCATCCAGTGCGGGTAACCCACAATAGAGGGCAGAGGCACTGGTTGATTGTCATCAGTCAAGCCTTGAGGATCGATCCAAGTATTTCAGATCTTATCAAACTTTTTGGGGCAATTTATTAGTTTGTACAAGGAAAGAGTCCCGTTTATCACTGCCTTCCAGTCTGACACTGTAGGGGGAGTCAGGAATTTCCATTTAAGGAGAATCTCCCATCTAAAGTAGTACATAGCATAAAACACAAACAATTTAACATGTTTAGGAGCATTAAATATATCTGTAAGATCCAGCAACAAAATAGGCAGATCCTTGGGTAATACTAGGATACCAATGGCATTAATGGTATCTACTACACCTTGTGATCCAATAATTATTGTTGCTCTATTTTCACAAGCAAAACTGATATAGTGCTGAAAACCTCCTGTAATGTATGTATGCTGACAACAAAATGAAATGAAACCACCAAAATCATCAATGCATCATGACACTTGTGATGTAACAATAATAATGATACCCCCTCAAGGAACATATATAATACACCCTTCCAATGTATATAGAATGAAAAATTCTAGTATTTTTCCTGTGTATAAGCGGCATTGTATATATTGCAAAACAATAGAAACTGGTGGAGGGTGTCACCATCACCAATATACTGCTGCTATTTGGTAGTCAGTTATTTGTTTTTTTAATTATTCATTATATATACACATCAGAAGGGTGTATTATTTTTGTCCCCTGAGTCATGATAAATTAATGATTTTGGAGGTTTAATTTTATATTGTGTTCAGCATACATATATTAAAGTGGTTCTAAAGCATAAACATTTTTTACCTTAATACATTCCTTGCATTAAGGTATTGCCCCCTTACCCCCCCCCCCCCCTCCTTATACTTAAATGAGCCCTCATTCAAGCACATTGTAACGCGCTGAGGTGCATTGATACATGTTTTTGTGTGTTACGCTGAGTAAAAAAATGAAAACATACTACATTTTTTATGCAAAGTATATATACAGTATGGTATGAACAGGGTTTACAGAAAACAACTGTTTTCTATGTGTCCTTGCACTGAGCCTGTGTTGATCAGCTCAATGCACCTGGTGTGAACAAAACCTTAAAGTCCCTTCCCTCTGATATTCAGCCTTAAATTTTTTTGTCTGGCTCCTTTGCTTTTTTAGCTGAAGCATGGCAGCATGAGGGTCACGACAAGGCCACCCACAGAGCAAATTTTGTCCCATTCATAAGGAATGGAATAAAATTCACATGGTGTGTGGCCAGCTTTAGTCCTAAGTCTTCAAGGATGAATGATGCTGGGCATTTTGTAGTGAAAATGAATTATTGCTGGGGGACAGATCTGAATGTAAGGTGTGTATTGCAGCTTAAGCTGCTTTTTTTATTCAACCACTTGACTTCCGGAAAGGTTTTACCCCCTTCATGACCAAGCCAATTTTTGCTATACTGTGTTACTTTAACTGGGAATTGTGTGGTAATGCAACAGTGAATGCAAATTAAATTTCTATCATGTTTTTCACAAAAATACAGCTTTCTTTTGGTGGTATTTGATTACCACTGGGTTTTATTTTATTTTTTGCCATATTTAAAGAAAAAAAGACAACATTTTCTGCTAAGAAATTAAATACATTTTGTAAAAATACTTTCATACAACAGTCATCATATGACTGGTGTGGTGGTGATCAAGGATACTGACTGGTGATAGTATCTTAAAAAAAAAACCAAATTAAATCACTTTTTATTTAAGTTGCTTTACTTTTTAAACATGTTTTTGTTTTGTTTTTTACACTTTTTTTTATTTTTTTTTACATAATTTCATCACCATAGTGGCACTAGTACTCTGGGGGGGGGGGGTGATCAAGGATTTTTGTTTCTGTTACAGTGATGATTGCTGTCATGAATGGGTTACATGTGCTGTGATTGGCCCACAGCGATCACATAGTACAGGGTGCTGTGGTTGGTCTAGGTACCATGTGATCACTGTGGGCCAATCACTGCATCACAATACTAAGCACAGCTGTTATTATACCAGTTGTGTTTACATTGTGATCATATATATCCTGCCTGCTTTTGTACCATGAGTCGCAATCTGCTGTGTGCAGTGAACACAGAGGTAGATGGACTGCACTGTGTACCCATTAGCTACTAATGTACACATACGTAAACCAGCCTGCCCGTGCCACCCACCCGCAGTAAATATACTGTGGGCAAGCGGAAACTGGTGAAACACTGACTGAGGGATCATTTTATTAAGACAATTTTGCCAAGATTTGGGCTTTATTAGCAAGGTGCTTACCAATCTCTGTTTTTAATTTAGTGGTGGTGACCCCCAGAGTCAGGGAGGGCTAACATTCCTCCTCAGAGTTCAGGTTACTAGGTATGGTGGGTGTAGTGCAAGGTGAAAAGATGGGCTCCAGTGACTTTTAAGAATGAACGAAGAGGGTTTTATTTCTCTTATCAGGAACAGGGGGAGAGAGGGGTAGGGCACAGGACACCCTTAGGCAAATGCAATAGCAACTTGGCAGACTCCTTGGACAAAAATAGAACTAGGCAGACAGGAATACAGAAAAAAAGGTCTTTAAGCTTAATGCAGCAATCTGTATTTCGTAGCAACTGCTGTCCCCTATAGCAGCAACTTTACACACAGTATCCCCCTGTAGATCCTCAAACTCAGCTCACAGCTACCTGCTAGACTCTTCAATCATAACTCACAGCTACCCGCTGTATTCTTCAAGCTTCACCCAAAGCTACCCGCTTGGTATCTCGGACTCACAGCTACCCGCTGGATCCCTCAAGCTAATTTCACAGCTACGCGCTCTACTTCTCCTTAAGCTTTACTTAAAGCTACCTGCCATACTCCTTCAAGCTTCACTTAAAGCTACCCTCTGTACTTCTCTTCAAGCTTTACTTACAGCTACCAGCTGTACTCCTTCAAGCTTTACTCACAGCTACCTGCTGCACTGCTGCTTTACTCACAGCTACCTGCTGGATGAATCCTCTCCTGAAGCTTTCCCAGCTACTTCACAGTCCCTGGCTGATGAAGAGTTTCCTCTGGTACTCCATCAAAACTCCATGCCTTTACACCTGCAACACGAGTGGTTGACCCTCTGGCAACTTCCTCTCCCTTGCCTCTAGGCAGCAATCAGGCTCCCCTTAGTCCGAGACCCTTTACACGTGGTTAGGTCCCAGGCTTTAGGCCTACACCTCTGCTGCTGCTTCACACACACCCACCCAAGCCACAGCCCGGATGGAAAGAACCCCAATCACCGGATTCTCTTCAAATAGTCTATCCCAGCAGCCTCAACAGCCAAAGAAACTCCTGCTGATTGGCTGAGAAAAGCATATTCGCCCATAACCTGAATTCACTGTAATCTATCATACGAATGCCAAAGGTAACAGTGCCACCTATTGACAAAAGAGAAATCACAGTTAAACCCAAAATTGGGAGAAACCCATTTGATCAAAGACTACAAATTAGCTATGCTTAGTTACCACCTAGCACCAATAAATTTATTAGCAGCACTGTTTAGGACAAGGGTGCTACAATCTCCACCTGCCAAGGAGACTACATCCCCGGAGTCTTCAAACAAAAAAAAACCATATGCTCTCAAGCCTGAGAGCGGATGTCCTGGCAAAAAGTGGATAGGGAAGGGTAACAGGGAAGGATGAACTTTAAGTAACATATACACACGATAGCAAGTAGAAAATGCAATAAGCAATAACCTTATAGCCCAACTATCTGTCTATCTAATAATTACATGACAATGTAATTAAGGATAAACATTACTGTACAAGATTGAGATACTGTCTCTCCTCATCTGACGGTGCAATATCAATAAGATAGCATTTAGCCGCACACTATAATATGATCTACAATGATAGCAATATCTATGAAGAATGAGCTGTTATATACATAAATAGAGCTTTGTTTACCCTCAGCCGAGAGTGACAAAAAGAGCAAACACAGCAATATATCCTACTATATATACAATTTCTAGCATATTACTGTACATGAAACATTAGCATGATGAAGAAGGCCCCACTCTTATCAGAGTAACACATTCTTCCAAAACCACTTTAGCATATCTGAAAGTAATATTTACTAAGCAAACTATATTTGAGGTGAGAACTTATAACTCACTCAGAGTGTCACGCTCACGCCATCTGGTGGTCAATAAAGAGAGAAAAATCCGCATATAAACACTTTTGTCCATGAGATCCAGATTTTAGGTAAAGACTTGCCCCTTTGCCACAGCACAGCCTACCTGACTAGCTAACTAAACATACCATTGTCCTTGGAGTCCCAAAGTACAATAGGCACTTTTCTTGGAACTGTAATAAACATGGTCAACAAATTTTCAGTAGGTTCCCTTGTTCCCAGGAACGAACACTTGAACTGTGTGCATGGCTACTTTCAAGCAAGCACTTTAGTCACACAAGCATGCAAGGGACTGTGATCATAATGAACTCTTCCGAACCATCTTCCAGAGCAATAAAGTCCCCTTGCACATAGGAACATATCTCAGCCTTTCATCATCATGGCAGGTGACTGAGATCACTTTCCTTACATGTAGATAACAAGACTTTCTGACAAACAGGAGCAGCAGATCAGCATATCACTTTTCAGAAAAAGAAATGCTGGCAATCCAGGGCAACAGACCAGCATGTCACTTTTAGAACACTTCTTGCAACTGCTGGTATCAGGAGCACAGTCCAGCAGCAGACAGCCCAGGCAGGAGTGCCCCCACAACAACATTTTTCAAAGAAAGAACAACTTCACATGGAACTGACCAGCCGACTGAGCACATCACTGTTCCATGCAGACTTGAGAACAAGACTTCAATAGCTGGATGGCATTGCCAGTAGTAACGAGGATCAGGTAGATCAGGTAGTTTAACAGGCTTTCCAGATGATACAATAGTGGTAATGTAATGTTGCACATCAGCTTGATTAGGCCTCCGAATAATGACACAGTCTGTGTAGATATGACAACCATAGTCCCAGGTTTACAGAACATTAATACACTTTCCTGCATGTCTAGATTACAATTTTTTCACATAACAGTGAGCAGGAATTTTCAGGCACTCTCGAATAGCAGCATCAACCCACTGTGCCCGTTTACACAGGCACATATGGGTACAAGTAGCCATACTCCTCAGCCACTTTTCGCATGACAATCCGTTGCAACTTGGACAATCTTGGCAACAGCTTAGGATCCCCACAACCGGGTAACACTTGTGTATCTAATGCCACGTACACACGAGCGGACTTTCCGGCAGACTTGGTCCGGCGGACCGGACTCCGGTGGACAATTCGATCATGTGTGGGCTCCAGCTGACTTTTTTTTCCCAAAAGTCTGACAGACCTAGAAATAAAACATGTTTCAAATCTTTCCGACGGACTCGAGTCCGGTCGAAAAATCCGCTCATCTGTATGCTAGTCCAACGGACTATGACCCATGCTAGGGCAGCTATTGGCTACTGGCTAACAACTTCCTTATTTTAGTCCGGTCGTACGTCATCATGTACAAATCCGTCAGACTTTGGTGTGATCATGTGTGGGCAAGTCCATTCGTTAGAAAGCCCGTCGGAGAGTCCGTCGGACCAGTCCAGTCGAAAAGTCCGCCCTTGTGTACGCTGCATAAGGCACATTTGACAAGACAGCCTGCAACTTTGTCAGGCTTCTGAGATACATTTGTTCCTTTTTCCCCTTTTTTTCTCTTTTCCTGTGTCCCCCTACTATTCCTCTTTCCTTTTTCCGGTCCCCCCCTTTTTTTCCCTTTTTTTCCTGTGTCCCCTACTATTCCTTTTTCCCCTTTTCTCGGTTTTCCCTTTTGTACTACTTTTTTTTCTCTTGGTCTACTATTCTCCCTTTTTCATTTCTTCCTTTTTTCCTTTTTCTATCTCACTTGTGTCATGAGTATTTTCACATCTAGTTTTTAATTACTTTTCTGTCTCCTTATGTGCATAGGTCATTAACCAGTAGCATGTCCAGCTCCTGAGGTTTGTTTATAGTGGTATACTCCCCCACCAACCCAACAACTCTTCAATTTGCTTGATTAGCCTGATGCTGATTGGGTGGGTGTAGATCCCCATATATTACATACAGAATGTGTTTCTCTGTCATTTTAATGCAGTGACCAAGGCTCTCCAGCCGAAACACGTCTGCTTTTTTGTTTTCCTACATGTGCCAATAAACTATTCTTATGGATTGGAGTTGCCGCCTATTTTTCTATTTTGCAGATAAAGAGGACACTGGCCCCGTAGCATTAGAGGTTTTAACACAGTGAGCCCACCACTCTTCTTCCAGAGAACTTGCAGGGCAGAGAACAGGAGATGTAGATGGGGACAACTCAGGCCTAATACTGGAGGTTTGGGTAGTTGAGAGGACTTCCTCCTCTGCAGGCTCAAACTGTTGCTCAGCATCACTTTCAGACCATCTCTCAGGCCAAGACACAGTGTCAGAAAACAATTCAGAGATCCGATTAGACAGAATATCAGAATCTGACTCTAAAGAGAACTCTTTGGCCAGGAGCAGATTAAACTTTGAATATGCAGCAGCAGACTTTTCTAACTTTTCTCCCTTCATGGCTACAGGTTTTACAGTCCCAACAGGCACACTGCCCTCACTCACATCAGGCTTACCCGGCTCAGTAGTCTTCTCCCTGGGAGGTTCCACCATCAAGGAACGTAGATGACCCCGACTGTGGCCACAGAAAATCACTGATGCACCTGACTTTGGAGCAGCCAAGTTAGCTGAAGCAGCAGCAACTTCAGCAGACAGGGTAGTGGTGACAGCGACTTCAGAAGCTGGTTCCAGAGTAATAGTGGCGACACAATTGATCAAATCCACCTGTAGCACCCGTTGGGGTAAGGCCAGCAATACTACTTCCAGAAGTGGCTCACCGGAGTGCCCACAGGTGATCCAGGGCCAGACGTTAGTAGCCAGCCCAGAGCACTTCGCACATAGCAGTCCAATCGCTTCGACCTCTTTCAGCCCGCCTGGGCCAGGACCGATGCCCGGTACAAGAACGTTACAATCAGCTAGGGAGACTCCGAGCTGTGCCATGCTTCACTCTCTGTAGCAGTATTGTAGCACGTGGACCCGTGCACTCAACTGCGTTTCCATCTCCTCCTTTGCACAGTGCTACCCACTACACCGCTGTTAAATTCTAGTGGGGTATAGGAGAAATTGCCCGCATCCCTAATATAGGACACAAACCAGAAAGAATACACTCTAGTGGGACTTTAAAGGGCAATGACTCTGAAAAGAGCGCATAAAGGTTAATTAAAAAAGTGTTGTTTTTATTAGTACAAACATGTAAAAGACACAGCATAAGTTGTGTCAAACAAGATACAAAAATAGATAGAAAATGTATAACATATTGTTCATCATGAAATCAAAACCACTCATGTAAATCACTTCTGTACTAGTGTATAGAGTTATACCCAACGCGTTTCAAGGTCATGTGTTTGTTATTCTTCATCAGGAGAAAGTGGTGAAAGTATTTATGATATCTGCAGTTCATGAAACAGAAAAAAGAAAAATGAACAACAGATATCTATACAAGCAAACAACTGTACAAAAATAGAAAAATATATGAGAATAGATATATATACCAAACAGTCATTGTATAAGGTAAATCTAGCATCTACTAACCATGTGGAAACAGGTGTCTTGATGAGTATCATCAAGACTTTGAAAACAAAGTATGGTCATGCTGGCCCCGCATCGCCCAGGAGGCTGGAGGGGAGAGCGGCCACCCCGAATGACAATCAAAAAGGGGGGTAAAGAGAGGAAACTCAAACCGGTAGATGGACCCACACCACAGGTCAAGATACCAGAGATCTGGCGATAAACATAAAATAATAATAAGTATGTTGATAGAGATTGATAAAAACAAATTATGTAGCTCTAAATATATTAATTATGTTAACTTGTTT
Source organism: Lithobates clamitans (assembly GCA_037952925.1). NCBI lineage: Eukaryota > Metazoa > Chordata > Amphibia > Anura > Ranidae > Lithobates > Lithobates clamitans. Next base: position 2,521,290 of record JBBGZY010000889.1, on the reverse strand, counting down.
AGCCCCATCAGTGAGTGTACAAGATATAGTCACTCACAGAGGGAGGGCCTGAAACCCACATCAGTCACTGGGCACAATAAGGGAAGAGGAAATTCCAAAAATGGAGAGTCCAGGGTCCAAATAGGGAACCTTATTGTTGATGTGATTTATCTAGGAGGAGAGACAGTCAGAAATTGGTGTATGGCCAAAAGTATAAAAATGTATAAAAGGGAGGAGTATATACATATATAATTATATATACCCTGCTATTGTTGAAGGTAGAGAATATTATATATCTGCTTACTTGACGGTACGTTATAGATGGAATAGTGTTCACTTATAAAAAGGCTGGGTGATCGCATTAATATGCACCGATAATGGGGTGTATCTAGAGGAAGCAATATATAAAAAGGTCAGTTAGGAATATATTGTGGGCATACTACATGCATTTCTAAATGCATGAAGAAGAGCACATATGCACATGCATATATATATTTATATATACACACACACAGATGCCTAGACCATCTGTGATACACCACAGAAGCCTAGTTCAAAAAGTACCCACACGGATGGTAACCCAAAACAGTACTTTTTATCTGCATGTCTTGAATGCTATGCTATATGGGATGATGGTTTTCTACCCGTACTTTTTGAACTAGGCTTCTCTGGTGTATCACAGATGGTCTAGGCATCTGTGTTTGTATGTAGGTATGTGTGTGTGTATATCTATATATATATATATAGATATACACATATTATATATATATATATATATATATATATATATATATATATATATATATATACATACATGTGCATATGTGCTCTTAATGCATTTAGAAATGCATGTAGTATGCCCACAATATATCCCTAGCTGTGACCTTTTTATATATTGCCACCCAGCCTTTTTATAAGTGGACACGATTCCATCTATAACGTACCGTCAAGTAAGCAGATGTAAGCAGATATATAATATACTTCTTTGTTTTCAAAGTCTTGATGATACACATCAAGACACCTGCTTCCACATGGTGAGTAGATGCTAGTAGATTTACCTTATACAATGACTGTTTGGTATATATATATATCTATTCTCATATATTTTTCTATTTTGTACAATTATTTACATGTATAGATCTGTTGTTCATTTTTCTTTTTTCTGTTTCATGAACTGCAGATATCATAAATACTTTCACCACCTGCTCCTGATGAAGAGGAACAAACGCATGACCTTGAAACGCGTTGGGTATTACTCTATACACTAGTACAGAAGTAATTTAATTGAGTGGTTTTGATTTCATGATGAACAATATGTTATACATTTTCTATCTATTTTTGTATCTTGTTTGATACAACTTATGCAGTGTCTTTTAGATGTTTGTACTAATAAAAACAACACTTTAATTAATCTTCATATGCTCTTTTCTGAGTCATTGTCCTTTAAAGTCCCACTAGAGGGTATTCTTTCTGGTTTGTGTTCACAAGGATAATAACACAGTCTCTGAGGCACACGGATATGATTTGCCACTTTCCCACTGAGCCAGACGAAACTTCTGTGTAGTTGCAGTCCATTGGCAAGGGCGATCACAGCAAAAATGATGTCATGCTCAATGTTGGGCGCCAAAATGTAGCACTCTCCCTGACCTTCAGAGATGGTGACCCCCAGAGTCAGGGAGGGCTTCCACCTCAGGGTTCAGGTTACTAGGCATGGTGGGTGTAGTGCAAGGTGAAAAGATGGGCGCCAGTCACTTTTAAAAATGAACAAAGAGAGTTTTATTTCTCTTAACAGGAACAGGGGGAGAGAAGGGTAAGGCACAGGACACCCTTAGGAAAATGCAATAGCAACTTGGCAGACTCCCTGGACAAAAATAGAACTAGGCAGACAGCAATACAGAAAAAGGGCCTTTAAGATGAATGCAGCAATCTGTATTTCGTAGCAACTGCTGTCTCCTATAGCAACAACTTTACTCACAGTATCCCACTGTAAAGCCTCAAGCTCAGCTCACAGCTACCTGCTGGACTTTTGAAGATTAACTCACAGCTACCCATTGTATTCTTCAAGCTACACCCACAGCTACCTGTTGGGTTCCTCGAACTCACAGCTACCGCTGGATCCCTCAAGCTTATCTCACAGCTACCCGCTCTACTTCTCTTTAAGCTTTACTTACAGCTAATAAGAAAGAAAAATGCTGCTCCAGTTGAGTGGTTCCAGATGAGCTGGGGAGAGGACTCATCCCACGGGTGAAAGCCTTGGCTCGCCTGCCGTGCAAATAGCATAGAGGAAGTATTGGTGACTGCACACTGGAGTAGGAAAAATCCCTTTATTTCTCTTTTATAAAACATGATATGACACCACAGGATGGTAGCAGGTGCATCAAGTAGATGTGTTTCACACAGTTACATTGTGCTTATTCGTTATAATTAAGCAAAATGTAACTGTGTGAAACGCCTCTACCAGCTACTTCACAGTCCCCAGCTGATGAAAAGTCTCCTCTAGTACCCCTTCAGAACTTCAGTATAGAAAAGTTTCCCCAAGGGGTTTTTTTAGCAGCAAAAAGGGATTGAATTGATCAAAAAAAGGTAACTGTTTGTAAAATTCTTTTTATTGCCATATGAGATTCCAATAGCATGTATGAATTAAAATATGAGCTCTGGTTAAACAATACAAAACACATTTCATCATAAATAGCGATGTTGATACAGTGGAGCAAAACATTACATTACAGAATGCCATCCACATATATACCCCAACGCGTTTTGATCTGCACTGTCATGGTCTTCCTCAGGGGGGTTATTCACTAAAAAAAAAAAATATACATTCAGAAACTCAAAATTCAAAGCATTTCATAATGCACACACATCCATGTACACGGCAATGGTATATTTACTGCTAAAAGATGAAATTGGGACAGAGATCCTATAACCAGAAAATTAAAAGAAATTGAATAGTCCCGACAGATCCATGATCAATCCTTGTCCCCCCCAAGATGCAATCCAGTCCAAAGGAGCTTGCAAGAATCCACACTCTTGACACCTTGTCAGGGGATCTAATTGACCAGACCGTGTGGACTGCACAGAGGAGACCAGAAACACATGTAAGTGAAAAAACAATGGTGTTTATTAACCACTTACCAACCGGCCCATAGCCGAATGACGGCTGCAGGGCGGTTGGATAACTCTGGGAGGGCGTACTATGACGTCCTCCCAGAATTCCCCTCTCGCGCGCCCCCTGGGGCGCGCACCCAAACACATCAGTGACCGCCGGGTCCAGAGGACCCGGCGCATCACGGATCCCGGTAAATGGCCGCTGATCGCGGCCGTTTACCATGTGATCGCGCCGTCAAATGACGGCGCGATCACATGTAAACAGACCGGCGTCATCTGATGACGCCGGTTCCTCTCCTCCCCCTCTCCTCCCCGCCTGTGTACCGATCGGTACACAGTGACCGGAGAGGCGGATAGATGGATGTCTGCAGCGCTGTGGGCTGTATGTGTAGTGCCCATAGCGCTGCACAGAGACATCCAGGCATCCATCCATCCCTGCTCAGCCATCCCTAACGCTCTGCAATGCTGTGCAATACTCTGCAACACCCCCACAATACTCTGCAATACTCTGCAATACCCCCACAATACTCTGCAATGCTGTGCAATACTCTGCAACACCCCCACAATACTCTGCAACACCCCCACAATACTCTGCAATACCCCCACAATACTCTTCAATACCCCCACAATACTCTGCAACACCCCCACAATACTCTGCAACACCCCCACAATACTCTGCAATACCCCCACAATACTCTGCAATGCTGTGCAGTACTCTGCAATACCCCCACAATACTCTGCAATACCCCCACAATACTCTGCAATGCTGTGCAGTACTCTGCAATACCCCCACAATACTCTGCAATACCCCCACAATACTCTGCAATGCCCCCGCCATACTCTGCAATGCCCCCGCCATACTCTGCAATGCCCCCACAATACTCTGCAATGCTGTGCAATACTCTGCAATTCCCCCGCAATACTCTGCAATGCCCCCGCCATACTCTGCAATGCCCCCGCCATACCCTGCAATGCCCCCGCCATACTCTGCCATGCCCCCGCCATACTCTGCCATGCCCCGCCATACCCCGCCATACTCCGCAATACCCCGCCATACTCCGCCATACTCCGCAATACCCCGCCATACTCCGCAATACCCCGCCATACTCTGCCATACTCTGCCATACCCTGCAATACCCCGCCATACTCCGCAATACCCCGCCATACCCCGCCATACTCCACCATACTCCGCAATACCCCGCCATACCCTGCCATGCTGAGCCATGCTCAGCTGTACTCGCCCTCTGTATGTGGCCAGGCTGTGGAAGTCTCACACATGTGGTATCGCCGTACTCAGGAGGAGCAGGAGAATCTATTTTGGGGTGTCATTTTTGGTATGTACATGCTATGTGGTAGAAATATTGTATAAATGGACAACTTTGTGTTAAAAAAAAAAATGTGTTTTAACCACTTCCCGCCCACCGGACGTCATACAACGTCCTTGACTTTGTGCGGAGATATCTGAATGATGGTTGCAGCTACAGGCATCATTCAGATACCGGCTTTTTCAGCCGGCGATTCCCTACACCATGAGAACGATCATAGCAGCTGTTCCACTGCTTGATCGTTCTTACGGGAGGCGAGAGGGGATGTCCCCCCCTCCCGCGCTTCTACCGACTCACCGCTACGATCGAAGCCAGGATCGTTTTTTTTTTTTTTTTTATTTCAGGCTTCCCAGCCTAGAGGTGAGATGTGGGGTCTTATTGACCCCATATCTCACTGTAAAGAGGACCTGTCATGCCATATTCCTATTACAAGGATGTTTATATTCCTTGTAATAGGAATAAAAGTGGTCAAAATTTTTTTTTTTTGGAAAAAAGCATCAAACTAAAATAAATAAAGTAAAATGAACAATAAAAAAAAAAAAAAAAATTTAAAGCGCCCCTGTCCCTGCGTGCTCGCATGCAGAAGCGAACGCATACGTAAGTCCCGCCCACATATGAAAACCGTGTTCAAACCACACATGTGAGGTATCGCTGCGATCGGTAGAGCGAGAGTAATAATTTTGGCCCTAGACCTCCTCTGTAACTCAAAACATGTAACCAGTAAAAAATTTTAAAGCGTCGCCTATGGGGATTTTTGAGTAGCAAAGTTTGGCGCCATTCCACAAGCGCGTGCAATTTTGAAAGGTGACATGTTGGGTATCTATTTACTCAGTATAACTTCATCTTTCACATTATGCAAAAACATTAGGCTAACTTTACTGTTTTGGTTTTTGTAAAGCACAAAACAGTTTTTTTCCCAAAAAAAACGCGTTAAAAAAATTGCTGTGCAAATACCGTGCAAGATAAAAAGTTGCAACGACCGCCATTGTATTCTCTAGGGTCTTTGATAAAAAAACATATATAATGTTTTGGGGTTCTATGTAATTTTCTAGCTAATAAATGATGATTTTTACATGTAGGAGAGAAATGTCAGAATTGGCCTGGAAGCTACAGAACGCCTGAAGGTGCTCCCCTGCATGTTGGGCCTCTGTATGTGGCCACGCTGTGTAAAAGTCTCACACATGTGGTATCGCCGTACTCGGGAGTAATAGCAGAATGTGTTTTGGGGTGTAATTTGTGGTATGCATATGTGGTGTGTGAGAAATAACCTGCTAATATGACAATTTTGTGGGAAAAAAAAAAAGTAAAAAAAAAACCTTGATTTTGCAAAGAATTGTGGGAAAAAATGACAACTTCAAAAATCTCACCATGCATCTTTCTAAATACCTTGGAATGTCTTCTTTCCAAAAAGGTATCATTTGGGGGGTATTTGTACTTTTCTGGCATGTTAGGGTCTCAAGAAATTAGATAGGCCATCAGTACTTCAGGTGTGATCAATTTTCAGATATTCGCACCATAGCTTTTGGACTCTATAACTTTCACAAAGACCAAATAATATCCACCGATTTGGGTTAATTTTACCAAAGATATGTAGCGGTATAAATTTTGGCCAAAATATATGAAGAAAAATTACTAATTTGCAAAATATTATAACAGAAATGAAGAAAAATGCATTTTTTTACAGATTTTTCGGTCTTTTTTCTTTTACGGCGCAAAAAATAAAGAACCCAGCGGTGATTAAATACCACCAAAAGAAAGCTCCATTTGTGTGAAAAAAAGGACAAAAATTTCATATAGATACAGTGTTTCATGGCTGAGTAATTGTCATTCAAAATGTGAGAGCACCAAAAGCTGAAAATTGGTCTGGTTATTAAGGGGGTTTAAGTGCCCAGTTGTCAAGTGGTTAAACAAGTGACAAGTAAAAGGAATATAAACAGTGCAAAACCAACACAACAAACCCACTACAAACAACAATATATACAAATTAAAAAAAGAGAGAAAACCGCGCTATAAGTGATATAAGAGTCCAATTATGAAGTCCCATATAACATGAAATGAATAGTCCCAATGGTAGTCCTGACAAGAAGGATCAATAGATGATAAAATTCTTCCAAAGGAAAACAGTAAGACTTTAAAGGGCGAGTGGCTTAAACCCAGCCTGGGCCTTTAGATGTACACTCCAGGTGAAGCAGGAAGGGCGCCCTCGTCCCGTGTATCCACAGATATAATACAAAAAATATAACAAAAATATAGCGTAATATTGTTTTAGAAAATACGCCAAAACCAGAAAGAGAAAGTGACACTCAAATACCCTTAAATCACGTGTGATCATATGAAATCCTACGCTAGGTAGCTAGGACAATGAGGTGGGTGTCATGCAATCATGCAAACATAGGTGAAAAAATATATTTTTAAAATGAAGATAAATAGTATGGGTGTAAACTGCAACGACTTCCAAAATCTGCTTACCAGATATGATTGGACAGTCGGCGTGTGTAAAGCACTCCAAGGATAGGTGAAGGATTGTGAAAAGAACTCCCACCAGGTGCTGGGACAGCTAATAGTGCGAGCTGCTTACCAGAGGGCAGACCCTCGTATGCAGATAAGGGAAAAAACGGGAACCATCACCAGAGAATAAATATTGAACGGACCTTCGGGATTGTCCCCTTACCAGACAAATAAGCAAAAAAGGCAGAAGTATTACGATCCCAGCCACACTCCCGACCGGAATGGTGTACCTCGTCTTGCCCTCTCTGTCCAGACTCGGCAGCACATATATAATGAAGAGCCAATAGTGTGATACTGTATATAGTAGATTTATTATAAAAAGAATAACACTTACATAAGTAACGGATTTTAAAAGTTGAGAAGAAAGTAAAACGAAGCCGGCCGGCCTCCGGACACACTCCCATCCTCAATCGAACGACGTGGTGGGAGGGGCGTGCTGACGTCACCACGTCGTTCGATTGAGGACGGGAGTGTGTCCGGAGGCCGGCCGGCTTCGTTTTACTTTCTTCTCAACTTTTAAAATCCGTTACTTATGTAAGTGTTATTCTTTTTATAATAAATCTACTATATACAGTATCACACTATTGGCTCTTCATTATATATGTGCTGCCGAGTCTGGACAGAGAGGGCAAGACGAGGTACACCGTTCCGGTCGGGAGTGTGGCTGGGATCGTAATACTTCTGCCTTTTTTGCTTATTTGTCTGGTAAGGGGACAATCCCGAAGGTCCGTTTAATATTTATTCTCTGGTGATGGTTCCCATTTTTTCCCTTATCTGCATACGAGGGTCTGCCCTCTGGTAAGCAGCTCGCACTATTAGCTGTCCCAGCACCTGGTGGGAGTTCTTTTCACAATCCTTCACCTATCCTTGGAGTGCTTTACACACACCGACTGTCCAATCATATCTGGTAAGCAGATTTTGGAAGTCGTTGCAGTTTACACCCATACTATTTATCTTCATTTTAAAAATATATTTTTTCACCTATGTTTGCATGATTGCATGACACCCACCTCATTGTCCTAGCTACCTAGCGTAGGATTTCATATGATCACACGTGATTTAAGGGTATTTGAGTGTCACTTTCTCTTTCTGGTTTTGGCGTATTTTCTAAAACAATATTACGCTATATTTTTGTTATATTTTTTGTATTATATCTGTGGATACACGGGACGAGGGCGCCCTTCCTGCTTCACCTGGAGTGTACATCTAAAGGCCCAGGCTGGGTTTAAGCCACTCGCCCTTTAAAGTCTTACTTCTGGTAAGCGCAATATATATTGGAGTGTTCCGCTGATTGTGTTCACTACTACTGTTTTCCTTTGGAAGAATTTTATCATCTATTGATCCTTCTTGTCAGGACTACCATTGGGACTATTCATTTCATGTTATATGGGACTTCATAATTGGACTCTTATATCACTTATAGCGCGGTTTTCTCTCTTTTTTTAATTTGATTTGGTGGGCTACACTTATAACCGCAGCTTGTTCTTTTCCTTTTTCTCTCTAAGCGCAGTTTTTTTCTTTATAACAATATATACAAGTAAATGGAGATACCGGAATTGGAAACAAAGCCAGGCCAAGGTCATACACAGGGAGGTCAGCAGATGGGCAAGGACGGGAAACCAGCAGGACAGGGAGAGGATGGATGGTTAAGCTGCAGGGCAGGGATCCAAGGGAATCAGGAGGGACAAGAACAGGATGGGCTTGGGATAGGGATCGGATCGGATCAGAGCAGGACAGAAACAGGTTCACGATCAGGATACAGGCAGCAAAGTCAGGGCGCAGGGAGAAAGATACCAAGGCCAGCATATGAGGGCTTGCCGGATATTTATAGGACCGACTATAATTGACTTCAAGTCACACCTGAGCGCAGAGGGTGCTGTTTGCTCCACACTGCTGGAGTGCACCCGCTGGTGGACAACGGTACTACGGCCCAAGGATGCAACAGTGCCACCAGCAGGAGAGACCTCTTACTGCAGGTCCCAGGTGTTGGAAGACACCCGCTGGTGGACACTGGTACTGCGATCCAAGAGACCGATAGCGCCACCAACGGGTAAACCCTCTCATGACAGTACCCCCCCCTAAAGGAGCGGCCTCCGGACATTCCAACAAGGTGCAATTGTCCAAAGTTCATGGCCTCCAACCGAACAGATGAGGGCACATCAGGCCGGGCATCGAGTACATCAAACTGGACAGTGGGTACGTCTGAGAAGACAGCGGGAACATCCGAGATGACAGCGGGCAGGAATACACCAAGCTGGGCAGCGGGCACTTCGAGATGGGCAGCAGGCACATCAGGCTGGGCAGCAGGCATGAACAAACAGAGCTGGGCAGCAGGCTCCGGGTCGTCGAGCTGGGAAGCAGGCTCCGGATCGTCGAGCTGGGCAGCAGGCTCCGGGTCGTCGAGCTGGGCAGCAGGCTCCGGGTCGTCGAGCTGGGAAGCAGGCTCCGGGTCGTCGAGCTGGGAAGCAGGCTCCGGGTCGTCGAGCTGGGAAGCAGGCTCCGGGTCGTCGAGCTGGGAAGCAGGCTCCGGGTCGTCGAGCTGGGAAGCAGGCTCCGGGTCGTCGAGCTGGCAAGCAGGCTCCGGGTCGTCGAGCTGGCAAGCAGGCTCCGGGTCGTCGAGCTGGGAAGCAGGCTCCGGGTCGTCGAGCTGGCAAGCAGGCTCCGGGTCGTCGAGCTGGCAAGCAGGCTCCTGGTCGTCGAGCTGGGAAGCAGGCTCCGGGTCGTCGAGCTGGGAAGCAGGCTCCGGGTCGTCGAGCTGGGAAGCAGGCTCTGGGTCGTCGAGCTGGGAAGCAGGCTCCGGGTCATCGAACTGGGCAGTAGGCTCCGGGTCATCGAACTGGGCAGCAGGCTCCGGGTCATCGAACTGGGCAGCAGGCTCCGGGTCATCGAACTGGGCAGCAGGCTCTGGAGCATTAGGCCAAACAGCGAGTACCGTAAGGGCAGGCCGGATTACAGGCACCAGCTCAGCAAGCTGGGTAACGGACCCCGGCCCAGTGGGCTGGGTAATAGGCCCCGACTCAGCGAGCTGGACACCGGGCACTGGTTCGGCAAACCGGATAACGGGTACTGGCTTGACAGGCAAAGTGACGGACTTCGGTTTAGCAGACTGGAAAACGGGCACCGGATCAGCAGACCGGGTAACGGGCACCGATTCAACAGACTGGGTAACGGGCACCGATTCAACAGACTGAGACACGGGCACCGAAACTCCAGGCTGAAACACGGGCATCGAAACTTCAGGCTGAGACACGGACACCAAAACCTCAGGCTGATATACCAACATCACGACACCAGGCTGGAAGACAGGTACCAGGATATCAAGCTGGAGGATGGGCACATCAGACCGGAAAGTAGATACCGAAACATCAGACTGGGCAGCAGGTGCTGGAACTTCAGGCTGGACAGCAAAGACAGGCGCTGGCACATCAGGCAGAACAGCAGGTACTGGCACAACAGGCTGAACAACAGGTACATCGGACTGGTCAGTGGTCACTGGAGCGTCAGACTGGAACATGGACACTGAGATTTCTGGCTGACCAGCAGGCACTGGGACCTCAAACTGGGCAGCGGGCACAGGCATTGGCACAACTGGCTGAGTAGCAGACACTGGCACATCAGGCTGGGAAGTGGACTGGAAAGCCGAGACATCAGACCAGGCAGCAGCTACTGGAACTTTAGACTGGGCAGCAGACACAGGCGCTGGCACATTGGGCAGAACAGCAGGTGCTGGCATACCAGGCTGGACAATAGGTACATCGGACTGGACAGTAGTCACTGAAGCGTCAGATGGGGTAGCAGGCACTGGATCGTTAGGCTGGGTGGCAGGCACTGGAACGTCAGGCTGGGTGGCAGGCACTGGAACGTCAGGCTGGGTGGCAGGCACTGGAACGTCAGGCTGGGTGGCAGGCACTGGAACGTCAGGCTGGGTGGCAGGCATCGAGACATCCGGCTGGAAGGCAGGCATCGAGATGTCCGGCTGGAAGGCAGGCATCGAGACATCCGGCTGGAAGGCAGGCATTGAGACATCCGGCTGGAAGGCAGGCATCGAGACATCCGGCTGGAAGGCAGGCATCGAGACATCCGGCTGGAAGGCAGGCATTGAGACATCAGACTGGGTAGCAGGAGCAGGTTGGGTTACTGGCAAGATGGTGTGGGTCGGGAAGAATTTTTGTTTCTTTTTTGGTTTAGCCCGTGCAGTTTTGTATGTAGGTGCAGGGCTGTAAGAAAAGAAAATAGCTGGATCGAAGGAAGACCAAGGAACTGTAGCTAGAGAAGGGTTTTGTGGGACTGTTACAGGTGGAGGAGAAGAGACAGGTGGATTGAAGGTAGGATAGGTGCGACACTTGGAGACTGGGTGGTAGTATTTGGTAGGGGGCTGATTAAACTGGGCTGTAGCTGAGGTTGCCATAGGCGACGGGGAGATAGATTTTTGGGAAGGCAGATGATTAATGGCAGGGCTGGAATATTGTGGCTTAGCTAAAGACAGGAGATCTGACCATGCCTGCAGCACAGGTTGAACAAACGCTGATTCACACACAGCCTGACTAATCAAGGATTGCACCGACTGGGTGCAATTAGACAACACTTGCTGTGAACGGGAGGAATAATGTTCCATAAATCAGGCTGGATCATCCTCTAACAACCAAACCAGGGATTCAACTTGGCCATAATTGAAGGGGGGCGAAAAATCATCACTTCCCTCGGGAATGCATGACAGGGCTGGTTTTGCACATAACTGGATCAGGGGCTGAACATCTTCAAAAGACATATACCCCTGATCCACTAGGGAATGAGCTGATCGGATAGTGTCCATCAGCTGGTCACTAGTCCACCCTTTTAAAATCTGGCGACAATATTCACCATCCTAGCAGAGAATAAAAAATGATTTCATTGAAATCCATATTTAGCAGATAGGGATGAGCCGAACACCCCCCTGTTCGGTTCGCACCAGAACATGCGAACAGGAAAAAAATTCGTTCGAACACGCGAACGCCGTTAAAGTCTATGTTACACGAACATGAATAATCAAAAGTGCTAATTTTAAAGGCTAATATGCAAGTTATTGTCATAAAAAGTGTTTGGGGACCCGGGTCCTCCCCCAGGGGACATGAATCAATGCAAAAAAAAGTTTTAAAAACGGCCGTTTTTTCAGGAGCAGTGATTTTAATAATGCTTAAAGTCAAACAATAAAAGTGTAATATCCCTTTAAATTTCATACCTGGGGGGTGTCTATAGTATGCCTGTAAAGGGGCGCATGTTTCCCGTGTTTAGAACAGTCTGACAGCAAAGTGACATTTTGAAGGAAAAAACACATTTAAAACTACCGCGGCTATTGCATTGCCGACAATACACATAGAAGTTCATTGATAAAAACGGCATGGGAATTCCCCACAGGGCAACCCCGAACCAAAATTAAAAAAAAAAAATGATGTGGGAGTCCCCCTAAATTCCATACAAGGCCCTTCAGGTCTGGTATGGATATTAAGGGGAACCCTAGCCAAAATTTAAAAAAAAAATTGACGTGGGGTTCCCCCTAAATTCCATACCAGACCCTTCAGGTCTGGTATGGATTTTAAGGGGAACCCCGCGCCAAAAAAAAAAAAAAAAAACGGCGTGGGGTCCCCCTAACAATCCATACCAGACCCTTATCCGAGCACGCAACCTGGCAGGCCGCAGGAAAAGAGGGGGGACGAAAGTGCGCCCCCCCCCCCTCCTGAACCGTACCAGGCCACATGCCCTCAACATTGGGAGGGTGCTTTGGGGTAGCCCCCCAAAACACCTTGTCCCCATGTTGATGAGGACAAGGGCCTCATCCTCACAACCGTGGCCGGTGGTTGTGGGGGTCTGCGGGCGGGGGGCTTATCGGAATCTGGAAGCCCCCTTTAACAAGGGGACCCCCAGATCCCGGCCCCCCCCCTGTGTGAAATGGTAAGGGGGTACTTACCCCTACCATTTCACTAAAAAACTGTCAAAAATGTTAAAAATGACAAGAGACAGTTTTTGACAATTCCTTTATTTAAATGCTTCTTCTTTCTTCCTTCATCTTCTTCTTCTTCTGGTTCTTCTGGCTCTTCTGGTTCTTCCTCCGGCGTTCTCGTCCAGCATCTTCTCCGCGGCGTCTTCTATCTTCTTCTCCTCGGGCCGCTCCGCACCCATGGCATGAGGGGGGAGGCTCCCGCTCTTCTCTTCATCTTCTTCTCTTCTTCATCTTCTTCTTCATCTTCTTCTTCTTCTTCTTCTTCCTTCTTCTCTTCTTTTCTTCTTCCTGTCTTCTCCGGGCCGCTCCGCAATCCATGCTGTGGCATGGAGGGAGGCTCCCGCTGTGTGACGGCGTCTCTTCGTCTGACGGTTCTTAAATAACGGGGGGCGGGGCCACCCGGTGACCCCGCCCCCCTCTGACGCACGGTGACATGACGGGACTTCCCTGTGGCATTCCCCGTGACGTCACAGGGAAGTCCCTCAAGTCACCGTGCGTCAGAGGCCCCGCCCCCCGTTATTTAAGAACCGTCAGACGAAGAGACGCCGTCACACAGTGGGAGCCTCCCACCATGCCAGCATGGCTGCGGAGCGGCCCGGAGAAGACATGAAGAAGAGAAGAAGGAAGAAGAGAAGAAGGAAGAAGAAGAAGAAGAAGAAGAAGATGAAGAAGAAGATGAAGAAGAGAAGAAGATGAAGAGAAGAGCGGGAGCCTCCCCCCTCATGCCATGGGTGCGGAGCGGCCCGAGGAGAAGAAGATAGAAGACGCCGCGGAGAAGATGCTGGACGAGAACGCCGGAGGAAGAACCAGAAGAGCCAGAAGAACCAGAAGAAGAAGAAGATGAAGGAAGAAAGAAGAAGCATTTAAATAAAGGAATTGTCAAAAACTGTCTCGTCATTTTTAACATTTTTGACAGTTTTTTAGTGAAATGGTAGGGGTAAGTACCCCCTTACCATTTCACACAGGGGGGGGGCCGGGATCTGGGGGTCCCCTTGTTAAAGGGGGCTTCCAGATTCCGATAAGCCCCCCGCCCGCAGACCCCCACAACCACCGGCCACGGTTGTGAGGATGAGGCCCTTGTCCTCATCAACATGGGGACAAGGTGTTTTGGGGGGCTACCCCAAAGCACCCTCCCAATGTTGAGGGCATGTGGCCTGGTACGGTTCAGGAGGGGGGGGGCCGCACTCTCGTCCCCCCCTCTTTTCCTGCGGCCTGCCAGGTTGCGTGCTCGGATAAGGGTCTGGTATGGATTTTTAGGGGGACCCCACGCCGTTTTTTTTTTTTTTTTGGCGCGGGGTTCCCCTTAAAATCCATACCAGACCTGAAGGGTCTGGTATGGAATTTAGGGGGAACCCCACGTCAATTTTTTTTTTAAATTTTGGCTGGGGTTCCCCTTAATATCCATACCAGACCTGAAGGGCCTTGTATGGAATTTAGGGGGACCCCCACATCATTTTTTTTTTTTTTTTTTTGGTTCGGGGTTCCCCTGTGGGGAATTCCCATGCCGTTTTTATCAATGAACTTCTATGTGTATTGTCGGCAATGCAATAGCCGCGGGTAGTTTTAAATGAGTTTTTTCCTTCCAAATGTCATTTTGCTGTCAGACTGTTCTAAACACAGGAAACATGCGCCCCTTTACAGGCATACTATAGACACCCCCCAGGTACGAAATTTAAAGGGATATTACACTTTTATTGTTTGACTTTAAGCATTAATAAAATCACTGCTCCTGAAAAAACGTCAGTTTTTAAAACTTTTTTTTGCATTGATCCATGTCCCCTGGGGCAGGACCCGGGTCCCCAAACACTTTTTATGACAATAACTTGCATATAAGCCTTTAAAATTAGCACTTTTGATTTCTCCCATAGACTTTTAAAGGGTGTTCCGCGGCATTCGAATTTGCCGCGAACACCCCAAATTGTTCGCTGTTCGGCGAACTTGCGAACAGCCAATGTTCGAGTAGAACATGAGTTCGACTCGAACTCGAAGCTCATCCCTATTAGCAGACCCGACAAACCAGGATGGTTTACTCAATGCAGCCACGTCTGGTCAGGGATGGCCTTGGTATACTGTCAGGGGATCTAATTGACCAGACCGTGTGGACTGCACAGAGGAGACCAGAAACACATGTAAGTGAAAAAACAATGGTGTTTATTAAACAAGTAACAAGTAAAAGGAATATAAACAGTGCAAAACCAACACAACAAACCCACTACAAACAACAATATATACAAGTGAATGGAGATACCGGAATTGTAAACAAAGCCAGGCCAAGGTCATACACAGGGAGGTCAGCAGATGGGCAAGGACGGGAAACCAGCAGGACAGGGAGAGGATGGATGGTTAAGCTGCAGAGCAGGGATCCAAGGGAATCAGGAGGGACAAGAACAGGATGGGCTTGGGATAGGGATCGGATCGGATCAGAGCAGAGCAGGACAGAAACAGGTTCACGATCAGGATACAGGCAGCAAAGTCAGGGCGCAGGGAGAAAGATACCAAGGCCAGCATATGAGGGCTTGCCGGGTATTTATAGGACTGACTATAATTGACTTCAAGTCACAACTGAGCGCAGAGGGTGCTGTTTGCTCCACACTGCTGGAGTGCACCCGCTGGTGGACACCGGTACTACGGCCCAAGGATGCAACAGTGCCACCAGCAGGAGAGACCTCTTACTGCAGGTCCCAGGTGTTGGAAGACACCCGCTGGTGGACACTGGTACTGCGATCCAAGAGACCGATAGTGCCACCAACGGGTAAACCCTCTCATGACACACCTCCAGAGGAAGAGACAAATGGCACCTGCGGTATAATTCCCAATGATGATAATAAATTAATATATGGTATATGATCAAACCTTGAGGGTACTGACAGAATGCCAGACTAACAGTAAAGATTATTTTTTATATATGTTCATATTCATTATATTTGTTATTATATGAAGTAAGCTTGTGTAAATATATATATATATATATATATATATATATATATATATATATATATATATATATATATATATATATATATATACACACACACACACACATTAGAATGTATATTTGAAGTATGAATGTGTGTGTAGTGTGAAAAAAAAAGTCATTACCCTGACTGGTGAAATAACTGGTGTGAGCAAATGGGTCATGACAGGAATTACAGCTAGCACAATACGTTGCAAAAAACAAGCACTGGATAGATCTTTTTGTCTCTTTTTCTTTGTATGCAGAGCCTATTACCCCATTTGCACTCTGCAGCTCTGTGTTAATCTATCCTTAACTGATGGTTCCACACCAGTTATTTTACTAGTCAAGGAAATGAAGTTATTTTTTTCTCTTTTGTTTGCACTGTTTTCACCATTCCTGCCTTTGAGCAGGTAATTTTGTGGACTGTTACAAGTCTATTCATTATTATTATTTCACATCCAAATTCTAATTGACACTTCGATTTTTGACCTTTCACTCACACACACAATTTTTTTATCTCATACTTCTGCAATTAAACATTATGGATATCTTTTATTTATTATTTTTTAGTCACATTCCCCCCCATGTTGGGGTTTTTCTCACACTACACTAGGGATGAGCCGAACACCCCCCTGTTTGGTTCGCACCAGAACATGCGAACAGGAAAAAAGTTTGTTCGAACACGCGAACACTGTTAAAGTCTATGGGACACGAACATGAATAATCAAAAGTGCTAATTTTAAAGGCTAATATGCAAGTTATTGTCATAAAAAGTGTTTGGGGACCTGGGTCCTGCCCCAGGGGACATGGATCAATGCAAAAAAATGTTTTAAAAACGGCCATTTTTTCAGGAGCAGTGATTTTAATAATGCTTAAAGTCAAACAATAAAAGTGTAATATCCCTTTAAATTTCGTACCTGGGGGGGTGTCTATAGTATGCCTGTAAAGGGGCGCATGTTTCCTGTGTTTAGAACAGTCTGACAGCAAAATGACATTTTGAAGGAAAAAAGCCATTTAAAACTACCCGCGGCTTTTGCATTGCCGACAATACACATAGAAGTTCATTGATAAAAACGGCATGGGAATTCCCCAAAGGGGAACCCCGAACCAAAATTTAAAAAAAAAAATGACGTGGTAATCCCCCTAAATTCCATACCAGGCCCTTCAGGTCTGGTATGGATATTAAGGGGAACCCCGGCCAGAATTTAAAAAAAAAATGACGTGGGTTCCCCCTAAATTCCATACCAGACCCTTCAGGTCTGGTATGGATTTTAAGGGGAACCCCGCGCCAAAAAAAAAAAAAAACGGCGTGGGGTCCCCCCAAAAATCCATACCAGACCCTTATCCGAGCACGCAACCTGGCAGGCCGCAGGAAAAGAGGGGGGGACGAGAGTGCGCCCCCCCCTCCTGAACCGTACCAGGCCACATGCCCTCAACATTGGGAGGGTGCTTTGGGGTAGCCCCCCAAAACACCTTGTCCCCATGTTGAGGAGGACAAGGGCCTCATCCCCACAACCCTGGCCGGTGGTTGTGGGGGTCTGCGCACGGGACATGGCGGGACTTCCCTGTGGCATTCCCCGTGACGTCACAGGGAAGTCCCGTCAAGTCACCGTCACCGGGTGGCCCCGCCCCCCGTTATTTAAGAACTGTCAGACGAGGAGCGCCGTCACACAGCGGGAGCCTCCCTCCATGCCAGCATGGGTGCGGAGCGGCCCGGAGAAGAAAATGAAGAAGAGAAGAAGAGAAGGAAAGAAGAAGAGAAGAAGATGAAGAAGATGAAGAGAAGAGCGGGAGCCTCCCCCCATGCCATGGGTGCGGAGCGGCCCGAGGAGA
The DNA here is from genome assembly GCA_037952925.1 of Lithobates clamitans. Lineage (NCBI taxonomy): Eukaryota > Metazoa > Chordata > Amphibia > Anura > Ranidae > Lithobates > Lithobates clamitans. The sequence goes on along the minus strand of JBBGZY010000889.1, from coordinate 2,503,604 downwards.
AGAAGATAGAAGACGCCACGGAGGAGATGCTGGACGAGAACGCCGGAGGAAGAACCAGAAGAACCAGAAGAACCAGAAGATGAAGGAAGATAGAAGAAAGAAGAAGTATTTAAATAAAGGAATTGTCAAAAACTGTCTCTTGTCATTTTTAACATTTTTGACAGTTTTTTTAGTGAAATGGTAGGGGTACTTTTGTACCCCCTTACCATTTCACACAGGGGGGGGCCGGGATCTGGGGGCCCCCTTGTTAAAGGGGGCTTCCAGATTCCGATAAGCCCCCCGCCCGCAGACCCCCACAACCACCGGCCAGGGTTGTGGGGATGAGGCCCTTGTCCTCATCAACATGGGGACAAGGTGTTTTGGGGGGCTACCCCAAAGCACCTTCCCAATGTTGAGGGCATGTGGCCTGGTACGGTTCAGGAGGGGGGGGCCGCACTCTCGTCCCCCCCTCTTTTCCTGCGGCCTGCCAGGTTGCGTGCTCGGATAAGGGTCTGGTATGGATTTTTGGGGGACTCCTACGTCATTTTTTTTTTTAATTTTGGTTCGGGGTTCCCCTTTGGGGAATTCCCATGCCGTTTTTATCAATGAACTTCTATGTGTATTGTCGGCAATGCAATAGCCGCGGTAGTTTTAAATGAGTTTTTTCCTTCAAAATGTCATTTTGCTGTCAGACTGTTCTAAACACAGGAAACATGCGCCCCTTTACAGGCATACTATAGACACCCCCCAGGTACGAAATTTAAAGGGATATTACACTTTTATTGTTTGACTTTAAGCATTATTAAAATCACTGCTCCTGAAAAAACGGCCGTTTTTAAAAATTTTTTTTGCATTGATCCATGTCCCCTGGGGCAGGACCCAGGTCCCCAAACACTTTTTATGACAATAACTTGCATATTAGCCTTTAAAATTAGCACTTTTGATTTCTCCCATAGACTTTTAAAGGGTGTTCCGCGGCATTCGAATTTGCCGCGAACACCCCAAATTGTTCGCTGTTCGGCGAACTTGCGAACAGCCAATGTTCGAGTCGAACATGAGTTCGACTCGAACTCGAAGCTCATCCCTACACTACACACACACACACTCACATACATACAGTGTCTCACATACACATATTCATACTTCAAATATACATTCTAATATACATATACTTATTACATAAGGTTACCTTATATAATAACAAATATAATGGAAATGAATAACATATATAAAAAATAATCTTTGTTAGTCTGGAATTCTGTGAGTGCCTTCAAAGTTTTATCATATAACGTAAAATTGTATGGTCAGGAAGCCTGAATGAGGGGAACTGGCGCCACCTGTGGCAAATTATTCTGCTCTCCTAGAGTATAGGAGGCACTATATAAGGCTACTTTCACACTGAGGCGCTTTACAGGCCCTACAGCGCTAAAAATAGCACCCGCATAGTGCCTGTAAAGTGCCTCTCCTGTCTCTCCATTGTGAAAGCCCGAGGGCTTTCACACTGGGGCGCTGTGCTTGCAGGACGGTAAAAAAAAGTCCTGGAAGCAGCATCTTTGCAGCCCTGTAGGAGTGGTGTATACACCGCTCCTAAAGCACCCCTGCCCATTGAAATCAATGGGGTAGCGCCGCCAACCCACTGGCAAAGCGCAGCTGCAGTGGTGATTTGCGGGCGCTTTGCGGGCGGTTTTAACAATTTTTCGGTCTCTAGCGGGGGTTTAAAATAGCACCACTAAAATGACAGCACCACTAAAATGACAGTAAAGCGGCGCTTTACCGCCGACGCCTGCCCTCCTCAGTGTGAAAGTAGCCTAAGTGTTAAGCTCCCAGTGAATCACAAGATGGTTACATGGACGCCACTAACACAGATGGTCAATACACACCAATGCTATTATGTAAGTACAGATTTCAGCAATGCCAGATTGACATTTTAACTCTTCCCTTTTAATCCGTTACATGGTCAGACACCAACCACAGCTAGCACAATACATTGCAATTACCAAGCACTGGATAGAACTTTTTGGTTCTTTTTCTTAGTTTGTAGAGCCTTTTACCCCATTTGCACTCTGCAGCTCTGTATTAATTTATGCTCAACTAATGATTTAATGATTTCACACCAGTTATTTCACCAGTCAAGGTAATTAGGTTTTTTTTCACACTACACACATCCGCATTACTGTGTCTCACACACACATATTCATACTTTAAATATGCATTCTAATATATATATATATATATATATATATATATATATATATATATATATATATATATATATATATATATATATATATATATATATATATATATATATATATAACATAAGGTTACTTTATATAATAACAAATATAGTGAATATGAATATTAGTCTATCATTCTATCAGTACCCTCAAGGCTTGATCATATAACATATACTAATTTATTATCATCATTAAGAATTATACCGTAGGTGCCATTTGTCTCTTCCTCTGGAGGTGTCAAGATTGTGGCTTCCTTTTTTTTGGTCAATTCAATCCCTTTTTGCTGTTAAAAAACCCCTTGGGGAAACTTTTCCATATTGCAATTTTTCCGGGTGTGCAGCCTCTTCATTTCTAAATGTGTGGTTTCTCTATTCCTACTTCAGAACTTCATCCCTTACACCTCCCACCGGCAACAAGAGTGGTTGACCCTCTGGCAACTTCTTCTCCCTTGCCTCCAGGCAGTGATCAGGCTCCCCTCAGGCTGGGCCCCTTTACATGTGTTTAGGCACCAGACTTTAGGCCTACACCTCTGTTGCTGCTCCACACACACCCACCCAGGCCGCAGCCTGGGTGGAAAGAACCCCAATCACCTGACTCTCTCCAAATAAATAATCTATCCCAGCAGCCAAAGAAACTCCTGCTAATTGGCTGAGAAAAGCATATTCACTCATAACCTGAATTCACTGTAATCATCATGCTAATGCCAAAGGTAACAGTGCCACCTATTGACAAAAGAGAGAAATCGCAGTTAAACCCAAGATTAGGAGAAACCCATTTGATCAAGGACTACAAATTAGCCAGGCTTAGTTATCACCTAGCACCACAAAAATTATGAGAAGCCCTGTTTAGGACGAGGGTGCTACATTAAGAGAAAACCTTGAGAATTATAGAGGTTACCATGGCTCACTCTTTTTTTTTAAAACACTAATCACCTTCCTGTAATGATGAACCAATGCCTTCAATACTTTGAGTCACTAACCGGCCTTGCCTTGCACTGATTTTACTTGCTGTATGTTTGTCCCAAGTTAGTGACCCAAAGAGCACTGAAGCCATTGGATCTCCTCTGCATTTCTCTCTGAATTTATTTCATCCTTGAGCTGTATCTTATCCTCTTACTATACCAAATTGATTGAATCTACATATAAGCATATATACTGTATAACTCAAAGGAACATATTTATAAAGTGTTGCTGAGTGTTGCATTCAGCAAAGAATTACTACAGGCGAATCGTCCTGGTGAATGTACTTTATTATATATGTAATGATTTACCACTAGTGAATGTTTGATGAATCTCACACTCACCGCTTTATTATTATACTCCAAATAGTATTGCAATTAATATATTAAGAAGGAACCCTTTCACTGCCAGGTCCAGTAGTGTGTGCTTATCTGACAAGCCGAATTCTAGCTGTCAGATGGAAGCAATCTGGGGAGGGAGCTGAGTAGACATGCATCTGCTCGCATCCCCTTCTACTTGCTGAACCCGGAAGTAACGTGTAAAACCTTACTTCAGAGTTCCCCGTTCAGTTTCCCCAGCCAGGATGGGCAGGAAAGAATCTAATGCAGTTCAATCTGCACTACTTTAGATTCATTGGAGGGCAGCTAAGGCATCCCGGGGTCTTTTAGATCCTGGATGTCTCAATAAAGAGAACCTGTCACCCAAAAATCATCACATAGGGAACTTTAAAAAATTGTAAAATATGTAAGTTACACCCAAGCACATAAAATCCCCCCCCCCCCAAAAAAAATGTTTGAGGCCCCCATGCATACACATACATGCACGTACAAACAAACACACGCATTGAAGACGCCTGTGCACAAAAATGTCAATTGCAATACCCATGTTACATATCGCCATACACGCCAAAGTGAGAGGAATAATTCTAGAAACAGACCTCCTCAACGCTAAACTGATGACCTGTAGGGGACTTTTAAAGTGTCTCCTATGAAAAATATAGGGTACTGAAGTTTGTCGTCATTTTTCGGGCACATGCAAATTTAAACTTTGACATGTTGGGTATCCATTTATTCAGTGCAACCTCATCTTTTATATTTTTGTGGGTAATTTATTGCATTTGAGTGCCTTAAAATTAACTTTAGTGTAATTTTTACTGACATTTTACTGACATTTTGTGTTTTCTACATCTTTGTAGGAAAATCATGTAACATACAAAAATTGGAACTACCAGTATTTTATTCTCTGGGGTTTCTGCTTTCAGACAATATATTATGTTTCCTTGACCTAAAATAATTTTTTAAACATGCGTGCAAAAAGCACAAAAAGGGTTCTGGCAGTGAAAGGGTTAAATGACCAATCACTCAGTAGTCCAATATTGGAATGAACAGTAATAAAGTTGTTTCTTAGAATAAAATTATTCTGTAATATTAATGGATTTCCATTACTAGCGCTACATTTTAATAAATAAAAGCTAAACAGACATGTTAGGTATCTATTTACTCGGCATAACATCATATTTTACATTATACAAAAAAATTGGGCTAACTTGGGCTAAACTGATAAATATATATATGCAGGAGGGTTTTGTCAGCATGGAGGTGGAGCCTGACACTCAGCATCAGCAGCAGTTTTCAAGGGATCATTTACAGTCCAAAGAAACCCATGGACTTGTACGTGGCTGGGAGGAGGTGGCTGCGGATCATGTCGTCCTTAGTGACCCAGAGGACTCTGGACCAAATGCCTCAGCGAACCTACTCTGCATGGCCGCCCTGATCCTACAAAGCCTGCGGAAGGATCCTCGTATTTGTGGTATCAAGGGGTGGGATGATTACTGGCTGACAACCCTCCTTGATCCAAGTTACAAGGGTAAGGTTGCGGACCTTATCTTGCCATCGCAGAGGGAGCAGAGGATGAAACATCTTCGGGAGGCCTTGCAGAAAGGTTTGTGCAACGCGTTTCCAGAGCCTGAGAGGTCACAATTTCCTGGTCCTCCTGGACAACGTGTTGCTGAGACAATTTTTTAGTTCGCAGCCCCAAGGTATGATCGGTTCCAGCAACCATCGCCAGTGTCTGATTCACATGGTGCAGGATTACCTAGGGGCAAGATCAGACTTGGACACCTTTTCCACCAAAAATCCTCTGGGTTACTGGGTCTTGAGGATGGATAACTGGCCAGAGCTTGCACAGTATGCAATTGAGCTACTGACCTGTCCTGCATCCAGCGTTCTTTCGGAAGGCACATTCAGTGCTGCTGGAGGTTTTGTAACCGATCACAGGGTGCGCTTGTCTACCGAATCGGTCGATCGTCTGACCTTCATAAAAATGAATCAGTCTTGGATCACCAGCTACCAAGCACCTGATGCTGATGTAACCGATTGATTTTTTTTTAAATGTGAGATCCCTTCAAGACTGCATATGCTGATGCTGTTGACTATCCTGTTATGCTAAGTCACTCTTCTCTCTCTCTTTTAAGAACATTTTTGGTTCTGGGCACCGCCACCAGTGGCCAAGGCCCAATTTTTCTGCCCCTGTTTAACAGGGGTGTGTAATTACAATTTTTGATGCAATACTTTACAGCAGGGCTCATTCCAACTAGAGTATCTGTGAGGGGTTGCAGTGTTGTGGCACCAGCACCAGTGCCCAAGGCCCAAATTTTCAGCCCCTGGTTAACAGGGGCGTACAATTACAATTTTTGATGCAATACTTTGCAGCAGGGCTCATTCCTGCGCTCCCACTATAGCATCTGTGAGGGGTTGCAGTGTTGTGGCACCAACTTTTCAGCCCCTGTTCAACAGAGACATGTAATTACAATTCTTGATCTAATATTTCACAGCAGGGCTCATTCCTGTGCCCACCAAGAGTAACTGTCAGGGCTTACAGTGTTGTGGCAACACCACCACCACCAAAGGCCCAATTTTTTTGCCCCTGTTCAACAGGTGCATTTAATTACAATTCTTAATATAATATTTCACAGCAGGGCCGTTCCAGCGCCCACCAAGAGTAACTGTGAGGACTTACAGTGTTGTGGCAACACCACCACCACCACCAAAGGCCCAATTTTTCTACCACCATGCAACAATGGCATGTAATTACAATTCTTGATCTGATATTTCACAGCACAGCCCGTTCCTGCACCACCAAGAGTAACTGTGAGGGCTTACAGTGTTGTGGCAACACCAACACCTAAGGCCCCAATTTCTGCAGAGTATATAGGGCAGGCCCCTACTTTCAAACATCCAACTTACAAAGGACTCCTACTTGCAAACGGAAGGAGACAACAGGAAGTGGGATGAAATCTACCCCTAGGAAGGGAAATTCTCTCCTGTAAGAGTTAATATGGGAAAAATGTGTTTCCTCTTCACCGATGCTTTATCACCAATCCTTGTTTCACTAAAAACCCGACATTTTCTAAAAACATTTGTCATTGGGACAGAAAGTGAGGTGAAATCTTCTGAAGAGGTGCACAGACAGCAAAACAAATGTTACAGGGGTGATAACCCTTCCCTATGTTTTCCAAAAGCTTAAAAATAGATTTTTTGGCTTGAGCTACACTTTAAAAAGGTACCAGTTCAAAATTACAAACAGATTCTACTTAACAACAAACCTACAGTCCCTGTCTTGTTTGCACCACCTGTATACTGCTGTTCAGAGTATATAGGGCCTGGAGGCCCCACGCCTTTCCTTTTTTTAATTTGGGTGCGGGGTTCCCCTTAATATCCATACAAGACCCAAAGGGCCTGGTAATGGACTGGGGGGTACCCATGCCGTTTATCTCACCGATTTTCATCCATATTGCCGGGACCCGACATTACATTAAAGCCGCAAGCAGTTTTAAATGACTTTTATTCCTTTTAAAATGTCATTTTGTGCAGGGACTGTTCTAAGCACGGGAAACACGCACCACTTTACAGGCATACTATAGACACCCCCCAGGTACGATATTTGAAGGAATATTTCACTTTTTTTTCACTTTAGGCATCATTAAAATCACTGCTCCCGAAAAAACGGCCGTTTTTAACACTTTTTTTTATACCCCCTTGCCTATTAGCCAAGAAAATTAATTTTTTTATTTGGATTGGATTTGGCTCCCAATGATTTCCATTGGTTTGGCATCCAAACTTCTTCGAAGTTTTCTGAACCCTGCTCAATTCCAAACTCAGGGCTCATCACTATTGAGTAGTGGTGTGGCTCTTCAATTCTTATTTATGCTGAAATACAAATAAGAATCTGACGGGTGTATTAAACCTAATTCATTAAAGAAAAGCATTTTTATTTATGTCTGTTTTGTTGTTGGAGAGTGACCCTTATTTCTATATATTAAAATGTTGTAAGCAGAACAGGTATAGTAAATCTCTCTAACAGAACACAGATAGAAGTAAAAAAAAAAGACCAAGACAAGGGTCATTTGGTCCAATGGCTATTTGGTCTGCAGTAAATTCACTGCAGCATCGTCACTCTAGGTAGCTTGTCTAGATGCACAAAGTGGCACATAACTGTGAAGTGGAAGGAAATGATAAATGCTTTTCAAGATTTTTTACAAATAAATATCTGAAAAGTGTGGCGTGCATTTGTTATCAGCCCCCCTCAATACTTTGTAGAACCACCTTTTGCTGCAATTACAGCTGCAAGTCTTTTTGGGTATGTCTCTACCAGCTTCGAACATCTAGAGAGTGACATTTTTGCCCATTGGTCTTTGCAAAATAGCTCAAGCTCTGTCAGATTGAATGGAGAGCGTCTGTGACCAGTAATTTTCAAGTCTTGCCACAAATTCTTCATTGGATTTGACTGGGCCAATTCTAACACATGAATATGCTTTGATCTAAACCATTCCATTGGAGCTCTGGCTGTATGTTAAGGGTCATTGTCCTGTTGGAAGGCGAACCTCCACCCCAGTCTCAAGTCTTTTGCAGACTCTAACCAGTTATCTTTTGATTACCCTGTGTTTGGCTCCATCCATCTTCCCATCAACTCTGACCAGCTTCCCTGTCCCCGCTGAAGAAAAGCATGCCCAAAACATGATGCTGCCACCATCATGTTTCACGGTGGGGGTGGTGTGTTCAGGGTGATGTGCAGTGTTAGTTTTCTGCCACACATAGCGTTTTGCTTTTAGGTCAAAGAGTTCATTTTGTTCTCATCTGACCAGAGTACCAGAGTACCTTCTTCCACATGTTTGCTGTGTCCCCCACATAGCTTCTTGCATACTGTAAATTGGACTTCTTATGGATTTCTTTCAACATTAGCTTTCTTCTTACTGCTCTTCCATAAAGCCAGATTTGTGGAGTGCACGAGAGTTACCATGGGTCTCTTGGCTCCTTCTCTTATTAATGCTCTCCTTGCCCGGCCTGTCAGTTTAGGTGGACGGCTATGTCTTGGTAGTTTTGCAGTTGTGCCATACTCTTCCAATTTTCAGATAATGGATTGAACAGTGCTCTGTGAGATGTTCAGAGCTTGGCATATTTTTTAATAACCTAACCCTGCTTTAAACTTCTTCACAACTTTATCCCTAACCTCTCTGGTGTGTTCCTGGGCCTTCATGATGCTGTTTGTTCACTAAGGTTCTCTAACAAACCTCGGAGGGCTTCACAGAACAACTGTATTTAAACTGAGATTAAATTACACACAGGTGGACTCGGTGGAATTGGTTCCACTAGATTTTAGTTAGGGGTATCAGAGTAAAGGGGGCTGAATACAAATGCAGACCACACTTTTCACATATGTATTTGTAAAAAAAAAATGTTACACCATTAATCATTTTCCTTCCACTTCATAAATATGTGCCACTTTGTGTTGGTCTATCACATAAAATCTCAATAAAATACATTTACGTTTTTGGTTGTAACGTGACAAAATGTGTAACATTTTAAGAGGTAGGAATCCTTTTTCAAGAAACTGTACATCATGGAGCTACACAGTACAGTGTTTGACTAAAAAGCACCCGCATACACACATACTAAGAAAATAATAGTCTAATCTCTTGTCAAAGCAGTATCCTAACACTTCAACATCTGGGAACTGTTCTTCAGAGATTGTGGCTTGACTGGAGGATGTGTATTTCCCAGTACCATTTTACTTAATGGCTACCAGCTATCCAATGTGTTCACAACATCTGTTTGTCAGTCATGCACACAGGATTTTGTATGAGTCACCTTTCATGCTAGAGCAATATAAAACACTGATCCAGAACATATTTCTCCACAGGGATCATTGCCTTTGTAGGTTGAGCAAGATAAGCACACGATCAGCTTAAACTGACAAACGCATAAATAAAAACACAGAGAATTACCCATTCTTCCATTTTCTTTCATCGTCTTTGTCAGCTTCCCATCAAATAGAGTGGAACATGAGTACACATACCACACAAAAAGCTAAATCTACTTTTCTCCACATTAGAGTTCAAAAGCCAGCGAAGTCTGGAAAAAAAACTCCCATTTTGCATACTTGTTCTATTTTAGTGACTCACTATGCAATTACGATGAAATCAGGATTATAGTTCCAGTCTTCACAGGTTGCCTTTAAAGTAGATGTAAACCTCATCACAGAGTTCTCATACAATGTTTGGCATGGTAATGTAATTAAGAAAGTTATTTTCAATATCCTTAAATCTACAGCTTTCATTAAAATAATGCCTGATTATTCTACCATAGAGACTGTAAATGGCTGTGTCCATGCAAGCATTTTCCAATGTTGTCACCTTTAGCAAGACCATCTTGAGCACTAATATGCAGATGCTTTATAGCACAAGTATGTAAACAGGAGGGTGTAAAGAGGACCCCTGCCCCCTTTTTAGAAAAAGGACATGAAGACATACTAAAAAATAGTACACTTGCTTACCTTCATGCTGCCTTTCCTTCTCCTTTTTATGATGCCGCTCAGCTGCTTGCACCCTTACTCCCATGCTGCCATTTTGGAAATTTTTCTCCAGGATCAGTGTGCAATATAGTCCTAGGGCACATGCACAAGATGAGCCACATTAGGACACGAGGCTCATCTAGCGCACCTGCCATATGACATTGAATTCATCTGTTTAAAAAAACAGACAAATGTACCATCGTACAACATATGCACAAGATGAGTCGCATGATGTCATAAACTTTATCTATCGTATGCACAGTATCTCAAAGATTAGGTAAGAGATCTCCCTGAAGGCACTGATGATGTTGACTTTCCAGGGGGCATCTGTGCAACTGGGGCTACATCATCAGTGCCTTTAGGGAAACCAGGAAGTGGACACAAGAATAGTAAATAAATCAACGAACTGTAAAAACCCCACATTGTTAGCTTAGTTCACTTCAGTATGCAGTAATTTAGCAAAAGGGGAAAAAGTCCGGTTTAAGAGAGTACTGGAGATCAGTTTTATTGAGATGCGAAGAAAAGTGAAAAAGTATTTTATAATAAAAAAAAGTTGCTTATGATACAGTGTTTTATTAAACTAAATGGTCATCTGGTTAAAGCTAAGGCAGCCCATAGGTGAATCTGTTTTTTCCATTCAACCAGTCAGTTGAACTAAAAAAAAACTGACTTGATTGCCCCATCCACACTCAGATGTAGATGGGGAAATCCTCCCTACTGAGCTATTCTTTTCTGGCAGCAGGGAGACTTCCCCTGCCATCAGAATACGCTGATCAGCTTTGCAAGCCTGATCGAGCAGGAAAAATCTGACAGGGCAGTTGTACGGAAGTTGATCTAATCTCCATGCCCATACATGGATTGAAATTTGGCTGGTCACGTATGGCTAGCTTAACATCTTCTTAAAAGTGTGCACATATCACTAAACCCAGCATGAAAACCTGACCTTCAGCTGGACATGTCTGAAAGATTTGTAGCACTTTGGACAGCAACTGATGACTGTAAAAACTTCCCAAATGGTGGCCAACCAAACTTTTTTTTTAAATATGTCATGTAAATTCTCCATGCCTTTTGCAAGGGTGTGTTAAAATTCCACTCCAGCCAAAGATTTTTTTTTCAGTTTTGAATAGAGTGAAAAAGGTTAGAATTAGATTTTCACTGCTCCTCTCGTGTCAGGGCAGGAAACAATGAAGTGTTTCCAAAGTAGAGAAAAACAAAAAAAACAAAACTTTTTTTGAAGAACAAGGAAAAGTTAGATCCATTTCAGTTTTTGCTTCCTGGATTACCACTGGTGGAAATTTCTTTCTACTTCCTTTCCACATTGTTCCTTGTGTCCAAATTTGACAGGGTGTCACAGGGTTACAAAAGTGAAAGTTAGACTAGATGCATGCCACATGTGGTGTTTTTAGAATGCATTGTTGCATTTTTTTTTATGAATTGCATTTATGTGTTTTTTCCACAGCCGATGCCAAAATGTTTTATTTTGTTTTCCTGTATTGCAGTACGTTGTGCTATGTTTAAATGAAGCATGTTTCGTTTTCACTCATTGCACATTAGGACAGTGTACTGGTGTGAACTGGGCCTATTGGAATAAATGTACTGTATTTGAGCATGTCATTAAATTGGTCCTGAATCGAATAACGCAGTCCAATATATGTCTTAATGTCTTTAGCAGGGGTACAGACAGCAATAAAAACCTAACTGTCCTCCACTGCTCAACTTGACATTTTTTTATCAAGACATCAACTTCTAATTCAGCCTTTAAGTACAATATCCTGGAATGAAACAATTACCCCAAACAGTTGAAAAAAAAAAGTTCTATATAACTATATGAGATTAAGGACATTCTCTATTCCTTCACCTAGAATTTCACATTTTCTTTATTAAAGTAAATTTGAAGTATTCTCACGTAGATTACCTTTTTTTAACAGCATGATTTATTCTTGCTTTCAGTGGCATCTATAGAACCGTGCCTCATATCTGACCATACCCTAATTACAATGACAGTAACCTTTGCACGCCAGAATTCAAAGGCTTGGCTCCTTACTAAGTGATGCTGTAATTACAGAGAAGACAGCAGCTTCCCAGAGGTTGCCAATATGAGGATGTTGGAAACACATACATGTTCAGGAGGACAGCTGGACGTTATTGATTTCTAACTGAAATGTTATTTGATTTTAAGAGATAACATTCTATGGAGGATAGCAACAAATCTGGAGGGCTTCTGGCCTGAACGCTCCAATATAAGACACTGGCAAGATGGTACTTAAACACCCACAAACAGGGGAAATGCTGAAAGGTGATTCAATTGAATTTTGAATTTAATCCCCTTTCATGAATAAACAGCTAGAATTTCACTTTAGTTATCAATTTTCATTACAGAAATCAATTCAACCTTCTTGTAATTCAAATTATATAAAAGTTCAGAAAGAGACAAGGCATCTCACATAAAAGCAGCCACACAATGAGAAGCCAAGCAGCATTGTATAGCAAAAGTTAGAAATAGTTTTATTCAATAACAATTTAAAGCCACTGGAAAAAAACACCTCCATCCAACACCACTTAAAATCATGACAACATTGTCATAAAGAACCTGACCGGGCGCCATGGCACGCATGCACACTGCACAAAACTATAAAAAAATCCCTGGCTCTTGCAACTTCCCAATACTACAGATCTCTTGCCCTATGTTTGGCCCCTCTCATGCTACCCCCCACTGTAATCTATATGAGTCTTGTTAAACAAGGTGTCTGTCTTTAAGCTGGCCATGGATGGTTCAAAGCTCGCCCAGTTCAGCAGGAACCATGTAAGTGCAGGCTGATTGTACCCAAGTTAATCCATCAGTCAACTTGGATTGACTAAAGTACAACCAAGCATGTCGCATTTTTAGGATGTGATTCTTGCCAGCAGCTATAGCTGCTAGCAGAAATCACTATGTTCTCCCAGCAGGGACAGCTTCCAGCACCTCCCCACCGTGAAGACGCAATAGCTCAGTGGGAGGGATTTTACCATCAACACTGGATGATGGTTGAATCAAGCGATTGTGGTTGCAGGAAAGAAAATTGTATCATCTATGGCCGGCATTAGTTGCCTGTAACATTGAACAGGGCCAGTTGGGCTTTATTCATATCAGGGAAGACCATGTTAAAACTAAAAGTGTGAAATCTCCACTGCTGGATGACATTATGTAATGTAGGACCTTTTCTTGTCCACAGATGTAGAAAAGGTTTTTGACAGGGGAATTATGAAGGAGACTTTAGTAGTAATCTGTAAAGAAAACATGTTAGCCAGAATCTTGACTCTAAAGCTATAGCTAAGACAAACAGGCTTTTATCCCAGTTTTACTCAACAGTTATTAGTTTCAACAGAACAAGGAAAGTAAGCCTATTATCACTGCTATTATCATTGCTTTTCCCCAGTTTGGGATAGCTGCTATTTGTAAAATGACCATTCTACCCAAGTCTCTCTACCAATCTGATAGACCTACCCTAAACTTTGTTTAAAAGCCCAAACCATATTTTTAAACTTTATTTGACAAGATAAACTTTTAGGAGACTTGTTACTTTTTCAATGCCAAAAATTAATGGAATGAATCAGCTTGACAAATATCTAGGACAACTTTTGGATGTACCAACTAATTTGGATTGTAGATTGAAACTGTTTTATATACTTAAAAATAAAGTATGATATAAGGTATGATATATACATAAAGAATGATAAGAATGGAACAAAGTAGCTTACATTCCCTCCTCTCACATATCTCATTGCTTTAGAATAGATTTCTAACATTATTTCAAAACAGGCAAGGCTTAAAAGCTTTAAGAATAAAAAAAGTATAGAAAAGAAGAAAATGATACGTGGCACACTGCTGACAACCTTAAAAAGATTATATAATTTATTAAAAATCACATATAAAAATACCAAACTAGCTTTAGGAAGTTGATATAGAAAAGTATCTAAACTTTTCTTTCTTTTTGTTCTTCTTACTTACGTATTTACTAACACAGTGCCTTGCAAAAGTATTTACCCCCCTTGGCTTTTTACTTATTTTGTTATATTACTGCCTTCAGTTCAATTTTTTTTAATCTGAATTTTGTGATGGATCAGAACACAATAGACTAAATTGGTGAAGTAAAATGAGAAAAATATATACATACTATTTTTCAGAAATAAAAAAACTGATAATTGGCATGTGCGTAATTTTTCACCCCCTGTGTCATGAAGCCCATAAAAAGCTCTGGTTCAACCATTTACCTTCAAAAGTCACATAATTAGTGAAATGATGTCCACCTGTGTGTAATCTAAGTGTCACAAGATCTGTCATTACATATACACACCCTTTTGAAGGGTCCCCGAGGCTGCAACACCTAAGCAATAGGCACCACTAACCAAATACTGCCATGAAGACCAAGGAACTCTCCAAACAAGTAAGGGACAATGTTGTTGAGAAGTACAAGTCAGGGTTAGGTTATAAAAAAATATCCAAATCTTTGATGATCCCTAGGAGCACCATCAAATCTATCATAACCAAATGGAAAGCACATGGCACAACAGCAAACCTGCCAAGAGACGGCTGCACACCAAAACTCACAGACCGGGCAAGGAGGGCAATTTTCAGAGAGACAGAACAGAGATCTAAGGTAACCCTGGAGGAGCTGCAATGTTCCACAGCAGAGACTGGAGTATCTGTACATAGGATGACAATAAGCTGTACGCTCCATAGAGTTGGGCTTTATGGCAGAGTGGCCAGAAGAAAGCCATTGCATTCAACAAAAAACAAAATGGCCTGTTTTGAGTTTGCGAAAAGGCATGTGGGAGACTCCCAAAATGTATGGAGGAAGGTGCTCTGGTCTGATGAGACTAAAATTAAACTTTTTGGCCAGCAAAAAAAACGCTATGTCTGGCGCAAACCCAACACATCACATCACCCAAAAAACACCATAGCCACAGTGAAACATGGTAGCAGCAGCATCATGCTGTGGGGATGATTTTCAACAGTCAGGACTGGGAAACTGGTCAGAATTGAGGGAAAGATGGATGGTGCTAAATGTAAGGATATTCTTGAGCAAAACCTGTACCACTCTGTGTGTGATTTGAGGCTAGGATGGAGGTTCACCTTCCAGCAGGACAATGACCTCAAACACACTGCTAAAGCAACACTTGAGTGGTTTTTAGTCAAAGCCCAGAACTCAACCAAACAGAAAATCTTTGATCAGACTTAAAGATTGCTGTACACAAGCGCAAACCATCCAACTTGAAGGAGCTGGAGTAGTTTTGCAAGGAGGAATGAGCAAAAATTCCAGTGGTAAGATGTGGAAAGCTCATAGAGACTTATACAAAGCGACTTGGAGCTGTGATAGCCACAGAAGGTGGCTCTACAAAGTATTGACTTTAGGGGGCCGAATAGTTATGCACATTGACTTTCTGTTATTTTGTCCTATGTGTTTGCTTCACAATAAAAAAAAATCTTTAAAGTTGTGCGCATGTTCTGTAAATTAAATTATGCAAATCCTCAAACAATCCATGTTAATTCCAGGTTGTGAGGCAACAAAACACGAAAAATGCCAAAGGGGGTGAATACTTTTGCGAGGCACTGTATGTGAATTCTGGCCCCTAAGTAATTAACCTTGAATTGCTCTTGTCTTTGTTTATTCTCAAAGTCTAACTCCAGTTGATTATTTGACTTTATTTTACTTTTTAATTTTGGATAGACTGAGACATAGTTAATATTTTGTTAGGCTTTTAATTCTGTCCTTGTCCCCCATTACAGAAAATTTCTTGCACTTGCTGTACAAATTGTAGAGTTTTCCTAGGGATAGGAAGGGACAGACAGCAAAAAAATATTGTCAGAGATTCTAGCTATTCCACACTTAATTTATTTCTAATAAAGAAAAATCTCCCTAATAGAGATACAGACAACAGTAAAAACTCAAGAGGTTCTAAACACTCCTTTTCTGTTCAAAGTTAAAGCGGCTGTAAAGGTTCGCATTTTTTCACCTTAATGCATCCTATGCATTAAGGCGAAAAACACCTTTCAGTGACCGGCCTTCCAGCCCCCCCGTTTTACTCACCTGAGCCCTCGAACTTGTCCCATGGGGACGCGCTCTCTCTCTCTGCCCGGGCTTCTCGGCTCTTGATTTGATAGATTGATAGCAGTGCAGCCATTGGCTCCCGCTGCTGTCAATCAAATCCAATGACGCAGCCACCAGGGGCGGGGCCTAGTCCTGCATTTGGCGTCTATGGATGCCGAATGCTGGACTTGGGAGCACGCCCGCAAAGTAACCTCCCGGGAGAGCGCTTCTCCCAGGAGGTTATCTGATGTGGGGAGGAGCCGCTGAGGGACCCCAGAAGAGCAGGTTCGGGGGCACTCTGTGCAAAACGAGCTGCACAGTGGAGGTAAGTATGACATGTTTGTTACTTTTAAAATAAAAAAACCCGAACCTTTACTGTCCCTTTAAGCTCATCTGGCTGTAGCTGGACTTGAAGTGTCTTTTAAGGCCAAAAAAAGAAATTGGAGTTAAAATCTCTAACTTTCTCAGTTAAGGTTGATGTTGCTAGTGCTGACATTCTATTTCCTTTATTTGCTCAGATTTCAGAGAACTTGAGTACCCCATCAAAATTTGAATTCATGTGGTAAAAGATTTTGGCATAGATTTTGAATTTGATCAACATACATGAATTTGTAGCACTACAAAAAGGCCAAACGTGGGGGAGGAGTCCCTTCTTTGGCAGCCATTTTCCCTGTATATATAGGGAGCTGGAGACAATAGTCAGGTGCAGCAGCCATACAAATTGGGCCTGTGAAGTTATATATGTGGACCGGCCATTAGGATTTTTGCTTGCGGTCATTCAAGGTTAGTTAAACTTGTCTCTCTTTGTGGGAGAATCTGGACATGGTTTCTAGATACCTGTGTTTCCTAAAGGGGATTATCCGTTACGGTGCAATATTTACAGTGTCTTCAAGTATTCATACACCTTGAAATTTTACACACATTTTGTTATGTTACAACCAAAAATGTAAATGTATTTTATTGGGATTTTATGTGATAGACCAACACAAAGTGGAACATAATTGTGAAGTGGAAGAAAATTATAAACGTTTTTCATCATTTTTTTACAAATAAATATGTGAAAAATGTGTTGTGCATTTGTATTCAGCCCCCTTTACTCTGATACCCCTAATTGAAATCTAGTGGAACCAATTGCCTTCAGAAGTCACCTAATTAGTAAAGAGAGTCCACCTGTGTGTAATTTAATCTCAATATAAATACTGCTGTTCTGTGAAGCCATCAGAGGTTTTTTAGAGAACCTTAGTGACCAAACAGCTTAATGAAAGCCAAGGAACACACCAGACAGGTCAGGGATAAAGTTGTGGAGAAGTTTAACCACTTGCCACCCACCATATAGCAGAATGGCGGCGGCAAAGTGGTCTAGTTATCCTGATCGGACGTTTTATGACATGATCAGAATAACACAGCCTGCGTGCACCCACGCCCTGACACACCGCAACTCTGATCGTGGTATGAAGCCTCTGATCGTGGTATGAAGCCTCTGATAGAGGCTGCTTACCACGTGATCAGCTGTGACCAATCACATCTGATCATTGTGTGAACCAGGAAGTGCCGTTAAACGGCTTTTTTCGGATCACGCTGACAGGGAGAGCCAATCGGCAGCTCTCCCAGTCAGAGGGGGGGTCTGTGCTGATAATCAGCACATCGATTATCAGCACAGCCCCCATAAAAAGGTGCCCATGAGCTGCCAATCAGTGCCCAACACCTGCCAGCCTGTCCCCATAATAAATGCATGTCAGTGCCCAAAAAAGTGCCAGTGCCCCATCAGTAATCCCTGTCAGTGCCCCATCAAAGTGCCAATCAGTGCCACTCAATAATGCCTGTCAGTAGATCCTCATCAGTGCTGCCTATCCAGTGTCACCTATCAGTGCCTATCAGTGCCACCTATCGATGCCCATCAGTTTTTGCTTTTTAATTGTTGTTTTTTTTTGTTTATAGCACAAAAATTAAAAACCATAGAGGTGATCAAATACCACCAAAAGAAAGCTCTATTTGTGGGAAGAAAATGATAAAAATTTAGTTTGAGTACAGTGCCTGGTATTGAAGTGGTTAAAGCAGGGTTAGGTTATAAAAAAATATTCCAAGCTTTGAACATTTCACGGAGCACTGTTCAATCCAACATCCGGAAAGAGTGTGGCACAACTGCAAATCTACCAAGACATGACCGTCCACCTAAACTGACAGGCCGGGAAAGGAGAGCAATAATAAGAGAAGCAGCCAAGAGGCCCATGGTAACTCTGGAGGAGTTGCAGAGATCCACAGCTTAGGTAGAAGAATCTGTCCACATGACAACTATTAGTCGTGCACTCCACAGATCTGGACTTTATGGAAGAGTAGCAAGAAGAAAGCCATTGTTGAAAGAAAGCCATAAGACGTCCCATTTGCAGTTTGCGAGAAGCCATGTAGGGGACACAGAAAACATGTAGAAGAAGGTGCTCTGGTCAGATGAGAACAAAATTGAACTTTTTGGCCTAAAAGAAAAATGCTATGTGTGGCGGAAAACTAACACTGCACATCACCCTGAACACACCATCCCCATCGTGAAACATGGTGGTGGCAGCATCATGTTGTGGGGATGCTTTTCTTCAGCAGGGACAGGGAAGAAGGTCAGAGTTGACGGGAAGACGGATGGAGCCAAATACAGGGCAATCTTAGAAGAAAACCTGTTAGTGTCTGCAAAAGACTTGAGACTAGGGCGGAGGGATGTTCACCTTCCAGCAGGACAACAACCCTAAACATACAGCCAGAGCTACAATGGAATGGTTTAGATCAAAGCATATTCATGTGTTAGAATAGCCCAGTCAAATTTCAGACCTAAATCCAATTGAGAATCTGTGGCAAGACTTGAAAATTGCTGTTCACAGACACTCTCCATTCAATCTGACAGAGCTTGAGCTATTTTTCACAGAAGAATGGGCAAAAATGTCACTCTCTAGATGTGCAAAGCTGGTAAAGACATCCCCAAAAAGACTTGCAGCTGTAATTGCAGTGAAAGGTGGTTCTACAAAGTATTGACTCAGGGGGGGCTGAATACAAATGCACGCCACATTTTTCACATATTTATTTGTAAAAAATGTCAAACCATTAATCATTTTCCTTCCATTTCACAAATATGTTCCACTTTGTGTTGGTCTGTCACATAAAATCCCAATAAAACACATTTACATTTTTTGGTTGTAACATGACAAAATGTGGAAAATTTGAAGGGGTATGAATACTTTTTCAAGGCACTGTATGTGCCATACTTATGATTCTCTATACCATCTGGCCCAGTACAGTTTTGAAACTTGTTACTCATTCTGCATGTATATATGTTGTATATATACTTTTGGGCTATATTTGTATGGGTCAAGTGCATTGCTATCCTATTGGGAATATAGTTGACATTTACTACTTAGTACTTGAAGTTTTTACATTGATTTTAACAATTTTTGGATTGTGAATAAACTTTGTATTTTTATAGAAAAATCTAGTACTTACCGCCTTTATTTTTGGGGTTATATGTGGCAACCTATTTGCCAAAAACCTTTTTGGTTTTGGTATCTATTGGATGTGGTGCCATGGAACAACAAAGAAGCAGTATTTCAACAAATGGGCTGTCGGAAAAGGTATGTGTATTTCCTTTTCTTATATTGGTATGCATTTATTTAAAACATTTTAAAGCAAACCTGTGCTTTGGCCATTTAATGCACAGGTAGTGCTAAATACTGTAACTGGCATTTTTAGAAGCAGAACTCAGCAATGGCAGCCTCCAGGTTTTTCTCATGTGCAAAAAAGTTCCTCTAAAGTGGGACTTTAATGGATCATGGAACAAAAAATGATTCTTACAAAATAGAAAATTTATTATTGCATAAATATTAGTATTACAGAATATGTGATATATGATAAAAAGAAACACATGGTGAAAAGGAACAACATGGGGCAAAAACCTGGAATAACCCAATTCCAATAGGGCGTACACACGGTCGGACTTTGTTCGGACATTCCGACAACAAAATCCTAGGATTTTTTCCGACGGATGTTGGCTCAAACTTGTCTTGCATACACATGGTCACACAAAGTTGTCAGAAAATCTGATCGTTCTAAACGCGGTGACGTAAAACACGTACGTCGGGACTATAAACGGGGCAGTGGCCAATAGCTTTCATCTCTTTATTTATTCTGAGCATGCATGGCACTTTGTCGGTCGGATTTGTGTACACACGATCGGAATTTCCGACAACGGATTTTGTTGTCGGAAAATTTTATATCCTGCTCTCAAACTTTGTGCGTCGGAAATTCCGATGGAAAATGTGTGATGGAGCCCACACATGGTCGGAATTTCCGACAACAAGGTCCTATCACACATTTTCCGTCGGAAAATCCGACCGTGTGTACGGGGTATTAGAGGGACAGAGGAAATCCAATGCATTTCAACAGATAGAGTAGAAGTCTTCTTCAGGGACAATGGGCTGAAGAATTCCAGATATGTGTAATTAATCTACAATGGTAGTATAAGCATAACTACAAACATGAAACATGCCACAAAGTACATACATATGTCACATACATGAGGTTTTTCTCATGAGCATGCTCACACTTGCTTTTAACATTTCTAAAGTTGATCAGTATCCCCTGAATAATTCAATAACTAGAGAATATCCCTCAAGCTAACATTGTTTTACAATCGCAGCTTCTGTTAAAATAGAAAAAAAATATATATTGGGCTCAGGTATATAAAAAAATGCAGTAAAAGTCTTTGTTGTACTTTATATGATGCTATTTGAAATGTCTCCACTCTGTTCTTTATTGGCTTGTTCACTTTGTGACTGTTATTTATGGCACCTTCACACTGGCTACACCTGCCACTTTTCCTACACCACTCAGAGACATTTTCCTGCTGTTCAACTTTTGACTTCTCCCAAGCAGCAATTGGGGGTCTTCGAAGTGAGAGGATGTAACAGCTTCAGGTCTCAGGAACACGCAGCTGAAATTACCAGCAACAATAGATTAGTGCTTCCAAATACGATGCAGCTGGCAGGAGAGACAACTGGCTGCATTTATACCTCGCTAGAGCATGCTCAGTTATTTAAATAGCTTTTAGCATTATACTGCTAACTTACTGAGATGTTTAGCCAGAAATCATTTGCTGTTTCTGTGCCAGTAATGTACTTGAGGTAAGAGGCAAAATAACAGGAAAATAAGCAGTATATATTTATTTTAAAATTCTTCTACTTCCAAGCTGTCTGTGTTCGTGGCAGATTACACCTCTAAAGCTTCTTTGTTCTGCAAGGATCCCTGAAAGCCTCTGTAATCTAGAACAGTGGTTCTCAACCATGTCCTCAAGTACCCCCAACAGGCCATGTTTGCAGGGTTTCCTTTATCTTGCACAGGTGATTTAAAGGGGTTGTAAACCTTCATGTTTTTTCACCTTAATGCATTCTATGCATTAAGGTGAAAAAACACCTGGCCACGACTGGCCCCCCAGCCCTCCCGTTTTACTTAACTGAGCCAGGGCTGGACTGGCCTACTGGGATACCAGGAAATTTCCCGGTAGGCCAGCTGCCCTGGGGCTGCTTTGAGCGGTGGCTGCAGTGCTCCCCTCCCTCCCTCTGTCCTCCGGCTCCTCCTCTTGTATGGCACAGAGCTGGGTCTATGTGTGTAGAGCGACTCTGTAACAAGGTCCCGCCCCCCTAGACCGACTCATGTGATAGAATTCTAGATGGAAAACTGATTGAATTAGTGTTCCGCCTATGACACTAGCTGGTCTAAGGGGGCAGGACCTTGTTACAGCGCCGACTTACACACACAGTCCCAGCTCCATCCGTGCCATACATCGGCCACTGTGTGTGATCCAGGAAATGGTGAAGCTGCAATTGGTAGGCACAGAGGCAGCAATGGTTGGAACACAGAGGCTGCAATGGTGGGCACACAGAGGCTGCAATGGCTGGCACACTGAGGCTGCAATGGCTGGCACAAAGAGGCTGCAATTGTGGGCATCCAGAGGCTGCAATGGCTGGCACACAGAGGCTGTAATGGTGGGCACACAGAGGCTGCAATGGCGGGCACACAGAGGCTGCAATGGTGGGCACACAGAGGCTGCAATGGCTGGCACACAGAGGCTGCAATGGTGGGCACACAGAGGCTGCAATGGCTGGCACACAGAGGCTGCAATGGTGGGCATACAGAGGCTGCAATGGTGGGCACACAGAGGCTGCAATGGCTGGCACACAGGGGCTGCAATGGTGGGCACACAGAGGCTGCAATGGTGGGCACACAGAGGCAGCATTGGTGGGCATGGTGAGGCTGCATTGGTGGGCACAGTGAGACTGCATTGATAGGCACAGCAAGGCTGCATTGATGGGCACAGCGAGGCTGCAATTATGGGCACAGTGAGGCTGCAATTATGGGCACAGTGAGTCTGCAATGATGGACACAGTGAGGCTGCATTGATGGACACCAAAAAGCTGCATTTGATGGGCACAGTGAGGCTGAAATGATGGGCACAGTGAGGCTGAAATGATGGGCACATTGAGGCTGCATTGATGGGCACAATGAGGCTGCATTTGATGGGCACTGATGAGGCTGCATTGATCTCTTGTACCATGTCTGCAGTCTCTGACCATCTTTAGTATGATGTCCTCAGTCTCTAACGATCTCCTGTACCATGCACGCAGCCTCTGACACCTACTGTATCATGTCTGCAGCCTCTGACATCTACTGTATCATGCTTGCAGGCTCTGACCATCTCTTGTATCATGTCCGCAACTTCTGACCATCTCTTGTATCCTGTCTCTAGCCATCTCTTGTATCATGTCCTCAGTCTCTAACCAACTCTTGTATCATGTCCTCAGTCTCTAGCCATATCGTGTATCAAGTCCTCAGTCTCTAGCCATCTCTTGTGTCATGTCCTCAGTCTCTAGCCATCTCTTGTATCATGTCCTCAGTCTCTAACCATCTCTTGTACCATGTTCGCAACCTCTGACCATCTCTTGTCTTATATCATGTCTGCCCCCAGGAGAGCAGGTTCGGGGCCACTCTGTGCAAAACGAGCTGCACAGTGGAGGTAAGTATGATATGCCTGTTATTTTATTTTTATTTTTTGTAAACAAACCCTTACAATCATTTTAAGCCCTGGTTCACATTGATGCTACTTTGAAATCACGCTACTCGATTTCAAAGTGGCAAGGTCAGCGCAATTTCAGATGCTACTTGATAGACATCTATGTGGCTTCATGCACAGATGTCTATTGAAGTCACACCTGAAATCGGCAAAAGTAGTGCAGGAACTACCTTTGCAATTCTCTGCAGCGCCGCAAAATCGGTGGAGCACCAATTGGAACAGTGCCATTGCCGCCAATAGGCTGCGACTTGTCATGCGAACCTAGGCTAAATCAGAGTCAATGGCTTGGTATTTTGGACAGCTATTTTATCTAAGAGAAATTCCCAAAACATGGCCTGTTGGGGGTACCACTGATGGGTTGAGAACCACTGATCTAGAAGACTAGGATATATATATATATATATATATATATATATATATATATATATATATATATATATATACCTATAGATATACATATATATAGATAGATAGATAGATAGATAGATAGATAGATAGATAGATAGATAGATAGATAGATAGATAGATAGATAGATAGATAGATAGATAGATAGATAGATAGGTAGATAGATGTAAAACTTAAAATGAGCAGTGTTAAAGGGGAAGTAGTCTGTTTTCAGTGGACAGCGGCCTTTCGACTGACATCACTCAGCAAGTCCAGGCTCTTGATCAATCCCGACTTTAATCCTGAACCCAAAAAGTCTGTATCTGTGTACAGCTTTACGCAAGTAGCGGCATAAACCTGTGTACTCATTATTTTGGCCAGCTGTATGCAGCAACTGTGCCTCCCAGGTGCAGAAACATGCCTGCAATTTACATTAGATACCCAAAAGCGTGTGTGCGCATGAGGCCTAAACGATATCAGCAGTGCCGGGATAAGGTCATCTGGTGCCCAGGGTGACGATGGCAAACTGTGCCCCCCCATGTTGTCTCCCAACATTTGGCCCATGTGTACCCGGCTTAACTGACACTTTTTGGGAACTGACTAACTACCACATTACCAGTGACAGTGATACAGTGGTCAATGCTAATAATATGCACTATCACTTTACTAATGACAGTGGCTGGGAAGGGGTTAACATCTAAGGACAATCAAGGGGCTAATTGTGTGCCTAACAATGTGTAATGTGTGCTGCTTTTTACTACAGATCGGTTTGTTTATTTTCCCTGCTTTGCAGGGAAAAGAAGAAAAAAGCGACCATTCCCTCTGTAAGGCTGGGTTCATACTGCTGCGATGTCAGACATTACATGTGATTCACACCACACTGCTGTGCAAATCAAATGCGATGTCTGTGCGATGCAAATTCAGCCATACGTATTGTATCGCTGAATTTGCATTGCATTCGGACCAAGGTCGTGCAGGACCCTTTTTCCGTCCACACCAGAATCGGATCGCATAGGTTTTCACACCCATGCAATCCAATTCATGTCTGAACTGACAGTTCGCACTGCGATATGTAAACTGATCTGAGGGTGTCATTAACTTTCTATTGACACCCGCAGCGGTTCGATAGGGCAGTTTGAACGGCCTGCGAGTTATATGCGATGTGGGAACCCGTACTGGATTTGCATGGGTTCTCGCACCGCAGCACTGTGAACCGAGCCTAAAGAGCCCTGTATTGATTGTCAACACAGGGCTCTGGGCTGTGATTTCACATAGTCAATCATCAGGTTTCGGGCAAGAATCATTGGCTGGGATCTGCTGACAGTCTCCTGCTGTGTCAAATCACAGGGGAGTAGGTGAATGGGGACAGACATGCACCCGAAATCCTAAAACAGGCAGCGACGTATGCCTGTAGCTGCCCCCCTGTCGCAGTATGTGTATTGTGCCGGGTCGGCAAGTCGTTAATTACCAATGGTATTTGTAATATGCAGAATGAGGGGGTTAATGTATTGCCACTCATCACTGATCCATTAGTGATCAGTGGCGGTTAATTAACCCCCTTATGCTGCATATTACAGAAATACCATTGGTAATTAACCTCCCCTCAGTGGAGTGGGTTTCTTCTTTTGGGCCGGTCAGAGAATGCAGATAT
Organism: Lithobates clamitans; assembly: GCA_037952925.1. NCBI lineage: Eukaryota > Metazoa > Chordata > Amphibia > Anura > Ranidae > Lithobates > Lithobates clamitans. The sequence goes on along the minus strand of JBBGZY010000889.1, from coordinate 2,478,374 downwards.
ACTACAGGAGACCATCAGAGAATGCGAATACACTACAGGAGATGGTCAGAGAATGCGGATATACTACAGGAGACGGTCAGAGACTGCAGACATTGTACAGGAGATGGTCAGAGACTGCAAACATAGTACAGGAGATGGTCAGAGACTGCAAACATAGTACAGGAGATGGTCAGAGACTGACGGCATACTACAAGAGAAGGTCAGAGAATGCAAATATACTACAGGAGACAGTCAGAGACTGCCGGCATATACAGGAGATGGTCAGGGACTGCAGACAATACAAGAGACAGTCAGAGAATGCGGATATAGTACAGGAGACGGCCAGAGACTGCCGGCATACTACAGGAGATGGTCAGAGAATGCGGATATACTGCAGGAGACAGTCAGAGACTGCCGGCATACTACATGAGATGGTCATAGACTGCAGACACAGTCTAGGAGATGGTCAGAGACTGCAGACATACTACAGGAGATGATCAGAGACTGCAGACATACTACAGTAGATGGGTCAGAGACGATCAGAGACTGCCAACATAGAACAGGAGATGGTCAGAGACTGCAGACATAGTATAGGAGATGATCAGAGATTGCAGACATAGTACAGGAGACGGTTAGAGACAGGGAACATCTATGACCAGGTGGGGGGACTCAGATGGAGGGTATGTGATCAGGTGGGGGGGTCTATGATCAGATGGGGGGTTATGACCAGGTGGGGGGTAGATGACCAGGTGTGTTGGTATACGACCAGGTGGGGGGTGTATAACCAGGTGGGGGAGTATATGACCAGGTGGGATTTTTTTTGACCATGTGGGAGTATATGACCAGGTAAGGGAGGTATATGACCTGGTGGGGGTGTATATGACCAGGTGGGGGGGTATATGACCAGGCAGGGTGGGTATATAACCAGGAGGGGGTTATATGACCAGGTGGGGGGTAATATGACCAGGTGGGGGGGGGCTTATGACCAGGTGGGGGGTATATGATCAGGTGGGGGGGTTTATGATCAGGTGGGTATATACAGTTGTTCTCATAAGTTTACATATCCTGGCAGGATTTATGATTTCTTGGCCTTTTTTCAGAGAATATGAATGATAACACAAAAACATTTTTCACTCATGGTTAGTGTTTGGCTGAAGCCATTTATTATCAATCAACTGTGTTTACTGTTTTTAAATCATAATGAGAAAATAAACTACCCAAATGACCCTGATCAAAAGTTTACATACCCTGGTGATTTTGGCCTGATAACATGCACACAAGTTTATACAAAGGGGTTGGAATGGCTATTAAAGGTTATCAGTTTGCTTGTAATTAGTGTGTGTGTGTATAAAAGGTCTATGCGTTTCTGGACTCCTGATAGACCCTTGCTTCTTTCATCCAGTGCTGCACTGACGTTTCTGGTTTCTGAGTTATGGGGAAAGCAAAAGAATTGTCAAAGGATCTGTGGGAAAAGGTAGTTGAACTGTATAAAACAGGAAAGGGATATAAAAAGATATCCAAGGAATCGAGAATCAGCAATGATCAAACTCTAATCAAGAAGTGGAAAATGATGGGTTCTGCTGAAATCAAATCTAATGCCGCGTACACACGGTCGGACTTTTCATCTACAAAAGTCCGACAGCCTGTCCGACAGACTTTCGGCGGACTTTCGGCGGACTTGCGGCGGACTTGCGGCAGACTTTCTAACGAACAGACTTGCCTACACACGACCACACAAAAGTCCGACGGATTCGTACGTGATGACGTACACCGGACTAAAATAAGGAAGTTGATAGCCAGTAGCCAATAGCTGCCCTAGCGTGGGTTTTTGTCCGTAGGACTAGCATACAGACGAGCGGACTTCGGGGTCCGTCGTAGTTACGACGTAAAGATTTGAAGCATGTTTCAAATCTAAAGTACGTCAGATTTGAGTCTAAAAAAGTACGTTGAAAGTCCGGAGAAGCCCACACACGATCGGATTACCAGCCAGCTTTAGTCCGTCAGCGTCCGTTGGACTTTTGTAGATGAAAAGTCCGACCGTGTGTACGCGGCAATAGTCAGGTAGACCAACTAAAATTTCAGCCACAACTGCCAGGAAAATAGTTTGGGATGCAAAGAAAAACCCACAAAAAACTTTAGGTGAAATACAGGACTCTCTGAAAGCATGTGGTGTGGCTGTTTCAAGTTGCACAATAAGGAGGCACTTGACAAAAGATGGGCTGCATGATCGAGTCGCCAGAAGAAAGCCATTACTACCCAAATGCCACAAAGTATTCCGCTTACAATACGCCAAACAGCACAGAGACAAGCCTCAAACCTTCTGGCACAAAGTCATTTGGAGTCATAGACCAAAATTGGCCACAACCATAAATGCTACAACAAGGTCTATGATGAAAGGTACACCATTCCTACTGTGAAACACAGAGGTGGATCGCTGATGTTTTGGGGATGTGTGAGCTACAAAGGCTCAGGAAATTTGGTCAAAATTGTTGGCAAGATGAATGCAGTATGTAATAAAAAAATACTGGAGGAACATTTGCATTCATCAGCCATTAAGCTGAGCTTGGGATGTACTTGGACATTCCAACATGACAATGATCCAAAACACAAGGCCAAGTCGACCTGTCATTGGTTACAGCAGAATAAAGTGAAGGATCTGGAGTGGCCATCTCAGTCTCCTGACCTCAATATCATTGAGCCACTCTGGGGAGATCTTAAACGTGCAGTTTGATGCAAGACAGCCAGTGGCGGAACTTTCAGGGTCGCAGCAGTCGCACTTGCGACTGGGCTCTGGCGTTCTGCAGCTGTGAGGGGGCCCCAAGACCCGGTATCTCCCCCTGCATCTCTGGTGTCCATTTTTTAGTATGCAGTGGGGGAGGTGGGAGGCGGCGATCGACAGCTGTATGGATCTCCCTGGGGCTTGTAGTTCTCTCTTCCAATGTATACAGTGGAGAGGGGAGGGGTCTCTGACCCGGGCACGCAAGAGTGTAAAAGCAGAGCGACTTACTGAAGAGTGAAGCCGAGACATGCAGAGGCCCCTCCCCTCTTCACTGTATACATTCAGAGAGAGAACTACAAGCCCCAGGGAGATCCCACGACCCGTGGACCCCATACAGCTGTTGATCGCTGCCTCCCACATCCCCCCAGGTGGTGGGTTCAGAGATGTGCTGGGTTTGGAGGTGCACAGACAGCGAAGACCAGCCAGAAACACGGGGAACCTCTGGAAAGAGGGGGGCGGCTGTCTGTAGACCCTGATGTAGGGAAGGGGCTGTCTGGAGACCCTGAAGTAAGGGGGACCCTCTGGGGGCCCTGATGTAAGGGGGGCTCTCTGGAGACCCTGATGTAAGTGGAGGCTGTCCGGGGACCCTGATGTAAGGGGAGGCTGTCTGGAGACCCTGATATAAGGAGAGGCTCTCTGGGGACCCTGATGTAAGGGGAGGCTCTCTGGGGACCCTGATGTAAGGAGGGGCTCTCTGGGGACTCTGATGTAAAGGAGAGGCTCTCTAGGGACCCGGATGTAAAGGGAAGGCTCTCTGGGGACCCTGATATAAGGAGGGGGGCTTTGGGGATCCTAATGTAAGTAGGGAGGCTCTCTGAGGACATTGGTTTGTAATGAGGGGGCTCTGGGGACCCTGATGTAAGAGGGGATCCACACTCAGATATGTAACAATATATATATATAAAAAAAAAAAAAATATATATATATATATATATATATATATATATATATATATATATATATACTAGGGTTGTCCCGATACCACTTTTTTTAGGACCGAGTACAAGTACCGATACTTTTTTTCAAGTACTCGCCGATACCGATTACCGATACTTTTTTTTAATGTCACGTGACAGTGTTTTTTTGGGTTTCTTTAAACAATGCTTTCTTTTTTTTCGGGGGGGGGGGGGCGGTGAACGTTGTCTGTGTGTTTTTTTTTTTTATGTACAATTTTTATTTTTTACAATATTTTTTTTATTCTTTATTGCAATATGTGTTTTTTTTGTTTTTGTTTTTTTTAATCAGCCCTGTTGGTAGGGCTTTGGTGAGATATCAGTGGTCTTAACAGACCTCTGATATCTCCCCCTTGAGATAGAGAAAGAGACAGAGGATAGAGATTGCCCAGTCCCTTTCTCTGCAGCCTCAGCTGCATTGAAAATGAATGGAAATTAGACAGCGGCTCCTCTCCATTCATAAACTGAGACATCGTTATCACATGAGATTACAATGTTTCAGTTATGTGAATGGACAGAGTCAGATGCAGTGACAGTCAGCGGTGATCGCGTGTAGGGGAGTTACAAGCACCGATCACCGCTGTATGTCACTAAAGCCGCTGAAAGCCACGGGGGGAGAAGCTTGTAACTCCCCCACGCACCGATCACCGCTGACACTCCAGGTATCGGGGGAAGCATCGGGAGCATTTGCCCGAGTACAAGTACTTGGGCAAATGCTCGGTATCGGTATATGTATATTATATACATGTGTATGCCCGGGCAAGCTTATGACTTTCTTTACTTTGCTGCTATGGGCTCTATCCCGAGATCTTTTGTAGACCTAGCAATGCCCCTGGTGGGGGCCCTTCATGGTTTCTTTCACGGGGGGCCCTGAAGATTCTAGTTACGCCTCTGAAGACAGCCCAAGAATTTACAGGAACTGGAGGCCAAGAGGAATGGGCAGCTTTACCATCTGAGAAGATAAAGAGCCTCATCCACAAATACCACAAAAGACTTCAAGCTGTCATTGATGTTAAAGGGGACAATACACGGTATTAAGAACTGGGGTATGTAAACTTTTGATCAGGGTCATTTGGGTAGTTTCTGTTGCCATTATGATTTTAAAAGAGTAAACCCAATTGATTGATAGGGATGAGCCGAACACCCCCCTGTTCGGTTCGCAGCAGAACATGCGAACAGGCAAGGCATTTTTGCGAACACCGTTAAAGTCTATGGGGCACGAATGTGAAAAATCAAAAGTGCTAATTTTAAAGGCTTATATGCAAGCTATTGCCATGAAAAGTGTTTGGGGACCCGGGTCCTGCCCCAGGGAACATGTATCAATGCAAAATAAAATTCTAAAAATGGCCATTTTTTTTCGGGAGAAGTGATTTTAATAATGCCTAAAGTGAAACAATAAAAATGAAATATTCTTTTAAATATCGTGCCTGGGGGTGTCCTTTGTATGCGTGTAAAGTAGCGCATCTTTCCCATGTTTATAACAGTGCCACACCAAAATGACATTTCTAAAGGAAAAAATTTAAAACTGCTCGTGGCTGTAATGTTTCGTCAGATCCCGGCAATATAGATAAAAATACCAAAAAAAATGGAGTGGATGTCACCCCCAAAATCCATACCAGGCCCTTCAGGTCTGGTATGGATATTAAGGGAAACCCCACACCCAAATTTTTTTTTAAATGGCATGGGGGTGCCCCAGGCACTATATACTCTGAACAGCAGTATATAAACTATACGGTCTGCAGTATATACTCTGTAGAAAATTGGGCCTTAGGTGTTGGTGGTACCAGAACACTGTTACTCTTGTTGGGCACAGGAACGGGCCCTGCTGTGAAATATTATATAAAAAATTGTAATTACATGCCCCTGTTAAACAGGGGCAGAAAAATTGGGCCTTGGGCAGTAGTAGTGGTGCCACAACACTGTAAACCCTCACAGTTACTCTTGTTGGGCACAGGAATGGGCCCTGCTGTGAAATATTAGATCAAAAATTGTAATTACATGCCCCTGTTAAACAGCAGAAAAATTGGGCCTTGGGTAGTGGTGGTGCCCTAAACCAAAAATATTGTTGGAAACTAGCATCTTCAAGATTGAGGAGAAATAGGATAATCAGCATAGGCAGGCATCCCACATCCATAGCAAGTTCAATCATATACATAAGCATCAGGTGCTTGATAGCTGCTGATCCAAGACTGATTCATTTTTATGAATGTGAGCGTATCAACGGAGTCTGTGGACAGGTGCACTCTTTGATCCATTACAAACCCTCCAGCAGCACTGAATGTGCGTTCAGAAAGCACGTTGGATGCTGGACAGGCCAGTAGCGCAATTGCATATTGAGTAAGTTCTGGCCAGAGGTCCATCCTAAAGACCCAGTAACCCAGTGGATGCTCTGTTGGAAAGGTCTCCAAGTCTGCTCTTGCCCCTAGATATTTCTGCACAATGTAAAGCAGACGCTGGCGATGGTTGCTTGAACCAATCAGACCTTGGTGCTGACGACTGAAAATTTTTTAAAGGCTTCGGTCAGCCGGCCACCTTCGTCACCGCTTTTCCTCTGAACGAAGCCTCAGCAACACATTGTTCAGCACCAGGTAATGAAAACCTCCCAGGGTTTGGAAATGCGTTGCACTAACCTTTCTACAAGGCCTACCGAAGATGTTTTATCCTCTGCTTCCTCTGCGAAGGCACGATGAGTTCTGCAACCTTACCCTTTTAACGTGGATCAAGAAGGGTTGCCAACCAGTAATGATCCCTCTCCTTGATACCACAAATCCTAGGGTCCTTTCTTAGGCTTTGCAGAATCGGGGAGGACATGTAGCATAAGTTTGCAGAGGCATTCGATTCTGAGTCCTCTGGGTCACTAAGGATCACATGATCCGTAACTACTTCCTCCCAGCCAGGTACAACTCATTGGGTTTAAGGGGGCTGAAAACCATTCCTTGAAGACTGCTGCTGAGTGTTATCCTCTACATCCATGCTGACACAATCCTGATCCCCTTCCTTCTCCTCCTCTTCTTCTTCCTGTGTGTTTGGCGGGCCTGCGGGAATGCTATGTGGAGTCCTAAGTCCTAAGTCCTGGAGTCCTAAGTCCTCCTCTTCCTCCCGCTGTTCTGCTTCAAGTGCCCTGTCCATGATTTCATGAAGCGTGTGCTCCAACAGGAAGACTGGAGAGACAGTGTCACTGATATATGCATTGTCGCTGCTCACCATCCTTGTGGCCTTCTCAAATGGTGACAGGACAGTGCATGCATCCTTGATCAGTAGCCACTGGCATGGCGAAAAGAAGCCAAGCTCCCCTGACCTTGTCCTGGTGCCATACTCGCACAGGTACTCATTGATGGCCCTCTGCTGCATGTGCAGCCGCTGCAGCATTGCCAAGGTTGAGTTCCACCTGGTGGGCATGTCACAAATGAGGCAGTTGGTGGACAGATTGCATTCCCTTTGAATGTCAGCCAGCTGAGCACTGGCATTGTGTGACCGGCGGAAATGACCACAGACTTTTCTGGACTGCCTCAGGAGATCCTGGAAGCCGTGGCGAAAAGAAGCCAAGCTCCCCTGACCTTGTCCTGGTGCCATACTCGCACAGGTACTCATTGATGGCCCTCTGCTGCATGTGCAGCCGCTGCAGCATTGCCAAGGTTGAGTTCCACCTGGTGGGCATGTCACAAATGAGGCAGTTGGTGGACAGATTGCATTCCCTTTGAATGTCAGCCAGCTGAGCACTGGCATTGTGTGACCGGCGGAAATGACCACAGACTTTTCTGGACTGCCTCAGGAGATCCTGGAAGCCTGGGTACCTAGTCAAGAACTGCTGCAACACTAAATTCAGGAAGTGTGCCAAACATGGAACATGGGTCAAGTGTCCCTGTCGGAGGGCAGAGAGAAGGTTGGTACCATTGTCACATACATTCCTGGATCAAGCTGGCATGCTGTTAACCACCTCTGAGCCTACCCCTGCAGAGCTGACAAAATCTCTGTCCCAGTGTGGCTCCTGTACCCTCGGCCGACCAACTCAAGCATGGCATGGCATCTTTTACCAAGACTGCTTGCGTAGCCCCTTGAACGCTTACGGAGCACCGCTGGTTCAGAGGAAAAATCTGCAGAATAGGCCATAGAGGAAGAAGAAGAGGAGGGGTGGAGGAGAGTGCTGTGGCAGAATCACCACTAGCATTTTGGAGGCGTGGTGGTGGAACAAACTCCAACAACACTGAACCCTGTCCTGCATCCTTCCCAGCTACCAGCAAAGTGACCCAGTGCACTGTGAAGGAATGGTAATGTCCCTGCCCATGCCTGCTGGACAATGAGTCAGCGGTAATATGAACCTTACTGCTCACTGCCCTGTCCAACAAGGCCAAAACATTGCCTTCTACATGCTGGTAGAGAGCCAGAATGGCCTTCCGTAAAAAAAGAAATGGCGTTTTGGAACCTGCCTTTGAGGTACAGCACATTCCACAAATTCACGAAAGGAGGCAGAGTCTACCAGCTGAAATGGCAGCAGTTGCAGTGCTAGCAATTTTGCCAAGCTAGCATTTAGATGCCGAGCATGTAGATGGCTGGGCCGAATTTCTTTTTAGGGTTCAGCAACTAGGTTAGGCAAATTTGCCTGCTAATATCAGATGGTGTTGTACTGCTAACAGATTGGCTGCAAGTACTTGGGACACCTTTTGCTATCTCTCATTCCTCTCAGTGCAGGTTTTTGAGAGGACTGGAGGTATAGTAGGGTTGGAGATCCCAGATGAGGAGCAAGGAGAAGTCAGCCTTTTTCTTTGATGTGGGTCTTTTAAGTGCAGTTGCCAACGGACTGCATGGCAGGTCATCATATGTCTGGTCAAGCATGTATTGCCCAAGCGGCTGCTGTTCTGGCTGCGCTTGATCCGCTTGTGACATAGGTTGCAAACAGCAACAGTACAATCTTCTGCACACGTCTCAAAAAAGGCCTACACCAAGGAACTTTTAAAAGTCAGCGGGGAGTCAGCAGCGCCCTGCACCTGTGGAGCTCTGCGATGTGATGCAATAGGGTGGCTGCCCTTAAGCTGACCCTAGAGGAAATTCTGCCTCATTGGAGTTGTGCCTCCTCCTCTCTTCTCTCAGGCATCCAAGTACAGTCAGTGACCTCATCATCCCCTCCCTCCTTGTCACTGGAGCAAACTTGGCAGTCTGCTGCAGCTGGGGGAACATGACTGCTAGTTTCTTGTCCTTCTGTGGGACCCCCTCTTTCTAGGCTCAGGTTATTCCCTTCCTCAACCTGGCAATCAACATCTGAGCCTTTAAATCGCTGAGCATCTTCCAGCAGCATGTACCCGAAACTGTAGTTGAATAATTTTGGGGACTCCTCCGTGCATGGTGGTGGGGCTACACGAGAAGTGACTGTGGACAAAGAGCCGGTGGAATAGGCTGCTTTGGCAGCTGCGTTGGAAGGCAAACTACTCTGAGCCTGGGTGACAGAGGATGAGGAGGGCTTTGTTATCCACTCCAACTCTTCTGCATGTTCTGGCTCAATAACAGGGCCAGCAGGAGAAAAAAAAGGACAAGCGTGCCCCACAGCCACCTGCAGAGGATGCACCATGTCCACGACCAGCACTGTTGACTGTAGACAGGGGCTGCTTGCCCTCTTTTAGTGGCCTGTGAGTGTCTGCCTCTCCTTGGTGGCCTTCCGGACATGATGTATTTCTTGTACTGTACACACTGTAATAGACACTGTGTACCCCGCCTGAAGTGTATTAGAAACAGTACACCAAAGAATGCGCTGTAGATATAGGCTACACTGGATGCAGAGTATATATATACAGTGTGTGTAGAGTGTGTGTGTGTGTGTGTATATAGTTAACTAACTGATCAACCTGCCTGCTTAATCTAGCTCAAGCTATCTCTGTCCACACCAACAACACTACACACGGCCACTCTGTAAGCAGCCTTATATAGTGTAGAGCCATATAAGGCTGCACCCCCTTCCTCCAGTAAATTTTGCCGCCCAGGGCATTTGTCCCTTACCCCCCCCCCCCCCCGCCCATACTGGCTCTGAATATCAGTCTCCAAGAAAAGAACACTTACAACGGTTGACTAATTATATAAAGTAACATGATTTTATCAAGACAGTCGGTGTCCAGGGTAATGTTAAAATGTAATACTTAATCGGTTCCCGACCGGCGCACGCCGATGTACGTCGGCAGAATGGCACGGCTGGGTAAATAGGCTTACCGTATGTCCCTTTAAATTTGCCGCCGTGTCATTGCGTGTGCGCCGCCGGCCGGGAGCTCCGTGAGTCGTGTTGCGGGTCCCGCGGACTCAATCGCTGCGGGGATACCCGCAATCGCCTCACAGAGAGGACGGACGGGAAGATGCTAATGTAAACAAGCATCTCCCTGTTCTGCCTAGTGACAGTGTCACTGATCTCTGCTCCCTGTGATCGGGAGCAGAAATCAGTGACGTGTCACACGTAGCCACGCCCCCCCACAGTTAGAAACATTCTCCAGGACATATTTAACCCCTTCCTAGGCCTCTAGTGGTTAACCCCTTCACTGCCAGTGTCATTTACACAGGAATCGGTGCATTTTCATAGCACTGATTGCTGTATAAATGACAATGATCCCAAAAATGTGTCAAAAATGTCCGATGTGTCTGCCATAATGTCGCAGTCACGATGAAAATCACTGATCGCCGCCATTACTAGTAAAAAAAAATAATAATAAAAATGCCATAAAACTATCCCCTATTTTGTAAATGCTATAACTTTTGCGCAAACCAATCAATGAATGCTTATTGCGATTTTTTTTTATCAAAAATATGTAGAAGAATACGTATCGACCTAAACTGAGGGAAAAAAAAAAATTTTGAATATTTTTTGGGGATATTTATTATAGCAAAAAGTAAAAAATAACGCGTTTTTTTTTAAAAAAAATTGTCGCTATTTTTTTGTTTATAGAGCAAAAAAAAATAATAAAACGCAGAGGCGATCAAATACCACCAAAAGAAAGCTCTATTTGTGGGGAAAAAGGACGTCAATTTTGTTTGGGAGCCACGTCGCACGACCGCGCAATTTTCAGTTAAAGCGACACAGTGCCAAATCACAAAAAGTGCTCTGGTCAGGAAAGGGGTAAATTCTTCCGGGGCTTAAAGTGGTTAAAGACCATAGGCACAGACACTTATCTGCAGAAACCAGACACACAGCGGTGTCCAGAGCCCCTAACTAAATAGAATTCTGCTATTCAGTCACAGATGATCAGAAGATGTCATAATCATTTTTTTCCACTAGTAATTACTTGGCAAAGACAGCATAAATGTAAAAAGTCAAAGTAATGTTTATATTTTCTCAGGCTCCCTTACAACATAATGAACTTGTTTCATGTGACACCCAGATGTTAGATACAGAAGCACATTCAGAACCTGTGTGTGTTTAATTACCTCCAGGCAGGCGAACCCAGGGCTACAGATAAAGGGGTACAGCCAGCTCTCCTAAATGCAGGGACAACAGTGACAGTGTTACCCACATACTCCACTAGGACATAATTTCAGAACAGGGCTGACTAAGGCCTAGACACACCGGCCACACACAGTCCACAGCCCACAGAACTACATTACTTTAACATGTGTACACATATGGCAGGTCCTGGATCACTCACTATCAGGACAGGACTTAGGGTGGTGGGGGCCCCTGGGTTTGAGTCACTTTCGGGCCCTACCCTCCTATACATATGCACAGCTCTATAAAACATAAATAGAAAAGGACAAGGTGCGCCAGATTCAGTGCAGTATTAAAAAACTTCTGTTTAATTGGACAAGACAAAACAGCCAAATGGCTACTCACAAAAGTAGATAATATATAAGCGTATAAGTGGGGGATACTGTACTGGTATTCTTCGTCCTAGGTCCACGATTAATAAAAGCAATAAAAATGGATAAAATGCTAACTACCGAATTTATCTGCGTATAACACGCACCCCAAGTTTAGGAGGGAATTTTAAGGAAAAAACTTTTAGGAGGGAAGTTTAAGGAAAAAAAACTTACATTTAAATGCCCATCAATGCAGCCTTATCAGTGTCCATCTACAGCCTTGTCAGTGTCATTGCAGCCTTGATAGTGTAACCTTTCCCCAGTGTCATTTGCAGACTTGTCAGTGTAGCCTTTCAGTTTAAAAATGTCGCCGCCGAGATACAGAGCCGGATGTCCTGTGTATCTCTCGGCTGCTTTTGGCAACTTGCGCCCGCTCTCGGCGGCTTTCTAAATGGGCGGAGCCCCCTATTGGCTGGAGCCCATGGGCTTGAGCCAAGTCAAGCCCAATGGTAAGTCCGGCCCTGCTCGCTATATCCCTTGTCACCAATAGCAACACCCCTCCACTGGCTATACTTCTAGCATCAGGCCTGATGTCTTCCACGTTGTTACACGATAGGGCTCAGTCTGTGACATGGAGGACCAGGTCACTTGCCACTTTCTACATTGAGAGGGCTAGCTCCTCACTGACAAGATGGAGATCTCTTCCCCTGTCCATCACCTGCCCTAACCCAACCAAGTTTGCGCTAGATTTGTTTCTCTTGGATCCTGTATCCCACTGTGCGGTACTCCATGCGATGCATAAGTCTAGCACTGTGGCCTAACTATGTGGTACCCCAACTCACATCCAATGTTTCCAATGGTGACAGCCAACCACTTCAATCACTACAAAAAATACAAATAAAATTAAACATAAAATATCAGTTTATTGATATATGCAGAAAAATCTCATTACTCATGTAGGAGCATTGGTTAAAAATTTGAAGTACTGATTGTATCTGTTACAATATACATTCAATTAAGGTATGCATTATATTTCCATCAAAATGCTTTTCATTGGTTTACATGAAATTTTCATACAGTTAAATCTGTAGAAAAAGTACATCCTATAACTTGAAGCGTATTGTCAACATAAATTCATTTCCACAGGAGTGGATGCTGCTGATAAGATATCTACTAGAATATAACCAAAGAAAACATATTTGTTGTTAAACCACTTTTATCAAAGGATACTACTTGCCCCCAATAGTGGCAGAGATATACAACAGACTTACTCAGCCTAAATTTGCAGTACTTCAGGAGGGAATCACCAAGGAAGTCTGCCCCAGGAGCAATGGAGGTGAGACTCAGAACCCCAAAGAGACAGAAGAGGGCTCTGAGGATGGCACAAGGCAGCAATAGAAATATATTAAGCCACAGATGATAATTCTAAGCAGCTTGATCACGTTTACAATTGGCGGAAGACCTCCCCCCCCCGTCGCCACCTGCCATCCCACCGGAAAGCCCGGGACCAATGTGACCTGTTGCATCAGATGCACTAGAAAGCCAGTAATAGAAAAAATATATTCAGCCACGAAGATACCTACAACCCCATAAAATATACAAAGGTATATTTAAAGTGTGTGTGTGTGTGTTTTTGTATTTTTCAAATATTTTATTATATCTTTTCATGTGACAACACTGAAGAAATGACACTTTGCTACAATGTAAAGTAGGGAGTGTACAGTTTGTATAACAGTGTAAACTTGCTGTCCCCTCAAAATAACTAAACACATAGCCATTGATGTCTAAACCACTGGCAACAAAAGCGAGTACACCCCTAAGTGAAAATGTTCAAATTGGGCCCAAAGTGTCAATATTTTGTGTGGCCACTATATATATATATATATATTAAGAATGGGGTGATCGATCAGTCTCAAGTGGTAGGTGCGTTTCAATTGAGTACGCCAGTCCACACAGTTATACGGCGGCACGTTGGCCCGGCTGTGCGAAATCACGTAGCTGTACATTCCGCGCGCGGCCGGCAGACGATCAGATTCGATCAGGAACTGATCAATCCCCAGGCCCAGGCCAATGATTTCTGGCCTAGACCTGGTGATCGCTCCTGACGAATGATATCCTTCCTCTGTCTCTGTAACTGTAAACGCTGACAGGGGAAGTGATGTCATCTCTCCTCATGTCGGTCTTCCGTTCCAGACTGAGAGGAGAGAGCATCTTAAAGTGAGTTGCACAACACTACACTAACACCAGGTCACGTAGGCACACAATTCACCCCCGATCACCCCTCGATCACCCCCCAATCACCCCCCCAGTTAACCCCTTCACCACCTGTCACTGTGTCACCCAGTACAGCAATCAGATTTTTTTTGATCGCTGTGCTAGTGTCATTAGTGACAAAAATCAGTGTTAGGGTAATTAGCCTTAGGCCCAGATAGGTCTAGGGACCCCCCCTAACCCCCCCTCCAATAAAGGTTTAACCCCTTGATTACCCCCTGTCACCTGTGATCACAGTATAAATGTCATGGGTGACGCAGTTTAGCTAGTTATTTTTTTATAGCGTCAGGGCACCCGCCGTATTTTACCCAATAAAAGTTTAACCCCCTGATCACCCGGCGGGTGATCAAAGTTAGGTTTTAGCGTCAGATAGGGTCTGTGTCGCAACAGGCAGCGTCTGATTAGTGCCAGTACCGCTAACACCTACGCATGCACCATACGCCTCCCTTAGTAGTATAGTGTCTGAACGCATCGATATCTGATCTGATTTGATCTGATCAGATCTATACTAGCATTCCCAGCAGTTTAGGGTTCCCAAAAACGCAGTGTTAGCGGGATCAGCCCAGATACCTGCTAGCACCTGCGTTTAGCCCCTCCGCCCAACCCAGCCCACCCCCCCAAGTGCAGTATCAATCGATCACTGTCACTTACAAAACACATCATTGCAGGGGTCGCAGAGCCAGGCCTGATCCCTGCGAACGCTAACAGTTTTTTTGGTAGCATTTGAATCAGTCGCTAACAGTCAGGAGCTTTTTTACCTGTGAGTCTCGCTACTGCACCAGTAAATTTAGAGACCAAAATGTCAAATCGAGGATACAGTAGTGAAGAGGCCTACACGTTTCTGAGCATGACAGATAGTGAAGAGGAAGTCACTCATCTGTCAGATTCAGGCTCAGAATACGATCCTGTAGATGACAGCAGCACCCTGACAGATAGCTCTGACGACGGAGTTGTGGTCCCTGCCAAGGTCAGGCGTACCAGACTCCGATCTTCTTCTGCTGTCGTTGAGGTGCAAGAACCGCAGGGCTCTCGTATGGAGCAGAGAGCCAGTACTAGCACTGCTATTCCTTCTGGTGAACTGGCAAGCACCAGCGGCCTAGTACATCCTGGTCGTACATCCAGCACTGCAGTAACACTTGGTGACGTGGCCCATAAGTGCAGTCCAAGCTGGCAAGGTGGCAAGCACGAGTAGTGTCCCACTGCCACCAAGAAGACAAACACAGGCCCGTCGAGCCCATAGTGCCCTTCCTGCTGCATTCGCAAATCCAAATTGGCAACACACCACTTCTGCAGCACCCGTACTTACCCCATTCACTGGCCAACCCGGAATTCAGGTGGAAACAGTTGATTTTACGTCACTTGATTTTCATTCGCTGTTTTTCACCGAAGATCTCCATAGATCTATTGTGGACTAAAGCAATCTGTATGCTGGTCAAATTCTCACCGCTAATCCCCAGCTCGTCAGTCCTGGCTACTTAAAGCTGTCCAGCTCACTTCATCTCTGCCTTCGCCTTTAGTCACATCTCAGAGACTTTCCCCTGCATTCCTGTTGAAGACTTGCTCGGCTGATGTCCCTTCTGGCTCCTGATCCTGCTTGCTGTACTACTACGTTGATCTCTGGCTCTCTGACATTGGCATTGGCTGACTACCCGATCTGGTTACTGAATTCTGGCTATGTATTGACTACGCTTACTCTGTTTACCTTTTTATTATTATTAAACAAGTGTGATTAACTGTACTTCTATCTCGGTCTGATTCATGGTTTCTGACAGTCCAGCAACATATCAGTACGTTGCTGGTCCTTGTTGGGCATACATTGTAATGTTCTTTTTTTCATGCAGCCTGTGGGCTGAACGAAAAAAAGAGATTGACCGGTGGGTATGCCCACCATTATAATACCACCCTTCAACCACCCACTTCTAATGATGGGCATACATGCACCATTTTGTTTTTAACTGTGGTGGTGTCCACGAATACAACCTTAACATGGGAGGGGTGGACCTCAACGACCAGTTATTGGTGCCGTACCAAATTGTCCATAAGGCCAGACGCTGGTACAAAAAAGTGTCTGTTTATTTATTTCAGTTGGCTTTGCTGAACGCTTTTATGCTGTACAAAGCTTCAGGATGGACTGGATCCTTCCTTAAATTCCAGGAAGAGATCATCAGAGCCCTTCTGTTTCCAGACGGTGCACTTGCCCAACTTCCCAACGCAAATGCAGTGAGCCGGCTGCATGGGAGGCATTTTCCTTTTGTCCTCCCTGGTACCCCTACCCAAAGAACACCCTAAAGAAGATATTGTGTCTGCAGCAAACGTGGATTTATGCGTGACACCCACTTTTATTGTCCCTCCTGTCCTGACCAACCTGGTCTCTGCATTGGTGAATGTTTCAAACGCTACCACACACTAGTTGAGTATTAGCGTAGGGTACAGCACCACACAGTCATAGGCATACTAACACAGGGTCTTGGGGTCTCGAAAGATGTGATGGCCATCACATTTTGAGACCCTAATCTACAACGTTCAGTTTGAAGTTTTTTTTACTTATTTTATAAAAGTGAAAAAAGTGAAAAAAAATAATAAAAAAACATACACAAAAACACAAAAAAAATAAATAAATAAAAAAGCCAAAAATAGTTGTGGTTGTATTATTCTTCTCTCTCTCTCTATTGTTCTCTCTCTTATGTTCGCTCTCTACTGTTTTATTTTTACTACGTTTTATTGTATTTGCTTTGCAGGTATGGCATGTTATACTGTAATGTTTGTTTTATTGTTAACCATCATTTGCTTAGCAGGTACGCCATTCAGCTGCAGCACGCATTTATTTATCTTGACAGCAACAGCGTTTGCTCCCACGATACATAAAGCCATGACTCCAGCGCTGTCGGAGGTGATTTCACCACCACAGTTAAAAAAAAAGAGCATATATGCCGAAGCATGGGGGCAGCAGGGGTGGAGGACTGATTTGCTCCTACCTTTTGGGGCGGATGCCCCCATGCTTCAGCATATATTTTTTTAGGCACAGATTGCAATGTTTTATTTTTACTATGTTTTACTGTATTTGCTTTGCAGGTATGGTAGGTCTTACTGTTATACTGTAATGTTACTTTGTTTTATTGTTAACCATCATTTGCTTAGCATGTGCGCCATTCAGCTGCAGTACGGGTGTATTTATATTGACAGCTTTGCTCCCACGATATGTAAAGCTGTGACTCCAGCGCTGTCGGAGGTGATTTCACCACCACAGTTAAAAAAAAGAGCATATATGCCGAAGAATGGGGGCAGCAGGGGTGAAGGAGCGATTTGCTCCTAACTTTTGGGGCGGATGCCCCCATGCTTCGGCATACATTTTTTAGTCCATTCAGTTGCAGCACTGATTTACATATCTTGACAGCAACAGCGTTTGCTCCCACGATATGTAAATCAGCGACTCCAGCGATGTAGGAGGTGATTTCACCACCACAGTTAAAAACAAAATGGTGCATGTATGCCCATCATTAGAAGTGGGTCGATGAAGGCTGGTATTCTAATGGTGGGCATACCCACCGGTCAATCTCTTTTTTTCGTTCAGCCCACAGGCTGCATGAAAAAAAGAACATTACAATGTATGCCCAACAAGGACCAGCAACGTACTGATATGTTGCTGGACTGTCAGAAACCATGAATCAGACCGAGACAGAAGTACAGTTAATTACACTCGTTTAATAATAATAAAAAGGTAAACAGAGTAAACGTAGTCAATACATAGCCAGAATTCAGTAACCAGATCGGGTAGTCAGCCAATGCCAATGCCAATGTCAGAGAGCCAGAGATCAACGTAGTAGTACAGCAAGCAGGATCAGGAGCCAGAAGGGACATCAGCCGAGCAAGTCTTCAACAGGAATGCAGGACAAAAGTCTCTGAGATGTGACTAAAGACGAAGGCAGAGATGAAGTGAGCTGGACAGCTTTAAGTAGCCAGGACTGATGAGCAGATCATCAACAGCTGAGTCACTGTGGAGAGAAAGGAGCTGGCAATTAGAAAAAAAAAAAAACACCCCTGTCCCCTCGTGCTCACGTGCAAAGGTAGTGTCATATATAAACAGCAATTGCACCATGCATGTGAAGTATCACTGCGAAGGTCAGATTGAGGGCAGTAATTTTAGCAGTAGACCTCCTCTGTAGATCTAAAATGGTAACCTGTAAAGGCTTTTAAAGGCTTTTAAAAATGTATGTAGTTTGTCGCTGCTGCACGTTTGTGCGCAATTTTAAAGCATGTTGTGTTTGGTATCCATGTGCATTAAAATTAAAAAAAAGTGTGTTTTTTCCAAAAAAATTTGGAAAAATCGCTGTGCAAATACTGTGTGAAAAAAACAAATTGCAACACCCACCATTTTAATCTGTAGGGCCTTTGCTTTAGAAAAATATATCATTTTTGGGGGTTCAATATAATTTAAAAAAAAAAATAAAAAAAAAAAAAGTTTTCATGTAAACAAAATGTGTCCGAAAGGGCTTTGTCTTTAAGTGGTTAGAAGAGTGGGTGATGTGTGACATAATCTTCCAAATGTTGTGCATAAAATGCCAGGACAGTTCAAAACCCCCCTAAATGACCCCTTTTTGGAAAGTAGACACACCAAGCTATTTGCTGATAGGCATATTGAGTCCATGGAATATTTTATATTTTGTCACAAGTTTCGGGAAAATTACTTTTTTTTTTTTGCACAAAATTGTTACTAAATTATATATTGTTCAAACATAGCATGGTTATATGTGGAATTACATCCCAAAATGCATTCTTCTGCTTCTACTGAGTACGGGGATACCTCATGTGTGAGACTTTTTGGGAGCCTAGCCATGTACAGGACCCCAAAATCTAAGTACCACCTTCAGGCTTTCTAAAGGCGTAAAATTGTGATTTTACTCCTCACTACCTATCACAGTTACAGAGGCCCTGAAATGTCCAGATAGCACAAAATCCCCCCAAATGACCCCATTTTGGAAAGTAGACACCTCAAGGCATTTGCTAAGAGGCATGGTGAGTATTTTGCAGATCTCATTTTTTTTTGAAAATGAAGAAAGAAAAAAAATGTATTTTTTTTCTTTTTTTAATTTTTCAAACTTTGTGACAAAAAGTGAGATCTGCAAAATACTCAACATGCCTCTCAGCAGATAGCTTGGGGTGTCTACTTTCCAAAATGGGGTCATTGGGGGGTTTTGTGCTAATTGGGCATTTCTTGGCCTCCGAAACTGTGATAGGCAGTGAGGAGTGAAATAAAAAATGTACGCCCTTAGAAAGCCTGAAGGTGGTGATTGGTTTTCGGGGTCCTGTACGCGGTTAGACTGCCAAAAATGTAAACACATGTAGTATCCCCATACTCAGGAGAAGCAGCAGAATGTATTTTGGAATGTAATTGCACATATAACCATGCCATGTTTGAACAATATATCATTTAATGACAACGTTGTGTAAAAAAAAAACGTTTTAATTGTAATTTTCCCGAAACTTGTGGCAAAATATAAAATATTCCATGGACTCAACATGCCTCTCAGCAAATAGCTTGAAGTGTCTTTTTTCCAAAATGGGGTAATTTGGGGGGGGGGGGTTTGTGCTATCTTAATATTTCAGGGCCTCCGAAACTGTGATAGGTAGTGAGGAAGTGAAATCACCATTTTATGCCCTTAGAAAGCCTGGCTTTCGGGGTCCCGTACACGGCTAGGCTCCCAAAAAGTCTCACGCATGTGGTATCCCCATACTCAGGAAAAGCAGCAGAATGTATTTTGGGGTGTAATTTCACATATGCCCATGGCATGTTTGAGCAATAGATCATTTAGTGACAACTTTGTGCAAAAAACAAAAATTTTTAATTTTCCTGCAACTTGTGGCAAAATATAAAATATTACATGGACTCAACATGCCTCTCCTCAAATAGCTTGGGGTGTCTACTTTCCAAAATGGGGTCATTTGTGGGGGGGGGGGTGCGCTATCTTGGCATTTTATGGCCTTCAAAACTGTGATAGGTAACTTTGTGTATTTTTTTTCTTTTTTGTCATTTTTCAATCACTTGTAACAAAAAAATAAAATATTCAATGAGCTCAACATGCATCTCAGCAATTTCCTTAGGGTGTCTACTTTCCAAAATGGGGTCATTTGGGGGGGGGGGTTTACTGCCCTGCCATTTTTGCACCTCAAGAAATGAGATAGGCAGTCATAAACTAAAAGCTGCGTAAATTCCAGAAAATGTACCCTAGTTTTTAGATGCTATAATTTTTGCGCAAACCAATAAATATACGCTTATTGACATTTTTTTTACCACAGACATGTGGCTGAATACATTTTGGCCTAAATGTTTGACTAAAATTGAGTTTATTAAATTTTTTTATAACAAAAAGTAGAAAATATAATTTTTTCCCAAATTTTCAGTCTTTTTTCGTTTATATCGCAAAAAATTAAAATTGCAAAGGCAATCAAATACCATCAAAAGAAAGCTCTATTTGTGGGAAAAAAGGATGCAAATTTTGTTTGAGTACAACATTGCATGACCACGCAATTACTAGTTAAAGCAGCGCAGTACTAAATTGTAAAAAGTCCTCTGGTCATAGAGCTACCAATTCCTCCGGGGCTGAAGTAGTTAAGGGCGTGGTAGCCCACTTTTATTTAAGAGAACAAAAAAAAAAAAAGGGTTTACAAATACATCAGTAACCCACGCAGGGGGTTCCACCATTACTGTAATTTATAGACTCCAAATGCTTCAGCCTCCTGGCTTACGTTATTGCCACACAGCTGCTTCAGGCCTGTAGCCTAGGCCTTAGGTCTGCTCCTTAGAACAAAAGAGTTTTCCTAGAGTTAAGCTCTCTCCTTGCTTACTCCTGATCAGCGCCTTGCTGCTCTGTCACAAAGTACATCTGCCTCCTGCAGACATGCATGCTCTGGCTGCACCCATGCAGCCTCTGACTCCTGAAGAGGAATGGGAGTCCACCTGACTCCCATGCAAAACTTCCTGTCTGTTGGGTGGGGCCCTGAGCTATAGCCAGGTCACAACTAAATAGCCCAGCACACAGCTGTGCAATCAGCATGCCTTTTTCTCCAAAATCTGGCATAAACCAGCAATCTTCCAGGTAGCACAGGGTCCCACTGCCACAATATATACAGTATATATACACGCATAAATGGATGATCAGAAGATTAGGAAAACAATCCAAAAGGTAGAGTTGGGCAAACGGTTATCTGGACATTTGACCGTTTGTTCGGTCCGCCAAACTAACAAAATACACTGCGTTGCCGCACAGTGCATTGGAAGCCCTGATTGGCTGAAGCAATAAAAGCTCAGCACAGAGGACTGATTGCAGAAAGTCATCATAACTCTATCCAATCATTCCTCATTGCTCTTAGTACCGCCGCACATTATAAAAAAATTCTTCCTATAGCGGCCATTTGCAGTGTGATATTGGCCTGGAGAGAGATAGAACAGGACTCTGTTCAGTGCTGCTATCGAGTTAGTGTGCTATGGTGTACTATTGTGCTTCTATTGTCAGTGTAGAATATTAGTTTAGTGTGAATATAGTGATAGTTCAGTGTGAGTGTAGTGTGACCATTCATTTTTACTTTAGTGTCAGTTTTTGAGAGTGTATTGTAATCATTCATTTTTACTTTAGTGTCAGCTTAATTTGTCAGGGCAGGTTTCCTGCAGTATACAGTATATCAGTGCATTACTGCACGTCTAACGCAGTATATATCAGTGCGTTACTGCACGTTCATTGCAGTATATATCAGTGTGTTACTGCACATTTTAGATTGGAGTTCACACTGATGCAAATTGAATGCGGGTTTCAGGAGACTGTGACCGGCTTTCAATGGAGCCAGTTTAAACATCTCCGGGGCAGCTGCGGAGCGCATTGCACAGGCCAAAGTTTGGGCCTGATTCGTCCATAAACAGGGATGCACTGGACCCCTGCTGTGAGCCGCGTCCGCACACAGTGTGAACCCAGCTTAATGCAGTATATTTGAGTGCATTACTACACGTTTAACGCAGTATATATCAATGCATTACTGCACATTTAATGCAGTATATATTAGTGCGTTACTTAAGTTTAACGCTGTATATTTAAATGCGTTACTGTATGTTTAACGCAGTCCATTTCAGTGCGTTCTTGCACGTTTACCACAGTATATTGTAGTGTGTCAGTGCAGTGTTACTGCAGTATATTGTAGTGTGTCAGTGGAGTGTGTCTTTGTAGTTAGTACTCAGGTTAAAGTGCACCAAACACTACTTTCCATTGATTAAAGTGCATCCACATACACATTTCCACATCTTTATTACATTTTGTAAATAAGCTCCCCTCTCCCCCCATCATGTCTGGGAGCCAAACAGGGAAAGGCAAACGTTCCCATGGCACTGTGAGGGGGCCAGCAGCGTATGTGTCCACAGGCAAAGGTGGACGTGGTCCGTCCTCAGGCAGGGCATTATTTCCTCTGTTTAGTGATGCCTGTGCCATCCAGCCACAGCATGCAAAGGAGGTGGTGGACTGGCTTAGTAAACCATCACTATCCTCCTCATCCTCCATCACCCAAGCAGAGACTAGTACGCAGTCCACTGCAGCTGCCAGAGTGGCTTCTTCTGCTTCCTTGTCCACAGCTACTCCTGCCATAGCCCCATCATCAGGCATGGAGGAGTCAGCTAAGTTATTTGAACACAGTGTCAGCCACTGACAAGGCACATCCATTACTTGTGTCAGATCTTGGTTCTGAGGTTGAAGAAGGTAGGAACATAAGCCTACAGAGAGGGGAGAACACTGGTAAGCAACAAATTGGCAGTCATGTTCCCCCAGCTGCAGTGTTTTTCCAAGTTGCCTAGTTGTCTCCAGTGATAATGAGGATGAATGGGATGATGATGGGATGATGATGATGATGATGATACTGACGCGAGTTGGGTGCAGGATAGAGCAGTGGAGGAAAGTGAGGGTGAGGCACAACCCCAAAGAGGCAGCCATTATGGAAGAGTAGAGTGCAGCCATGCTATTTCACCAGATTGTGGAGCTGATATCCCCTGGCCAACTTTCCACAGCTCAGCTGTTTGGGCCTGCAAACTTTGCCTCAAGCACATCAAGCGTGGCAAAAACACCAGCCATTTGGGTACCACATGCTTGACAAAGCATTTAACCTCCCACCACTCAGCCCATTGGCAAGAGCACCTGAAAGCCACACAAAAGGAATGCAATTCTGCTCCTCCTCACTCCTTACCTTTCCAGTTTACCCCCGCTATACCTCATGACCACTCAGCAGCCTCCACTGGCTTTATGGATTATGGTATAATCATAATCCAAGGATTATGGATTAAGGATTAAGGATTATGGTATAGCGCAGGGTGGCCCAGGTTCTTGCAGCATGTCTGCCAGTAGCACATCACCAGCTGTAGACTACAGCATGCAAATTTCACTGCCCCATCTGTTAAATTCAAACTTGTCAAAGCTGCTGGCTTTAAAACTCCTGCCTTTCTGTCTGGTGGACTCTGCCACCTTCCGTGAATTTTCAGAATGTGCTCTACCACAAAGTCAGGTTCCCAGCTGCTACTTATTTTCGTTTAAGGCTATTCCAGCCCTCTACCATCACGTGGAAGGCAATGTTGTGGCATCATTGGGCGAGGCAGTCAGCCGCAAGGTCCACGTTACTGCTAACACGTGGTCCAGCAAGCATGGTCATGGATGATATATTTTGTTCATAGTACACTGGGTAACTCTGCTTTCTACTCAGAAAAATGCAGGACAGGACTCAGTGCTGAAGCTTGTTGTGCCACCACGTCTCCATACAGCTAGTGGTGATGATGTGGGAAAACAGATATGGGGAGCTTTCCAGTTGACAATTCACTGGGTTACTGGGTCATAAGAAAAGACCACTGGCCAGAACTTGCCCAGTATGCAATAGAGCTGCTGGGCTGGCCTGCATCCAGCGTGCTTTCCAAACAGGCATTCAGTGCTGCCGGAGGTTTTGGACAGATAAGAGAGCGCGTCTGTCCACAGAGTCTGTGGACCAGCTAACATTTATCAAAATGAATCAGTCCTGGATAAGCAGCAGCTATCAAGCCCCTGATGCTGATGTTACTGATTAAGTGCTTTCTGGATCTCAAATCTCTGAAAGACTGTCTAGGCAGCCTAGCTTTGTGTGTGTTGATTTCATCTGGACAAAATTTCTGGTGTAGGCTTCATGGGCACAATTAACACCCAAGGACCAATTTTTCGCATCTGTTTGACAGGTGCATATCATTGCAATTTTTGACAGCAAGGTCAATTCTTGCTTTCATCAAGAGTACCTCGATAGGGTTACGGTATGAAGGCACCGACACCCGAAAAACAATTTTTCCACAACTGTTTGAGCGGGGCATCCAATTTAAATTTTTGACAGCAGGGCCAATTCTTGCTTTCATCAAGAGTACACCGATAGGGTTATGGTGTGAAGGCACCACTGACACCAAAAGACCAATTTATCCACACCTGTTTGACAGGTGCATATCATTGCAATTTTAAACAGCAAGACCAATTCTTGCTTTCATCAAGAGTACACTGATATGGTTAAGGTGTGAAGGCACCACCGATACCCAAAGACCAATTTATCTGCACCTGTTTGACAGGTGCATATAATTTTAATTTTGGACAGCAAGGCCAATTCTTGTTCTCATCAAGAGTACCTTTATAGGGTTACAGTGTGAAGGCACCACCAACACCCAATGATCAATTTTTCTGCACCTGTTACCTCTATCCAAAGTTTGCGAAAGAGACACCAGAATTTATCCAAAAAATCTCTAACCTTGTTCTGAGTGCACTAAATTGTGGCCTCATCATACAGACTGGTCTCCCAAGCCATTGTTTAGAAAATAAAGAAAGTTTATATGGAAAATGTCATTTTTTTGGCTTTATAAATGTCATTATTGCTGCAGTAGGCTCTATAAACCGTACAGATGTGCCACATTACAGGCAGACTAAGGAGACCCCCCAGGCACTATATTTAAAGGAATCTTTCATTTTTATTGTTATCTTTTCATTTTGATGGTTTCACTTTAAGCATCAGTAAATCACTGCTAATTTAAAAATAATGTTTTTTATAAACTATTTTACATTGATACATGTCCCCCAGGGCAGTTCCCAGGCCCCCATAACCATTGTATGCCCAATTACTTGCATATAAGCCTTCAAAACAGTCACTTTTGATTTTTCTAGTTTGGGTCCCATAGATTCCAATGGGGTTAGTTATTGAGTTCCAAACTATTGCGATGTTCGAAAGTTCTGCTGTGAAACAAACAGGGGGTCGTTCGGTTCATCTCTACCAAAAGGTAATATTTTTACAATACTTGGAATAATGGGTAATTAGAACTACCTATACAGTGACTTAATCCAAAGGTAAAAGTAGTTATTAATCCCATATAGGTGCATCATAAAGACTTCCCAAATATTATTTAACCATAACAGAGAGTACCAAAAACAGCCTCCCCATATATGAAATTATTAGGGTTTACCAAAGGTAGTGGCCCGATTTTAAAGATTAGATAGAAGTTAAAGTCCACATAGGGGCATCATAGAGGCTTACTTGATATAATAAACTCATAACACAAAAAAGGTACCAAAAACCAACCTCCCAATATATATAAAATGTTCCAAGAGAATAATGCCCCAGTAGTCCATCTGCCTTGGATGTATCAGTGCTCCAAATGTAACAGTCCATAATAAACTTTAGGTCTTTACTTCAGTGATAAAACAGGTCCTGTTTACATGGCAGTATCCCTTTCATAACCCAGTATTGGGAGTACCCATCCTAGGAGAGCAAGAAATAACTTAATGTTTGTTACCCAATTCTTTGTCTAGGTTCTGTTCTTCCCATCAGTCAACTGAACACTGGTTAGGCTCCACCCAAAGTTTAGAAAGAATCCCACAAGGAAGGATGTCAACTCACCTCACTTCAGAGGAGGACTTAGGAAGAACTCCTATCTTAAAAGGACAGTAAATTAACCCCTACCTTCAACCTTGTACTGGGCATGGGTGCCATTGGTTCAGCAGGGAGCATGGGGCACAGAGAGGACTTTTTAACTATCTCTAGGTGCAAGTGTAATAATACAGTGGGCTGCAGTTGCAGACAATTAAAAATTAGTCCCTCAGACCCCACTGATTCATGCAGGGGAGCCCGGGACAGAGGGGGGAATATTTTAAGCATCTTTGGACGCAGGCAGAGTAATACCTCTGGCCTCAGCACCCAACAACAGGGCTGCTGATAAGGCATAACAGCCAGCCCTCCTGTACTGGGCCCGGGCCCCATCAGCTCAAAAGGGGGGGGGGGGCCTGGGCCCCTGCAGCACTTCCAGCTTTTCCCCTCTCCCTCCTTCTGGCTGCACTGCAAGGGGGCTGGTTCTAGCACCTGCGCCCTGTCCATCTGCTGTCCAGGCCCTTTGTGTGCCCCGTCCCCCCCGCAGCACTGCTGGCATCCCTTCTTTCCTGCTGGCAGTTGCTGCGGGCACACAGGGGGATGTTTCAGGATGGAAAGTAGGGGAAGGGCCCAGCAAATATGTAATTTACTGTCCTTTTCATTACCCGAATGAACACAATGAGCGATTGGTACCAATCACTCCTGTATCCATTCATCGCTGAAGCATAGTAAACTGTGTTAACTATGCTTCAGTTTGTAAATGAGCAAGAAGCCTCAGGGCACTTCCTAATCATTCATCTGTGCAGCTGAAGCTGTAGAGAAAGGGACGGATAAATCAATGTCACCAGTCACTTTTGGCTGGGGAGAGGCGCCCTGTCAGGTAGGCTGTATGGGGCCCTGCAATTTCTAACAGCAACCCTACCCAACAATTAAAGTGAAGTTTTGGTTTGCCCAGGGCTGCCTGTACCCGGTGGAATGATATGGAAAGAGGAAGAAGGGGTTAGCAGTGGGTTCTAATGCATATCAGGGAAGAGGTACTGTCTGTGGAGGTTTCTGCTTATGGCGTATGTGAGCCTGAGATGCAGTACTAGTGCTTGGGGAAGGGTAATAACCGTTTCCCCTCCTCCATACGTATGTATAAATATATACAGTACATCTTCATAGGGGACCGGTGATAACAGGATCTTGGCTGTATGGTTGCACCTGCTGGTATCATTCTTTTCTCTACAAAGTAATCTGAGTGTCTCTACAGCCACCCAATCACTTTTACAGGCATCTTCCTGCCATCCCACCAGGGAGCCAAGATGAATGAGACCTTTCACATCAGATGCACTAGGACGAGTTGGAGGAATAGCTGTTGTTCCTCCCTGTCTGTGTTGTCAGAACTCAGAAGTGAGAGGGATTTTGTTACTTCCCGATTGTGTTTACATAGAACATACCCACCCTTCCAGTCCTGCCCACATTAAGGCCCGTTCATAACTACAATTTCAATTGCATGATGGGATTTGTAGTTCCCCATAACACAGATATGGTATGTGACATATCCTCTTCCAGTTGCCCAGTTAGAGCTTCTTTTATCAATGGGAATGATTATATCAAAGATGTTTAAACATATATTATATGGGAAAGTTTGAATAAAAATACTTCAAAGTTTTCTAATGCACACACATAGCATCAGTTATGGAGCAAGTTTTTTGTATACCAGAGTTAAGCTTTAACATAACACATTACTAATAAGGGAATTTTTTTCTACATGTGGGATTAACGCCTACACTACTCAATAGCTGACATAAACCCTTTTTTGACAAATATCTCATTTGGAATTTGCTAAAATGTTGCAGTAGAGATGATTGGCAACAGGAGTTTATCTCAAGAGACGAAGAGATGAAGAAATCTTCTCTTTAATTCAGGTGCAATATTATACTATAATGCTATATTCACTCAGGCTGTGGTCAGATTGAGTAAATATCTGCAGTGTCTAAGCATAGCACTTTACAGAAAGCTCTATATTAGGACTGATTTCTATAAAGTGTCCAAAGCAAATTCAGCATTTCATTTCATTTTGTTCAACAACAATGGGCTGCAATTAATATAGTTAAAGAGGAACTTCACTCTTCACCCCCCGTGTCCCCCTCTTACTTTTTTGCTGTTGTTATGCACAATTCAGAAACTCACCCGGGCAGAGAATCCAACGTTGTCCTGCTGTACTTTGCTGCATGGCTGTTACAAGCCAGGTCCCATGCCGCCATCTTTGTTGCTGGCATCATGGGGTACAGGCTCCCTCTTCCTGGTTCACGAAGATTGGCTGCCATATAACACAACACTGGGCCTGTCTCCATCATGAGGCACAAATGGAATGTACAATCCCAGGTGGCTCCAGAGCAGAGGAGATGAAAAAAAAAAGAAACAAAAGGTAAAGAAAAAAAAAATCATTGTCATTTTAGATTGTGAAGAGATGAAGAGAGCAGTGGTGCCTAGTGCATCTAGCAGGTGAAGGTCGATTTAAAATCCTGCAAAAACTGGAGCTAAACAGGAGTTAGGGAATAGGGATTTGGAAACTGAAGTGAAGAAAAAGTGCTACAAATGAAGTAAATCATATGAATTTCTGGAGACTACTTCTTTTCAAATCCCATTTTAGATCACTCCTTAGCATGGCTGGATAAACTATTAGGTAGAGCTAGCTGGTGGCTAAAGGCAGAAGAGGCAAGGGCATATTATAATTATTGGCCATGCATTTTTTTTATCCATCACAGTAGGAATAACTTTCTCATATAAAGCTATTTAGAAAGCTTGACCTGGAAAACAGGGAAATATCCTGCTTTATAGATGTGATTCTAACCGAGAGGTGTTATTTAGGGTGCCAAAGACTACAGGATCCAGTGATGACAATCCAGCCCTGCTCTTTGGCGTAGACACTGTGATACATACAGCCCACTGCAATCTTGCACACTCGCTATTAGGGATGACCTTGGGCGTGTTCAGATGCATTTTGGAACCATGTGGCTAATCCTACAAGAAAGCTGTGACCTGTAATAGGCCAATCATTTGCAGTTGAAGCATTCCTCACCCTGCAGCTGCATGTATACAAGGGGACATGTATACGTGTGGTTGCAAATGAATGAATGTGACAGAATCCTCAGCCACATGGATTTGGAAGTGCATCTGAACATGACCTGGCCCATCTCTACTTGCTACTCTGAACTTAACTATCATGTAATGATTAGGGATGAGCTTAGGCATATTCAGGTCCTTGTCAGAACCCACCTGAGCTATACTGTCAGGACGTTGTCATCTGCACTAGGCCAATCATCAAAGT
This sequence comes from Lithobates clamitans, assembly GCA_037952925.1. Taxonomy (NCBI): domain Eukaryota; kingdom Metazoa; phylum Chordata; class Amphibia; order Anura; family Ranidae; genus Lithobates; species Lithobates clamitans. The sequence goes on along the minus strand of JBBGZY010000889.1, from coordinate 2,449,426 downwards.
AGTCAGGCAATCCCCACTGTGGCACATATACAAGGGGAGTGTAGAATGCCTCAACTGCTTATGATTGGCCAAGGACAGTGGCGGGATTGCTAAGGTAGGTTGAGTTGAGGAACATGCTGCGCTTATCCTTATAGTAGGCTTCATGTACACGGGACGTTTTTACAACCTCTCCTGAACAATTTAACTTGACAGATAGTAACCCACATTTAAAACGTCCATTTTGCTGCGTTTACATGCTGCGCTTAGCTGCATTTTGCTGCGTTTTGCCGTGTTTGCATTTAGAAGCATTAAAAAAAAAAGCCAAAGATGAAAAACGCCTGTAAACGAAACATGGCTAAATGCGAGTTAACGCATTTAGCCACGTTTGGCGCTTGAAATGCCTCTAAACTCAGCTTCTGAACCCATTTTTTTTTTTTTTTTTTGCGTTCCAAAAAAAGCCTCTAAACTCAACTGCCTAGAAATGACTGTAAATAACCCTGTGTACATGTACTGATAAGATAACATAGAGGAGAGTTCAGGAGCAGTTGAAAAAATGCCCAACTGCTCCTAAACTTCCGTTTACCAGCAGCAGTGTACATGAGGCCTTAATGATCATCCTGTGGTTCACCCAATGAACAAATCAGTTTTACATTGATACTAATGCAAACCCTGCATTATTTTTACAAGTTTGATTATTAAATATAGTCAAAAGATATTACAATTGTCCAAAAAACTGTTACAAACAATGTTTTAGAGAGAAATTCATTGCCAAATAGGGCTTTGTGATAGGACTCTTTGTACATGTAATTGCTATCAAACTCTTCCTTTAAAATGCATTGCTACAGGCAGTCTATTCTGTCAGCAGGGGATTAAGGATAAGATTCTGAGGAATGGCTAAAACTGTAGCAGCCTGAGACAAGAAGAAAGAAAAGGTTTAATAAACACAAGGATTCACATCAATCCCAGAGGGTTTCATTTTCTCAAGGGAACGCAATTTGAAAAGCTTTCGGAGGAAGTGAGTGATCAATAGCAGCAATTGGAGTTTCTCTGTTAGATGAACAAAACTTAGTACCTTTCGTAGTCTTCCATCTGCCTTTCAATACATTTTGACCTGAATATGAGTGAGCAGACTGATTTCAATTTCCTTCTTTTAAATGTTTATAGAATTTTGATATCAAAGCTGGGAAATGAATTGTTGTTGGTAATGAGTATTGTCAGACAGAGAAACCAGTGTATTAGTGTTGAGAGGCTGGTCACAGCCATGTACTTTAGATAGACAAAGAGTAGTTAGCAAGCGTGTCTGGCCAACACTGCACATGGAAGGGGTTAGGTGGCAAATCTTTTCAAGTGGAAGAAAGGGTTAACATCTGGTACAGCAGGGTCAATTGCACTTCATGGGAATGTAGCTCCCAGAGTTTTTGAACTTTGTTAATGTATTCTGACAGCTGCTGGGCTCAGTGTGGATGTATTGTCTGAGTAAAATATCCCAGGACAATTAGGCTGGGGCTACAGCTGATTTTTATTGGCTTGCTAGCAATACATTTTAACTCATTGCTGCAATTACTTCTGTTGTAATACCCACATTGCAGTTGACACACTTGTTAACAAGGGGTTAAATGTCTTGCTAAACAAGTGATTCAAATCGCACAGCGCAACTAAATCCAAAAACCCACAATTTTATATGTTGTAGCTTACCAATAATTGGCTGTGGTGGTTGAATTTGTTTTCTTTTTTCATGGTTTATTCCTTTATTTTCATCTGGTGATTGGTTAGTAACACACCTCCTGTCTTAGACAGGCCATACACGTTCAGCAGGAAGAACCGCGTATGGCCGACCTTAGGCCTCGTTCACATGGCATACTATAACATACGCCCATGCAAGGGCCATGTTTGCCTGCGCAGGGAAGCAAAGGTGTTCCACACATCCCCATGCAGGTAGTCCCATTTTTTAAAATTGGTATGCAGTGGATGCATGGACATCAGGGGTCCTTTAGACTGCCTGCCTACCAGTGACACTAGTGGAAATCAGATCATGCTCCAATAGCTTCTTCTCTGGCTGCAAAAGTCAGGGAAAGTGTTGCCTAAAAAAGGAAGGGATGTTTTACACATGGCTTCTTGGTTCATTCTAGCTAGGGGAGACTAGCAAACGGATGTCACGTGGGTCCCCGGACCCCCAAAGGGTCCACAGGAGGGGCTGGAGAAAGTGATCCAGCAGCTGTAGAGCCACCAGATTGCTATTATTAAAAAGTTAAGAGTCAACCTGAAAAGGGTAAACCCCTCGCTGCTACCACTGTAAGGGATACAGTGGTGGCAGTTAAAGAGTTAAAGTTTAACTCATAAATACATGCAATCATGTAATCATTAAAACATCACAAAATGTATTTTTTAAATGCAAGAAATTTAAGTATCTGATTTTGAGCTGACATCAACCTCTTGCACTCTCTGTACAGCATAGCGGAAGATAAAGAATTACGAGGAGTCAATCAGTTTATATGCTGACATGAAGCATGTTGACAGGAATAGAAAGGAGAGCGACAGAGAGATGAGCTCATCTCTGCACTGCATCTCCTTATGCTGTCCAGTAACAGGTTGAGACAGATTGATGATGACCTGGGCTCAGAGAAAGTGAGAAAATAATACAAAATTACTGCGCTTCCCTCTAACTCCAAGCTGCAGTTCTAATTCTTAGGTAAAGAATTAAATAGATAAAATGTATAAAAGAACCGCGCTAAACACAGATAATAATTAAATAATTGGAAAATATATAAAGTGATCAGAATATTAAACTCAAATGACAACACAATGTTAAAAATCAGAAAAATGTGCTATGAACCACATAAAAATATTAAATTATTGTATCAATTTGAAAAAATATTTACTATAAAATAAAGAAACCAAAAAACACAGTCCGTGAAAAAAAGTAACTTCTGTTATCAACAGTCCTTATTGTAATATATTCCACCCATAGTGACTGAAGACTTTAAAGACATCTTGTGAAAAAAATCCACCACCTATGAAGATATATGATTACCAGAGGTAAGCTGTAATGAAGCTTATGCCAAAAATCCACTCAATGGGGACATCACTATCTGTCTCAGCAGGGAGGAAAGATCACCCGGGACTCATCGATAATGATTGGCTCAGCAATGGAGACCCAAGGAGATAAGAAATACATCCACCATAGTGTGAATCCGTTTGACCAATTTATTAATAAGTAAAGTAGCACACTTACCAAAAAAACAGTTAAAACAGCATGTATAAAATCAGCCGGCCGGCCTGCATACACCCGTTCGTTATGGAGTAGGAACGATGACGTCAGCGCGTCTGCCTTCCAACGTACGTTTCGTCCTATTGGACGTTGTCAGAGAAAGTGGCTTGAACCGTGCTGGTCATCTGACTGAATCTCTGGATTGAAGGTAATGTGTAGAGGTTTTGTGATTATTTTCATTTCAAATTTTAAATGAAGTAATTGGATAATGCCAATGACAATGCTTGTGATGAACTTTCTTTTGCTCAAAATAAAAATATATTCATAAACAATCATAAGTATTATCATATCAACTTTGGAAATACTGTACTTTTAATTGTGATTTTGGCCAAAATGTATAGTGCTACATATCTTTGGTAAAAATAACCCAAATTTATGTATATTATTTGGTCTTTGTGAACGTTATAGAGTCTACAAACTATCGTGGCAATCACTGAAAATTGATCACATCTGACCAGGCCTTCAGTACATCAGGTGAATCTCATTTCTTGAGACACTAACAAGTCAGGAAAGTACAAATACCCCCCAAATGACCCCTTTTTAGAAAGTAGACATTCCAAGTTATTAAGTGGCATGGTGAGTTTTTTAAGTTGTAATTTTTTCCCACAATTCTTTGCAAAATGAAGATTTTTTTTTTTTTTACAAAATTGTCATATTATCAGGTTATTTCTCACACACAGCATATGCATACAACAAATTACACACCCAAAATACATTCTGCTACTCTTCCTGAGTATGGCGATATCACATGTGTGAGACTTACACAGCCTGGCCACATACAATGGACCAACATTGAAGTAGCACCTTCAGGCGTTCTACGAGCATAAATGACACATCTCACTTCATTCCTACCTATCACACTTTTTAAGGTCCTTGAGCACCAGCCCAGTGGAATTAGCCACAAAATGACCCCATTTTGGAAAGCAAACACCCCAACGTATATTCTATGAGGCATGGGCTGCAAATAGGTATTCAGGTACTCTGATGGGCTGGAGACAGGTACTCAGGTAACTTGATGAGCTGCAGACAGGTACTCGGGTACTCTGATGGACTGGTGACAGGTACTCGGTTACTCTGATGGGCTGGTGACAGGTACTCGGTTACTCTGATGGGCTGGTGACCAGTACTCGGGTACTCTTTTTTGCAAAATTGTATTTTTATTAAATGTTATATGTTTTAAAGTGAACAAGTACAGCATTGTTGTACAATATAGAATACAAAATTATTGAAAACATATTGATATCAAAACAGAATAGGTACAGATGAACAGAATCCATGATTACAGAGCACAGGAGTGTTCTGCATAATATGTCCAGGATATATAAAGTAAGCAGTCCAAAATTAGGTACTATAGGATCGAAATCATAAGTCAATCACATAAAGGGAAGAACAAAGATTTCATGAAGGGTATGTGGTACGGGATAAGAAACTCTAAATGACATATATTAGAGTGGAGTAAGTGGGGGGGAGGCACCATGATCACAAGAAATACTTATGCCAAGAGAAATTTTAAGAATCGATAGTTGGCATAGGGGTCCCAAATTCCGACCAATCCCAAAATTCCCACACTTTTTCAAATTGGGGGATAGTGTCATGTACTGAGGCTGTTAGATATTACATCCTCCGAATTTCAGCCACTAGTTGTAAAAATTTGGGCCAAGAAGGAGGTGCGTTGGACAGCCAGCAAAGGGGAATAAGTCTTTTGGCAGCCAGTAATATGTAAGAAAGAAGCCGATTAGCTCTTCTGGTTAAGCCAGGGAAAGGAAGGCCCAACAGATAATGCAAGGGAACGAGTGGGAGGGATTTATTCAACACTTTCTGTATCAGGAGCCTCACCTCACACCAAAAAGGTTGGATCATTGATCATTGCCAAAATATATGGAATAAGGAACCTGTGTCAGTCCCGCAACGCCAACAGCGCAGCCTTACTGAAGGATCATATTTATGTATAATGTCAGGAGTTCTATACCAAAACATGAGAATTTTCATGGATGTCTCCCACTGGGTCACACACTTGGAAGACTTGGAAACAGAGGACCAAATCCTATCCCATACCTGGATTGAAATAGGTCTGCCTATTAAATGGGACCATTTTCCCATATAATGATGTGTGGTCTCAGTAAGAGGTGTCGACTCATGAAGGATACGATGAATGGAGGATATTAAATGTAATTGATAGGGGCCTTGAGCCCATATGTACTTGAAGGTAGTTGGATTGTCAAGAGTTAAGGTTGGGGATTTAGAGTGGTATTCGGGTACTCTGATGGCCTGGTGAAAGGTACTCGGGTACTCTGATGGCCTGGTGACAGGTACTTGGGTACTCTGATGGGCTACAGATAGGTACTCGGGTACTCTGATGGGCTGGTGACTGGTATTGGGGTACTCTGAAGGGCGGTGACAGGTACTCAGGTACTCGGTACTCATATGGACCGTGGCAAGTACTCATATGAACTGTGACAGGTACTCATATGGACTGTGTCAGGTACTCAGATACTCATATGGACTGTGACAGGTACTCAGGTACTCGGGTACTCATATGGACTGTGATAGGTACTCAGGTACTCATATGGACTGTGACAGGTACTCAGGTACTCGGGTACTCAGATGAACTGTGACAAGTATCGGGTACTCAGATGGACTGTGACAGGTACTCGGGTACTCTGATGAACTGTGACAGGTACTCGGGTACTCTGATGAACTGTGACAGGTACTCGGGTACTCAGATGAACTGTGACAGGTACTTTAATGGGTGGTGACAGGTCCTCTTTATTGGGAGGGGGGCAATAAATGTGATTGGTGTACACTGTAAGCGGTAACAAGATGTTACCGCAATCTCCTTCTCACACACGATCGATGTGTGAGAATGAGAACCCGGTAACATCTTGTTACCGCGGTTTGTTGACATTTAGTGATCGACTGTGAAAGGATCACAGCCGATCACATGGTAAACAGCCGCCGGCCAATGGCTGTTTACCAGCGTCGGTGACGAGCAGTGTTCCTGGGAACACGCCGCCACCGGCGTGCACGATCGCGCGCATTCGCCGTGCAAAGTGGGGCGGTACCACCTGTGATCGGCTATGACTTCATCACGGCAGATCACGTGGTAAACAGCCATGCCCAATGGCTGTTCACCCCCCTCTGTCTCTGTGACACGCCGCCACCGAAGGTACAGGGATGCACGCACACGATCCCGTGCATTCCCTGTTTAAATGGATGGACGTCATATGACGCCCACCCAGAATGAGAGCCGCACCGCCTGGCCGTCATTTGATGGCCTGGCAGGCGGCAAGCAGTTAAAAAAAAAACACAACATGTACAGTACTTGTAACATGCACTAAACTTTGTAAACCAAATCCTAAAAAGTTGATGCATGTACAGTATGCCAGTGTCAATGCCCTACGTAGTAATAAAAAATAACTAGTTAAATTAGGACAAAAAAACCTAAAAATCAGACTAAATGTTGTTTTATTATAGCTAAGATATTTGTCACGGAACGCCCCACACTCCGCTTGAGTGCTTCCGTCATATACTGCTTCCTAAGTTCTGGAACACGAGTCCAATGGATCTGGCTATAGGAACCCCAAGAACTAGACAACACCAGTCTTGGAGTACATCAGAACTACCTTTATTTTGAGATCTCACAGACCTTTATACAGCAGGGATGACTCAAAGCTAACCTAATTAACATGACCTAATTTACTACAAAATGTACCCAGACCAGATGACAGTCTTGTGGGCACCGAGCTTCACACATTAATACAATTAACAATACAAACAACAATCTCCCCCCTCCTCAGCCTAGACCATTCGTCTATTAGCCAGTGTTGGTGGCTAATGTGATCAGCTCTCTCAATTAACATAAACACATGTTGATAACACCAGCATCTCCTCACAGGATGTGTCCCAGCAGAATGAATCAGTCTTATCAGCAGGGGGCTGCTGGAGGAATCCCCCCTCCCTCTTCAGGGACACAAATATACAGTAAGGAGTCCCCATACAATATATACATGACTGAGTCCGATTAATACAGTTCAGACTGGATTTCTCATTCACCTCAAATGCTAGGGCCCATAATCGGTGGGCAACAGGCTTACACACAGTCCTCTCCAACAGCCTCCGCTCTGGCCATGCCCGTGACATTTCTCCCCTTTCGGCAGGAGACTAACACAGGAGGAGACCCCAGACGGGTTGACTCCGAAGTTAGTCTACAGCTCCAGTCCTCTACTGCCTGTACCCACACAGTACCCCAAACAAATCATCCCAAACAGTGCATTACTCACCCAGCCATCCTCTGCCTCTCTCAGAGAACATATCTGCCGCTGGGGAGAGGCCCGGACTGGCCCTTCTTTCTGGAATCCTTTCTGCCGCTGGAGAGAAGACAGGGGGACTGAGCTCACTCCATCCTGCTGTTGGGGATCTGGGCCGACTGCCCCGCATCCCTGGGGTATACAGGTGGGGACTGAAGCCCCATCCACTGACACCAGATCAAGCTGCAGTTGTGAGGTGATGACTGCATTCTCTCCTTGGATCCTGATCTGCAGCTCGCGGTAGACTGCAACCTCCTCACCTTGAGCCTCCACAATTGCTGCAGGTGTGGGGCAGAGGTCTTGGACCCTCTGTCCGGTTGCCAGCACTTCTGCTGGGGGTTTGCCAGGTGGTTCCTCCTCTACAGAAACGTCTATTAAATCCCCAGTCTCTGGAATTGGTAAAAGTGTGGGACAGAGGTCTTGGACCCTCTGTTCAGTTACCAGATCTTCAGCTGGAAAAGTTTGTTTTAACTCCATAGATGCTGCTGGCAGAAAATCACATGTCCCTGTCAGTGTTGTGGGAGAAAGGCCGACTACCTCTTCTCTCAAGAAGGCCGAAGCCACTGTTGGTGCTGGGCAGAGCACAGTGAACTTTGGCCCTGATAGCAGCTCTTCTGCTGGAGGCTCATCAGGTTGTTCTTCCTCAGCAGAAAAGTCTATCAAATCCCATGTCTCTGCAACTGATGTCTGGGGATAGAGGTTCACCATCTCCTGTCCATGGAACCCAGAAGATGCTATCATTTCTGGGCAGAGGTTAGCAGAGCTCTGCCCGGTTGTCAGCACTTCAGGTTTGGGGACGGCAATCTCCGGATTTTCCACTGCCGATTCTCTGGCATGCTGCTGAACTTGTTCTAGCAGTTTCCTGTATGCCCTTTCCAGATGCTGTTCCTTCCTTAGCAAATGGTCCAGATCAGGTTTGAGCTCTGAGACCCCTGCAAGACCGAGCATAGACTCTCTATAGTCCCTCATGTCCTCAAGGTCAGGTTCCCCCTCATCGCCAAACATAAAAAGATCTGTAAGGTTCTCCCACAGCAATCCAGGGCCGCCAAAGTCATATCCCTCCGGAGAGCATTCTGTTGTCTCCCCTAAATATCCCTCCTCTGCGTGCCATTGCAGAGCCCGATATCGATTGTCCAGCTCTATCTCCTGCTGGACCAACCTGTCCAACTCAGTCACCCATTGCTCCTGGGGCTGCTCTCCCAGGAATGCCATCCGCAATGCCCGTTGGTCACTGGCCCGTTGCTCTTGGGTTGGAAAGCACTTGCCCTGTTTTATACCAGCGAGACGGAGGGCTGCATTCCAGAGCTCCACCCGAATCAGCTGCCTGAGCTCCAGGTATTCATCCTCAGACACAGTCCTGGTGTACGTTGAAAGGATGATCCGCAGCAGCCCCGGGAATTCTGATGCCAGGTCCATATCTCCGCTGGGGTGACTGAAGTCTGCTATGCTGATCTTGGATCCAGTTGGAGGTTTGGATGTCCCAGACTTCAGACTTCAGGAAGCTTTCCCGCTGCTTGCCACCAATGTCACGGAACGCCCCACACTCCGCTTGAGTGCTTCCGTCATATACTGCTTCCTAAGTTCTGGAACACGAGTCCAATGGATCTGGCTATAGGAACCCCAAGAACTAGACAACACCAGTCTTGGAGTACATCAGAACTACCTTTATTTTGAGATCTCACAGACCTTTATACAGCAGGGATGACTCAAAGCTAACCTAATTAACATGACCTAATTTACTACAAAATGTACCCAGACCAGATGACAGTCTTGTGGGCACCGAGCTTCACACATTAATACAATTAACAATACAAACAACAATCTCCCCCCTCCTCAGCCTAGACCATTCGTCTATTAGCCAGTGTTGGTGGCTAATGTGATCAGCTCTCTCAATTAACATAAACACATGTTGATAACACCAGCATCTCCTCACAGGATGTGTCCCAGCAGAATGAATCAGTCTTATCAGCAGGGGGCTGCTGGAGGAATCCCCCCTCCCTCTTCAGGGACACAAATATACAGTAAGGAGTCCCCATACAATATATACATGACTGAGTCCGATTAATACAGTTCAGACTGGATTTCTCATTCACCTCAAATGCTAGGGCCCATAATCGGTGGGCAACAGGCTTACACACAGTCCTCTCCAACAGCCTCCGCTCTGGCCATGCCCGTGACAATATTTTATACATGATTGAGCATATTTAATAACGCAATGCAAAATGCAGTCATGTGTAGTAATTCATAGCCGTCCATGAGAGATTCGTTTCCCTTAGCCCACAGTAAGCTTCTGGAGCTGAATTTTGATTAAATGGCTGGGGTTAATGCACACTTTTTTTGTTTGAAGTTATTAAACCTGCTGATGAGGGGTGTATCTAAAAAAACTCTATGCAGCCATAAAAGACACAAACTAATGCAGCTCTGTATTCATTACTACAACATTAAAGCGTTTCGTACCCTAAAAAAAAAAAGGCTCCTGTTCCAAAGCAAGAATAACAGCACAGTGCTTGTGCTGTGTCATTTGGCCCCTTCTATCACCTGAAATACCTGGCTGGTCCTGGTTCTGCCCTTCCCTGTAAACTGACTACAGTTTATCATGGCTTCTGAGCCCTGACTCTATGGTCAGTTTAAGTACCTACGTCATCCGCAACTCTCCTGTGTCCCCCTCCCCCTCCCTGCCTGTCAGCTCGTACCAGTGTCTGCCCCTACCCTCCCCACCTGTTGAAATAACTGTAATTTTCAGGTAAGCCCCTGTCTTCCATAAGGCTACTTTCACACTGAGGCGCTTTACAGGTGCTACAGCGCCTGTATAGCGCCTGTAAGGCACCTCTCCTAAGGGCTTTCACACTGGGGCGGTGCACTTGCAGGACAGTCAAAAAAGTCCCGCAAGCCGCATCTTTGCAGCGCTATAGGAGCAGTGTATTCACCGCTCCTAAAGCACCCCTTCCCATTGAAAACAATGGGGCAGCGCCGCAAACCTGCCGGCAAAGCGCCACTGCAGAGGCACTTTGTGGGCGGTTTTAACCCTTTTTCGGCCACTAGCGGGGGTTAAAACCACCCCACTAGTGGCTGAATAGCGCCGAAAACTACGATAAAGCGCCGGCGCCCACCTGCCCCAGTGTGAAAGTAGCCTAATGCTGTGTATCCCAGTGTGTGTGCTTTATTAAAAAAATTCTGTACTGTATATTTCAGAGTGCTGCCTGGCGCTCACGTGACTGGCCATCTCTCTCCTCCTCTCCTCTCCTCCTCACAACTGACATCAGCGGGGGATTCTCAGCCCCTCCCGCTGTACCTGTCAAATCAAGAGAAGAGAGAGGAGTGCTGAGCGGCGCTATAAAATAAGGTATAGAATGGCATTTTTTTAATAAGGCACATACACTGGGGCATTATGTAAGTCAGGGGATTGCCTGAAAATCACCAAGTGGGGTTACAACCACTTTAAGGGCTTGTTCACACTTCTTGCGGTGCATGTTTGTTTGGTGGGGCATGTTAAAAATCATGCCTGCAGTACTTTTTTTAATTCAATGAACACAGAGAAAACCTCTGAGCAGGTACACATTCCAGAATTTTGGAGCAGTAGTGCATTTCAGGGAGGTAGGGGGGAAGAGGACTTCAAGGAGGGAGTGGGGAGATCTGCACTAGGGGGGATTTGGGAGGTAACTTGCATTGAAGGTGTGATATGTGTGGAAGAAATTGGAGGCCTGTGTTGGGAGGGAAGGTCTGTAACGGGGTAGATTTGGCAAGGAGGAATTCTAAATTGGGGGGGGGGGGGGGTGCTGCATAGAGGAGGGGAATTTGTAATGGGAAAAGGAGTTACATTTTATTCTACACCGGCCTGTGCACTAAAATTCTTGACCCCTTGCTCTTTGTGTTACACACTGCTAAACCCTGTATTGTGTTCAATGTGCTCTATGTGTTATGCACTACTGACCCCCCACTCTCCGCGTATTCAGTCCCGGATTTACTCCCTTTGCCGCCCCAAGGCCAGGTCCTTCAATGCCGCCCCCCCCCCCCCCCCCCACACACACACACACACCACCATTCTCGTCCTTTATCGATGACTGCTACAATAGATCAATTAAAAACATATCTCCACACACAAGAACACTGAAAACAACTGGTTTTAATTGTACAGACTAAAAATACTTCAGGGTAAGCGCGCGGGGTAACGATTTTTCACCACCACCACGGCACCATGGTTGGTATAGTGTCAGGATAATTGAAACACATTATTTCTATCATTACATTGTAATGTAAAATGAAATAGTTCAACTCACCATAATGCAGAATCATTGGGAGCCCTGAGCATGTCACTTGCCACCATCGCTTGTCACTATGCCTGCCACCAGATGGAGATGTCACTTGCCATGCTGCCACCACATGGGGATGTCACTTGCCACACTGCCTGCCACCAGATGGAGATGTCACTTGCCACGCTGCCTGCCACCAGATGGGGATGTCACTTGCCACGCTGCCTCCAGATGGAGATGTTACTTGCCACGCTGCCACCAGATGGAGATGTCACTTGCCACTCTGCCTGCCACCAGATGGGGATGTCATTTGCCATGCTGCCACCAGATGGAGATGTCACTTGCCACACTGCCTGGCTGCCACCAGATGGAGATGTCACTTGCCACTCTGCCTGCCACCAGATGGAGATGTCACTTGCCACGCTGCCACCAGATGGGGATGTCACTTGCCACGCTGCCACCAGATGGAGATGTCACTTGCCATGCTGCCTGCCACCAGATGGAGATGTCACTTGCCATGCTGCCACCAGATGGAGATGTCACTTGCCACACTGCCTGGCTGCCACCAGATGGAGATGTCACTTGCCATGCTGCCACCAGATGGGGATGTCACTTGCCATGCTGCCACCAGAAGGGGATGTCACTTGCCACACTGCTTTGCTGCCACCAGATGGGGATGTCACTTGCCACGTTGCCACCAGATGGAGATGTCACTTACCACGCTGCCACCAGATGGAGATGTCACTTGCCACACTGCCTGGCTGCCACCAGATGGAGATGTCACTTGCCACGCTGCCACCAGATGGAGATGTCACTTGCCACACTGCCTGGCTGCCACCAGATGGGGATGTCACTTGCCATGCTGCCACCAGATGGGGATGTCACTTGCCATGCTGCCACCAGATGGGGATGTCACTTGCCATGCTGCCACCAGATGGGGATGTCACTTGCCATGCTGCCACCAGATGGAGACGTCACTTGCTACACTGCCACCAGATGGAGATGTCACTTGCCACGCTGCCACCAGATGTTGATGTCACTTGCCACGCTGCCACCAGATGTTGATGTCACTTGCCACGCTGCCACCAGATGTTGATGTCACTTGCCACGCTGCCACCAGATGGGGATGTCACTTGCCACGCTGCCACCAGATGGGGATGTCACTTGCCATGCTGCCACCAGATGGAGACGTCACTTGCCACACTGCCACCAGATGGAGATGTCGCTTGCCACGCTGCCACCAGATGGGGATGTCACTTGCCACGCTGCCACCAGATGGAGATGTCACTTGCCATGCTGCCTGCCACCAGATGGAGATGTCACTTGCCACACTGCCTGGCTGCCACCAGATGGAGATGTCACTTGCCATGCTGCCACCAGATGGGGATGTCACTTGCCATGCTGCCACCAGAAGGGGATGTCACTTGCCACACTGCTTTGCTGCCACCAGATGGGGATGTCACTTGCCACGTTGCCACCAGATGGAGATGTCACTTACCACGCTGCCACCAGATGGAGATGTCACTTGCCACACTGCCTGGCTGCCACCAGATGGAGATGTCACTTGCCACGCTGCCACCAGATGGAGATGTCACTTGCCACACTGCCTGGCTGCCACCAGATGGGGATGTCACTTGCCATGCTGCCACCAGATGGGGATGTCACTTGCCATGCTGCCACCAGATGGGGATGTCACTTGCCATGCTGCCACCAGATGGGGATGTCACTTGCCATGCTGCCACCAGATGGAGACGTCACTTGCTACACTGCCACCAGATGGAGATGTCACTTGCCACGCTGCCACCAGATGTTGATGTCACTTGCCACGCTGCCACCAGATGTTGATGTCACTTGCCACGCTGCCACCAGATGGGGATGTCACTTGCCACGCTGCCACCAGATGGGGATGTCACTTGCCATGCTGCCACCAGATGGAGACGTCACTTGCCACACTGCCACCAGATGGAGATGTCACTTGCCATGCTGCCACCAGATGGAGATGTCACTTGCCACACTGCCTGGCTGCCACCAGATGGAGATGTCACTTGCCATGCTGCCACCAGATGGGGATGTCACTTGCCATGCTGCCACCAGAAGGGGATGTCACTTGCCACACTGCTTTGCTGCCACCAGATGGGGATGTCACTTGCCACGTTGCCACCAGATGGAGATGTCACTTACCACGCTGCCACCAGATGGAGATGTCACTTGCCACACTGCCTGGCTGCCACCAGATGGAGATGTCACTTGCCACGCTGCCACCAGATGGAGATGTCACTTGCCACACTGCCTGGCTGCCACCAGATGGGGATGTCACTTGCCATGCTGCCACCAGATGGGGATGTCACTTGCCATGCTGCCACCAGATGGGGATGTCACTTGCCATGCTGCCACCAGATGGGGATGTCACTTGCCATGCTGCCACCAGATGGAGACGTCACTTGCTACACTGCCACCAGATGGAGATGTCACTTGCCACGCTGCCACCAGATGTTGATGTCACTTGCCACGCTGCCACCAGATGTTGATGTCACTTGCCACGCTGCCACCAGATGTTGATGTCACTTGCCACGCTGCCACCAGATGGGGATGTCACTTGCCACGCTGCCACCAGATGGGGATGTCACTTGCCATGCTGCCACCAGATGGAGACGTCACTTGCCACACTGCCACCAGATGGAGATGTCGCTTGCCACGCTGCCACCAGATGGGGATGTCACTTGCCACGCTGCCACCAGATGGAGATGTCACTTGCCATGCTGCCTGCCACCAGATGGAGATGTCACTTGCCATGCTGCCACCAGATGGAGATGTCACTTGCCACACTGCCTGGCTGCCACCAGATGGAGATGTCACTTGCCATGCTGCCACCAGATGGGGATGTCACTTGCCATGCTGCCACCAGAAGGGGATGTCACTTGCCACACTGCTTTGCTGCCACCAGATGGGGATATCACTTGCCATGTTGCCACCAGATGGAGATGTCACTTACCACGCTGCCACCAGATGGAGATGTCACTTGCCACACTGCCTGGCTGCCACCAGATGGAGATGTCACTTGCCACGCTGCCACCAGATGGAGATGTCACTTGCCACACTGCCTGGCTGCCACCAGATGGGGATGTCACTTGCCATGCTGCCACCAGATGGGGATGTCACTTGCCATGCTGCCACCAGATGGGGATGTCACTTGCCATGCTGCCACCAGATGGAGACGTCACTTGCTACACTGCCACCAGATGGAGATGTCACTTGCCACGCTGCCACCAGATGTTGATGTCACTTGCCACGCTGCCACCAGATGTTGATGTCACTTGCCACGCTGCCACCAGATGGGGATGTCACTTGCCACGCTGCCACCAGATGGGGATGTCACTTGCCATGCTGCCACCAGATGGAGACGTCACTTGCCACACTGCCACCAGATGGAGATGTCGCTTGCCACGCTGCCACCAGATGTTGATGTCACTTGCCACACTGCCACCAGATGTTGATGTCACATGCCACGCTGCCACCAGATGGGGATGTCACATGCCACGCTGCCACCAGATGTTGATGTCACTTGCCACGCTGCCACCAGATGTTGATGTCACGACTCACTTGCCACGCTGCCTGTCTGCCACCAGATGAAGGAGGGCGGAACAGCGGTGCTGGCAATGAGAGATGTCATCTCTCTCTCCCCCCGCCGCCGCACCGCTGACATTACTTCTTAATCTTTTCAAAAATGGCGCCCGGGCGGCGCAATCATGCTACTGCGCATGCGCCGCCCGGCCGAGCGCATACGAGCTTTCCTGAGCCCGGCCGCTTCGGAACTGCGCATGCGCAGTAGTGGGCGGCTCGCGGCCATCTTTTCTAAGGGCACCGGTGCCCTTAATCAACTTTAACGAGCAGCCCGAAAGGGGGGGCGGCCGCGAAGTTGCCGCAGGAGCGGCGCCGCCCCTGCACCACTGCCGCCCCGAGGCCTGGCCTCGGTGGCCTTGTGGCAAATCCGGCCCTGCACGTATTATGAACTTCTGACCTCTGTCTTCTGTGTGTTACACACTCCTAAAAACCCTTCCTTTTGTGTGATATGCATTCCTGACCTCTGTCCTCTGTGTAATATGCACTCCTGACCCCTTCCTTTTGTGTGATATACACTCCTGACCTCTGCCCTCTTTCTGTCTCACACTCCTGGCCTATGCCCCTGTGTGTTACACACTCCTGACCCTTGTCCTCTGTGTGATATGCGCTTCTGACCCCTGTCCTCGGTGTGATTTGCACTCCTGACCCCTGACCTCTATGTGATATGCACTCCTGACCCCTGCACTCTGTGCGTTAAGCATTCCTGACTCCTGCTCTTTGTATGTTTTACACTCCTGACCCCTGCATTCTTTGTGTTACATATTCCTGACCCCAGCTCTCTGTATGTTACACACTCCTGACCCCTGCTCTCTGGGCATTACATATGCCTGATGAGATTAAATTTTTGTTATTCAGAGATTCAGATGTATCTGATTTTCCAAATTACAATAGTAACAAATGTAACCACTTGCCTACTGGGCACTTTTACCCCCTTCCTGCCCTGGCCAATTTTCAGCTTTTAGCGCTGTCACACTTTGAATGAAAAATGTGCAGTCATACAACAGTGTACCCATATGAAATTTTTATCAATTTTTTTTACACAAATAGAGCTTTCTTTTAGTGACATTTAATTACCACTGGGTTGTTTGTTTAGAAAAAAAAACGAAAAAAGACCAAACATTTTGAAAAAAAGAACATTTTTCATACTGTGTTATAACATTTTGAAAACAGGTAATTTTTCTCCTTCACTAATGATGGGACTGCACTGATAGACTGAACTGATGGGAACTGATGAGGCAGTACTGATGGTCACTGATAGGTGGCACTGGGAAGGTGGCACTGATGTGCACTGATAAGGTGGCACTGATGAGGCTGCACTGACAGGCGGAACTGATGTGCGCAGATAGATGGCACTGATGGGCACTGATGGGCACTGATAGGCTACACTGATGAGGAGGCACTGGTTGGCAGCACTGATGAGCACTGATTGGCAGCACTGGTGGGCACTGATTAACAGCACTGGTGGGCACTGATTGGCAGCACTGATGGGCACTGGTGGGACTCCACTGATCAGGATACTGACACAAGACAGTTATAGGCTCTCTTCTCCCTTTACAGCTGATCACATGGTAAACGAAACAAAACTAAATGAAACAAATTTTGTTATGAATGCAACAAAGCAAAATTAGTAACTTAACTAATTGATCTGAAACAAAACAAGTTTTTGGTGGTTTCTCTAAGTTTTCCCCCTGTGGGATAACAAGAACTTAAAGGAGTTGTTGGCAATGGGGAAAATTGAGGAATGGGAACAAAGTGGTATCCACTGCCTGGCCCAAGTGCTGGTAGGCTGAAAACATTCCAGGAGATAAGAGAGTAATATGCAGTCCCAAATAGGTCTTTTTACAGGTACCTGCAGGTAAGACATGCCCTGGATGCACAGTTTGGGGGGAGGGCAGTGGAGTACAGTGAAATGCCCTCTCTCCAAAGGGTGGTCAATGCAGGGACGTCTAAAGGATTGGTTTCTGACATGTATGGGTGTATAAGCGGAGCTGAATTGCAAGGTGATAGGGGACTTTCCATTAGATCCAAATGGGAGGAGGACATTGGGCAAATAACTATGGAACAATAGAGCAGAATATTGGGATCAGGGCCGGAGGTCTCACTGTCCCCTTAACAGATTGTATCCCATCTATTTTTGTTACACAGATCATATTACACCCCTTTGAAAATGTTTAAGTTTGGTAGAAGGCCGGACGCGAAGTGCCCAAGGTGTGGGGGCGGGACGGGTGACTTGGTGCATATGGTCTGGAGATGTCCCAAGTTGCATAGATATTGGAGTAAAATAGTGGAAAAAATAAATTCCGTATTTGGGACATCTCTAATCTTGGAAGCCAAGTCATGCATCTTGGGATTGGTGAAAGGGAATGGCGGGTCAGGAGATGTACGGATTGCAATTATTAGATGTTTGTTTCAAGCAAGGAAGCTGATTGCACAGAAGTGGCAGGCGAAGTTTAGGGGAGGGGATTGGAAAGGAGGGATTGTATTCTTTATTGCTTTCCTTGTGACATATAAAATGTAAAATGAAGAATTTTATTTTTCAATAAAAAGTATTTGATTTAAAAAAATCAAATGCAGCCTCACCAGTGCCCTTCAATGCAGACTCACCAGTACCCATCATTCAATCCCTCACTGTGCCCATCAATGCAGACTCACCATTGCCCATCAATGCAGACTCATTGTGCCCATCGATGCAGACACACTGTGCCCATCAATGCAGACTCCATGTGCCCATCAATGGCAGCCTCACTGTGCCCATCAAAGCAGACTCACTGTGCCCATCAATGCAGACTCACCAGTGCCCATCAATGCAGACTCACTGTGTCCATCAATGCAGATTCACTGTGTCCATTAATGCAGCCCATCAATACAGCTTCATTGTGCCCATCAATGCAGCCCATCAATGCAGACTCACTGTGCCCATCAATGCAGCCCATCAATACAGACTTACTGTGCCCATCAATGCAGACTCACTCTGCCCATCAATGCAGACTCACTGCAGCCCATCACTGCAGACTGACTGTGCCCATCAATGCAGCCCATCAATGCAGACTCACTGTTCCCGGATCACATAGAGCAGTGATCTCCCGCTGTTTCAAGGAATTGGATTTGAATTGCAAATCGGCAGCCACTGTAACAATGCCTCCTAGACCGACTCCTACGATAGACGTCACACTGATTCATTTCCCCAGCATTGAATCAGTGCGCGGTCAATCACAGGAGTCAGTCTAGAAAGCAGGACATTTGAGATACGAACTCAGTGTCACAGTGGGAAATCATCACTCTGCATGACACATACAAGGAGAGGAGGAGGGAGGGAACTTCAAGGCACACCAATGTGGGGCAACCAGGGAGGACTGAGCACCCCCCCCAAACCCCCCTCCCACCCGTTGGTATGCTTCGGCGCCCAGATTGGCCCTGCTCAGGACATTGATAATTCTTCGGTATTCTCCCGGGACAAAGTCTCCCCGGGACATCAGTCAGTTTCCCGTGAATGTCCTGGGAAATCCGTGACAGGTGGCAACTATGGTTACACACTCCTGAACCCTGTGCTTTGTGCAAATTACACATTTGACCTCTGAACATGTCAAACTCCTGGCCAAAATGTTTATTGTTTCAACATTTACTTGTTGCTAAAAGTTCACTGATAAATTATTAAAGTTATTCTTTAACCACTTTCCGACTGGCCCATAGCAGGTTTACATCTACAGGGCGGCTACGCTGTGCATAATCACGTATATATCCGGGTATGGAGCGCACATGCTTAAAGGGATTGCAAACCCTCGTGTTTTTTACTTCCTATGCATTAATGTAAAAAAACACCTGGCAGTCACTGCCCCCCCCCCACCGTTTTACTTACCTGAGCCCCTTCATCTCTTCAGCAGAGACGCGCTGTCCCTCTCTCCACTGGGTCCCGGCTCTTGACTGGATAGATTGATAGCAGCGCAGCCATTGGCTCCCGCTGCTGTCAATTAAATCCAATGACGCGGGTTCCGGGGGGGCGGGGCTGAGCCTGGCATTCGTGTCTGTGGACGCAAATGCTGGACTCGGGAGAGTGCCCCCTCAGGAGAGTGTTTCTTCCTTGGAGGTTTTCTGATGCGGGGAGGAGCCGCGAGAGCTGTAGGCGGACCCCAGGAGAGGATGTTCGGGGCCACTCTATGCAAAATGAGCTGCACAGTGGAGGTAAATATGACATGTTTGTTATATAAAAGAAAAAAAAAATGATCCTTTAAGATGTAGTAATTAAAGCTAATATTTTAGGTATATTGACTGTGGCATATGTGTGCCATGCATATAGGCATAGCTTCCAACTGTCCCTGATTTTCAGGGACTGTCCCTGATTTAGAACAAGGTCCCTCTGTCCCTCTTTCCTCCTCATCTGTCCCTCATTTTGGTCTATATAGTTGTATAAAAAATGTACTTTTGATCTTTCAAAAAGTGTTTTCCAGTTCCATCCAATTTATAAATCGCTGTACAGTGGAACCTTGG
This sequence comes from Lithobates clamitans, assembly GCA_037952925.1. Taxonomy (NCBI): domain Eukaryota; kingdom Metazoa; phylum Chordata; class Amphibia; order Anura; family Ranidae; genus Lithobates; species Lithobates clamitans. The sequence continues at coordinate 2,429,516 of JBBGZY010000889.1, read as the reverse complement.
ATTTTGAGCATAATCCGTTCCAGGAGAATGCTTGTAATCCAAACCACTCGCATATCAAATGAGTTACCCCATAGAAGTCAATGGAAAGATAATTTGTTCCGCATTGACTTTTATTGCAGGCAATACCGCATGTGGCCAGAGGTGGGGGGTGCCGGAGAGCCTTGGAAACACTCGGGGACAGCTCGGCTGAACTCGGAAACCCTCGGAAAGGCTCGGAAACACTCAGGAACGGATTATTTCTGAGTATTTCCAAGTTGTTCCGAGTATTTCCGAATGGTTCCAAACCATTCCGAGTGCCACTGGCTCCCCCGCACCTCTGGCCAAATGTGGTACTACACACCCCATTGGCTTAAATCCTGCTCATTTTGTGAGACAACACTCGCAAACTGAGTCAGGATTTTTTTAAAAAAAGTTGCTCGTCTTTCAAATCGCTCGTTAACCGTGTTACTCGTAAAACAAGGTTCCACTGTATTGGTAAATTTCAAAAGCCAGTATAAAGGAATAGTAGTAGTAAAAAAAAAGCACTTGCAGGTTTAACTAATCTTTTTTTTCTTTAATTCTCCTTTAAGGTGGTGTGGCAAGGGGTGTGTCCTATGCCTACATAATTTTGCTAATAGGCATCGCTCGCTCCCATCTCAAAGTAGGAAGGTATGTATACTGTATGTGCATTTAACTATGCACCTTTAAGACCCTCTCAGTGTACAATTTGCCCACACCCTACATTTGGCATGTGCACCATCTTATTCCTCTCTTTTAGGTGCCCCAGGTCTGTCACACTCTTAGCAATGTTCCTGTTGTGCAGTATGTGTCCTCTACAATGCACTGCAGGTCAGACCAGCCCTTGTGCTTTTATGTATGTTAAAGACTGTTTTCACCAGAGCTGCACAAGATTTATGGGCTGGTGATTAAATCACTGCGCAGAATAAAAGCCCATCTCCAGAAAAACATAATTTTAAAAGAGAAGGGTGGGATATTAAAAAAAAATGTAAAAAAATACAGTACATACTCACATATATGGCTGCAGCATCGCTGGCTCTGAGACCAAGAACTGCTGATCACTCAGTTCTCAATCTTCACTGAGAAGGGAGCAATGATTGTCAGTCACCATTCTATGATCTGCCCCTCCAGCACTCACTGGATCGCTGGGGGCTGTGGAGGGGGTGGGAGCTGCTGGCTCAGGCTCTCAATGGCAGGCTGAGAGGCTGAGTCAGGTGCTGGTCAAGCATCTGGGTGGTTCCCGACCTTAAAGGAATTGTAAGGGCAGAAGGTTTTTTATCTTAATGCTGCAGCTCGGCTCGGGTGCACCCATAGCAAACTGCTTGCTGTGGGGGCACTCGACAAAAGGGAGGGGCCAGGAGCAGCGAAGAGGGACCCGAGAAGAGGAGGATCTGGGCTGCTTTGTGAAAAACCACTGCAACAGAGCAGGTAAGTATAACATGTTTGCTATTTTTTTTAAAACCCGCTTTTGGCTGAATCTGGGTCATAGGCGTGCAGAACTAAATGTACTTCTGTGACTCAGAAAAGAAGTATTGCCTAAAAGAGTTTTGCCATACTTCTAAAAGACTGTTAAGCATACGTCAAATTTATTTCCAATATGTATATGGTGACAAGATATCATACATCACTTTTCAGACTATAGTGAACCGATTCACAATGGACACTACTGCTGAAGCAGCTTGTAGGCAGGTTGGAAATTGTATACAGTTTAGTTAGGCAGCAGCCAGCTCAGACTGGGCAAAGGGTTAAAGTGGTTCTAAAGGCTGAAAGTGTTTTATCTTCACATACTCTAAAATACCTTCTGTGCGCAGCAGCCCTCCCCAGGCCCCCCAATCCTTACCTGAGCTCCCTCCAAACCAACGATGTTCATGATAGCCTTGGCTGTATGGGAGCATTCCCTCCAAATTGGCTGAGACAGCAGTGGGAGCCCATTGCCTCCCACTGCTGTCATTTACAGCCAGTGAGTCAATGAGGAGAGAGCGGGGGGGAGTCCGAGCCAAGGCTCTGTCTTATGGATGCATAGAGCAGCGGTTCGGGAGTGAGTACACAGCGGTGCTCCCGGGACAAGGGGCTTTCTCTGGGTCCACCGGGGGACCCAAACAGAAGAGGATCGTAGCTGCTCTGTGCAAAACCACTGCACAGAGCAGGTAAGTATAACTTGTTTATTTAAAAAAAACAAAGCTTTAATATCACTGTAAGTCTTTTAGCTCAGTTCCCAGGCTTTTTGTCCTAGCTGGCCCACCTGTGCTAAAAAAAAGGGGGATCAGCTATGGTCCATAGCAGCGAGCTGTCAAAGCAGGAATGAGAATGCAGTACCAATAAACTTGAGTGCTGTGGGAACCTGGAAATGCGGAGAACATCCAAGCCATGAAAAATGCCATAATAGACTCCCACCTCATGGAGGTATGCCTGGTCCGCTACATTATTCTACTTAGGATTAGGGACAGGATGTTGTTCATATTGAACTGTATGACCCTAGATGCTTTTAGCCATAATGTGCTAGTATCATAGCATATTAAAGCAACTTTCCTCCAACCCACCCCTCCTCTACTTCAATAGAGCTGTACTTTTTTGCAAATTTGCAAGTGATGGTCTGCTGAGAACCTAGGACCTACTGAGGAAACTCCATTTGGGGCGTAGCGTGTATATGAGTGGTACTTGCTGATGATGCCTTTATGTTGCACATTTGAAGGATGGCGGTGAGCTAGAGTGTTTACATGTGTAATGCTGATTTTTACCTTTTTATGTGAGTGTTTTTATCCCTTTGGTTTGACAAAAATAATATACTGTATACAGTGAGCACTATTAGTCACTTTTTGTCATTTTATGCCATGCCTTGCGAAGGATGTTGGTAGGAGGAGCCATGACTGAAGGAAAATTGGAACGATGTATCTATTATGGAAAAGCTCTTTCGACTTCTGAGGAACCTCTGAAGTCCAGTACAGAGCATTTCTTTGATGATCCTGAAGGAAAGATTGAATTGCCGGCTAATTTAATGTTTTTTTTGGAGCCCCCCAGCAGGGCTCCTAAAAAAAAGAATAAAAAAGTTGTAAAATAAAAAAATGATATAAAAACATTAAATAAAAAACTACTGACACCAGTGGTGGAAGTACAAGGGTCACAAAGGTCGAATTTGCAAAAGGGGCCCTGGTGTTTCTCAACTGAGTTCTGAGGGAAGGGCCTTGGCTGGGGGTTTGGGGGGCCCTTCGTGGTTTCTTGCATGGTTACAACGCTAGTGCTGCCAGGTGCAAGTACTATCCACTGTACTGCCCGAATAATGGCAGCTGGGGGGAGGCAGTTATGTCCTTAGGCATAACATACCTACCTGTCAGCATTTTTTAATGTCACGTAGGCTTGTTCACAAGTGTGGAAATACTTTGCTTTCTGTGTTGGGTCACTTTTTAGAGGCTGTCTGACAGGTGGAGAGGGGGCAATATGTCCCTCCTCAGTGTCTGCTTTGTCCTTCAAAATGTTGAAGCACCATGCCCTGTAAGTGGGAGCAGCACAGCCCCATTCACATGAAGTGGCATTACTGCCAGCCAAAAGGCGACACGCCTGGGTGGGTGACTGGAGGGTAGTAAGACCCCTTTCACACCGAGGCGCTTTCATGTTAAAAAAAAGCACCTGAAAAGCTCACAAAAATGTATTTCTATTAAAATCAATGAATGCTTTCACACTGGGGCAGGGCGGTGAAAAAAGCCCCTCTCCATTGAAATTAATGAGAAGCTCTTCAAAAGCGCCCGAAAAGCTCTTCAAAAACAGGGTTTTACTGGCAGTTTAGAAGCGCCTCAGTGTGAAAGGGGCCTAAAACCTTGGCGTCCTGTGTGAATTCACACAGGGTGCCAAGGTTTTAGGCCCCTTTCAATTTCACTTTAAAGGGGTCATGTAGGCAGAAAGGTGTCCCCCAATGACAATGTGTAGGAATTGTCCAGAAATAATGTGTCTTCTTCTCCAGAGAAGTTCCAGGCTCAGCCATGGACCACACTAGTAGTATGTAGCCTGTGCTCACAGCAAGCCCCATAAAGCTCAATGTTCTCCTGACATCTCCTCACAGAGGAGCGAGGAGAAGGGGCGGGGACACCGGGAGGAGCGGGCTCTCCTACAGCCCAGTGACATGGATTCAAACACGGGGGGAGAGCCGCTCTCCTCCTCCCCGCTCTGCCCGGCTCCGTTCATTCTCCGCCAACAGCATTCCCATGTGCTGAGCCCCGTTCTGTCAGGACACCATAGACCGCGGTGGTGAGAGGAGGAGGAGGAGGAGGAGGGAGGGAGCGCACCGCGGCGGACCGCACAGCCAAGGAATAGCGGGCACCCTCCAACATGTCAGTCCGGGGGCAGAGTGTGGAGGAGTCATCTGCAGCAAGCCCAGCAATGCACCCGGCTCCGGGGATGACGAGCTGAACGGGAGAAGGAGGAGGAGAGCCCAGAGCCTGCAGGTAAAGGCAATGTCATCCCGAGATGATAGCAGCACAGCCTGCTTTGTTCATCCATAGACAAAGGAGAAGAGCGAGACCCTCACTACTATACATTCTGCACCTCCGCTCCTCACACCTTCCCTCCCTGTGTGTGTGTCTGTGTGTCTACACACACTTCATACAACAGTCATATACATACACTTTATACACACACACACACTTCATACAACAGTCATATGCATACACTTCATACACACACACACTTCATACAACAGTCATATACATACACTTCATACACACACACACACACTTCATACACACACATTCACATTTCACACACACTTCATACAACAGTCATATACATACACTTCATACACACACACACACACACACACACTTCATACACACACACATTCACATTTCACACACACACACTTCATACAACAGTCGAATACATACACTTCATACACACACTTCATACACACACTTCATACATACATACACACTTCATACATATACATATACACACACACTTCACACACTTCAATACATATACACACACACTTCATACATATACACACACACTTCATACATATACACACACACTTCATACATACACACACACACACACACACACACTTCATACATACACTTCATACACACATACACACACACATACACACACACTTCATACACACATACACACACACACATACTCCATACACACACACACTTCATACACACACACACACACACACTTCATACACACACGTCATACATACACAAACACACACACACACTTCATAAATACACAAACACACTTCATACATACACACACACACACACTTCATACAACAGTCATATAAACACACTTCATATTATGAAGTGTATGTATATGACTGTTGTATGCAGAGTGTGTGTGTGTGTGTGTGTGTGTGTGAAGTTCACACATACACACACACACTTCATACAGCAGTCATATATACTCACACTTCATACAGCAGTCATATATACACACTTCATACAGCAGTCATACACACACACACACTTCATACAGCAGTCTAATACACACATACACACACACACTTCATACAGCAGTCTAATACACACATACACAAACACACACACACTTCATACAGCAGTCTAATACACACATACACACACACACACACACACACACACACACACACACACACACACACACACACACGCACACACACGCACACTTCATACAGCAGTCTAATACACGCACTTCATACAGCAGTCATATACATACATACACACACCCGGGTATTGGCTGGGTATAGGCAGCATTCATGTTATATTGAGCACACATCATGAATGGTGGAATGGAAACAGCTGTACATGGGTGACTTGTATGTGGGGAGGTGAGTTCCCCTGTACATGGATGACTTGTATGTGTGAAGGTGAGTTCCCCTGTACATGGATGACTTGTATGTGTGGAGGTGAGTTCCCCTGTACATGGGTGACTTGTATGTGTGGAGGTGAGTTCCCCTGTACATGGATGACTTATATGTGTGGAGGTGAGTTCCCCTGTACATGGGTGACTTGTATGGGTGGAGGTGAGTTCCCCTGTACATGGGTGACTTGTATGTGTGAAGGTGAGTTCCCCTGTACATGGATGACTTGTATGTGTGGAGGAGAGTTCCCCTGTACATGGGTGACTTGTATGTGTGGAGGTGAGTTCCCCTGTACATGGATGACTTGTATGTGTGGAGGTGAGTTCCCCTGTACATGGATGACTTGTATGGGTGGAGGTGAGTTCCCCTGTACATGGATGACTTGTATGGGTGGAGGTGAGTTCCCCTGTACATGGATGACTTGTATGTGTGGAGGTGAGTTCCCCTGTACATGGGTGACTTGTATGTGTGGAGGGGAGTTCCCCTGTACATGGGTGACTTGTATGTGTGGAGGGGAGTTCCCCTGTACATGGGTGACTTGTATGGGTGGAGGTGAGTTCCCCTGTACATGGGTGACTTGTATGTGTGGAGGTGAGTTCCCCTGTACATGGGTGACTTGTATGTGTGGAGGTGAGTTCCCCTGTACATGGGTGACTTGTATGTGTGGAGGTGAGTTCCCCTGTACATGGATGACTTGTATGGGTGGAGGTGAGTTCCCCTGTACATGGATGACTTGTATGGGTGGAGGTGAGTTCCCCTGTACATGGGTGACTTGTATGTGTGGAGGTGAGTTCCCCTGTACATGGGTGACTTGTATGTGTGGAGGTGAGTTCCCCTGTACATGGGTGACTTGTATGTGTGGAGGTGAGTTCCCCTGTACATGGGTGACTTGTATGGGTGGAGGTGAGTTCCCCTGTACATGGGTGACTTGTATGGGTGGAGGTGAGTTCCCCTGTACATGGGTGACTTGTATGGGTGGAGGTGAGTTCCCCTGTACATGGGTGACTTGTATGGGTGGAGGTGAGTTCCCCTGTACATGGGTGACTTGTATGTGTGGAGGTGAGTTCCCCTGTACATGGGTGACTTGTATGTGTGGAGGAGAGTTCCCCTGTACATGGGTGACTTGTATGGGTGGAGGTGAGTTCCCCTGTACATGGATGACTTGTATGGGTGGAGGTGAGTTCCCCTGTACATGGATGACTTGTATGTGTGGAGGTGAGTTCCCCTGTACATGGATGACTTGTATGGGTGGAGGTGAGTTCCCCTGTACATGGATGACTTGTATGGGTGGAGGTGAGTTCCCCTGTACATGGATGACTTGTATGGGTGGAGGTGAGTTCCCCTGTACATGGATGACTTGTATGGGTGGAGGTGAGTTCCCCTGTACATGGATGACTTGTATGGGTGGAGGTGAGTTCCCCTGTACATGGGTGACTTGTATGGGTGGAGGTGAGTTCCCCTGTACATGGGTGACTTGTATGGGTGGAGGTGAGTTCCCCTGTACATGGGTGACTTGTATGTGTGGAGGTGAGTTCCCCTGTACATGGGTGACTTGTATGGGTGGAGGTGAGTTCCCCTGTACATGGGTGACTTGTATGGGTGGAGGTGAGTTCCCCTGTACATGGGTGACTTGTATGGGTGGAGGTGAGTTCCCCTGTACATGGGTGACTTGTATGTGTGGAGGTGAGTTCCCCTGTGCATGGATGACTTGTATGTGTGGAGGTGAGTTCTCCTGTATGTGGATGGATGGTATGTGTGAAGGTGAATTCCCCTTTGCCCTGGTTCACATTGATGCAATTTGACATGTGATTTGACATGTCAAATTGCATGCCAAATCGGCGCCAATCAGAGTCGTTTCTGTACTACTTTTCGGGGTGTGATTTCCATTGACATCTGTGCAGAAACCCACACAGATGTCTCTGAAATCGCCCCTGAAGTTGGGACTGACACGCAGTGAGTTCAGCTGAACTCACACAATTTCATTGCGGCTGTCAGTGTGAACCTGGGCTTTGATGAAGATTTTGTCTGAGGAGTGCTGTGTACACAGAGAAATGTACCTTACGCAGGGATTCCTAGAAGGAGAAAATCTGGGGAGAACACTAAAATAAGTGAAAGCTTCTCAGCTCTGGTATTGTGCGGAGGAACCTGCTTGAGATTTTCTCTAACACCTCCAAGATCTGGATTTTGGGTTCTGGTAACAACAAAGTCACATTATTTTTGCCTGCAGTTACCTGGTTCTATTTCCCTGCAAACATCATTTGTGTTATTATAGTTTACAATGTTATAGGTGATATATGTGCTCTATACAGGCTTTTTAATTAAAAGCTGTGCCAAGAAAATGGTTGGTGTGCAGAGGGCATAGCAGGCAATAGGATTTTATTTGCCAAAAGCATTCAGAGAGAAATTTAAAGTGATATTGAACCCTGTGATTTAGTAGTTCAGCACCTTGTTTAGTCATATACTTTGGATGCAGCTCCATTCTTTTAGGGCTCTTTCACATGGGCAGTATATACAGGTGGTTGAGCCATGGTTTTAGAACCCCAGCCACCCAGCTAAATTGTACCATTGCAGCCAGACTGGGCTGTACACATACCGTGGCTGCAACACAGAGTTTGACAGATAGCACCACCTGCCAAATGCACCTATGAAGGTCAATGGCAGCTACGAGCCAAATGCTTGGTTTTCAGTGTGGTATTTTAATGCAAAGTTCATCTTGTATTTAAAAATAATAAAAACTAAAGACAGACCTTCATTTTCTCCTGGCCTGGCAGCTTTTGCTCTGCCTCCCTCTGAAAAGCAATCCACCACAAATTGTTGTGTCAGAGGGTGGTAAGCACTGCTGCCCATGTAAAAGAGCTGTTAATCCTTGCCTCTGTTCCAGTTTAAGCTGGTGACTTGATCACTGCCCCGGGTTTCTTTTATCAGGGTGGCCCCTTCCTCTTGCAGTGTCCTATAGAGTCACCATTGCATTCATTGTCTGCCTACACTGTGTGCATCAATAGATACAGACAGCCCTATAGCCTAGAATTGCAAGGCACTCCCCTTCTCATTCCTGCTCCCTCTCCCTTCTCCAAGCTAACAGACTGACTGAAAACTGCACTGTCCACTGTTATCGGAGAAGCAGTGAAAGTTGTAAATTGCAAGTGCTTGGGTAAAAATGTTACCAGTTTACTAGGGGAATGTATATTTTTATGAGCTCAACATGTTAAACTAAAAAACACAGAAGGTTTAAGTCCCGGGTCACCAATATGTGATGCAGGAACTAGCGCGATTCCTGTGCGGGTTCCCGCATTGCATGTTCACACTGCTCTCTGCGAACTGCTGTGGGTGCCAATAGAAAGTTAATGACACCCCCAGATCGGTTCACAGATAGCAGTGCCAACTGTCAAATGGAACAGAAATTGGATCGCATGGGTGTGAACACCCATCTGATCTGATTCCAGTGCGGAACAAAAAAAAGGGGTCCTGCACCATTTTGGAGCAACTGCAATACCATTTCTGCCATACAGACTGTATGGCTGAATTCACATTGCACAAACATCGCATGTGATCTGCCCAGCAATGTTGTGTGAATCAAATGCATCGTCTGTGTTCGCACAAGTGTGAACCCAGCCTAATACTACCTAATACTACTTTAAGGATGCGTTCTGTTGATGTGCAGAGTGAAAAGCAGCCAAATAGATTTTAATTTACCCAAATTGTTTAGGGAGGAATGAATTTTGGATTATTTCTTGTGAGCACTGGCATATCCTATAACTCTGCTTTATATGTGACATGTAATGTCAAATGGAGAAAGTCAGTTTGGAATAGTCTCCATGTATTAGTCCATCTCTGTATTTAGTTTGCTGGTGTACATCTCTAATTACAGTAAGGTTCAAAACTATAAAAACGTGTAACCACCTTCTATGACCTGGCAGTAAGGATGGTGATCAAAGACAAATGGTGGTGTCACCAAGCTGGTGTGTATTCAGAAGCCTGAGAATAATGCTGTAAAAAATTGCAGCAAACAAATTCTCCTACCTGGGTGGGGTACTCTCCATGTTCATAAAATTGAGACAAGTAAACACTGTAATGCATTGATGTTTTAGAATCATTTTTTTATGTACAATATATGCTTCTATTAACCGCTTCGTACGCCCGCCCGCCGGGACCATGAGTGTGATCGTGGGTCCCACGGACTCGATGTCCGCGGGGACACCCGCGATCGTCTCACGGAGAGGAAGAACGGGGAAATGCTGATGTAAACAAGCATTTCCCTGTTCTGCCTAGTGACACTGACACTGATCACCGCTCCCTGTAATCGGGAGTGGTGATCAGTGTGTTATCACACATAGTCCATCCCCCTCACAGTTAGAATCACTCCCTAGGACACACTTAACCCCTACAGCACCACCAATGGTTAACCCCTTCACTGTTCTAACAGGGAAAGAGGGAGAGATCTGCTGTTCCTAGTGATTAGGAACAGCGATCTCTCTGCTCCTCCAGTCAGTCCCATCTCCCCACAGTTAGAAACACCTCCTAGGGAACACATTTAACCCCTTGATCTCCTCCTAGTGTCAACCCCTTCCCTGCCAGTGACATTTACACAGTAATCAGTGCATTTTTATGTGCCAAAGTGTCAAAAGTGTCCGATCTGTCCTCCACATAGTCGCAGTCCTGCTAAAAATCGCAGCTCGCCACCACTACTAGTAAAAAGTATATAAATAATAAAAATGCCATAAATCTATCCCCTATTTAGTAAACGCTATAACTTTTGTGCAAACCAATCAATATACGCTTATTGCGTTATTTTTTTTTTTTGTTTGTTTTTTTTACCAAAAACATGTAGAAGAATACATATTGGCCTAAACTGATGAAGACATTTTTTTTTCTTTTTGGGAATATTTATTATAACAAAAAGTAAAAAATCTTGTTTTTTATTCGTTTTTAGTTTATAGCGCAAAAAATAAAAACAGCAGAGGTGATCAAATACCACCAAAAGAAAGCTCTATTTGACCGTGCAATTGTCAGTTAAAGCGACGCAGTGCCGTATCGCAAAAAATTGCCTAGTCATTAAGGGGGGAAATCTTACTGTCTGTAAGTGGTTAAATGAAAATCGTACGAACTGGTATCGTACGAGAAAATTTTTTGTGTTTGTCCGATTGGATAATATCAGTGAACTGTCGTGATCGTCTCTCGAAAGCTCTGTACTAACAATTCGATTATCATACGATCGCTTCGAAAGCTGTATTTCTTGTCCGATTTTCGGATTGTGTGTACGGGCCATTAGGTATCATGGACATGGTTGCAAATGGGCATACAGTGCGCATAAAGCATAAAAAGCCAGCGTAAGGAAACCACTGGTGCAGCCTCCTATTGCAACGAATAGCTGTATGCTGCTATATGAGGGTTTAAGCCAGCGCTTACATAATCTTGCACATGGACATACAACATTGGACACAGACTGCCAGCGTAAACTTTCATAAAGCAGCGCACATACATTGATTGCAATTGGAGGCTATACGCTGCACCTGTGGCTCCCTTGATCCAAGTGGCTCTACAGCTGCCCAATCACTTTTACAGGATGAGGAGGAGCCTCCCTTTTGCTGCCACGGATGTTGTTAATTCCTTGTGAAAGCAATAAAGTTAAATAAAAAAATAAAATAGAGTAAAAAAAAAAAGTAAAACACCCTGTTCCCCCATGCTCGAGTGCAAAAGCGAATGCACATATAGGTCCCACATGCATATGTAAATAATGATTGCACCACACGTGGGAGGTATTGCCTCAGAGAGTGAAAGCAATAATTCAATGGCCAGAGCTCATGTTTAACTCTAAACTGGTAAACTGGTACCTTTTGAGGTACTGTAATTTGTCGCCATTTCACGGATGTGCAAACTGTAAAATCTTGATATATTTGGCATACAGTTACTCCGCGCAACATCATCTTTTATATTTTACCAAAAATTGGGTATTATATTGTGGTTGTGTACACTAAAATGGGTTTGACTATTTTTTTCCTAATAATTTGCATTTGTTAAATTGCTGTGCAAAAAAAAAATTGCAACAACCACCATTTTATTCTCCAGGGCCTCTACTTTTAGAAAATATATATTGTTCGGTTCTCTTTCTAGCAAAAAGAAAGATTCAGATTTTTACATGTATGTGAGAAATGTCAGAATTGACCTGGGCATCAAGTGGTTAAAGTACTGTGCAGATTAAATAAATGTAAATGTTTTCTGTAATGCAGCATCAGCAACTCTTGGTATAGGCTTTAATAGAGGAAGTTTTTATATTTACATAGCACATGTAAACAAAGTGTTTGTTTTTTTACTTTAAAAGAAATTCTAATGGTCCTGTTCAGGCACTTGATCTTACAGGGTGACAACTGTCACCCAGTTGTGCTCTTGTGTTGTCACCCTGTTGATCGAGAGTAAAAGTAGATGTGTCAACATACACTGCTAAGGCACGGTCCACTGTTGTCTCTGTAGGTCAGATGGTCCAAAGAAATTATGTGCAACCGACCACACCGAAGCAAGTGCATGTAAAGAAAGATGTAAAAAAAAGTGCAAGAGATCAGCAGCACTAAGATGAAAAATAGACATTGATACAAATTGATACAAAGTGCTTTATGAAACAAAATATTCAATTAGGGTTTAGATATTAGCATGTGTGTGTTTTTAATTTTCAAGTCCAAAAGGGAAAATGTGACTTGTATCATGACACATCCTACTGAGCTGCATGTACAGACCTGAATAAAATTATTGCCTGATAAAAAAAATTGCTGATATTAACATATGACACCCTTGAGGCACCGGAGGTATGTGGAATGAATGGGCAGTGTGGCTTTTATGCCTCTGCTACTTTCTTTAAAAGCTGAATTAAGGAATAAGTAAATATTGTCTAAATACAAGAGGCATGTGCATTCCTAGTGTGCTGCATGTAGTTCTTACAGATCTGTGCAGTAATCCAATGTGAAACGTTCCCCTCTGTGTAGGAGCCTCCTGTAATAAAGACCGATCACTGCTCTCGCCCCCTGTGCAGGATGACCGGTCCGGTCTCTGCCCCCCTTCTCTAGTTTTCAGCAGGCAGCCTGTGGTAGATGGAAAGCATTTGATGCACACAAAAGTGAATTTATAGCCTTTGTGACTATTGAAGGATATTTGTAAATGCAAGTTTGTGTGCCCAGAGTTCATCTTGTGTTAGGATCAATTTCTGGACTCGCCATCGAGCATGCCCTTGAAAATTCTGGATAACAAGGCATCCGCCAGTCTTCTAATGCATAACAATGCTGGTTGAACTGTGATGTTCTCTCCCACTCAGCCAGCCAGTAAATACAGCACATGTAGGGTGGCATACTTGTTCTCTTTTCTCTGTAGAAAAGGAATAATCGTTGCCCAGTCAACAAGTTGGGAAAATGGAGTGTGTGATAAAAAGCACTTCTTACAATTTGAAGTCACTTGTTATATATCTTGATACCCATCTGATTGTATGATGACTGGATGCATCTCTTGCAAGGATTGCCTGTTACGGCAACTCAAATATCCCCGTGTAACACAAGCGGTCACAGATTCCAAAACCTGTATGTATGCACATCTGTATTCCAAGTAAGGAAAACAAATGGTTCTGAAAAGTAGCACAGTGTCAGCATTCCCCGGTAAATGAATGCAGGCAGTGATGTGGAACGTAGACAGGAAGCTGCACCTGTTTCCAGCCTTTGGTTGCTGCAGGTATGAAGGCATGGGGGCTGATGTATGAAAGGAGGAGAAAACTAGCAGCATTGCTCATACCTACCTTTCAAATATCAGCTCTCGTTTTCAGATTTGTACTGGAAAAGGGAGTTTACTGCTTTAGTGTTCTGTGCTTTGGGCGTGTAAGCATCTCATACAATAAGTAGTGCTTTGATAAATGGTAAGGTCAGGCTCAATTAGAAAGCAGTTCAGAAGTTAGCCATCTAATGACATTCATGATCAGCACTGACATGTACCTAAGCTAGTTAAAAAAGCCTGTGATCTTCAGTTGCTGCTTTGTTTTAGGGGTTAATCCTGATACTGGACTTGCTGCCCAGTGGGCCACTGATCTGGAACAGGTATACAGGATGACAAATCCAAGATCTGATTTCACTGGCTGCATGCTTTCTCTAGGTCAGTAAATTCAGTGAGTTGTGAATAAGGGCTTAAGCTTTGGAGCCTGTATCTTTAACTGCTTCAGCCCCAGAAGATTTTACCCCCTTCCTGACCAGAGCACTTTTTGCGATTCGGCACTGCGTTGCTTTAACTGACAATTGCGCGGTTGTGTGATGTTGCACCCAAACAAAATTGACGTCCTTTTTTTCCCACAAATAGAGCTTTCTTTTGGTCTTATTTGATCACCTCTGCGGTTTTTATTTTTTGCGCTATAAACAAAAAAAGAGCGACAATTTTGAAAAAAAGCATTATTTTTTTACTTTTTGCTATAATAAATATCCCCCAAAAATATATAAAAAAAACTAATTTTTTCCTCAGTTTAGGCCAATGTGTATTCTTCTACATATTTTTGGTAAAAAAAATTGCAATAAGCGTATATTGATTGATTTGCACAAAAGTTATAGTGTCTACAAAATAGGGCATAGTTTTATGGCATTTTTATTATTCATTTTTTTATTAGTAATGGCAGCGATCTGCAATTTTTATCGGGACATTATTGCGGACACATCGGACAATTTTGGCACATTTTTGGGACCGTTGGCATTTTTACATCGATCAGTGCTATAAAAATGCATTGATTACGGTAAAAATGTCACTGGCAGTGAAGGGGTTAACCACTAGGGGTCGATCAAGGGGTTAACGTGTTCGCTAGTGTGTGTTCTAACTGAAGGGGGCTGTGTATGGAAAGAGATAGATCCCTGTTTATAATCTGTATGAACAGACGATCTGTCACTTCTCCCCTCAGAGAACTGGAAACTGTGTGTTTGCACACACAGAACCCGGTTCTCCGTGTGCCCAGAGCGTTCGCGGAGCCCGGCAGTGATCACGACCACCGCACACTCGCACTGGCTCCGTGGGCGAGCGCGGCTCCGGCCACGTGAACGCGTCCCCTAGTGGCCACAGGGTGAAGTGACGTTACATAACGTCGTTTCGTCCAGCTGTGCCATTCTGCCACAGTACAACTGCGGCGGATGATCGGCAAGTGGTTAAAAACAGAAACAAAAGAAAGCATATTTAAATTCTCCAATAATAATAAAACAACTACTAACAATATATACAGAACATACTTAACAGCCTAGTGAAAGTTAAATGTCACTGTCAGTCATTTGAACTCATTTCACACCCTGGCTCTTCAGGGTTTGCTCAGCTTGGTCCTTGGAATAAAATACATTTATTAGCTGGCCACTTTATTAGGTACAATTATCTAGGGGTGCACCTGGCCAACAGCTATACTTGGAGAGTCTGGGACATTCACATGTTGCTCATATAGTTTCAGGGACCTGATGTGTGCCAAGAAAACATTCCCCAAGGCATTACATTGCCAGCTCATTGCCTAGATAGATTGCCCAATACATTAAAAGTGCACCTGTGCCAAGACTATGGACATTAAATAATTTACATATTCTAAACAAGCAGTAAAAGCTCTTAAAAAATCTCCCTAGCTGTTTTTATTGTGAAATAGCAAAGGGGGGATTTTGGGACTTTGGTTGAGGTGGGTGAGAGTGGCTAAATGATAAGTCGGTTTTGAAAAGGATACCTTTATTGTCAAAAAGCATCACAGCAAAACATAAATGCAATGAGTAAATATGCAATCACATGTTAAAAACCATGTATGGTAGAAAACAGTAATACAGCATGGCAGGCCCATAGTATGGTAAATGGTAAGATCTTCCATGTGGAAACAAAATAAGATCACAGAAATCTAGTACATACAGTATATTGGAATCAATAAATTATCATCTACAGAATGGGTGCGTCCAGTAAGACCAAAATGTTTTGTGTATATAAAATTGCACTCTTCAGGGGCAGGTGCACTTGGGTCTACAACAAAGGTGCACTTGGGTCTACAACAAAACATGAATATGTCAATATGTACCAAGGTTAAACCATATGTGTGAGGAGTATATACTGTACATATAGTATATATAATTGTTGCACCTATGTGACGCTTGGAGGAACCCCCTGATCACTCTGTGCACATATAGTGTTCCCATTCACTGTCAGCCTTTCCACCGGACAGCACGTCCTATCTCTCACTGCATCAGGTAATTATTTGCTCATGCAATTGGGAAAATCCGGACAGCCGCACTCCAGGAGATTATAATCCAAACTTCTTTATTCTAAAATCAGGAACATGTCATACAGTACATCCTAGACAGAGTGTGCAGGCAATCAGCTTACGCGTTTCGCACTATGCCAAGTGCTTACTCATAGCTCGGTTTCAGTTTATACCTGGGCAGATCCACCCTAGTGTGGGGATAACATCCGTATCGCTTCTGTATTCCGGACTATTGCTATAATTATTTGCTCATCTTTTCGACACCTATGTCCCTTTAGTATTTAGTTGTAATTTTTTCCACTTTTTTTCTTTTTTTCCACATTACCTTTCATGATGTTTTTTTAACCCACATCTTTACTCTGACTATAGTCCTTCTTGCCCATTCATTATATCGCACTCATATCCTTTATTTAGATTGTGGTGTTGGGTTTCTATTATATTACATTTCACCAGTGGTACACTATAATACGTATTTACAATGCACCTATTGTAATTAATTTCTAGAATTTCAGCCCGGGTTCCGGCATTGAAAAGACTGGGCGCATACCATGATCCCAACAAAGATGAGAAACACATAACCAAATGGTGGTAGGTCTGCTGACCAAACAGCTGTCCACAGGTCAGAGTCTGGCCTCCAAGGCCCTCTTTTTTTCTATAGGCCGCTTTGTACGAAATCAATTATTCATTGCATATTTGTAGTCTTTCCAAACGGGCAGCTGTTATTTATTTATAAAGCACTTGTCAGAGTAAAACAATGTAAAGCGTTTGTGGCTAGATAGATGAGTGTTTACAGCAAACAACTGTGCACCTACTGGTTTCTGGGAATGAAAAGTTTATGTTCTGATACCCAGGCTACAAGTATGTTTTTTGCATTGAGGTGATTAATCAAAGGTGTACATCAGTGGTCTCCAAACTGCAGCCCTGGGGCCAGATGTGGCCCTTTGCTTGCCTCTATCTGACCCTTGGGGCAAAATTCCATCCACAACTGACACCAAGGATGGGGCACTATTCCTCCCACTGACACCAAGGATGGGGCACTATTCCTCCCACTGACACCAACGGTGGAGCGCTATTCCTCTCACTGACACCAAGAATGGAGCGCTATTCCTTCCACTGACCCCAAGGATGGAGCGCTATTCCTTCCATTGACCCCAAGGATGGAGCGCTATTCCTTCCATTGACCCCAAGGATGGAGCGCTATTCCTTCCACTGACCCCAAGGATGGAGCGCTATTCCTTCCACTGACCCCAAGGATGGAGCGCTATTCCTTCCACTGACCCCAAGGATGGAGCGCTATTCCTTCCACTGACCCCAAGGATGGAGCGCTATTCCTTCCACTGACCCCAAGGATGGAGCGCTATTCCTTCCACTGACCCCAAGGATGGAGCGCTATTCCTTCCACTGACCCCAAGGATGGAGCGCTATTCCTTCCACTGACACCAAGGATTGAGCGCTCTTCCTCCCACTGACACCAAGGTGTAACAACACCCCGAGTATGAAAGGGGTTAAAGCTGTTTATAACATTCCATTTCCAAACACAAAGGCAGTCATATTTTAGTCATCTCAATTGTTTTTGTTCTAGTCATATTTTAGTCTACTAAAATCTCATACATGTTAGTCAACTAAAATCTGATAGGTTTAGTTAAATTGTAATGCATTTATTAAAGATTTCTCTAGCATTTCTAAACTAATTGTATACTCCTGGAGTAAAAATCTAATAGCATGTTATTATTTATGTTATTAACCACTTCAATACAGGGCACTTAGACACCTTCTTGCCCAGACCAATTTTCAGCTTTCAGCGCTGTCACAGTTTGAATGACAATTGCGCGATCATACAACACTGTAGGCAAACTAAATTTTTATAATTTTGTTCCCACAAATAGAGCTTTCTTTTGGTGGTATTTGATCACCTCTGCTGTTTTTATTTTTTGCTAAACAAATAAAAAAAGACCGAAAATTTTGAAAAAAATAAAAGTTTTGCTTTTGTTTCTGTTTAAAAAAAATTGTAAATAAGTGAGTTTTCTCTTTCACTGATGGGCATTGATAAGGCGGCACTGACAGGCACTGATACGGCGGCACCAATGAGCGGGCACTGATGGGCACTGACGTTGGGCACTGATATGCGGCACTGATGGGCACTGGTAGGCGGCACTGATAGGTGGCACTCATATGCAGCACTGATGGGCATTGATAGGCGGCACTGATGGGAACTGATGGGCGTCACTGATGGGCAATGAAAGGCGGCACTGCTGGGCACTGATAGGGTGGCGCTGATAGGCGGCACTGCTGGGCACTGATAGGCGGCACTGCTGGGCACTGATACGTGGCACTGATGGGCACTGATACGCGGCACTGATATGAGGCACTGATGGGCATCCCTGGTGGCACTGGCAGTGGTAGGCACTGAAGTGGGCACTGATTGGCAGCTGCCTGGGCACAGATTGGCAGCTGCCTGGGCACACAGTGGCATTTCCCTGGGGGTCTAGGGGCATACCTGGTGGTCCAGTATGGATGGCTTCTCTGGTGGTCCTGGGCGGCTTCCCTGTTGGTCCTGGATAGGATCCGAGGGGGGGCTGTGCTTATAAACAATCAGCACAGACCCCCCCTGTCAGGAGAGCAGCCGATCAGCTCTCCTCTACTCGCGTCTGTCAGACGCGAGTGAGGAAAAGCCGATCACCGGCTCTTTCTATTTACATTGTGATCAGCCGTGATTGGACACGGCTGATCACGTGGTAAAGAGTCTCCATCGGAGACACTTTACCTAGATCGGTGTTGCAGGGTGTCAGACTGACACCCCGCAACAACGATCGCCGCGATGTGCGCCCCCGGGGGCGCGCAGCGGCTCGATATTCCTGATCACGTCATATGACGTCAGGTCAGGAATATCAAACCACTTTGCCGCCGTCATTTGGTAATAGGGCGGGCGGCAAGTGGTTAAGGTTTGAACATGCACTATAGACACAGATTAACCCCCCTGGCGGTATTCCCGAGTCTGGCTCGGGTTGGATTTTACATACCAAAAGCGGTATCCCCGAGCCAGACTCGGGCTTGCATCGCAGGATCCAGGAAGAGCATACTTACCTTGTCCCCTGGATCCTGCGATGTCTCCCCGCTGTGATCGGCGAGCCGCTGTGTCTCGCTCGATTCACAGTGCCGAGCTCCGTTCCCTGCGAGCATTGCGACGCACGGGGACGGAGTTCGGCGGTAAATTCAAATAGTGAAACACACAGTATAGATACAGCATACTGTAATCTTACAGATTACAGTACTGTATCAAATAACTACACATCCCCTTTGTCCCTAGTGGTCTGCCCAGTGTCCTGCATGCAGTTTTATATATATATAAAACTGTTCTTTCTGCCAGGAAACTGGAGATTGTCCATAGCAACCAAAACTGTCTCTTTACATCAAAAGTGGTTTTAGAGCAGCTAGAAAAAAGCGATAATAAATTAGAATCACTCGCAGAATTGAGCGATAGTGATTTGTGGGGAGATCCGTCATCAAACACTAAAAGTAACGAAAGCTAAAATTCTGCAACTGAGCAAATTTCAGTGTTTTTGATTTGATTATATTATTATATAATTTTTATTATTATTATATTATTATTTGTTATAATTATTTATAGTTATTTATTATATTATAATTTTTTATTTCGTTTTTCAAACTTTATCATACCCAAGATGTCTACTAGACTCTTGTTTGGACAGATTTAAGTGAACTATTCCTAAGAATTACAGGCCTATAATATAAAACGCCAAATTTCTGTGCAAAATAATTGTACCGCTTTCAGCACCTAAAATCAGAAATAATCATACCGCCAGGGAGGATAAGCCGTTGTGACTTACAATGTCTTTATAAATAAAACCAAGTTTCATAAACAAAAATATAATTTTTTGACAAACAGAAGTGCAACTTTAAAACACAAAAAACTAATCCAACTCTAAACTCTATTGGCTGTAATGCCATTGCACATTTTACCTGAATATATTACCAACATTAAATATTGAGAAAAAATATAAGAAAAGCCTTTTTCTTATTTTTTTCTCTTTCAGCAGCTTAGTAGATGCCCCTTACATATCCTTATGCAGTAGTGCAATACATGTTTAAACTTTAATGTGCTATTATTACAGGCCCTGGATGGAATTGTGTTGCGCCAATTTAGAAATGGCCAATAGAGTAATGTTAATTTATATGTAAATTTTCGATTTAGTTTTAGTCATAGTCTTTTGACTAAAATGCCATTTTAGTTTTAGTCATATTTTATTCATCTGAATTGTTTTAGTCGAATTTTAGTAGACTAAAATAGTGTTAATTTAGTCTACTAAAATATTTTAGTCGACAAAATTAACACTGCTACACACACATCTGTGCCATTGGAGAATAGAAAAAAGTTTAAAATGGAACTAGATTCTCTCAATAAACATTAACTATTTTTAATACTTATGCTGCTAGCATTTGTAAATAGGTAGGAAAATATATTTTAAATTTACTTGTGTTAAACTTTTTTTTTTACTAGTCCTAAGGAGTCATCCTCACCTGGAGGAAGGGTGTTTTAAGGTAAACACACCCTCATGCCTGTATGCCTGAGTTAAGAGCAGATGGATTCCAGGAAGTAAATGCTACATGAATCATCTGCCCTTACTCAAAATGACCATGGCAGGAAATGCTAAGGGAGTGTTCTTTTCAAAAAGTGATTTCTCAACAAAAAAAACTGACTCATGGATGGATGGGTGAGTTTCCTTTTAAATACTAAAAATGAATAAAATGGCATTTTCAGTTTGTGGTACTTGTGGGATAGAGTTTAGTTCTGCTTTCACCCAGGTTGACTCAGGTTAGGCAGGTCCTCACAGAGGGGCTCAGAGCATTCGACTGTGCCAAGTTTCCATGTCACCACCTTCCCTCCTGCATACATGCCCCACCCCACTACAGGCTCACAATGCATTGTAAGCTGGGATGGGAACAGTGGTTGCATAGGGCAGGACCAGCAGTCATAACTGCCGCCAGCATTGGGAATGTGGGTGAGCTGGAGGCAGGGCTAGCTGGGATTGCTGCAGTTTGCACCTTCTGGTGCCCGTAAGTTTGCATACCCAGGCCACAACACAGTCGGCTGCATGTTGGGCAACACTGCCCCCTTGGAGTCCATATGTACTGCACACATTATGGCTGAATGGGGCAAATTGGTTCATTAATAATATTTACAAAGTTTATATCACTACTCAATTTTAAAGTATCACGTTTGTCACAAAGGGGGATTTACACTTTTTATTTTTATGCTTTTTTTTATTAGACCAGCATTCTTTTAGGGCTTTGTTTTTAAATGAGGCAGAATTTGGTTAAAATGAGTCATGGTTTTATTATGCAGCTGTGTTAGCCAGGATGATGGATGCTTTCATTGTGAAATATGACTTCCAGCAGAGCTGAACATTAGCACTCTACCTGACCATCTGTCTGTCAGCTAGACTTCCGGTTGCAGATGCGACTTTACAGAGAGTTGAAATGCAGTTATTTTCCTGAAGACAAGCTTTGATCATGCTCTTGACATCTATTTTCCTGACAGTTTTTTATAGGTTTAAATCCGATATGTGTATATATTTTCTGAAGGGAAGTGATTGCCAGTTAAACAGTTTTTCTGTATAGTATAGTGTTTCAAAAATAGGAAAGTGTTTTTTTTTTTGTGTAATTATGATTGATTTATTTAAATATTTCAGTTACCTATATAACGCCATCAATTTATGGAGCTCTTTTTATATATATATATATATGCGTTCACATCAGTCCCTGCCCTTAAGGAGCTTGCAATCTAAGGTCCCTAAATCACATTCATACATACGCATACTAGGGCCAATTTAGATAGGAGACAATTAACCTACCAGCATGTCTTTGGAGTGCACGGGGAAACTTGTAGCGTTTCCATTTTCTTGTTCTATTTTTAGAAAGTGTGTCAACAAAAACGTGTATGTTAATGTATCAACTATCTAAAACACACAATACCTGTTGTTCTCCACTCCATCTATTCATTTATCCATCCATAGTGCATTTATAAAAAAAATAAAAAAAGGCCACGGTGGTGGTTTAAAGCTGAACGCCAGGATTTCAGTTACTTTGTAAAAACTGCATACATACCATGAGTTAAGTCCAACTAGGTGCCTTCTGTCTCACAGAGTTCTCTCTATTATTCACATCTGACAGGTTTATTGTGCTCCAGGAAGATAACTTCTGGAGCTCCGATGCAGTTTGCTGTGGTCTCATTTCCTTCAAGAGCAGAGTCACTTGACCTGCTATGCCTGCCTCTTTTCTCCTTCTGCCCATTCACCGAAGCCCTTGTATTATGTGAACTCATTCACAAAATACAAAGGCTTCTGTGAATGGGCAGCAGAGGAGAGGGGCAGACAAAGCTGCTTTGTGTGCTTCTCTCCTCTCACAGCCAGAGTGTATCCTCTGGGAGTGCAATAAACCTGTCACATATAAGTAGGAAATAAGTCCCTCGCTTAGGGCCTCACTCTCTCTCAACCAGTGTCTTTTCTCAGTCTATTGCACTCAGTTCTTTGTCCCTCTGTTACATTCAGGACCTCACCCCTCTGTTACATACAATGCTTGTGATTCTCTGTTACATGCAAAACCTTATTGCTGTTCATAGTGATTTGCTTTTTCTTCTCTGCGACATGCAGGGGTTGAATTACTAAAACTGGAAAGTGCAAAATCTGGTGCAGCTGTGTGTAGCCCATCCATCAGCTTCTAACTTTAGCTTGTTCAGTTAGGCTTTGACAAAAAAAACTTGGAAACTGATTGGTTTCTGTGCAGAGCTGCACCAGATTTTGCACTCTTCAGTTTTAGTAAATCAACCCCACTCTGGTATGTGCAGTGCCTTATCTCTCTTACATACAATGCCTCGTCTCTGTCTGTTTAACACAATTCTGATTATTATTATTATTATTATTATAATAATAATAATTAAAATATTATTAAAATAATTATTATATTATTTGGTCTTTGTGAAAGTTATAGAGTCTACAAACTATGGTGCCAATCACTGAAAATTGATCACACCTGATCACACCTGATGTACTGAAGGCCTATCTAATTTCTTGAGACACTACCAAGCTAGGAAAGTACAAATACCCCACAAATGACCCCTTTTTGGAAAGTAGACAGTCCAAGGTATGTACTAAGAGGCATGGTGAGTTTTTTTGAAGTTGTAATTTTTTTCCACAATTCTTAGGAAAATTAAGATTTATTTATTTTTATTTATTTTTTTACACAAACTGGTCATATTTAACAGGTTATTTCTCTCACACAGCATATGCATAATTGCAACTACACCCCAAAATACATTCTGCTACTCCTCCCGAGTATGGCGATACCACATGTGTGAGTTTTTTACACAGCCTGGCCACATACAGGGGCCCAACATTGAAGTAGCACCTTCAGGCGTTCTACAAGCATAAATTGCACATATCCTTTCTCAACCACCTATTACAATTTTGAAGGCTCTGGAGCACCAGGACAATGGAATTGTCCACAAAATAAGCCCATTTTGGAAAGCACACACCCCAACGTATAATCTATGAGGCATATTGAGTCTTTTGAACGGTTCATTTTTTTCCAGAAGGTTTTGGAAAATGTGAAAAAAAAATGAAAATGCATTTTTTTTACACAAAGTTGCCCATTTATAAGATATTTCTAACACATAGCATGTACATAGCAAAAATAACACCCCAAAATGCATTCCGCTACTCCTCCTGAGTATGGCAATACCACATGTGTGAGACTTTTACACAGCCTGGCCACATACAAAGGCCCAACATTGAAGTAGCACTTTCAGGTGTTCTACAAGCATAATTTGCACATATCCTTTCTCAACCACCTATTACACTTTTGAAGGCCCTGGAGCACCAGGACAATGGAATTGTCCAAAAAATGACCCCATTTTGGAAAGCACACACCCCAACGTATAATCTATGAGGCATAATGAGTCTTTTGAACGGTTCATTTTTTTCCAGAAGTTTTTGGAAAATGTGGAAGAAAAATGAAAATGCATTTTTTTACACAAAGTTATCCCTTTTATAAGATATTTCTAACACATAGCATGTACATAGAAAAAATGACACCCCAAAATACATTCTGCTACTCCTCCTAAGTATGGTGATACCACATGTTTGAGACTTTTATACAGTCTTGCCACATACAGAGGCCCAACATCCAAGTAGCACCTCCAGGCATTCTAGCAGCATTAATTACACATATCATTTTCTGACTACCGATCACATTTTTGAAGGCCCTTTGTATTTCTTACTTATAGCAGGTACATACCAAATAACAAAAGATTACCTGTGGTTTTAGAAGTGCAGTGGTCCACAGGGGAGAGCATCGGTCCAGGCACAGCCACAGCACAGGTCCAGGTAGCAGGCAGACGTGTCCCGGCAGAAATACTGTCCAAAGTCAGTACAGGCAGCAGGCAGATATATGGTCAACACAGCCAAAGTATTGGTCCAAGCTGCAGGAAGAAACATGGCCCATAGTGTCATGGGTCATTACAGGCAGCAATATGGTCAGCACAGCCAAAGTATTGGTTCAGGCAGCAGAAAGGACCATCAAGCTTAGGGCCAGGGGGTCAGGGGTAGAGGCTTCTCCTACCCAAATCGCTTTGAAGCCTCCGGGCAACCAGACCCTGTTCTGGGAGCACAGAAAACGAAAAACTGTTTTTCTCTACTCAGAACGCTATTCTGAAGCCCCTCACATATGTGAGACCCCTGTGTACTAAAGTAGATGGCCAAAAGATTAATCCAAGTGGCAGGCAAAAACATGGTCGGTTAACAGGCCAAGGTTGGTGCAGGTGGAAGTCAGAAACATGGTTTAAATCAGCAGGCAGAGGCATCGTCGGTAAACAGGCTGAGGTTGGTGCATGTGGAAGTCAGAAACGTGGTTTAAATCGGCAAGCAAAGACGTCGTCGGTAAACAGGCCAGGGTCAGTTAAATAACATGGAAGCAGGCAAATGGGGAAATGGCAGTCTGTTAATAATAAGGGGAACTAATATTGGATGGATGTATGATAATTTTTGAAGCAAACTGCGATGCACAGGCCAGGTTGGGAGGGACATTGGGGACAATAATAGCTGGTATCTCTTCTTACTCCTCCTCTGCTGCATACACGGCATTTCTTTTGGCGTCTTCTTCCAGATTCTGTGGGGGGAATGTGATGGGGAAAGTGTTGCTCGTTAAGTCGACTCACGCTATCAGAGCGAATGCTTCCTGGGTTGAGACCTTGTTGGTAAATGAGGGCAGTGACGATATCTTCAATATACTTGAGGTAGGTGATTTGTTGGTTTTGAGTTGCTTTTTGGTAGCAGATAAATGAAAAGGGCCATGTGAAACAGGTAAAACACAACTTTCTTGTACCAATAACGGGACTTTCTGGTTGATAAATAAGGCTGTAGCATCTGATCATTTAAATCCACCCCCCCATGTACATATTGTAGTCTTACCAATGGCGGTACAGGTGGCGGTATGGGTGGTGGTGGCGCTACCGATGGTGATACGGGCGGTGGCGGTACTGGTGGCGGTATTGAAGGCGATACTGGTAGCAGGTCTGTGTGGTGGTATAGATGGTGGGCCTGATGGCGGTACTAGTGGCGGAACTGGCGGTGGTACCGATGGCGGTAATGGTAGCCTGTGTGGCGGTACCGATGGCGGTGGGCCTGTGGCAGATGATTGACAGATGGGCTGATTGATTGGCTGGGCTGATTGACTGACAGATGGTCTGACTGACAGATGGGCTGATTGATTGGCTGGGCTGATTGACTGAAAGATGGGCTGATTGATTGGCTGTGCTGATTGACAGATGGGCTGATTGATGGGCTGGGCTGATTAACAGATGGGCTGATTGATGGGCTGGGCTGATTGACAGATGGGCTGATTGATGGGCTGGGTGACAGGTCCTCTTTATTGGGGGGGGCGTGTTGTGCACAGTATACAGACAATATACACTGACAGCTCACTTACTGATCTCTGCTCTCTCCTCACACGATCAGGAGTAACTGCTACTCAGTGCTTACATTTGTGACCGGCTGTGATTGGACGCAGCCGGTCACGTGGTAAACAGCCGCCCTCGATCGTTGCGCTGCGCACCCCCCACAGGCGCGTGCTAGGGGGTTATCCTGCTGGGAGTCATATGATGCCCAGTCAGGATAACGCAACCACTTCCCGGCCGTCAATATGCTATAAGCCGGGCGGGGAAGTGGTTAAGGTGTATTTCTGCATTAATCTGTCCGCATATTTCAATTTCTACTATGATTGTGCAATTTTCTTTAGATTTACCAACATGTAAGGGCTTACCTAAACAACACAATACATTTTATATTCAGCTAGGTAAACCTTCATACTTCATAGCTGTTAATAATCGTAGAGGAAATTGTAATGTGTGTCTATTCAACTCTAAAGAATTTGTTGCAAATGAGATGACGTTTCATATAGCTTTATTCAATATTATGAATGCATTGGGTTTTCTGTGGACCTACACATCTGTTTCTGTACAACTCTGTTATGTACATATCTACTCTTTTTTTAATCTAAATTTTATAGATCACAGAATTCTAGAGTATGCAACTACATACCTTTTTGTTCTACATCAATCATCCCTACTATCTAATGCCCTTTAGCAAAACCTACTCTCTTATGCAAACTGTAAGTTATTGATCAGCCTTGGGCTTTGTTCTTTCGCTGTCTGTCATATAATGTATTTATCTGGACTGGCGGAAGGAGAGAGAAATGGCATGAAATCAGGGTGGATATAAATCAATTATTTTTTTTTTTTTTAAATCAGATTTTTTTGATTTCAATCGATTTTTTTTTTTTTTTTATCAAATTTTAATAAAATGCTTTTGGAGTAAAAATCTATCTAAAGATGTTTTTTTCTATTTAATGTACATTAATAATTTAATTTATTCAGCATGAAATGGAGCTTAGTTATGTAGCACGAGGCTATATATTCTGCAATATTTTCATTTTTGGTAAACTCATTCAATAAATCCAAGCTCTGAAAGATGAGAACATGCATTGCATTGATGCATTCACACAATTTCACAGTAACCATGAGATAAAACAAAGTTTGTGAATATTGCTTTATCCCATTGTTTTACAAATCTATGTACACTACAAACTGTATGAATCAGTTCTGATATCGCTGTTTTACTAACCTGACAGCTTATTATTCTAAATGGGAAACCTTCATTTTTTTTGCAAATATTAAAGATTCTAGCTACCAGCAAGAATAAGTCCATTAATTTACATTTAACGAGCACCTGTCATTTCAGATCCATCATGGCAGCGACTGTTAACAGGCATCCACTCACCTGCTGCCGCCACATCCCTCACCTTGTTGTGTCACTGCTGTCACCAGTCGTCTCATTAAAGTAAATGGTACTGTCGGTGAGTCAACAGCAGGTCAGAGGGGGAGCAGCTGTGGGACAGAGATGACAGTTGTTCTTTAAAAATTGTGAGTAAATCAAGTTAATTTAAATCAAGCCTTTTTACTAGTGATTTAAATCTACTTGATTTAAACCAAATCCACCCTACATGAAATGGACACCATAAGCCCGACTTTCATCTGAGAGTCCAACCAACTCTTTGCAAAAAATTACAGCAGAGACCTTTTAGTCAAAAAATAATTGCATTCTGTTCCTTGAAAGACTTAAGATATTATAAAAGATATGATGAGCCCGAAAATTAAAAGAACACTGGAGTTGTGAAACCTGTTTGTCATTGCCAAGCATGCACCACAGTGACTTGCTTCCTGAAGGTGCTGATGAAGGTATCATTCTATAGAGCAAAGAGAACGATTACTGATTAGCTGTAGAGTTTCCTAACTTGTTAGAAAGAAACTCTGCAAGAGTTAAAGGCACTTCTAACGTCTATAAGGACTTGCTTTAGTTTTAGAGTGAACCCATGTATTGGCCAAATACTGGAGATGCTCTATGGCTTGTGGATCCAGAGCTGCGATGAATGCAAGGCCTAAGAGCATGTCTTGGTTTCAGTGGTGATTAGGTTTCTGTTCTTTCTTGACTCCTGTAAATACCAAAAAATTGTGGTTTTACTTTATTTGAGAATTACATGTTAACATATGGCCATGATTACCTCGCTTTAAGTAAACCTGTGTTGCCTGTCTGCCTCCATTAGATCCAGATGAAGGGGAAGTGGTATACTGTATATAATACTGTATATAATACCAGTCTTTGGACTTAAAATGCAGATGTAGGAAGGCATTTTGGAAATGTGATATGTTGACTTTCCTTACAGCATGGTCATTGTTTTTTTCTGCTTGTTGCGCTAAACATAACAGGGGAAATCATTAAAATGTCCACAATAATACCGGACAGGCTTGTGTTATTGCTGGGGGGATTCATGTGATGCTGAGTCACACTGACTGAATAAGTCTAGATGAAGAAATAACAGCTATACTGTATACTGTTCTGCAAATACAAATCGAATCATTACATTGAAATCTATTTGTATCACCCTGCAGCCAGTTTTTACAGCAAAATGTAGACCCTGTTGATGTGTGAGCTTCTCAGTAGGACAGTGTAATAACACACTGTCTAACAATCAATCATTATATATATATATATATATATATATTAGTGTATATGTGTGTATGCCTGTGTGTGTGTGTGTGGTATAGATAAACAGCAGTGTTTTTATTGCCAACATTTTGATGAAAGCGGAGTTGCAGACGTTCCTGACCAGGCCATTTTTTGCCATACGGCACTGCGTCGCTTTAACTGACAATTGTGTGGTCATGCAATGCTGTACCCAAACAAAATGTACGTCCTTTTTTTTCCCACAAATAGAGCTTTCTTTTGGTGGTATTTGATCACCTTTGCGGTTTTTATTTTTTGCGCTATAAACGAAATAAGAGGGACAGTTTTGAAAAAAACTATATTTTTTACTTTTTGCTATAAAAAAAATCCCAATTTAAAAAAAAAAAATTCCTCAGTTTCGGCTGATATGTATTCTTTTACATATTTTTGGTAAAATCGCAATAAGCATATATTGAGTGGTTTGCACAAAAGTTATAGCGTCTCCAAAATAGGGATAGATTTTAGGCATTTTTATTATTATTATTTTTTTTTATTAGTAATGGCGGCGATCAGCGGCGGATAAATCGGACACTTTTGACACTTTTTTTGGATCCATTGACATTTCTACAGCGATCAGAGCTAAAAATGGCCACTGATTCCTGTATAAATGTCATTGGCAGGGAAGGGGTTAACACTAGAGTGTGTTCTAACTGTGAGGAGATTGGACTGAGTGGGAGAGAAGACAGATCGTTGTTCCTACTTAGGATGAACACACAATCGGTTTCTCCTCCCCTGACAGGACAGGGATTTGTGTGTTTACACACACAAATCCTCGTTCCTGCTCTCGTGCCCGCAATAGCGGGTGGCCGACGGGAATCGTGTGCCTGCTATGGCTCTTAAAGCGGCCTCAGTATATATATATGGTGATTCGCGCAGCCGAGCCATTCTGCCGCCGTATATATACAGGAGCCGTTTGGGAAGCGGTTAAAAGTCAGCAGCTACAAAAGTGTAGCTGCTGACTTTTAACAAACACACACTCACCTGTCCCACAATCCAGAGATGCGGCTGCCTGAAGCCTCCATTCTCTCCCCCACCTCTCCCTGACGCCAGCATCACTAGTGTGGGCACCAAACTAGTGATAGCTTGTGGCTTCATAGCCGGGTGCACACTGTGCATGCACGAGTCACGCTGAGCATCTGGAATGACTGGGCAATCTTCTGGGACCTGCAACATGTCCCAGAAAATTGCATGGAGGGAGGAGGAGAGGAGAACTTCTGCTCGGGTTGCCTAGGTGGCCCAAGCGGAAGAGGGAGCTGGGTACCTGTCAAAACTTTTTCTTAGTTTGTTATAAAATTTTGCAAACAAATAATCTTTCTTCATAAATGTAGGCCACAATGTAGTCTGCTACATTTCTTTGGTAAAAAAATAACCCAAATCAGTGTATTATTTATCCGCTTCCCGACCGCCTCACGCAGATATACTGCGGCAGAAGGGCACGTACAGACAGATTAAAGTACCTGTACATTGCCCTTTAAGAGGCAGCTTGCTGGCGCGACCGTGATCGCAGGTCCCGCGGACCCGATGTCCATGGGGATACCCTCAATCGTTTCACGGTGAGGAAGAACGGGGGGATGCTGATGTAAACAAGCATCTCCCCGTTCTGCCTAATGACACTCTTACTGATCACGCTCCCTGTAATCGGGAGCGGTGATCAGTGTAGTGTCACACACAGCCCCCCCCCCCACAGTTACAATCACTCCCTAGGACACAAATAAAAAAATTAATCAGCGCAAAGTGGTATACAACAAGAACAGCAGCTGAACACTAGGGCCAAAATTCAAATCCCTCAATAAACATCAACAAACAGACAGTGCAGCACTTAATAAATGGAAAATAAAATTGAGGTAGAACACAATACAATCCACCACAGTGTGTAGACAGAACAGTCCATATAATCAGGTCCAAATAGATCTTGAAGGTAGAAAGGACTGCATATTTGCAAATGGTGATTCCAGGAGCCCACCACCACGGAAACAAATGGCCTCTCACCTGATGTTGTGGACCCTTTAATTATAGAGGGTCAGAAAACGCCTTTGGCATATAATCAAATAGTATGCGGCTAAATGAATCTTCATCAAGGACCCAATACAGGACACTCCGATAGGGACATATAAGAAATAAAAGTGGCGAAAAATAGTGCTCTCCGTATACAATGATCTTTATTTCAATGTAAAAATCATAAAAACACTCACAAGAGAAGTGCTTGGTACAGGCAGACAAGCAGTGATGACGATCTCCTGTTCCTCCGAACAGCAGAGCAGATGCGCAGTGGCCGCGGGTGACGTCACGATGCTACCTCGTTCTGGACGCGTTGCGTCCCAGTGGGCGGGGACTTCATCAGCAGATGAGGAACGTTGTGGGCACCCGCGCTATATACCAGGTAAGTAACCATGGC
Source organism: Lithobates clamitans (assembly GCA_037952925.1). Taxonomy (NCBI): domain Eukaryota; kingdom Metazoa; phylum Chordata; class Amphibia; order Anura; family Ranidae; genus Lithobates; species Lithobates clamitans. The sequence goes on along the minus strand of JBBGZY010000889.1, from coordinate 2,398,431 downwards.
TACAGTACACAAAACGAAATTGACCTGAGGCTCACCCGGAAGTCAATCCGGATGTGACCCCGTATGCTAAAATACAAAATAAACAAAGGTGAATCTCCCAAAGGCAATAGGGAAAGTCATAAAAAAACGCATCAATCCTAAAAGGACAAGTGCATAATTCCCAAAAGGGAATAATACCATACCAAGGGGAAAGTAAGATATTAAAAGTCAAAACATATATATATATATATATATATATATATATATATATATATATATATATAAAAAACGTATGTATATAAAAAAGTTTATTTATATACAATACATTTTCAGAACACTATAAAATTTAAAATGTGAGTCATCCGCGGCCACTGTCATCAAATATAATAAAATAAAAATTTAATCAAATAAGAATCAACGATCTGATATAAAACAATTTGTATCGAAATCCACGTTTAACCCCTCAGGACAAAGAACCCTGGTTTCAAAGATCCAGTAAGATTCTCTCTTACTCAGTTGCCTTATGAAATTGCCCCCCCTCCAGTGTCTCGTGACCCTCTCTATACCCCAAAACCTCAAACTTTTGGGATTCTGATGATGATGGAGTTTAAAGTGTCTAGAGACATTGTGGGTTTTCAGGCCTTTCTTAATGTTGTTAACATGCTCAGCAAGCCTCACATGTAGGGGTCTGGATGTTCTCCCTATATACTGGAGCCCGCACCCGCACTCCAGCATATACACGACCCCTACTGTGTCGCAGGTAATTAACTGTTTGATGTCATACTCCTTACCAGTAGCTGAGGCTAGGAATTTTTTCCTTTTCTTTATGTTCCCCTTTGCATGCTTACATGGAATGCATTTGCCGCATGCGTAGAAACCACCCAGAAAAGAAAATAACCTATCAGAAGAGGGGACTGGAGGGTTCAGAACACTAGGGGCCAAACGGTCCCTTAATGATGGAGCCTTCCTATAAATGAACTGAGGACGGTCAGGGAGCACAGGGCCGAAGACTTTATCTTGTTTCAAGATGGGCCAATTCTTCTGTACTATTTTCTCAAATGTGCGGTATTGCACATTATAGTCAAGCACCATCTTAAAATTATGATAGTCTCCACCTTTTTCCCTGACCGTATCAGAAACCAAAATACCTCTGTCAAGACTTTTGACTTTAGTGATCTCCTCCTCAAGCTTGGAGCGATCGTATCCTTTTTGTTCAAACCTAGATGTCAAATTATGTGATTGCACCAGAAAGTCCTCCTCCGTGGTGCAATTCCTACGTAGCCTGATATAATGACCCCTGGGGATGTTGCACAACCAAGAATGGTGGTGACAACTCCCCAGGGGGATGTACGAGTTGTGGTCCGTAGGTTTGAAATAATTGGTCATAGTAAGACGGTTGTGTGTAATGTTGATAGTCAAATCCAGAAACACAACTTTTTCCTGGTCGATCGTCCAAGTCAAGACAATGTTTTTATGGTTAGTATTGAGAGTGTCAATAAACAAGTCGAGTTTATCCCTATCTCCTCTCCATATCAGAATAAGATCGTCAATAAAACGACGGTAACAGATGAGCTCTGGGGGCTTGTTAGAAAAAACTGCCTCTTCCTCCCAGTGGGCCATAAATAGATTGGCCACACTGGGAGCAAAACGGGCCCCCATAGCAACTCCCCTCGTCTGCAAATAAAAATCCCTATTATACCAAAAATAATTTTTGGTTAAACAAAAATTTAAACAACTCAACAGGAATTCTTGATGCCTCCCAGACAATGAGGAGGAGGATAGAGCCCATTCAACAGACGTCATAGCATCTCTGTGACCTATAATGGTGTACAGAGAACTGACGTCTGCTGTGACTAAAAAGTGGGTGATGAACAATCTAAATTTTCCAAGATCTGAATGACATGTTTAGTGTCTCTAAGGTATGCAGGGGTTTTAGTAACGAGTGGTTGCAAAAAAACATCAATGTATTGCCCAAGGCGAGCTGACACTGAGTCGATCCCATTAACAATGGGTCGACCGGGGGGGTGGATGATGTCTTTATGAATTTTGGGCAAAAAGTAAATCACAGGGGTTCTGCAAAATAAAGGGTCCAAATACATTGCTTCTTTCTTAGTGAGGATTTTTTGATCCCTGCCATCCTCAATAATAGCATGCAATTCGTCCTTATATATTAACATGGGATCTTTACTAAGAATCCTATAGGTGTCTTGGTCAGAAAGCAGACGACTCATCTCTGACTGATAGTATTCTCTGCTCAAAATGACCAGACCCCCCCCTTTATCAGCGGGGCGGATAACTATATCTTTCCGCTCAGAGAGCGGTTTTATCCCACGCTTAATATATAAAGGATCAACAATTTTCTTAACCTTTAACTGATTTAAATCATGAGAAACCATGTTTTTAAACACTTCTAAATGTTTATTGTCAGTGTTCTGCGGGTTAAACGTGGATTTGTTGCGTAAAGATGAGTGTTGGGAGATAGACAGTTTAGTGATGAGGTTGGGCCAAAAAATATTTTTTCATGTTAAGGGACCTGACATATTTCTCCCTAGGACACACTCACACTTAACCCCTACAGCGCCACCTAGTGGTTAACCCCTTCACTGCCAGTGACCTTTTTACAGTAATCAATGCAATTTTTTAGCATTGATCGCTGTATTAATGCCAATGGTCCCAAAAATGTGTCAGAATTGTCCGATGTGTCCGCCATAATGTCGCAGTCATGATAAAAAACGCTGATCACCACCATTACTAATAAAAAAAAATTATCAATAAAAATGCTATAAAACTATCCCCTATTTTGTAAACGCTATAACTTTTGCGCAAACCAATCAATAAATGCTTATTGTGATTTTTTTTTTTTTACCAAAAATATGTAGAAGAATACGTATTGGCCTAAACTGAGTAAAAAAAATTATATATTTTTTGGGGATATTTATTATAGCAAAAAGTAAAAAATAATGTGTTTTTTTCAAAATTGTCGCTATTTTTTTGTTTATTGCGCAAAAAATAAAAACTGCAGAGGTGATCAAATACCACCAAAAGAAAGCTCTATTTGTGGGGAAAAAAGGACGTCAATTTTGTTTGGGAGCCACGTCGCACCACAGCGCAATTGTCAGTTAAATCAACGCAGTGCCGAATCACAAAAAGTGCTCTGGTCTTTGGCCAGCAAAATGGTCCGAGGCTTAAGTGGTTAATCTGTGTAAACGTTATGGAGGCTAAAATCTATAGTGTGTGTGTGTGTGTGTGTAAATATATATAATGCCAGGACAGTGCATTATATTACCTCTGAAAAGTAGACATTCTCAGGTATTTAGTAAGGAGCATGGTGAGCTTTTGAAGTTGTAAATTTTTGTCACAATTTTTTGGAAAATTAAGAAATTATATAAAATGTGTTTGCGTTTTTTTTTTTTTTTTTTACATACTGTCACCAGTGCAGTACAGTGTCGACATATGACTGGTGTAGCGGTGATCAGGGATACTGGTTTTTGAGAAAGTGAAATTGAACCTATGCTGTTTGTTCAACCTCAATGTCCTGGAATGTTATAAAGCCCAGAAATCAGAGATTGGCAGCTTCCACCTGGGGCTTCCTGTATGGCTTTTTTGTTCCTTGGTATGGCTTAGTAGTCATCTGATTACTTTTCTGAGGACTTTTTTTACAGTCATCTGCTATGACCTGATTAATGCTTGACCATATTTACCATTATGTTTTTATTAAATAACATTCTACAGTATTTCACAAAAGTGAGTACACCCCTCCCATTTTTGTAAATATTTTTTATATCTTTTCATGTGACAACACTGAAGAAATTACACTTTGCTACAATGTAAAGTAGTGTGTACAGCTGGTATAACAGTGTAAATTTGCTGTCCCCTCAAAATAACTCAACACACAGCCATTAAGGTCTAAGTGCAAATTGGGCCCAAATTGTCAATATTTTCTGTGCCCACCATTATTTTCCAGCACTGCCTTAACCCACTTGGGCATGGAGTTCACCAGAGCTTCACAGGAGCCCTCTTCCACTTTTTCATGACGACATCACAGAGATGGTGGATGTTAGAGACCTTGCACTCCTCCACCTTCCGTTTGAGGATGACCCACAGATGCTCAATAGGGTTAAGGTCTGGAGACAGTCTTGGCCAGTCGATCAACTTCACCGTCAGCTTCTTTATCAAGGCATTGGTCATCTTGGAGGTGTGTTTGGGGTTGTTATCATGTTGGAATACTGCCCTGCGGCCCAGTTCCCTCAATGAACTGTAGCTCCCCAGTGCTGGCAGCACTCATGCAGCCCCAGACCATGACACTCCCACCACCATGTATGACTGTAGGCAAGACACACTTGTCTTTGTACTCCTCACCTGGTTGCCGCCACACACTCTTGACACCATCTGAACCAAATACATTTATCTTGGTCTCATCAGACCACAGGACATGGTTCCAGTAATCCATGTCATTAGTCTGCTTGTTTTCAGCAAACTGTGGGCTTTCTTGTGCATCATCTTTAGAAGAGGCTTCCTTCTGGGACGACAGCCATGCAGACCAATTAGATGCAGTGTGCAGCGTATGGTCTGAGCACTGAAAGGCTGACCCCCCACCCCTTTAACCTCTGCAGCAATGCTGGCAGCACTCATACGTCTATTTCCCAAAGACAACCTCTAGATATGATGCTGAGCACATGTTCTCAACTTCTTTGGTTGACCATGGCAAGGCCTGTTCTGAGTGGAACCTTTCCTGTTATACCACTATATGGTCTTGTCCACCGTGCTGCAGCTCAGTTTCAGGGTCTTGGCAATCTTCTTATAGCCTAGGCCATCTTTATGTAAAGAAACAATTCTTTTTTTTTCAGATCCTCAGAGAGTTTTTTGCAATGAGGTGCCATGTTGAACTTCCAGTGACCAGTATGAGAGAGTGAGAGCGATAACACCAAATTTTACACACCTGCTCCCCATTCACACCTGAGACCTTGTAACACTAACGAGTCACATGACAGCGGGGAGAGAAATTCACTAATTTTGCCCAATTTGGACATTTTCACTTAGGGGTGTACTCACTTTTGTTGCCAGCGGTTTAGACATAAATGGCTGTGTGTTGAGCAAATTTACACTGTTATACAAGCTGTACACTCACTACTTTACATTGTAGCAAAGTGTCATTCCTTCAGTGTTGTCACATGAAAAGATATAATAAAATATTTACATAAATGTGAGGGGTGTACTCACTTTTGTGAGATACTGTATATTGTTTCACAGCAATCAATCATATTTAGCTTCTACTTCTCTAGCTGACATGTTACTGAACAGGGTTCAGTGCACACCAGCTGTGCACATGGGAGAGTCAGAAGCCATGTACAAAAGAAGCCTGTGTATATAGTTGGTGCATTGACTGAGACTTCCACATTGGACTGAATTATATGTATATAGTATCCTGTACATAATCTGTTTTAATATTTAAAGCTCTATATGGTCATTAGCGGAACAACTTGTCTATTTCTGACTTGCATTATACTTTTGTGTACCAAGATTCCCTTTATGCCAATTTTATTATAGTTGTATGCTGTTTTCAGACACTATATTTACTGTGGCTGGCAGTTATATAGTGCATCCACTTCCATAAACGTGGATGCCAACTGGGATGTACACAGCAGGCTTGAGCACTCTGCAAACTTTGAAGTTCATGACCCATTTTCAGGATTAACAAGTTTAATGAAGTGGTGAAGGTGATTGGTTTCAGACATTTTCTGAGGCCATTATGAGAATGGAGTTCACATCGTGCTAAATTGCTCCTGATACAGACTGTGACATCTTGGGAATTCTTGCTTGGATTATTTCCTGGGCAATTGGTGTGGTGGATTCTTTTCAAACACCTGGCATATTAAGCTGTGGTTAATGTACCATTAATGAAAGCAGTTGGCTTATTTTAGCAAAGCTTATATAAAAAATATTTCCCAAAAGAATGCTTTTGCCTAAATATAAATAATGCTTTAGTTGAACCTGTGACTGCAATATTGCTTTTTTTTTGTTTTATGCTGCCATCTTTTTAATCCTTCACGAAAGTGAACAATTTTGGCATTTGATTTGTCTAGATAATAAATGTCACCTTTCTGAATTGGCATATTAAAGCTGCCCAAATGGCTATTCATATCAAGCCAGGTTCCTATTCTAAAGGTAGGGAAGCGTTTTACAAGCTGATACACTCCATGGACTTTTAAATAATGCCTACTAATATGAGAGGAGCCATCATTCTTAGCTACAAAAATATTTGAATACATTCCCCTTACTTTCAAAAACAGTTTTGGCTTCTGTATGAAAACTGGAGTAACCTTCTCTTGGGTCTTTTAGTCTTGACATTGCTGGATGTTTTGTCGACCTCATAATGTAACATTATTACTTGGTCTTGTTTAGCTGGTTATTGTGTTACAGCCTTTATCAACATTTCAGCATGGGGTGAACCCTTGAAATAGCTTTCTGGTCTCAAAGAACCCCTGGTAATTATTATTATTATTATTATTATTATTATTATTATTATATATACAGCTCAAAGTACATTAGATGGTCAGTGGCATTAATGCCCCTTACATTTGTGGTCACTGGAAGAATGCTCCTTAAATGTGTGGTCATTGGGAAGAATCCCCCTTACACATAGAAAAGATCATTAGCATCAGTGGTTAATCACTAATTTGTAAATCTTGGGTGGGATACCAGTCATAAAAAATGATTCTCTTTGGCATCATCCCAAATATAAAAAAAAAAAAAAGGTTAGACACAAGTAAAGCTGCAGGATTCTGACCAAAATGAGAATCACAATTTTTTGGCTTAGAATAAAGATCACGATTCTCATGGCGTAACATCATCTTTCACATTATACAAAAAAATTGGGCTAACTTTACTGTTTTTTTTTTTTTATTCATTAAAGTGTATTTTTTTCCAAAAATTGCATTTGAAAGACCGCAGCACAAATACAGTGTGACGTAAAATATTGCAACAACCACCATTTTATTCTCTAGGGTCTCTGCTAAAAAGATATAATGTTTGGGGGTTCTAAGAAATTTTCTAGCAAAAAATAATGATTATAACCTAAAACCAACAAGTGTCAGAAAAAGGTTTAGTCTTTAACTGATTCCTGATCAGCCGCCGCAGTTATACTGCAGCAGGTTGGCTCCCCTGGGCGAGCCGTTGTAGCTGTACATCAGCCGCTTTAAGGGGTATAGGCGTCGCGTCACTGAGGAGACCATGCGTGTGCCCAGTGGCCACGATGTGTGTTTGTGTGTGTGTGTGTGTACACATACACATCCCCTTTCTGGCAGGGGAGAGGAAACAGATGGTTTTGGGAACAACGATCGGTCTCCTCCCCCAGGCAGTCCCATCCCCCCTTCAGTTAGAACACACCTAACCCCCTGATCTCCCCTTAGTGTAAACCCCTTCCCTGCCAATCACATTTATACAGTAATTGGTGGCTATTTTTAGCTCTGATCGCTGTATAAATGTAATTGGTCCCAAAAAAGTGTCAAAAGTGTCCGATCTGTCCGCCGCAATATCGCAGTCCCGATAAAAATTGTAGATCGTCTCCATTACTAGTAAAAAAATAAAAATAAAATTAAAATGCCATACATCTATCCCCTATTTTGTAGACGTGATAACTTTAGCGCAAACCAATTAATATACGCTTATTGTGATTTTTTTTTTTTTTTTTTACCAAAAATATATTGGAAGAAATTCCTTTTTTTAAATTTTGGGATATTTATTATCGCAAACAGTAAAAAATATTGTGTTTTTTCAAAATTGTCGGTCTTTTTTTTTTTTTTTTATAGCGCAAAACATAAAAACTGCACAGGTGATCAAATACCACCAAAAGAAAGCTCTATTTGTGGGAAAAAAAGGACATAAATTGTTTTTGGGTACAGCGTTGCACGACCGCACAATTGTCAGTTAAAGCGACGCAGTGCCGTATCGCAAAAAATGGCCTGGTCAGGAAGGGGGTATATTCTTCCGGGGCTGAAGTGATTAAACTTCCCTCATTTACAGACCAAAGTTCATTCCTTTGATCTAAAGAACAAAACATTACAATGTTTATAGTTAGCTCTGGGCTGAGCAATTTTGTGATACTTGGCAGGCTGTCTGTCTGTTTTTTGGGGGGTTTTTTGACAGCTGTCGGCTTGAGCAGAGAATTCATTGCATAGAAAGAATCGGGTAAATGCTTTGTTAACCACTTAAGGAACGAGCCTCTTTCTGAGATTTTTTTGCTAGAAAATTACTTAGAAACCCCAAACATTATACATTTTTTTTTCTAACACCCTAGAGAATAAAATGGCGGTTGTTGCAATACTTTCTGTCACACCGTATTTGCGCAGCGGTCTTACAAGCGCACTTTTTTTGGAAAAAATACAAATTTTTTGAATAAAAAAATAAGACAACAGTAAAGTTAGCCCAATTTTTTTTTATATTGTGAAAGATAATGTTACGCCGAGTAAATTGATACCCAACATGTCACCTGCTCGTGGGATAGTGACAAACTTTTACCCTTAAAAATCTCCAAACGGCTAGAATTATTGATATCACTCAACCGATCGCGACGATACCTCACATGTGTGGTTTGAATGCCGTTTTCATATGCGGGTGCTACTCATGTATGCGTTCGCTTCTGCACGCGAGCTCGTCGGTATTATTATTTATTTTACCTTTTTATTTTTACACAGTTTTTAAAAAAGAAAAAGTCACTTTTATTCCTATTACTAGGAATGTAAACCCCCTTGTAATAGAAAAAAGCATGACAAGACCTCTTAAATATGACATCTGGGGTCAAAAAGACCTCAGATCTCATATTTACACTAAAATGCAATAAAAAAAAAAAATTTTGTAATTTAAATAAATTATTTTTAAAAAATGGCCCTTTAAGAGCTGTGGGTGGAAGTGACATTTTGACGTCGCTTTCACCCAGCAATTGTATGGAGACGGGTGGGGGCCATCTTCCCCTCACTCATCTCCATATCCAGCTACCGAAAGGACGCAATCGCCTCCGGCGCTGCCGACTGCTCTCGTGAGCGGCGGAGGGCACCGGATCGCGGCGGGAGGGGGCCCTCTCCCGCCACCGATAAAAGTGATCTCGTGGTGAATCTGCCGCAGAGACCACTTTTCTCTTGTAGCGGACCGCCCGCTGAAGACGGGGATACCGGGGTTATGGCAGCTAGCTGCTGCCATAACAACAATATCCTCCTTCAAACAGCCGCTGTATAATGACAGCAGGCGGCCCGTAAGTGGTTAAGATCGCGAGCGGGAAAAAAATTGTGATCTCGATTCTTAACGATTAATCATGCAGCTCTAGACACAAGAGTAAAGGGACATTAAATATGCCTTTGAGAACTAAACCAACACTGGAACTTGTATAAAAACTTGTGCAAAATGTTATTACATTATATATTTAAAAGACATAAACACATTTCAGGTACAGTTGGGCTCAAAAGTTTGCGTAACCTGGCAGAAATTGGGAAATTTTGGCATTAATATTTTGGCATTAATATTGAAAATATGACTGATCATGTCTTTTTATTTAAGAATAGCAATCACATGAAGCCATTTATTATCACATAGTTTTTTGGATCCTTTTTAAATCATAATGATAACAGAAATCACCCAAATGGCCCTGATAAAAAGTTTACATACCCTGGAATGTTTAGCCTTGGCACAGACACAGAAGGTGGCACACACAGGTTAAAATGGTAAATAAAGGTTAATTTCCCACATCTGTGGCTTTTTAAATCACAATTTAGTGTCTGTGTATAAATAGTCAATGAGTTTGTTAGCTCTCACATGGATGCACTAAGCAGGCTAGACACTAAGCCATGAGGAGGTAGAAAAGAACATTCAAAAGACCTGCGTAACAAGGTAATGAAACTTTACAAAGATGGAAAAATATATAAAAAGATATCCAAAGCCTTGAATATGCCAGTCAGTACTGTTCAATCACTTAATAAGTGAAAAATGTAGGGATCTCTTGATATCAAGCCAAGGTCAGGTAGAACCTGAAAGAAAAAGTGGAAGGCTAAATGTCTGGAGCATGGGCTGTTGGTTATTCAACTGATAGTCGGTGAAGAAAAAGCTCAAGCCAGACGAGCTCAAAATAGACCTGGAACAGAGTAGTAAAGTATTGGAACCTCTTCAGGGAGAATCTGATTTTGAGAAACATAATGATATACTCAAAAAGGAAATTGAGAAAACTCTCATGACAATGAGAGATGCATCTCATGACAATGAAACGCAAAGATAGATCTACCACTCGCTCCAGAAATAGACAGCACTCCTCAGGTAGTGAAAATTGTGATATCAAAACTGTTGGCTTTATACATGCGGAAAATGCCTCCTTTGTTCAAGTATCACTGGATGAAGGTTTTTCTTGATCTCGTCAAAGATGATCTTAATAAAATTGACTGGCCATGGCATGGCCTTGATTACCTGTCCAGTGAAGAAAGGAAAGCAATGTATGAGCTGGAGCGGGCAAGGGATTTGATAGTCAAAAGTAGCCACAAGGGGGGTAATGTGGTTCTGCTGTCTGGTGACCTATATGAAAAGGAAATTTTTAAGCAGCTGGGTGATACCTCCACCTACTTGAAACTATCATCTAATCCCTTCCCTGCTCTAGTTGAAAATCTTAATCGGCAACTTCTTCTAGCCCGTGAAGATAACCTCTTGTCCAACAAGGAGTGGGACTACTTGAGGGTGGGGGAATATAACAACCCCACCTTCTACATAATCCCGAAACTACATAAATCTCTCACCAACCCACCTGGTAGACCTATCGTCTCGGCGATAAGGGGCCCTATGGAGAGAGTAGGCGTGTAGATGGATTTATTAAAACTAGGGTTGCACTGATACTAGTGTCAGTACCTGTATCGGTGCCGATACTGAGTATTCATACAAGTATCGGTACTCGTGCAAATGCACGATACCTAAAAACCGAAACTTTCAGGCTCGGTTCTTTGAGATGTCAGTGGATCTCCCCTGTTGACAGCTTAAGTGTTAAAGAAGTCCGGTAATTGGAGCTGTCAAAAAAAAAGCAACTGGCAATGTTTATTAACAACATTGCTCAGCCACTGAAACACTAAAATTAAAAGAAACATTGTTTCTTTTTGTATCTTTCTGTTTCTTCATCTGCAGATCAAAAGGATGAACAAATGTTCCTCTGTTTAACCCCTTATTAACCCTTAATTTACTCTAATCAGCCTTAATTAACTCCCTGTTCTCCTCCATTTAATTATTTTCCTGCTTTTTTTTTGTTCACGTCTATTTTATAAACGATAAACAATGAAAACTTTTTTTGTTTGCGATTTACACATTTCATATTGAAAAAGCGCAAAATTAAAAAAAAATCTATTTAATTTGTAAATAACTTTTCTATGCTTTGTACCATTGCTGACAGCTGAAGTGAAAACAAAACAGTTGTGGTAGGTATCGGTAATTGGTATCGGCGAGTACTAAATAAAAAGTATCGGTACTCATACTCGTTGTAAAAAAAAATGGTATCGGTGCATCCCTAATTAAATCCATAGTGACTTCGCTGCCTTATGTCCAGGACACTCGTGATGTCCTGGCCAAGTTGCAGGATCTGGAGATTCCTTCTGGGGCCCTGCTGGTGGGGATCAACGTGGAGTCGCTCTACACGTCGCCTCAGGGCGGTCTCCTTTTTCCTGGAGACGATTAGAGCTGGGTGAATTTCTCAAAAAAAAACTTGATTCATGATTCAAATCAAGGTTTTTTTGGACACCGCGCCGGTCCTGAGGAGCTGCGGGCAGGAGTTTTTAGGCGAGGCTGCGGTTTCGGCCTAGTCCGTGGCGTCCGGCCGCGGTAAAAAAGAAAAAAATCTAAAAAAATCGATTTGCTTAAATTTTGAATCTATTTGACCTCTCAATTCGATTCAAGATTTAGATCGATTTTTTCCCCAGCCCTAGAGATGACCCATCCTGAATTTGGTGCGCAAAATGCGTTTATTCTACAGCTTCTAGAACTCGCCTTATCTAATAACTATTTCCAATTTCTGGATGGATACTATCAACAGATGGGGGGTACAGCCATAGGAGCACCTTTGGGCTTCATCATGTGCCTGCCTCCACCTGGGCCTATGGGAGCTGGAGACGGTCCATATATCTCAGATGTCCATGTATCTCAGCGGGGTACTTACCTGACTGAGATACATTGATGATATCTTTTTAGTATGCATGGGTGAAGAAGAGCAACTCTGTAAGTATTCTACTCTACTCTATTCTGTAAGATCTACAAATCTCTATAGTTGACAACAGAATAACTACTTGTACTTTTAGAAAGCCGACTGCAGCAAACACGCTTTTGCAGGCTTCCAGTCACCACCCAGATCATCTGGTTAAGGTAAGGTTAAGGTAGGTCAGGAACTGCTCTAGGGATGATGATTTTCAGAGGGAAGCAGGAGAGATGTGGCACTCTTTACGTCTAGAGGAAAAGAGATTTCCTCTCCAAATACGGAAAGGTTTCTTCACAGTAAGAGCTGTGAAAGTGTTGAATAGACTCCCTCCAGAGGTGGTTCTGGCCAGCTCAGTTGATTGCTTTAAGAAAGGCCTGGATTCTTTCCTAAATGTACATAATATAACTGGGTACTAACATTTATAAGTAAAGTTGATGCAGGGAAAATCTGATTGCCTCTCTGGGATCAGGAAGGAATTTTTCCCCTGCTGTAGCAAATTGGATCCTGCTTTTCTGGGGGGGGGGGGGGGGTTTCGCCTTCCTCTGGATCAACTGTGGGCATAGCATTGGGTATATGGGATTGTATGATCTTTTTTTTTTTATTTATTTATTTTTTTATGGTTGAACTAGATGGATTTGTGTCTTTTTTCAACCTAACTAACTATGTAACTATGACGTGGCACGGATGAGCTTTGCGGTGGTATTTAACCCTTTCTCGGCCGCTAGCGGGGGGTAAAACCGCCCGCTAGTGGCTGAATACCTACGGTAAAGCGCCGCTTATAATAGCGGCGCTTTACCGCCACCACCGCCCCCGCCCCAGTGTGAAAGGGCCCTTACAGATTTAAATACTTTTAAAAGTCGTTTATTTTTTTTTAGTTAAAAATAACAAACATGTTATACTTACCTGCTCTGTGCAGTGGGTTTGTACAGAGGAGCCCAGATCCTCCTCTTCTCGAGTCCCTCTTCGGCTTTCCTGGACCCTCCCTCCTGTCGAGTACCCCCACAGCTATGACTAAGCATCTGTTTGTAATGTGAAACACGTTAGCTGTTTTTCCCTGTTTTCTGTGCTTTAAATATGACTGTTTTTTGGTTTTAATCTTTCAATAAAGATGCCTTCAACGGTGTGCGGCTGTCCAGGATTTTTCCTTCCTACCCCACAGCAAGCAGCTTGCTATGGGGGCACCCAAGCTGAGCCACAGCTCTATGTCTATTCAGACACAGAGCTGTGACCCTTTCTCTCTACTGGCTGACTGACTTTGACAGCAGCAGGAGCCAATGGTGCCATGCTGCTGTCTCAGCCAATGGGGAGGGGAGTCCTGGGCAGCTGAGACAATCCTACAACATTGCTGGATCAAGATGGGGCTCAGGTAAGTATTAGGGGGTCTGAGGGGGGCTGCTGCACATAGAATGCATTAAGATAAAAAACCTGACTTTACAATCACATGTTAAAGCTTGAATGGGATTTTAGAGATTGGTTTTTAGCTTTTGTTTGAGAACCTAGTCGTGAATGTGATACATAGATGTTCAAAGTGAATGTTACATATCATCAGTTGCTCCACCAACTCTGCAGACTACACAACTACAAAAAAAAAAAAGAATTGAGTTTGCTATACTTGCATCCATCCAAATTCATCAGGCATTTTTGCTATGCTTACATATAGAAAAAGCCTCTGGATACATGACTTCGTGCATTTACTATACATCAGCTTTTTTTTTGCAGAATTAGATTCAGGACCATTCAGTAAAGGATATTAGTAATAATAGAATTTATAAGGATATAGCCAGAGTGTCAACTAATACGGGAACTAAATCCCAGGATGATATTAGAGCCTTTCAGCTGCCAGATTTGACTGAAGTGTACCTTTCAATTTAACGCACATGTTCGGTATAGGATGGGTAGATGGAAATTATTGTTTTGACATCTTGTTGCCAGCTGTTTTTCCATATCAGAAGTGCAGAGCTCATTTTCACTGTCCCTGAAAGCTTCCCTATAACTTGAGCATCTGTTGCCTGTCCTTCATTAATTGGCTTACACATTCACAGTCGTCTGTGCTTTGAGAAAAAAAAAAAAAATGTAGTGTTGTTGTATTAGCCCACACACGGGTCTTCTATGTTTGTTTGTTTTTTAAACAAAGGGGAAACTGATTTGGGAAGTAGAAATGTTTTACTTCTCAGATCAGTTTCTTCTGCTTTTTAATGTACCTGTGTTTACACATGTTTAGATGTGTTTAGAGTTCTAATCTGCCCCTAGACAAACAGTTATAGGCTCCATTTATGCTTGCATGTAAGACCGAGTGAGGTTACAAACTGGATTAAGGCTGGGTTCACACTATTGCAAATTGGTTGCAGGCTTCCCTGCATCCTTTTCGCATAGCAGAAGATTGTGACCGGCTCTCTATGGAGCCGGTTCACACATCTCCGCAGCGGCTCCGGTGCGAATTGCACAGGAGTCCTGTGCGTCTTTTGGTTTGTTTCAGGTCCGAATTCAGCCAAAAATCCGGGCTGAAATCGGACCTGAAACAGTGAATGGAGACGCACTGGACTTCTGCTGTGAGGCGCTGCTTTCTCCAGTGTGAACCCAGCCTCAATAGTGTTCTCTGCGATGGCTGGGAATATCTTTGGGTGCTGCCAGCCTCCTACTTTGAGAACAGTACTGTGTTGCCCTGCCATAGATAAGTAGGGGTATCAGCTCCCCATTTTTTTGAATGGGGCTCCCCAAATGCTGCTAATGGAAGGTAACCTCACTAAGTCTACCGAGGGTAATTGCAAGCGGCCCGATTCACAGTTGTGATTTAGGGCTGTACATTTTTTGTAAAAGCAACTAAACTAAATGCACCCTAACACAAAAAACTCAGTGGGATTTAAATAATTTAAAATCATTATATAAATTTACAGTACTGTGCAAAAGTTTTAGAGAGGTGTGAAGAAATGCTGTAAGTAAGAATGCTTTCAAAATTATATTGCTTATTTTTATCCCTTTTCAAAATGTTTTCAATGTTTAGTGTGACTACTCTTTGTCTTCAAACCAGCATCAATTCCTACACTTTCACACTTTGTACACTTGCACAAAGTCAGGGATTTGGTAGAATTAGAGTCAGGTGTATGATTAACCAATTATACCAAGCAGGTTCTAATGATCATCATGATCATCAATTACTTATGTAATTTGAAACACTGTTATTAACTGAAACAGAAACAGCTGTGTAGGAGGCTTAAAACTGGGTAAGGAACAGCCAAACTCTGCTACTAAGGTGAGGTTGTGGAAGACAGTTTCATGTCACAGGTCATACATACATACATACATCATGGCAAGTCTGAGCACAGCAACAAGGCACAAGGTAGTTATACTCCATCAGCAAGGTCTCTCTCAGGTAAAGATTTCAAAGCAGACTGGGGTTTCAAAATGTGCTGTTCATGCTCTTTTGAAGAAGCACAAATAAACAAGCAGTGGTGAGGACAGTAGATGCAGTGGCCGGCCAAGGAAACTTAATGCAGCAGATGAAAAACATGTCATGCTTGCTCCCCTTCAATCAGTACAGAATTTGTGGAAACCAGTAGGATCCAGGTACACCCGTCTACTATTCAGAGAAGTCTGGCTAGAAGTCGTCTTTATGGAAGGACTGCAGACAAAAAAACTATACCACCGATTTGGAAACAAGGCTAAGCAACTCAACTATGCACAAAAATACAGGAACTGGGGTGCAGAAAAATGGTAGCAGGTGCTCTGGACTGATGAGTCAAAATGTTAAATATTTGGCTGTAGCAGGTGGCAGTTTGTTCACTGAAAGGCTGGAGAGCAGTACAATAATGAATGTCTGCAGACAACAGTTAACCATGGTGGAGGTTCCTTGTACGTTGGAGTTGCATTTCTGCAACTGGATTTGGAGATTTGTTCAGGATCAATGGTATCCTCAGTGCTGAGAAATACAGGCAGATACTTATCTATCATGCCATACCATCAGGTAGGCGTGTAATGGGCCCCAAATTTATTTTGCAGCAGGACAACGACCCCAAATGTACAGCTAATGTCATTAAGAACTATCTTCAGTGTAAAGAAGAACAAGGAGTCCTGGAAGTGATGATTTAGCCTCCACAGAGCCCTGATCTCAACATCATCATGTTTGTCTTAGACAGAAGGCTCTGAGGCAGCCTGCATCCACAGAAAATCTAGTTCTCCAAGATATTTGGAACAATCTACCTGTTCAGTCCCTTCAAAAACTGTGTACAAGTATACCTAGTAGAATTGATGCTGTTCTGAAGGCAAAGGGTAGTCACACTAAATATTGTTTTGATTTGAATTTCTCTTCTGTTCATTTACTTTCCATTTTGATAATTGCTAAAAATAAACTATTAACACTTCTGTTTCTGAAAGCATTCTTAATTGACAGCATTTATTTACACCCACCTAAAACTTTTGCATAGTACTGTATATGTGGGTAAAAATATCTTATTTTTTTTTTTTTTTTAATTATTTTTTTTTATTTAGGAAAAAATAAAAGACAATAACAATATTGCAAAATAACAGACAATTGGAAAAGAAGGGTGGAAAAAGAAGTGGAAGATATGACATAACAAGGATATGATTGTTATTTGGGGTAAATGGGACATAAAAGGCACACATACTTAATATATCTTATACCCTCTGATAGGAGAGTAGATAGATCTTACTAAGCATAGGAAAACGAATTTCTATATCAAATCTCAGTACCCAGAGTAATTAGGTTCTTTCTCAATTTTTTAAAGTTTTTCCATGGTGTGATCGACTTCCTTGTTATGGTACATCCCGGACAGTGTTGTCCCGGCAAACTCACAGCCATATGACAGTGTTGTACCATTAAAAATCAAATACTTAAACATGAATAGTTAACAGAGATAGCAGATAAGAAAATTATAAGAAGACAGATTGAAGAGGATGGGGGGAGGTAGAGGGGGGAGGTAGGGGGGTAGGGGGGAATGGGGTTTCCTCAGGTCCTGACTCTGGTGTGCAATAGTCATCATCTAAAACATTTTATTCAGGCTTTGACATAATTTCTGAAAAGACTGTTGTGTATTTAAAGGCAAACCAGCAGGACCATATTTTCGTTGCATAATCAGATTTATTCCTGAGCGAGAGGGTGAGGTCTTCCATGTAATATGTGCGATCTACTTCCATTAGCCATTGGCGTAATGTGGGTATGTTTTTTTGTTTCCAGAGTCTGGGGATCAATGCTTTGGCAGCATTAAGAAGGTGAGGAATTATAGATTTTTTATATGCTCCTACTGGTCTGCCTGTACAGTGTAGTAGTACTACTAACGGGTCATTAGGAATCTCATCTCCTTGGATCACTTTAATCCAGTGAAGTATAGATAACCAAAACGGTCGTATCAGTGGGCAGAACCACCAGATGTGGGCATGTGTTGCATGTTCCCCACATCCCCGCCAGCACAAAGGAGAGACATCTGGAAAATATTTGTGAAGAAGGGCTGGCGTATAATGCCATCTGGTTAGTAGCTTATAGTTCACTTCGGCAGTTTTAGTGGCTGAAGAGGTGATATGCGACATTATGAGAATCTTAGATTTTTGTGTTGGGGACAGCGATTTTTGAAGTTCCATTTCCCAGTTGTGAAGGAAAGCCGGGTCTCCCGCATGGGTTGCCGTTTGCATTATTTGGTAGAAGTGGGAAACTGGTTTTTCCACCGGATGTGACTCGGCTAAAGTTGACTCAATGGGTGTAAGGTCGTTGATAGATCGAATGGGTTTAGGAAGAGATTGAATAAAGGCCGCAAGTTGTCTGTATCTCCAGTGTTCCATAGGTGTCGCCATTGAGTTTTGTAGGATTGTGTTTAGGGGCAAAACTCCCTTTGAGGTAGAGACCTGGTGTAAATGGGTCGACGTCCCCAGAGACCACAGGTGGGCCCCGCGGCCGAGGTTCCCTGGTAGGAAATAGTTGTGTCCGGTTAGTGGCATGAGGGGTGAGTTATATGGCCAGTTGTTTGTTTTACAGATAGAGTCCCATGCCATAAGGGTGGAATGAGTAAGTGGAGAAGTCTTAGATGATAAGTCTCTGAATTTCTGTGGAACCCATAGTTGTGTAAAGAGGTCGGATCCGCTTAGTTCTGTTTCTAGTTCAACCCAAAGCTTGGTTTTTTTATGGAATTTCCAGTCGGAGATTCTAGCCAGTATAGTTGCCAAGAAATATTTTTTAAAGTCAGGTAAAGCTAAACCTCCTTCCCGTTTGGGTCTATACAGTAAGGATCTTGCAATCCTGGGACGCTTTCTGTTCCATATGTATTTGCCAATTATCGATTTTAGTATTGTGAAAAAACCTATTGGTATTCCAAATGGAATCATTTGGAATAGAAATAGCAACCTGGGTAGTATATTCATCTTGATGACCCCTATCTTCCCCAGCCAAGAGTGTGCTATCTGAGTCCATTTCTGTAGGTCAGTTTTGATCACGTTTAGTAGGGGCAAGAAGTTTGTGCGGAAGAGGGCATCGGGGTTCGGGGTTAAGTAGATGCCCAAATATTTCAGTTTGTGTGCCTGCCAGCTAAAGGGAAAGGAGCTTTTCAGTTGGGAAGCGATCTGTGAGGGGGTGGATATGTTAAGGATTTCTGATTTGGACATATTAATTTTAAAGTTGGAGATGCGGCCATATTTTTCAAGTTCTGCCTGAATGTTAGGAAGCGATATCAGGGGTTGTTGCACATAAAATAAGATATCATCCGCGTATGCGGCATATTTGTGTTCAGTTGGGCCTACTGTGATCCCGTGTATGGATGGGTTATGTCTCACAGTGGACAGGAAGGGTTCAAGTGACAGGGCAAATAAAATGGGTGAGAGGGGGCAACCCTGACGAGTGCCATTATACAGGGTGAAAGGCGCACTAAGGGTACCGTTCACTCTCAATTGAGCCGTAGGGAAACCATATAAGGCCTTTATCTGCGTCAGCAGAGGGGCCCTAATACCCAGATGGGTCAGAGTAGCCATAAGGAAGTCCCAATCCACCCTATCAAACGCTTTTTCAGCATCTGTTGATAAAAGGAGGGTGGACTGGGACGACCCCCTAGTGTGTGTTATTAGGGATATAGTACGCAGGGCATTATCCCTTGCTTCCCTTCCCGGGATAAACCCAGTCTGGTCGAGGGAGACCCACTGCGGTATCAGAGGGAGGAGTCTGTTCGCTATCGCTTTAGCATATATTTTTACGTCAATGTTCAACAGTGAAATGGGGCGGTAGCTGCCGCAAATGCTAGGATCCTTGCCAGGTTTGGGGATAATAGTAATGTGTGCGTGGGTAGTTTCTGGCCTGAGTATCTCACCATCTGGAATCGCGTTAGCGTAGGAAGTTAAGTGCGGGAGTAGAGTATCCGCGAAAGTACGGTAGTATGCCACCGTGAAACCGTCCGGGCCCGGTGATTTACCTTTTGCCATGGCTTTTAATGCCATGCGCAACTCCGCTATGGTGAGCTCCCCATCCAGAGCATCCAATACTTCGGGTGTTAGTTTGGGAAGGTTAGCATGAGTCAGATATTCTTTTATAAGTTTGGTTTTAGTATCCCTATCTGCTATTGAGTGTTGGACGTGGTATAAGTGTTGGTAAAATTCTCTAAATTCTTTGGCTATTGATGGTGTGTCGTGAATTAGATCATCTGTAGTGTTTTTAATTTTAGTTATGAAGGTGGCTGTTTTCTTTTGTTGAAGTGAACGTGCCAGTAATCTACTAGGTTTATTACCCCATTCATAAAAGCGTTGAGCCACAATACGGGCTTGTTGTTTTTGTTCACTATGAAAAAGAGATTTTAACTCTTCTCTTTTTAAGGTTAGGTTGTGAAAAACCGCCTGCGATTGGTTTGCCTTATGGGTTTGTTCCAGGTCCTTAATCTCCTCTAGTAACTTGGATTGGTGAAATATTCGTTCCTTCTTTTTTCTAGACCCCAGTTCTATGAGTTTGCCTCTAACGTGGGCCTTGTGTGCTTCCCAGATTATTCCTGCTGAGCTTTCGGGGCGCTTATTTTCAGTAAAGAAGAGGGACAGACTCTCACCTATTTGTTTTCTGTCTATTTCCTCTTCTAGAAGTTGTTCGTTAAGTTTCCAATTGGTAGTTCTGTGTGGTATGGAGGGAATTTTGATGGTCAGTGTGATAGGGGCATGGTCTGAAAGGGGGGATGATTCGATATGTGTGTTAGTAACGAGAGAAAGGTGGTGGTGATCGATTAGGAAAAAATCTATTCTGGAATATGTGTGGTGAACCTGTGAAAAATGGGTATAATCTTTCGCACGCGGGTGCATAATTCTCCATATGTCAACCAGCTGGGATTCGTGCATTCGTTTACGAATAAATCGCAAACGTTTATGAGGTATATTAGTCTTACCTCTGGACGTGTCTATAGTAGGTTCCAGTGGGGTGTTAAAGTCTCCAGCTAGGAGGACACACCCGCGTGCAAAATCCCTGAGTTTATTAAGCGTAGAGGCAATAAAGCCAGCCTGATCTCGGTTAGGTGCGTATATAGTAGCAAGTGTACAAGTCATACTACCCAGGTTGCCTCTAATTAACAGAAAGCGTCCGAGTGGATCACTTAACATAGATTCTAGTGTGAATGGGGTCCCCCTGCGGAATCCGATGGCTACACCTTTAGCTTTATGTATATCCGATAAGCTGTAATACCACGTAGGGTATTGCTGTGAGGAGAGTTTTACCCGTGTAGATTGAGTGAGATGGGTCTCCTGCAAGAAAATTATATCTCCCCGCAGGCGGCCCAGCTCCCTGTACAAATTGTGCCTTTTCCCAGGGGCGTATAGCCCTCGAACATTAAAAGAGATAAGATTTACCTTAGCCATGGAGACCAACAGGGGGAGCACACGTTCACTACATCCTGGAGAGCCGGACCTGAGGTGGGTGAAGAAAATTTGGGAAAAGGATGGGTAGGGTGGGAAGGGGAAAGAGAAAAGGGAAAAGTCACAGAGTTGAGAAGAAAAAGAGAACAAACATTATCCATTAGTGGATGGAATTTAGACCAGTTAGGGGGATGGTCAAAAAGTGCACGCATTAAACTGCAGTGCGTGGTGGGGCGAACCAGCAGCCGGGCGCCCCCATTGCCGTCGCCCAAATATGAGCTAGGGAACAGGGCCTCCAGCCGGCATGGCGCCCCATGCGCAGGGGAGTGTGGGACTCCGTGCATATGCGCACGGTCACCAAAATTGGTGTGGGCGTCGTCTGGTTGCTCCGGCGCCAACACCAAAACCGCTTAAGTTATTAAGTACAAATATAGAAAGCACTCATGGTGCAACTGTTCTACAATAATCTTATCACTTACGCTCAAAAGGAAGTCTGTGAAATTAAAACAGAAAACAAAGAACCAAAAACGTGAACCAAGTAGGCAAAGTTATAGGCCAACATATATGTATCAAGGCTAACGGCACATTTGGTGATCAATCACAATTGTATTGTTACCAGAGTAAGAGCCGGTAGGGGGCAGGTAGAAGGTAGATATATTTTTGTTCTGTCAGCAGATACAAAAACAAGGGTCATATAACTCACAGTCTTAACCCATTTCGGTGGATCCTCCGGAGGTGGGAGAGCGATTTTTGCGCTCAATCTTTCGCCAACCTGATTCCGCCGTTGCAGGCAGAGTGGGGATGTGATCCTGCCATCCGGGGAGTTCTGGCGGAGCGATGTTGACATCCATGCAGAATTTGTCCAGCTCTTCTGGAAATCGCAGAATCGCGGTTTTACCATCTCTGTTGGCAATCAGTGCGGCCGGGAACCCCCATCTGTATTTGATAGACGCTGCTCGCAGTTTCTCAGTCAGGGGGCGTAAGGCCCTACGCCGTTCCAGGGTTTCTCTAGCAAGGTCTGGGAAAAGCGATAAGGTGGCTCCGTCAAAATCCAATGAAGCAGCATCTCTGGCTTTTTTCATGATGAGCTCTTTTTCCTCATAGTAGTGGACCCTGCAGATGACATCGCGGGGGGCCTCTGAAGAGAGGTTCCGGGGGCGAAGGGCTCTGTGCACCCTATCAATTTTCAAAGGGTAGTCTGCGGCCTGGCCCAATAGGCCGTTGAAGATGCCCCGGACGGAGGGGAGGAGATCATCATCCCCAGTAGCCTCCGGTAGGCCTCGGATCCGGATATTGTTCCTCCTGTTACGATTTTCCTGATCCTCGATTTTGTATAATGCCATTCTATGTGCTATAGTGAGTGCACGTGTTGAGGATTGTAGGTGTCTAATGGCCGCCGTATGGCGGTCGAGACGCTGCTCCGTCTCCTCTACCCTTTCCAAAACGTGTGAGAGGTCAGCTCGGACCGCAGACACCTCCTTCTTAATGGCACGTTCCAGGCCTAGTAACATGGAGGCAAGCTCCGTTTTAGTAGGTAGGTCGCTTACCAGTGCCTCTACTCCTGATCGCCTGGAGGAGCCCTCCTCACCCTCCGAGCCGGCCGAGGATACTGGAGAGCGGTGTCTGTGTTCGGGCCTGCGTCTGTGGGCGGAGCCTGTACCGGAGCTTGTGCCTCCTGGAGAGCGGCCTAGGCCGTCCAAATCTTCCGGATCGTCTGGTTCCGTGGCCAGGAATCTTTTAATCGATCCCACGGCGGATCCTTTTTTAGGCAGGGTCTTCCCCGATCTCTTCCGCATCTTTTTAGGACGATAGGGAGCGAACGGAACAGAATAAGTGCTGTAAATAGTGTGTCGGCGCCGGAGCACGAGAGAGACGCGTCCTCACTGCTGCATAGCCAAACCACGCCCCCCATGTGGGTAAAAATATCTTATAAACACAAATGCATATAATAAAATGCCCATGTTAATGAGGCCTAGCATAAAGGTATCATAACAAAGAGTGGCAGAAGCACCAAATGCAAAATGCAGTTCTTATAGCAACCAAACCCAATAAGTCTTGTACTCATCTGAATTTAGCAGTGTTAATTGGTTTCTGAAGACTACTGCACTTTGATCTTTGTGCTGTACTTGGTAAACAAAATGTTCACATGAACAGTTCTAATGATGTTTCCACTTGTATAAAGGACATTACTCTCTTTGTTCGTTGCTCTTCACCTATTGATGTTCACGGTCAAGCACAAACTCCAAACTATGTACTTGTTTGCAGTAAACATGCCTCTAATTGATTGTGAAGGAAGTAGAAAACGTAGACCAACACTATGGGGTTGATTTACTAAAAGCAAATCCACTTTGCACTACAAGTGCACTGCAAGAGCACTTTGAAGTGCAGTCGCTGTAGATCTAAGGGGGACATGCAAGGAAAATAAAAAACAGCATTTTTGCTTGTACATGATTGGATGATAAAATCAGCAGAGCTTCCCCTCATTTCAGATCTTCCCCTCAGATTTAAAGCGACTGCACTTCCAAGTGCACTTGCAGTGCACTTGTAGTGCAAAGTGTATTTGCCTTTAGTAAATCAAACCCTATGGCTGCAATCAGTATGTTCCAGAAGTATAGGTACTTTGTGCTTTAAGCCTCTCCAAAAATAAGATGAAATCTTCAACAAAGGTTTACATTGCCAGGTGTTTAAATGGGAACTTTTTGCTCTCTGTTGGACCACAGGGCTTACCACTAAGTCTGATCTTAACCACTTGCCGACCGGCTCATGCCGATATATGTCAGCAGACTGGCTCTACTGGGCGAAACCCAGTATGGGTACATTGTGCCCTTAAAGAGCCGCCAGGTGGGGTCTCCCACCTGCTGCACGGTGGGGGACCCGATGCGCGTGGCCTGCGGGCGCGATTGCTACTGGCTGTCTCCTCCCCCAGTCAGTCCTATCCCAATACAGTTAAAACACACCTAGGGAACATAGATTTAACCCCTTGATCGCCCCTTAGTGTTAACCCCTTCCCTACCAGTGACATTTACACAGTAATCAGTGCATTTTTATAGCTCATCGCTGTATAAATGTCAATGGTCCCAAAAATGTGTCAAAAGTGTCCGATCTGTCCACCGCAATACTTGGTGATCCTGCCGCTTCACCTTTTTGCCTCCTTTTCATTCTGACTACATCAAGCACAGAAGCAGATCTCTGTTTCAAAATACTGGATGCTGTACTGGCGTAAAACATGCCTATATCTTCTGTAGTCGGATCAGTTACCACACCCCAGCCAAGCCCTGCTCTATTGATGGCCACAAATCTGATGCTCTGACACATTAATTGCTGATACGGCTTTTGCCAACAGTTTCCCTCATCAAGCCTCAGCCTATCAGAGAGTAAAAGCCACATTGCCCACCCAGCCCTGCTGTGCTGATTGTCGCAAAACTGATACATCATGTCTGATTAGGGTTATGGAGACAGACAACAGCTGTTGCTGCTGAAATTTAACTACAATAAAGTTCAGATACAGAAAATTGCCAGCAGTTGCCCTAATTAAACATGGCACACATCTTACCTACAGTCAATGAGTCAGCTATTCAGAGTTCATAATAAACAGTTCCCTGCTATGATGAAGAGGGACATAAATGAGGCTGTGCAATCACATGACTGGTGGTTAAAAAGTTATATAACCTTTACTATTTTCTTTTCCAATGATTTTTATTGAAAAGAGGTTTAAGCAAACAATAAGGTACGAAAGAGTATGAATACATAGTAAACAATGGCGTTACAGTGGAACTTGTTGAAATCAGCATATCTATTTGTAATATAACTTCAGCCATGGCCAAAAGTTTTAAGAATGACACAAATATACATTTTCACAAAGTCTGCTGCTTCAGTGTTTTTAGATCTTTTTGTCAGATGTTACTATGGTATACTGGGAATGAGGGTAAAAGGTATTTATGCCTTAAATTTGCCCTCTAGACGTGGCTGTACCGCTTAAAGTCGCTTATCCGTTGGGTTAAACACAGAATTAAATTTGCAGCCTTTTTACCAACATAGACGATTACTTCAGTCTTATTATTATTTTTATTTTTCACTTTACTCATATCGGCGTATTAGTATTTTGTACTTATATATACCGATATGGTTGGTATCATTTTCCCGCCCTTAAATATTCTAACTGTCTTTATACACATTAAGGAGCGTGTTTATGTTTGTGTTCCGCCTCTTCTCCTCTTGTTTTCTTGCCCCATTTTATTCATTATGTCAGGCATGGTAACTATAATATTCCTTTGGAAGCATAATAGTAATTATTGAGCAAATATACAATTTAATTAAAACGATTCGAGCTTTCCTTTCATGGCACTCCATCACTGCTCAATAACTTCTCAAAAATGGTGAATGGATAATATAAGACAGAATTACAAAAACATGACCAGACTACCCGAAAACCTGTATACAATAAAACTTAAACACATCAGGACGGTGATTGAACGCAGCCATCAAGATATAAAGGAGCGCCTTCACCAGCCCTGGTATCGTCCAAGATGAAACTACGCTATAGGTAATAGCGAAACGCGTTGACGTCATCAACGCTGATTCGTCATGGGCGCTGTGCTTTGGATGAGAGGAACTACGAGGAGGCAGTCGCAGGTGTTAGGTGATTCAAGTCAGCCTGATCTATCTGCCCGACCCAGCATTCGAAAGGATTTTGTTGTGGATCTGTGCCCCATATGGGAAACACTTGAAACCGGGAGATTTGTGTCAGCGGGCGGACGCCACGGCACCGGACTAAGAAGGAGGTAGAGCTTGCGGTGTGCTTTTTGTATCTCCCGCTATCCCTCCAGCCATTGACGCTGAACTCAGGGCTGAACTCACCACCAACACCGGTCCTCCCATCATGAAGAGAATATCATGATGCACTATCAACTCTGATCAGAGTCCATAGGACCAACCTTCAATGAAGCAGAGCAACAAACGGTAAAGTTCCATACCTTCATTAATCAAAGTGTTTACTTCACATTTATTACTTTATTGTAAGTGACTTTTGCCAAAATCATCGATGTGGATTGTCACTATAAATTGAACTCTGCCATTCAACAACTTTAATTCATCTAATATCACTCTATGGGACTGGTTACCATTTTGTAGACTTCTACTGCTCCCATTTAATTAATCAAGCTACCAATTTCTTTTCAGCTATAGAATTAGGGTATACTCACTAGCAGTAGGTAGCACATCATATCCCTCCCTCCCCCCTCCATCCATCCCCATCTATCCCAAAAGGATCTTTCTTGCTGTCGACTGTTTTTTCGGACTATACGGGATATTAATATCCCATCAACCAAATATATTAAATCCACCAATTACCTCATTACCAGTCGACAATTAGCAAGATCCTTAAGCGTCCGGACGTTGATCTTCGTTGTGTGTTATTTGTTTTTGTCTCCTGTGTATTGTTTTGTTTTTCTGTCTGGTTTGTTATTAAATCATGCATGTAGCAATTGGGTTCTATCGGACCTAATTAAATCCAATCTATTCTACTTTTAATCCAAGGTTGTTGCACAATGGGGATGAATTGTATTTTAATTATTTAATAAGGAGATTTATATTTTTTGGCAATACAGTTAGCAAATTTTTGACAATATATACCAAATATTGTTGCCACAGTAACCCCTTACCCGGACACTAGAACCGGGTGCTCCTCTTCCTTTTTATGTAGATTATGGTTACAGCAACAGTCTATATATTTAAATATTATAAATTGGTCATTTAATTATCTGACCACTCTTAGGTGTCACTTGTTCCAACTTTCCCTTCCCTTTAGTTTAGCTTATCATTATTGTGACCCCTCTTATGGTCACTTCCAGTAAGAAACATCAATTTCTTTTTATTTTTGCTATTTAAATCTGTATTTCTAATTAATTAAGTTCAACAATCTTTAGAGGTAATGGCATTCATGTTAGGAGAGGATATAGACCTTGAGATTAAAACAGCATTCCAGAGTGATACCCCCCAAGTTACCAAACAAGAGGATGAGATTAGAAAAAAATTCAAGAAACACAAAAAATTACTAATAAAGCACCTTAACAGAAAATGGGATGTGACTTCACTAGAAACATACATAGCACATAAAATTGTCCCAAGAGGACTACGCGATCGAACTATACCAGCGGAACATTTACATACTGAAAGTTTCTTACCCAAATGGAAGGAACTATGCATAAACCACGGCTTAGCCATGATGGGACTTATAGTTGAGGAGGAAAAAGCTCAATTGATCGATATACATGCTTAAATAGAGGAAAGTGCTCGAGGTTTGGAGGCATTTAAACATTTAGAGGAGTTCATCAAACAGAATGACATGCTTAGAAAAGAAGTAGAAAAGACACAATTAAACCTCAAAATAACAAAACAAAGTGAATTCAAACGGGATATTGCAGATTTCGAGAAGGATGAGGTATTTGACCTGACCGTCCGGCGTGGCCGAAGTCGATCACGAGGGAGGGGTCAATGTCAACAATCAAAACAACGTCGAGATAAATCGCACAGTGATTCTGATGATGAAACAATAAGGTCAGTTACTTTTTTAGAGCAAGGGGGCGGAGCAAAAGATTCCACAAACCCCGCCTCCATCACAACAAAAAAACAAAATAGGATCTCAAAAACAGAAACAGACCAAGACACCTGGCGACCGAACATACACAAGAAGCCAAAAAAGACACTGACAAGTTTACCCCCCCAGAGTGAACAACATGGGTTTAATGACTTGAAGGTAGTCAGCTTATCCAGCTACAGCTTGAGTCCAGATCACATTAGTCTCCTTGCCAAAGGCATGTCCTTTTCACCGACATCCGCTATGGATGAGTTTACCGTGTATAAGGATATTACGTTATTCCTGAGAAAAGTCTTTTTACGATCCCTATATAAAGGGAAAGGTGAGACATCAACATCCAATATCATTATTGATTCAGATGACCAAAAAGCTTTGGACATATTGAATTCGCTATTGGATGAAAATTTAGGACATAGTGAAGAGTCCCACACACTAATTAAACGACCAGTCAACCTAAAAATCAAATCACAAAAAATGCCTGCCCTGTCTAAAAATAGATGGCTAAGTCTCTTTCTTGAGATGGTTCAGTCTGACCTCGAGAAGGTGAATTGGCATAAACGAGGCATCGACAATTTAACCGAGGGCGAGAGAAACGCCCTCGATGATCTCAAAAAGAGAAAAAATATTGTAATAAAAAATAGCGACAAGGGGGGCAATGTCGTCATCTTAGACGACACACACTATAAAAAAATAGCAAAGAAACTACTTTCTGATACGACCACCTATCGTAAATTAGACCACAACCCCTTCCCTGCAGTAATTCAGGAATTAAACTGGAAACTCTCTTTTGCCAAGGATGAGGGACTGCTGACCATGCGTGAATTCCAGTATCTTTCTGTTCAGGAGTTCAACATACCTACCTTTTATATAATTCCAAAATTGCACAAGAACTTAAAGGATCCACCGGGAAGACCGATCGTTTCGGCCTGTCAAGGCCCTTTTGAATGAATTGGTAGGTATTTGGTCTCCTGCCGAAGGACATGGTCACTTGTCAAAAATCGTTTGTACAAGACACTTGTCATGTCTTAGCCAAATGATCAGAATTCAAAAATCTCGACCAATTAGGCGAAATCTGGCTCATAGGCATTGACGTCGAGTCATTGTACACATCAATACCCCACGTATGCGGGATTAAAGCAGTTGAGACCCGTTTGAACACCATTTATCCCGAATCAGGACCACAACATTAATTTCTGATTGACCTTTTGAAATTCATGATGGGGAATAACTATTTTCAATTCCTAACAGTTTATTACCAGCAAATTCGAGGCACGTCTATGGGGGCAGCATGGGCACCTTCCTACGCATGCCTTCATTTGAGTTTTTGGGAGGAAGAGATGGTGTTCCCTTCATCGATGTACCGTGACCACGTTCACGCCTGGTTATGGTACATTGATGATATTTTTGTGATATGGCAGGGTACTCAGACCAAGTTGCTGCAGTTCATTCATGAACTTAGTGTCAATACATTTAATATTCATTTGACATATTCCTTTAGTCAAACAAAACTATCTTTTCTTGATCTGCAAATATGCCTGGAGAATGGGCAACTACATACTTCCACTTTCCGTAAGGAAACGGCAGCAAATACCTTTTTGAGCGCTACTAGCTATCACCATCATTGGATTAAAAATTGCATTCCGGTAGGCCAATTTTTATGCCTAAAAAGAAATTGCTCAAAGGCTAGTGATTATCGAAGGGAGAGCCACGATCTCTACACTCGATTTAGAGAGCGAGGCTATTCACACCGGCAAATTAAGCAAGCTAGGAGGAAAGCAGCGATTCGGAATCGCCAGAGCCTGCTATCAATTGAGCCAACTAGTTCTTCCATTTCACCTAATCAAAAAATTGACGATCCAGTCAGAATAACTACTTTCGGATCCAAGTGGAACGACATTAGTTTAATCCTAGAAAGACATTGGGGCTTACTAGCTAATTAACCAGGTTTGGGCAAGATCGTAGGCATGTCTCCCCAGTTGGTGGCCCGACGTGCCAGGAACTTGGGAGACATGTTGATCCAGTCAGAATTTTACCCGGAAACAAGATAATTCCTGGTTATCAGAATATCCACGAACTCTAGGCATGTATCCTTGTAACAGATGTCAAATCTGCCCTTATGTACATAAAACCTCTACTTTTATGGACGCACATGGAAAGGAGTCATTTGAAATTCGTGACTTAATCAACTGCTCCACATCTCGGATAATCTACATGATAACATGCCCATGCCCTAAAATCTACATTGGAAAAACAAAAAGACAGTTAAGAATCCGCATTGGTGAACATTTGCGAGAAATTAATGGCAAAACCAAAATTCCCGAAAAACCCCTAGCAAAACACTTTGCCCAATTTCATGGGGGCAGTTCCCGGGGAATGAGGGTAAAAGGTATTTATGCCTTAAATTTACCCTCTAGACGTGGCGACTTTGACCGTATACTCTTACAAAAAGAAAAGTGGTGGGTGTACCGTCTAAAGTCGCTTATCCCCGTTGGGTTAAACACAGAATTAAATTTGCAGCCTTTTTTACCAAATTAGACGATTACTTCAGTCTTATTATTATTTTTATTTTTCACTTTAATCATATCGGCGTATTAGTATTTTGTACTTGTATATACCGATATGGTTGGTATAATTTTCCCGCCCTTAAATATTCTAACTATCTTTATACACATTAAGGAGCGTGTTTATGTTTGTTTGTGTTCCACCTCTTCTCCTCTTGTTTTCTTGCCCCATTTTATTCATTATGTCAGGCATGGTAACTATAATATTCCTTTGGAAGCATAATAGTAATATTGAGCAAACTTACAATTTAATTAAAACGATTCGAGCTTTCCTTTCATGGCACTCCATCACTGCTCAATAACTTCTCAGAAATGGTGAATGGATAATATAAGACAGAATTACAAAAACATGACCAGTCTACCCGAGACCTGTATACAATAAAACTTAAACACATCAGGACGGTGATTGAACGCAGCCGTCAAGATATAAAGGAGTGCCTTCACCAGCCCTGGTATCGTCCAAGATGAAGCTACGCTATAGGCAATAGCGAAATGCATTGACGTCATTAACGCTGACTCGTCACGGGCCCTGTGCTTTGGATGAGAGGAACTACGAGGAGGCAGTCGCAGGTGTTAGGTGATTCGAGTCAGCCTGATCTATCTGCCCGACCTGGCATTCGAAAGGATTGAGCGCTCCCTCCTACTTGCTGTGGATCTGTGCCCCATATGGGAAACACTTGAAACCGGGAGATTTGTGTCAGCGGGCAGACGCCACGGCACCGGACTAAGAAGGAGGTAGAGCTTGCGGTGTGCTTTTTGTATCTCCCACTATCCCTCCAGCCATTGACGCTGAACTTAGGGCTGAACTCACCACCAACACCGGTCCTCTCATCATGAAGAGGATATCATGATGCACTATCAACTCTGATCAGAGCCCATAGGACCAACCTTCAATGAAGCAGAGCAACAAACGGTAAAGTTCCTTACCTTCATTAATCAAAGTGTTTACTTCACATTTACTACTTTATTGTAAGTGACTTTTGCCAAAATCATCGATGTGGATCGTCACTATAAATTGAACTCTGCCATTCAACAACTTTAATTCATCTAATATCACTCTATGGGACTGGTTACCATTTTGTGTACTCCTACTGCTCCCATTTAATTAATCAAGCTACCAATTTCTTTTCAGCTATAGAATTAGGGTATACTCACTAGCAGTAGGTAGCACATCATATCCCTCCCCCCTCCATCCATCCCCATCTATCCCAAAAGGATCTTTCTTGCGGTCGACTGTTTTTTTCGGACTATACGGGATATTAATATCCCATCAACCAAATATATTAAATCCACCAATTACCTCATTACCAGTCAACAATTAGCAAGATCCTTAAGCGTCCGGACATTGATCTTCGTTGTGTGTTATTTGTTTTGTCTCCTGTATTGTTTTGTTTTTCTGTATGGTTTGTTATTAAATCATGCATATAGCAATTGGGTTCTATCGGACCTAATTAAATCCAATCTATTCTACTTTTAATCCAAGGTTGTGGCACAATGATGATGAATTGTATTTTAATTATTTAATAAAGAGATTTATATTTTTTGGCAATACAGTTAGCAAATTTTTGACAATATATACCAAATATTGTTGCCACAATAACCCCTTACCCGGACACTAGAACCGGGTGCTCCTCTTCCTTTTTATGTAGATTATGGTTACAGCAACAGTCTATATATTTAAATATTATAAATTGGTCATTTAATTATCTGACCACTCTTAGGTGTCACTTGTTTCAACTTTCCCTTCCCTTTAGTTTAGCTGAAGTATACAGTGGAACCTCGGATTACGAGCATAATCCGCTCCAGGTGAATGCTCGTAATCCAAAGTACTCGCTTATCAATGTGAGTTTCCCCATTGAATCAATGGAAACGAAAATAATTTGTTCCACATTGACTTCAATGGCATGCAATACCGCATGCGGCCAGAGGCGGGAGGGCGCCGGAGAGCCTCGGAAACAGGCGGAAAGGCCCAAGGACAGCTCGGCTGACCTCGGCAAACCTCAGAAAGGCTCGGGAACGTAGTACTTTCGAGTCTTTCCGAACATTTCCGAACAGCTACGATTGGCGCTGTTCGGCTCCGCTCAGCTCCTCTCGGCTCCGGCGCCCCCCACCTCAGGCCAAACACGGTACTGCACACCGCTTTGGCCTGAATCCTGCTCGTTTTGCGAAACAACACTCGCAAACCGAATTAGGATTTTTCAAAATACAGTGCTCGAATTGCGAAACGTTTCTTAACCGCGTTACTCGCAATCCGAGGTTCCACTGTAATTACAAGCATTTCATAAGCGTCAAAGGCTTTTATTGACAATTACATTAAGTTTATTGCAGTGTTGACCCTTCTTTTTCAAGACCTCTGTAATTCAGCCTGACATGCTGTAAATCAACTTCTGGTCATCCATGCCTGGGGGGGGGGGGGGCTAGATGGAGACATATCAAAAGCAACGGTCAAGATAATCTGTTCACTATAGGCAAAGGAATGTAAATAGCAACATACAGAATATGGCAATTAAGAAACATTATTCGTATTTGGTTCCAAAATAGGAAAAAAAAAGGGGGGTAGGGGAGAGGGAAGTCTTGCAAAATAAATTCTGCATGGTTGGACCAATTTTGCTTGCGCTAACCTAAAAAAAACACCACATTTCTGAGTGTGAACCAGGTTAAGGGCAAACCTGAAGCCCACTCTTAAACGTACAGAATTTTTTTAGGTCAAAATGAAAAATTATAGAAAGGGTTAAAAGAAAGAAAAGGATGAAAGGGAAAAGAAGAAAGATTTACCACCGATACCCACGCTCCAGACCACCGACTCCCCCCTCCACCCCACCCCCTATGGGAACTGAAGATATCTAATATAACCTTTGTTATATTAACCACTTGCCGACCAGCCACCACAGTTGTACTGCGGCAGAATGGCACGGCTGGGCGAAATCAACGCTGGGCTCAAGCGATTGCTCGGTGCACACTGAGAACCGGGATCTGTGTGTGTAAACACACAGTTTCCCTTCTCTGAGGGGAGCAGAGACAGATCGTCTGCTCATACAGAGTATGAACAGCGATCTGTCATCTCCCCTACACAGTCCCCTCCCCCCTACAGTTAGAACACACACTAGGGAACACAATTAAGCCCTTGATCACCCCCTAGCGTTAACCCCTTCCCTGCCAGTGACATTTTTACAGTAGTCAATGCATTTTTATACCACTTATCGCTGTATAAATGCCAATGGTCCCAAAAATGTGTCAAAATTGTCCGAAGTGTCCGCCATAATGTAGCAGTCCTGATAAAAATCGCAGATCGCCGCCAATACTACTAAAAAAAAAATTAATAATAAAAATGTCATAAAACTATCCACTATTTTGTAGACGCTATAACTGTTTCTCAAACCAATCAATATACACGTATTGCGATTTTTAACCAAAAATATGTAGAAGAATACATATCGGCCTAAACTGAGGAAAAAAATTTTTTTTTATTTTTTTTTTGGGGTGTATTTTTTATAGCAAAAAGTAAAAAAAATGTGCGTTTTTTTCAAAATTGTCGCTTTTTTTTTTGTTTATAGCGCAAAAAATAAAAACCGAAGAGGTGATCAAATACCACAAAAAGAAAGCAGAAATGGCTGCCTACATATTATATTAAATTGATATCTTAATTATATTTTGAGATGCAATCAATACTCAATACCTTTTTACAGTTTGTAATTAAGGTTTTAATTACCAATAACACTACAAAAATGTTTGAGTAATGTAGTGGTTAAAAAAAATAAAAATAAAAAAATAATAACCTTTGTTATATCCTTATTTATTTTATAATACCATATTTGCTGGCCAGTCCTTTAATTGCTGACAAATTAAATACCTGTACAAAGGATTTGTGGCTCATCACACCAGTGTCCAGACTATTAAAGTTTTTTTACAAATTCTTAAAAAGCAGTTTGCCCCAATTCACCCTATGAAGCAGGTCTTTGTGTTTCACACATAGGGCAGCCTTTTCATTTCAACAGGCTGCCCTTCATGTGACAACAATGACAAGGAAGATCAAGTATCTTTTTTTAAACTTAGAGCTTTGTACTTTTTTTTTTTAACTGCATGTTTGCACAGTTTTTAAGCCTGGAATGTATATAAATGTTGCAGCTGCATAAGCGAGGGGGTTTTAAAAACACATGGTATTCACAGAATCTACTGTTGCAATTCTGACCTTTTTAAACCTCTTGACCTCCAGAAGGTTTTACCTCCTTCATGATCAAGGTATATTTTGCTATTCAGCACTGTGCTACTTTAACTGGTAATTGAGTGGTCATACACCACTGTACGCAAATTAAATTTATAGATTTTATAGATTTTTTTTACTCAAATAGAGCTTTCTTTTGATGTATTTTTTTTTATTAGATAAACAAAAATTTAGAAAAAAAAAAACAATTTTCTACTTTCTGTTATAAAACATATCAAATGAAAACATTAAAAAAAATTAAATTTATTCATAAATTTGAGCAAAAATATATTTTGCTACTTGTCTTTGGTAAAAAAAAAAAGAGTGTGTATAGTAATTGGTTTGTGCGAAAGCGAAAGCATCTAAAAACTATGAGGTATATACAGTGGGTAAAATAAGTATTGAACACGTCACCATTTTGCTAGGTAAATATATTTCTAAAGGTGCTTTTATGTGTAATAAAATGTAATGACACAGGGAAAAGGTATTGAACACGCTAACTTAAATGTATTTAATACTTTGTGCAAACTCCTTTGATGTAATGACAGCTTCAAGACAACTCCTGTATGGAGAAATGCATTGCTCAGGTATAATTTTGGGCCATTCCTCCACACAAACAAATCTTGAAGATTCCGTGGGCCTCTTCTATGAACTCTGATCTTTAGTTCTTTCCATAGAGTTTCTATTGGATTCAAGTCCGGTCATTTTCTGGGCTGTTCTAGCAGCTTTATTTTCTTTCTTTGAAACCAATTGAGAGTTTCCTTGGCTTTGTATTTGGGATCATTGTCTTGCTGAAATGTCCACCCTCGTTTCATCTTCATCATCCTGGTAGATGGCAGCAGATTTTTGTCAAGAATGTCTTGGTACATGTTTTTCCATTCATCCTTCCTTCAACGATATGAAGTTTGCCAGTACGGTATGCTGAAAAACAGCCCCACACCCTGATGTTCCCACCTCCAAACTTCACTGTTGGTATGGTGTTTTTGGGGTGATGTGCAATGCCATTTGACCTCCAAATATGGTGCGTATTATGGCATCCAAAGAGTTTAATTTTGGTCTCATCTGACCAGACTATATTCTCCCAGTATATCACAGGCTTCACTAAATGTTGTGCAACAAACTTTAAATGAGTTTCAACATGCTTTTTCTTTAGCAATGGAGTCTAGCATGGTGAGCGTGCATACAGGCCATGGCGGTTGAGTGCATTTCTTATTGTTTTCTTTGAAACAATTGTATCTGCTAATTCTAGGTCTTTCTGAAGCTTTCCTCAAGTGGTCCTTGGCTCTTGGACAACTCCTCTGATGATTCTTTTCACTCCTCTGTCACAAATTTTGCAAGGAGAACCTGGTCATGGCTTGTTTATGGTGAAATTATGGCCTTTCCACTTCTGGATTATGGCCCCAACAGTGCTCCCTGGAACATTCAGAAGTTTAGAAATCCTACTGTAACCAATGCCATCAGTATGTTTTGCAACAATAAGTGTGCCTTGGATTTCCATGTCTTTTTGCACCTCCCTTTCTTCATGTGTGCAATACTTTTTCCCTGTGCCATTCCATTTTATTACATATATCCTAATTTCTGAACCTATTCCATTACATTAAAATAAATGGATGAATGCTGTTTTGGAGTGATTTATGACAGCCCAGGGGTAAGATTTTGTTTCGGGGAACAAAAGGGTGGGTGTTAAGAGGACTTTTGGGTTGATCCACTAATGGAGTAGAGAATCTTCACTCATTACGTGAAGGTTCACTTCAATTATCCAACCATGTGCAGATGAAATTAAAAAAAATATTTTTCACATGACTAGATAATTTTAGGGACTCGTCAAACAATTTATTGATGAATTTTAACACCTTTCGTAAATTAGTCTTCTTTTCTACTAACCTATGTTTTACAAGATATCTATGCCAATAGATATGAAGAATTGAACCATGTAGTCTCTAGGTATAAAACATAGTTATGTTGCTGTAAGGTCCCCTGTTGCTTATCGTTATGCGGATTGACCCAGATTAAGAAAAGCTACAGCCGAAAGGAGAAAGAGGCAGCATTTTCATGGAGGATCATGCGGTGGTCTTCAAGAACTGTGGAATTTAAAATCCATTAACAATAAATGTGTTTTCGACTGAAATTGTATTTGCACTGTTTTCAGAGACCTGGACTGTCACTACACAGAGCTCCTGCTGACAGATGACATCAACAAAGTTGCGTACAACACTTTGTTCTTATTATCAGCTCCACTCTGACAGCCCTTGCCTACAATCTAGGATATCACACCTGATATCCTAGATATCTGATTTTTCATAAATGTGACAAAACCCCACTGCTAAGAAGCCTTTTTTTCTGAAGGACCACTCAGATGTACGTTAAATGCCAGAATTGGCCCCATCATGACATTTATCTAAAGAAAGTGAATTAACTACCAATAAGGAGTATTTTATTTTATTGTATTGTAGAGTACTTTAGACTAAACTAGACAAAACATCTATTTACTAATCTCCCACCCCTTATGTAAATTTGCTACCCAAAAATAATACAATTAGCAGTAAAAACAGTAAAATGCCACAGATCCCAGCTTCCGCCCGTACGCCAAGAAGCCAGTGATGTCATTTGCCCAGCCCACAATGCTTTGGGAAACCCGAGGATCTTAAATCTAGTTAGAATGCCCACCTGCACTAAGCAGGAGGCTGGGTGATATTACTGGTGTTTAGGTTGGAATCCAGGGTCTGCGGAAAGTAATTTTTACCTTTTATTACTAATGTTTTCTAATATTTAGTTTTTACCCAGAGATTTTAAATGGGAGGAGTCTACTTTTCTGCAAGGCCTGCTTTTTTTGTAAAGAATAAATTTTGGAGGTAAATATGCATTTGCATTTAATGTTGAGTGGGGTCATATGTGAACTTTGAAAGTGTACTTCTCTCTTAACCA
This sequence comes from Lithobates clamitans, assembly GCA_037952925.1. Classification (NCBI taxonomy): domain Eukaryota; kingdom Metazoa; phylum Chordata; class Amphibia; order Anura; family Ranidae; genus Lithobates; species Lithobates clamitans. The sequence goes on along the minus strand of JBBGZY010000889.1, from coordinate 2,361,148 downwards.
CTTGCGGACAGGCACCCCATTCAGGCAGAGGGACGTACCCGTGCGTCGCTGCCTGCTTCCAGGTTTAGGCCACGCGCATGCGACCCCTGGAAAGCAGGGATAATAAACAACATATTTAGTAACCAACACCACGCATTACACATTTTTTAGGCACACATTTAACCCCTTGATCACCCTAGATGTTAACTCCTTCCCAGCCAGTGTCATTAGTGCAATCACAGAGTATAGTATTATTACTGATTACTGTATTAGTGTCACCGGTGATACCAGTGTCAGTCAGTCAGTTCACCCCCAGCAACAGTTAATGTCAGTGTCTGCTGCACTATCACAGTCCCATTATAAGTCTCTGATCACTGCCATTAGTAGTATAAAAATTCCAAGTTATACCAAAGTGATTGTAAAGTCTTTTTTTTTTTTTTTTAATAACAAACATGTTATTTATAACCTGTGCTCCTGGCCCATCCCTCCTGTCAAGTACCCCCACAGCAAGCAGCTTATTATGCAAAATAGGCGGTCACCTAAGGCCTCGCACTCACAGGGGCCTCGCAGCCACCTAATTTGCCTAATTAAGAGCCACCTCTGAGGCTGACAGCAGCAGCCACGGGACAGGACAGGAGATGAGAAAGATATCAATTTGCTCCACCTCCTCCCTCCCCTCTCCTTGGTGTCTGCCCCGCCCACACTTCAATCCCTGAATAGTACTGTGCCTGAGAAAGGGGAGTGGGTGGGAAATTTGAAGCACTGCAGGTGGCAGATCCATGTGGCTGTATGATTGCCACTGTCTGAGCCTGCAGAGACCAGCCTGGGGTGAGTGCGCTCTACGCTACCACTGGATTCTCCCAATCTCCCTCCCTTCTCTCCCCCATCTAGAACTTAGGAACAACTAAACTCTGATGTAAGGGGGAACTGTGTCCAGGTTCTGATGTAAGGGGGCACTCCGCCAGGTTCTGATGTAAGGGGGCACTCCGGGTTCTGATGTAAGGGGGCACTCTGTCGGGTTCTGATGTAAAGGGGGACGCCGACGGGTTCCGATGTAAGGGGCCTCTTCGACGGGTTCTGATGTAAGGGGTGCTCTCCGCCAGGTTCTGATGTAAGGGGGCACTCCGCCAGGTTCTGACTTAAGGGGGCTCTCCGCCAGGTTCTGACGTAAGGGGGCTCTCCGCCAGGTTCTGACGTAAGGGGGCATGCCGCCGGGTTCTGATGTAAAGGAGCACTCCGCCGGGTTCTGATGTAAAGGGGCACTCCGCCGAGTTTTGATGTAAAGGGGCACGCCGACGGGTTCTGATGTAAGGGGCCACTCTGATGGGTTCTGAATTAAGGGGGCACTCTGCTGGGTTCTGACGTAATAGGGCACTCCGCCAGGTTCTGACATAAGGGGGGCACTGTGCTGAATTCTGACGTAAGGGAGCACTGTGCTGGATTCTGACGTAAGGGGGCACTGTGCTGGATTCTGACGTAAGGGGGCACTGTGCTGGATTCTGACGTAAGGGGGCACTGTGCCGGATTCTGACGTAAGGGGACACTGTGCCGGACTTTGATGTAAGAGTATACTGTGCCGGATTCTGATGTAAGAGGATGCTGTGCCGGATTCTGATGTAAGGGGGCACTGTGCCAAATTCTGATGTAAGAGGATACGGTGCTAGATTCTGATGCAAGGGGACACTGTGCTGGATTCTGATGTAAGGGGACACTGTTTTGGATTCTGATGTAAGGGGGCACTCCGCCAGGTTCTGACGTAAGGGGGGCACTGTGCTGAATTCTGACGTAAGGGGGCACTGTGCTGGATTCTGACGTAAGGGGGCACTGTGCTGGATTCTGACGTAAGGGGGCACTGTGCTGGATTCTGACGTAAGGGGGCACTGTGCCGGATTCTGACGTAAGGGGACACTGTGCCGGACTTTGATGTAAGAGTATACTGTGCCGGATTCTGATGTAAGAGGATACTGTGCCGGACTCTGATGTAAGGGAGCACTGTGCTGGATTCTGATGTATGGGGACACTGTGCTGGATTCTGATGTAAGGGGGCACTGTGCTGGATTCTGATATAAAGGGACACTGTGCCGGACTTTGATGTAGGAGGATACTGTGACGGATTCTGATGTAAGTGGGCACTGTGCTGGATTCTGATGTAAGTGGGCACTGTGCTGGATTCTGATGTAAGGGGACACTGTGCTGGATTCTGATGTAAGGGGGCACTCCACCAGATCCTGACGTAAGGGGGCACTGTGCCAGATCCTGACGTAAGGGGGCACTGTGCTTGATTCTGATGTAAGGGGGTACTGTGCCAGATTCTGATGTAAGGCGGCACTCCAGCTCTTTCTTTCTTTCTTTCTTTCTTTCTTTCTTTCTTTCTTTCTTTCTTTCTTTCTTTCTTTCTTTCTTTCTTTCTTTCTTTCTTTCTTTCTTTTCCTCACCAGGCGACAGTATTCCCCATGCCCATACCTGACCTCCCCTCTCCAGTCCCTTTGATGTCTATCTATTTGCCTCTCTCCCTCCTTCCCTCATGCCAGCACAAATCCTCCTCCCTTTTTATTATATTCAGAGCAGGATCCCCCATTTTCACTCCAGTTCTCCTCTACCAATCTCCCATCTCCTACCCACTCCCCCCTTTTCCACCTCCTCCTTCTCCCCTACCCCATGGTTGCCAGCCCTGTGGCTAAGGAAGAACCCGAGACATCTTACTACTGCTGCTGCTTGTGTTTGCCGGATGTGAACTGCACCAATCCCTGCTGACCCTCCTCTCCTATTCATCTCATGTGACCAGCCCAGCCCAGCCCAGTGACAGCCTGTCAGAATAGGTAGGATCTGTGACATCAGCTTCCCTCCGCAGCTCTGCTTGAGGAGACCATGTCTGTATTATACATTACTGCCCCTATACTGTACCCTCCACTTACCCTCCCTCTGTACTCTACCCCCCGCCCCCTGTACTGTGCCCACCCACCCTCCCCCTGTACTCTAATCCCCCTGCCCCCTGTACTGTGCCCACTTACCCTTCCACTCTACTGTGCCCTCCTGTTCCCCCCTGTACTGTACCCTCCTTATACAGTTAACTTGTATTGCTTGAAATATTTTTCCAATTATGGGTGTGAATGGGGCCTCATGTCTAAGTTTTGCCTAAGGCCTTACAAAGCCTAGAGCAGCTTCTGGCTATGGGGGGTACCTGAGCCAAGCTGCAGCTCCGTGTGTCCATTCAGGCACGGAGCTGTGGTTTGGCCCCGCCCCCTCTCCTTATTGGCTAACTGACTGATTGACAGCAGCCGCAGCCAATGGCACCACTGCTGTGTCTCAGCCAATAAAGAGTGGAAGTCCCAGACGGCCGAGGGACTCGTGGACAACGCTGGATAGAGATGGGGCTCTTCTATGCTTTTTATCTTAATGCAAAGAATGTATTAAGATAAACTTTCTTGGGATTGTCACTGTAGCTTTTTGGGCCATGTGTGGCTGTGGAAGCGGGCTGATGTCATGTTGACACCGGTCAGTTGTTCTATGTTATGTTATGCATAAAATCTTAACAAAGAGAATTTTCAAAGAAACAAAAAGAAATTTTCTGCCTTTACAAAAATATATATTCATCAGTTTAGGTCGATATATATTCTTCTACATACTTTTGGTTAAAAATAATCGCAATAGGCTTATATTGATTGGTTTGCACAAAAGTTATCGCGTTTTCAAATTACGGGATAGAGTTAGGGACTTTTATTTAGTTCTATTGTTTTTACTGGTAATGGCGGAGATCTGCGATGTTTAGTGGGACTGCGACATTGCGGCGGACAAATCTGACCTCAAATTACACTTTTAGGGGACCAGTGATATTATTGCATTGATCAGTGCCATACAGATGCACTGATCAATGTAAAAATGACACTGGCAGGGATGGGGTTAACGCTAGGGGGTGATCAAGGGGTTAAGTGTGTTCCCTCAGCTTGTTCTAACTGTAGGGAGGATGGGCTTAATGGAAAATGACAGAGATCACTGTTCCCGATCACTGGGAACAGTAGATCTCTGTCATGTCATCTGGCGGAACGGGGAATCGCCTTGTTTACATAGGCAGCTCCTTGTTCTGCCTCTCTTCACCGCGATCGCGGGTCACCCGCTATCCTCCTTGCACGGACCGACATACAGGTACATCGATTCATGCAGGAGAGCCGACCTGCCGCAGTATATCTGGGTGAGCAGGTCGGCAAGTGGTTAAACTAAATCTCTAAAACTGAGCTGATAATATTCCCCTCCACCCGTGCCCCCCTCCATGGCTTTTCCATCAAAATCAATGATGCAAACATCAGTCCCTCCCCTCACGCCAGGGTACTGGGTGTAATCCTAGATTCTGACCTGGCCTTTCAGCCCCAAATCCAACATTGTCAAAAGCATGTTGCTTGTAGATGCTATAACTTTCATGAAAACCAGTCAGGACATGTAGCAGAGTACATTTTGGCCAAAATTTATGAAGAAATTAGATTTTTTTTTTTTATTGAATATAATAAAAAAAAGAAAAAGAAAGAAACATATAGTAAAACATAAAAAAACCCAGTGGTGATCAAATACCACCAAAAGAAAGCTCTATTTGTATAAAAAAAATTATATAAAATTTACTTTGGGTCCAGTGTTGCATGACCGCGCAATTACCAGTTAAAGTAGTACAGTGCTAAATTGCAAAAAATGGCCTGGTCATGAAGGGGAGCTGAAGTGGTTAAAACTCAGTGTCTCTTCTCAATCAGTGAAACAATAAAAAACAGCATGTTTCATTTATCCCCTCATAATTTAATTAAAAGAGAGGAAAAACTTCTTTTATTTGAAAACTGTCCATTTGTTATTGCTGTGGCTAAACAGCAGTCATCTGTTCAGTGCTTCCTCAACCCTAAGCAACTTTGTTTTACTCTTTGTGACCTAGAGTCAGGAGGGATAATATTGCAAGCATTGCTGTGTTTGTACTCTTAGAATTTCACATTTGACGCTCAATAAAGTCTACTGGAGCCCTGGCTGAAAAGCTGTCTGAGTGAAGAGGGACACACAGACATAGATTTAAAAATCAATGAACCATGGGTCTTGAATCCATACAAACCAGTTCTCATTAATCTTGTCTCATGGAGCGCTGTATTATACTTCATTGTTAGAGATGGGGGTTGATGTTTTGATTGCAGATGGTTTAAATATACCAGTATTACTGAAAAGAACTCTTTGATGCTGTGGTCATTATTTTTCCTAGAAGTTATGTGTAATTTCCTATTGCTCTCACACTTTGTTAAAAACATTGAAATTTAAAGATGCTTGAAAGGGGAAATGAAAAACAAACAGCTAAAAAACAGGAGAAAGGTATTGGCAATACAGTAACCTATAGCAACCAATCATATCAAAGGAAATATGAGGTTAGAATATAGGTGTTTTTGCTGCGAAATTGTGTTATAGGTGCAAGTTGCAGGACTCATTTTAATCCTGGCTTCAATATTTTGTGAAATAAGCATGATTCTTCATTGGCTGCATGCTTTTCCCAGTCAATGATTCACTATAAATACTAAAGCCATGATAATAATGATTGCCCTGCACCTTTCATGCTGAACTCCAGGCACAACAAATGCTTAAAAATAATGCACCACGTTATTTATTAATACATCCCTAATTGTTTTGTTTTTTCAATGCAAGCTTTGTCGGTACCAACATTTGACTTTGCATCAGCCTCGTGCAGTCCCTGTACAGAAGAGAAGAGGGCAGAGTGATAGAGAAATTGGCTCATTGGTTTGTTGGCTCATTAGTCTGTTGTTTGTGATTTCACTGTCCAGTCACAGGCTGGAAGAAGGCAGAAGACCCATGTTTAATATTTTTTATTTATTACAGGTACTTTTGTAGTGTTGTTTAAGGACACTTATATAGCGCCATCAATTTATGCAGTGCTTTACATATACATTGTACATTCACAACAGTTCCTACCCTCAAGGAGCTTACAATCTAAGGTCCCTCACTCACATTTATATACTAGGGCCAATTTAGACAGAAGCCAATTAACCTACCAGCATGTCTTTGGAGTGTGGGAGGAAACCCACGCAGGCACAGGGAGAACCTGTAAACTCCAGGCAGGTAGTGGCATGGTTGGGATTTGAACCAGCGACCCTTTTTACTGCTAGGTAAGAGTGCTACCCACTAAACCACTGTGCCACCCCACATATATACAGCATACTGTACATTCACATCAGTTCCTGCCCTCAAGGAGCTTACACTTCAAGGTCCCTAACTCACATTCATACTTCCACATACTACGACCAATTTAGACAGGAGCCAATTGTGTTACTAACCCACAACAGTGAAATCAATCTGTATATGCAGTAAAGCATGCGTGTTATACTCACTGTGGAACTAAGGGGTCAATCCTCTGAATTGTGTAAAAAGGCTGTTTGATCCTGTCTTCTCTGATCTTCACCTTCTTCCAGTGTCTCCAACTCCTCTCCGAATATTATAAATGGAAGGAGTCAGGCTGCACGTTCTCAGTTTAGTTTATTGATAGAGAGTTTATTTTTTTTATTTTTGGGAGAGTGCATGTGATCAGCACAGGGCCAATCAGCACTGTCCAGACAAAGAGTTAGGGGTCCTGAAGTTTTATTGGGCAGTGAGAGCAGAATGATAACTCCTCCTACCAGCTTTACCACACAGGGATAGAAGTCATAAGACAGCTATATACTGCTGATGAGAAAAGGTATTTAGCAGTTTATATTTACTAAAATAATTGCATTTCCTTGTTCTGTGTACTGTGGGAGACCAGATATAGTGAATGCAGGGTCCTGGGTTTAGTAACACTTTAACTTCCCATCATGTCTTTGAAGTGTGGGAGGAAACTGAAGTACCTGTAGGAAACCCAGGCAGGCACAGGGAGAACATGCCTGCATGGGTTTGTTTAAACACAAATATGGAAGCCGGCATTGCTGAATGGTTTTTAGGCCCCTTTCACACAGACGCCTTAGTGAAGTGGAATCCGCTTGCTCAGCGGGGCATTTCGCCGCTGATCCCCACTAAGTAGGTGGATGACAGGTCCGTGTCCGCTCGACACAGTCCCGCTGTCCTCTATGGGGCAATCGGATGGAAACGGACCGCCTGTTTCCATCCAATGCCATCCAAACCGATCTGCCAGAAGGATGGGGAATAGGACCATCATCCGTCTGTTTTTGGTGGACATGATCAGATCGGATGGCGGCGGGTGTTTGTCCGCAGACATCGGCTGCTCCATAGAAGAGACTGGAGGGTTTGATCAGGTCCGCCTGAAAAACGGACATACCTGATTGGATCGCCTGTGTGAAAGGGGCCTAAAAGTGCAGGTTCTGGGGATGTAATTAGCTAGTAGTTGTTAGATACATTCAAGTTAACCACATTTAGCTGCCTATCCAACCAGCTTCTGCAGCTGTAATGAATGTCAGGAATTAGAATTGAAGAAGCTGTTTTAATAAGTAGCAAAATGTCTTACAAAACAAGTACAGTTTGATATGTCTGATTACTAATATCTATACCATAACCTGGACAAATGAGAGCGTTCACAGACATATGGGGATGTAACTAACTATTTTCTTTGCTTCACTACCTATTGAGTTACAGAGCAAGACCATGTATACGTGTCAGGCATTTGACATTTTTATGGCTGCATGCATATTTCAGGTTAGTGAGTCACTAAATGATGAAGCAAGGATAAAGAAGCCAGCCCTAGATGAAAGCAATTAGCAGTTGCAGCTCCCATATTTCTAGTCTGATATGTTCTGTTGAAAGCTAATCTTTGGGCAAACATGTAACACTGGCTGGTGATCCCACAGCCCAGGGCATTATCTGTATAGATGTACTGCAGTAAGCTTTATTTTCCCATCAGTAACTGACAGGTCAGCTGAAGATGGGAGGGCAAGCTGCAATACGATTGGTCACAGTTGTGGCTGGAACTTTAGCCCCACTCAGCAGCCTGGAAAGAAAGAGTATATGAAGAGAGGTGGCTGGAGTGGGACTGATGGCCAGGCAAGTGAGGAATTTTATCTTTTCCCACCAGGCCAGGTAAGCAAGAGTCTGCAGCCAAGTAACCTACAAGCAAGCCAACTGTTTCAGGTTTGAAGGTTGCCTTCAAACCGAAATATATATTGCATCAAATTAAACAATTCATACTTTATTACCTAGTGTACACAATTCTGCAATATGATATCTGTTTATTTAGCCAGAATTCCAGTGTCCTTGCAACTCCCTGTGCACTGAACTCATACTTCAAACAATATTCTTGTCTTTCCCAGCAATCGTCTGTGACCCATAGAGCACCACATAAGGAGACAAGGAAGTGTTTGTAGTCCAAATTAAGAGAGTAGAAATTATACATGCTTTTATGTAAATGCACGTTTATGCATGCTCACGCTTTTGGCGTTATGTGCTCTGTTGATCAGAATATTAATTTATTCTGGCCATTAGAATGCAATAACACGTAAACACGCCTAAACGTGTCTAGTGATATACGTTAATGCATGTTTTGCATTTTTTATTCCACCCAAACCCTCCTCTTCTGAACGCGCAAGTGATGTGTTTTTTTTTTCTGCCTCTTAACGATTTTTACTGATTTAATTGGCTGAAGATATGTATGAACAGTAATATGTTTCCTGCCAAATTCTTCCACTTAAGTTTATCTTTTTTTCATATTCACTGCAGTGAAATTGTAGAATGAAGTCTAGGGCTTGATAGTTTAATTAGTGTGCTTATGTCTGAAGTTCCTTTTGGCACAACGAAGAGATATTTAGGAACTATACAATAGTACCCACTTCTCCAATCTGTTATGCTGTATTTAGTCCAACTGAAAGCACAAAAATAAAGAATGCATTGATATTGCACTCAGGAATAGCTCTGTATGGTATCATTTGAAAAGGCAAGCTTTTCACTTAACCACTTGAGTCCTCAAGTCTTTTTCTTCCTTAACCCCCTTGAGGCCCAGAACAGCTATGTTTCAGTTCTACATGTTATATCTTTTAGTTGTGGTCTACTCTAAAATATTATCAAATATTTTTGGGGACAGATAGGACTTTAGTTTGGTAGCAAATTTGGATACATATCTTTTTATTCCCTTGGTTTTTATTGGAAATAAATGGTAAACAATTTAAAAAAAGTGCATTTTCCTGTAATTTTGTTACAATACAACATTTAGGTAGTTAGTGCACCTACATATATTTACTATAAAATATCATCAACAAAGTCTGCTGGTTAAAATATCTAATTAAAGTTAAAGCGATTGTAAAGTCTTGTTTTTTTTTTGTTTTTTGTTTTTAAAAAACAAACGTTATACTTACCTGCTCTGTGCAGTGGTTTTGCACAGGACAGCCCGGATCCTCCTCTTCTGGGGTCCCTCTTCGCTGCTCCTGGCCCCTCCCTCCTGTTGAGGTCCCCTACAGCAAGCAGCTTGCTATGGGGTCACCCGAGCCAAGCTGCAGCTCCGTGTGTCCATTCAGACATGGAGTTGCCGTTCGGACCTGCCCCCTTCTCTCTGGTTACCTGACTTTGATTGACAGCTGCAGGAGCCCATTTGCACCGCTGCTGTGTCTCAGGAGGGAGAGTCCTGGATGGCCGAGGGATTCGTAGACATCGCTGGACAGAGATGGGGCTCAGGTAAATATTAGGGGGTGCAGGGGAGGCTGCTACACACAGAAGGCTTTTCATCTTAATACATAATAAGGCCCAATTTAGCACGACAATATTTTTTTTCACAAGGTTACGCAAAAAATTTGAAGGACATTGCATTCACCAACATGAGTGTTGATGCTTGCACAATAAATGCAGATGTCATCCAGATCATCTGAAGCCATTGTAACCTGGGGGTTTTTAGTTATTTATTTTTTACACTTTTCTTTTTCACAATTTATTTATTGCACTTTTGTTTTCATGGATGGTGTTGACTTGGTCAGTGGAGACCAAATTCAGACCCCCTCCCCCACCAATGTAGCTGTGCAGTAACCGATCACTGTACTGATGATCTAAAATTATAGGGAGAGGCTGGTCAGAGCTGCTACAGTTCTGTCCCAGTCTTTATACTGACAGGAAATGCTGTGATGTCACTTGTGGCATCACACTACACTCTCAAATAAGAACAACGTGGAGATGTTGTGTTTATATTTGCTTCTACAGCACACTCCTATGGGGCTGTCTGTAGAAGCATATTAAACCTAAAGCTATTTCAGCTTGGCTTTGCTGTAGACCCCAGCCTTCATTGACGGCCAGAAGTTTCAGCACTATTGCCGGCAGGGGTCTGCAGGAGCGGTTGAGCCCATCCGCTATTTTAAAACTACTCTGGGATGAATAGCCACTAGCCCAGCAGTGTTTTAAGATGGCAGCTGGGACTCAAGTGGTTACATTATAATCTCTCTAATAAACGCCAAGGCAATATAAAAGTATATGGAGTGAAGTCAAATAAATTCCTGGTTCACTCCTAGGTATAATGTCACGTATGAGTCAATAGATAATGATCTGTGTAGGAAACACTGTATTAATCCTGTATATGATGTTACAGTCCCAGAATCCTACACTTTAAAAGCAATATCTAATGGCCTTTTCACAAGTTTTCTGTGTGTTAACATATATTACATTAAATGCATACCATTTATGATGTGCTGTGCCATTAACAAGTCTTGTTGAAATAACTTAGCAGAAGGTTTTAAATGCTCAGATGTGAATTTCAAAAAAGATTATGCATGTTAATGGTGGTATACGTAGCTGCAAAATCTATTATCTTCAATTTATTGTCACTCAGACATCAAAAAGTTAATGTGAAACATTTCTTCAATTTGACTCTCTAAAACTGCTGCTGTAAAGTAGACATCCAGAGATGCCTACTTTTACTTACCTTGTCCAGAAAAAAAATATATTTTTACTTTTACTTTCCTATGGTGTTCTTAGAATTTCAGATTGGGGCATAAGCCATGCTCACTTGCTGCCTCCCTAATTAACCAGCAAAACACTCTTATTGGAAAGGAGGCCAGTAGTCATGCTGGGTTTAACCTCTTCAGCCCCGGAAGAATTTACCCTCTTCCTGACCAGAGCACTTTTTGCGATTCGGCACTGTGTCGCTTTAACTGACAATTGCGCGGTCATGGGATTCCCATGAGTAAGTCACTGTTGTGACGAAACATGTCGGGGCATGGCCGTGTGATGGTGAGCACCAAAGACGAGTGACGCGTTCTAGCTTACCTGGAAGGGGGGATCTGTCAGAGCGGCTATCCATTGAAGAGTAGGTGAGGGAAGCGATCTGACGCCTGCACACCTCGGGTCCGCCGTGACCGCAACCCCTAACTGTGATATCCAATTGTTTGCTGTGCTGTGCTGTGCATTGGAGTTCAGTGTGCTGTGGAAGTTTACTCTGCGTTTTTTGAATTTTGAAAGTGTGAGTTTAAACATTGAAGATTTTTGTGTGTTTTTCATTAAACTGGTTATGCGATTTACACTATTGGAGTATTTTTTTCATTTACATGTGGAACGATTCCTGCACACATATTTGGATGTTTGGTTTGCCGTTGTGACCCTTCCTGTTTGGGTACAAAAAGCACTGAAGCCTTACACGAGAGTGTGGGCAATTGGAGTTGGTGAGTGAGTTTCTATAGGGAGTGGGCTCACTCAGCACCTGAGTGTGGTGGAAGCTGTAAAGAAGACATCATGTTCTAAAGACTTTATTTCAGTTTTTTATAATTTTTTTACAGTTTTTTTATATTTTTTATGCAAAAGAATATTTTTTGTAATATAATCAGTTGTAGTGCATTTTTTGTATATTCTTCACTTGTCACTTGGTGTCCACTATATATATTTGCATTTTAGATTTGTATGTCCATTTAGTTAAAGGGTTCACTTTAAGGGTGAAAATATTAGTTTTTAGATAGCGCCACTGTTTTTTTTCACGTTTATCCAATTATATACGTCACAGAAGAAAACACTTTATATATATATATCCCTTAAATATTAACAGATTTTTATATACTCTCCAAAATCCTGATCCAGCACTCCACCAATACCATTTAAGTTAAGTACTTTAGAGTGAAGGGCAACTTTGTTTTATGTTTTTAAGGTTTCTTTAAACCGGTCTTATTTTGCATTGATTGGGAAATGTCTTTCTGTTTTCGGATAAGCATATGGAAATTGGGGACTGGAATGACAGAGTAGGACAAACCTGCTGAATAGATCAAAAGTAAGATAATTTCTTGTATGTTTACCTTTCTAGAAACCAATAACCAATACAATAACATAACCAGAATAATTAAGTGGAAACCTGTACTGATGATTAGCAATGGCATACTTCATACTTCTTAAACCCCAATATTTTTATGCGCTAGGTGCGGTAGGAAAATGCTGCACTCTGGATACAGGGAATTACAGATAAAATCTCTCTCTCTCTCCTCTATCTATCTATCTATCTATCTATCTATCTATCTATCTATCTATCTATCTATCTATACACACCGTGGGGAAAATAATCATTTGATCCCCTGCAGATTTTGTAAGTTTGTTCACTTACAAAGAAATGAAGGGTCTCTAATTTTTATCATAGGTGTATTTTAAATGATAGAGACAGAATATCAACCAAAAATCCTTAAGGTTTCTTGGCTGTCTCTTGGCAACTCTCTCTCTCTCTCTCTCTCTCTCTCTCTCTATATATATATATATATATATATATATATATATATATATATATATATATATATATATATATGCAAATTCCTAGGTTACTAAACAAACAAGTTAAAGATTGTGACTCCATATTCAACAAATTATATACCTGACAACATAATATTTAGCAAAAACAATGTGACCAAAAATAACCGTTTCAATATAAAAATAAAAAAGATTCCACTCCCAATGTCCAATTATGGTCATAAAAGGACAATTCACTTAATATGTGAAAATGATGTGTTTAAACTTCCACATGCAGTGCTCGCAGGTCACCAGAATTGCCAAATTCTTACTGGATTAACCGGATATCTAAGTGAAAGAGATCAAAAGTGCTTAAACATATCATCAAAAAGTTAATTTATTTCAGTAATTAAATTCAAAAAGAGAAACTCATATATTATATAGGTTCATTACAAACAGGGTGATATATATTTCATGCATCTCTATCTTTTAATTTTGATGATTATGGCTTACAGCTAGTAAAAACCCAAAATTCAGTATCTCAGAAAATTAGAATATTACATAAGACCAATAAAAAAAAGGACTTTTAATACAGAAATGTTGGCTTTCTGAAAAGTATGTCCATGTACAGATACTTGGTCGGGGCTCCTTTTGCATGAATTACTACATCAATGCGGTGTGGCATGGAGGCGATCAGCCTGTGTCACTGCTGAGGTGTTATGAAAGCCCAGGTTGCTTTGATAGCGGCCTTCAGCTCGCCTGCATTGTTGGGTCTGGTGTCTCTAATCTTCCTCTTGGCAATACCCCATAGGTTCTCTATGGAGTTTAGGTCAGGCGAGTTTGCTGGCCAATCAAGCACAGCGATACCATAATCATTAAACCAGGTATTGGTACTTTTGGCAGTGTGGGCAGGTGCCAAGTCCTGCTGAAAAATTAAATCAGCATCTCCATAAAGCTGGTCAGCAGAGGGAAGCATGAAGTGCTCTAGAAATTTTCTGGTAGAGGGCTGCGCTGACTTTGGACTTGATAAAACACAGTGGACCAACAACAGCAGATGACATGGCTCCCCATATCATCACTAACCCTGGGTTCACACTAGTGCGATGCAGGAACCAGCGTGATTCCAGCGCTATTTCCCGCATCACTCCTCTCCCGCAGGCAGTTCACATTGCCTTATGCGAACCGCTGCGGGTGTCATTAACAAAGTTAATGACACCCCCAGTTTAGTTCACAGATCACAGTGCAAACTGTGAAATTGCACAGGAATCGGATAGCATAGGTGAGAACATCCATGCGATCCGATTCTAGTGCAGGGAAAAACAAGTCCCTGCACTATTTTCTATGCGAATCGGATGCGAGTTCAGCCACACAACTGTATGGCTGAACTCGCATTGCTCAGAGATCGCATGTGATCGGCACCTGCACTGCGGGTGAGAATCACATGCGATCTCTGAGATCACGCTAGTGTGAACCCAGGCTGACTGTGGAAACTTCACACTGGACCTCATGCAACTTGAATTCTGTGCCTCTCCACTCTTCCACCAGACACTGGGACCTTGATTAGCAAATAAAATGCAAAATTTACTTTCATCCGAAAAGAGGACTTTGGACTACTAAACAACAGTCCAATCCTTTTTCTCCTTAGCCTAGATAAGACGCTTTTGACGTTGTCTCAGGAGTGGCTTGACACAAGAAATGCGACAGTAGCCCATGTCCTGGATACGTCTGTGTGTGGTGGCTCTTGAAGAACTGTAACCAGCCGTAGTCCACTCCTTGTAAATCACCCCCAAATTCTTGAATGGCCTTTGCTTCACAATCCTCTCAAGGCTGAGGTTATACCTTTTTCTACCACACTTTTTCCTTCCACTCAACTTTCCATTAATATGCTTGGATACATAACTGTGAACAGCCAGCTTCTTTAGCAATGACCTTTAGTGACTTAACCTCCTTGTGGACAAATGTCAAGTCAGCAGTCTTCCCCGTGATTGTGTAACCTACTGTACCAGGCTGAGAGACCATTTAAAGGCTCAGGAAACCTTTACAGATATTTTGAGTTAATTAGCTGATTACAGCGTGACACTATGAGTCTACAAAATTAAGATTTTGTAGGCTCATACTGAGTACTTAATTTTGGGTTTTAACTAGCTGTAAGCCATAATCATCAAGATTAAAAGAAAGAAATACTTGAAATATATCACTCTGTGTGTAATGAATCTATATAATATATGAATTTCACTTTTTGAATTGAATTACTGAAATACATAAACTTTTTGATGATATTATATTTTTTTAAGCTGCGCCTGTATATATGGTCACTCCAAGGGTCCACTGCCACTTTCCAAACATGTCCAATCAATCAACCCACAATTTGTGAGAATATCCAAATTTTAGTAGGAAAAGAACAACACCATAGGGTAGTATCACTGTCTCTTACTTTTCCCCTGAAAACATTTATTTGTAGATGCGCGTTGGGCGGGTTCAGTGAGTTTTTAGCGATACTACTCTATGGTCTCCTATTGTTCTTTTCTAACTATCCCTGAGAAAAAGTTGGATATTCTCATGAATCCTGTATTGATCCCGTGTTGTACCCATCTGCAGCACAACTGGTTCAATCTCCCTGCCCTCACTCAGACACAGAAACAGCAGTGGGAGATATCAATCAACTTCAGTACAACCAGCCTTTTTTTTTTTTCATTCAGTCACTGCCAGCGGCTATAGCTGCCAGCAGTGATCATTGTTTTCTACTGGTGGGTAAGTGTCCCTGCCAGCAGAACACAATAGCACACTGGGAGAAATTCCTACATCAGCACTAACTGTGTTGATCGGGAAATCAAGCAATTTTCTTTGTCTACCTGTGGTTGTAGGAAAGAAATTGCATATTACAACTTCATTCATTATACATTATAGCACAGTGCCATTTATTTGATTAAAGGAGAAGTACAGCCAAAGCTCATTTGGCTGTAACTCTCCTGTGGATTACAGGAGTGCAGTTTGTTCTGCACTCCTGTGACCTGTTTTCAGCAGACAGCGGGCTGAAGCCCACTGTTGGCTGACATTACAGAGCTGGTCCAGGCTCGGGAAAGATTGTGACCATATGGTCGGGATCCACCCACATGCCTGGAGAGGCACTCAGGCTCAGCCTCTCAGCGAGTCGCTGAGAGACTGAGCCAGCTGCTCCCATCCCTTCCACAACCTAGTGCTCCAGTAAGCGCAGAGGGGCTCTCTGCTCATGGAGCTCTGAGAACCGAGCGATCAGCAGTGTTTGATCGCTTGGACCGATACTGCAAACAGCTAGGTAAGTATTATTAAAAAAAAAAAAAAAAAAGTTCAATACTTCTCTGTTAAAGTTAACCCCAGGCTATTAGCAACCCCCCTCTTAACTAGCTATGAAAAAAAAATTGTGTGGACACTTCCTATTGTTGGAGGCGACACTTTCAACAGCCAGGTTCTCATGGGCAGAAGCAGGAGAAAGTACAGGGATGCTGAGGGGACCAGTGCCCAAGAAGAGAGTGAGCAGGGAAAAATGTCAGGTCCCCAGGGCAGGAAATTAGCTTGGCTCATAGAGCAAACTGTGACTTTGATTCATTGCACTGCAGGATGGCTTAGGAAGAGGTGTTTGGAATGAAGACAAAGGAGTAAGGTAATTGATGTACAATGCACTTTTATAAAGATGGTTAAAATATTTTTGTTTATATTTAATTTTTTTGGGAAGAGTGTTTTAACTTTGCTATTTTAGATAAAGTTCCCTAGAGTGACCAAATAAAACAAATAAAATCTTAATGGTCCATGTTGGTAAATATGTATACAAAAATATAATTTCACTTATTGAACGATCCAATTTTTTTAACATTAATATATTTTCCAATATTTCTGTGAAATTAAGAAAACAAATATCCATTGCATGGATATCTGTGCATATTTCTGTTTGGAATTCAGTACCTGTTACCACGGTAAAAGCTGTTTGAATAATAATGGTTTGTCTTATCTGCACAGGACAGGAAATCCATCCAACGTTTTCTTTTTATTCTTAAGATTATTTGGAAATCATTGTTATTACTCTTCTAGTTGTGGAAATATTTATGCTAATTCTAATCAAATGCAATTGTCAAAGCCATTTGCAGCCCACCTACTTGATCTGTAACACGTCTCCCTCTTATTGCATATTTATTGGGTCATGTATGAACTGTTATTCATACACATCCCCTGCATGTAAGAAGCAGCATGCCACATTCTGAACCATCCAACACCCAACAGGGATGAGGCTTAGTACATCTAGGACTGCGGCACATTAATGAAATGTCTCCACTATGGCAGTCCCTGGTGCTTTACAATAGTGGTCACATGACTAAAGAGCTGTAGGACAATACATTCATGTGTCAGTGTGTGCAGTAGTCTGGAGAAGAATCAGCACATTTCATATCTAAAGCTGTTCATGGGAAGTTAAGAGCCTATCAGCTACAGATACATAAGTGTCAATTCACTAAAGCATAACATGTGACATTTTCATTGCCATACCTTATTTTATTTTTACAATTGAAAATGATTTTTTCCATTTCTTTAAAGGTTTTGCTACAATGATTGGATAAATTTACAGCATGCAAGTTATATTATCAACGTTTTGTAACATGTTGTATGTATAAGTCAGTACAAAAAAATCACACATTTTAATTTCTTAAATATTACCTACTTCTGCCTAGCATTTTTGTTGGGGTCCATAAGGTATCCTAGTAGAACAGAAAAGTAACGATTTTTGGTACAATAAAGGTTTATGTAATGATTACCAATTCATGTACAATAAAGACTTTAAACATTTAAAAAAACTTTTTCATGCAAAAAATTAAAACATGAGAAAATGGACTGCTGTGCAATTATTATGTGTGAAATTACAATCTCAATCTTTAATTTTTCTGACTGCTATCAAATTACAGCTGAAATAATCGTTGTTGTAAAAGTAATTAAAGGACTTCAGTTTTTTTCAGTTTTTCATAGATGTTATGGTATATTACAAACAGTAACAACAAAAATAGAGACAATTAGGAAACAGACATATTCCTGAAAGTATTTGCTTTGAATCCAGATCCCTGGATACTAGAGGTCAGCTCTGGGATTCCAGGAGGGACCTGGCACAACCAAAAATGTGTTTTTCGCTAGAACAATAAATTCCTCCTATGCATCAGCCACTTTCATTTCTTTGGCTGGTAAAGTTGCAGAACTATACTCCAGTAATGTGATGGAGATTGTCTAGTTAAAGGATTTAGTTGACTGACTAGCTAAATTATCATTTAAAGCTAAACTTCTACTTAATCTCTTAATATACAAATAAAATAAATATGAGAATAATATATATTATAACCTCCATAATGACTTGGAAGTAAACAGCTACCTTACAACTGTTAGTGGTAGGTTTTGTAGCAACAGATATCACTGATGATATAAATGTATCTTAGTGATGGTAGATCCTTTACTAGTGTTCTGTAGTAGTTCTCATGAGAAATCAGACTGAAGAAATAGCACTGTGGGGGAGCAATATGGAGAGACTTTTTTACAAATTTATGGGTGCACTTAATGTTTACATTCAAACAAAAGACACTGTTGGTAACTGATCATTGGTGCCTTGATTACAATATAGAGCTGCACGATTTTGGGAAAAATGAGAATCGCGATTCTTTTACTTAGAATAGAGATCACGAATCCCTCACGATTCTTTAAAATGGTTAATTTAAGAAAGAAAAATCGGCTGGTTATTCATTTAATACAGCAAGGGGCAGGTGCTTTTCTCAAAGGGGCGGATGTATGGTTATAAAGACAGCAAGGGACGGATGCTTTTCTCAAAGGGTCGGATTTATGGTTATACATTGAACACACTCAACACGATGCTTGGGGCTGGTTATTATAATGGGCAGATGCTTTTCTCAAAGGGGCGGATACCCTGTTCTTATAGGCGACGGGAGGAAACGTCCTGCCCCTCCCGCCGCCATCCGATGCTTCTCCAGGCTCTCCCGTGCCATCCGGGGCCCGGAGAAAGAATCGGTCGGCGCCAGAAGAGAACGATAGAGATTTCCGGTGACCAGATGATCACCAGTCATCTCTATGACCGTCGGAGGCCCGGGCGCAATGTTATGATGTCATGCCCGGGTACATATAAACAAAGCCGCAATCGTGGCTTTCCAGCCTGGAGGAGAGATGTGGGGTCTTATTGAAGCAAACACTCACGTAAGTCCCGCCCACATATGTAAACGCTGCTCAAACTACACATGTGAGGTATCGCCGCATGCGTTAGAGCCTGTGCAACAATTCTAGCACTAGACTTCCTCTGTAACTCTAAACTGGTAACCTGTAAAAAATTTTAAAGCGTCGCCTATGGAGATTTTTAAGTAATGAAGTTTGGCCCCATTCCATGATTGTGTGCAATTTTAAAGCATGACATGTTAGGTATCTATTTACTCAGCATAACATCACATTATACAAAAAAAGTGGGCTAACTTTACTGTTTTGTTATTTTTTAATTCATGAAACCTTTTTTTTTTTCCAAAAAAAAAGGCGTTTGAAAAATTATTGAGCAAATATTGTGTGAGATAAAAAGTTGCAATGACCGCCATTTTATTACCTAGGGTGTCTGCTAAAAAAAACATATATAATGTTTGGGGTTCTGAGTAATTTTCTAGCAACAAAAATTATGATTTTTACATGAAGGAGAGAAGTGCCAGAATAGGCCCGGTATTGAGGTGGTTAAAAAGAAAAAAACTCTCTATTATTATTATTATTATTATTATACGAGATTTATATAGCACCAACAGTTTACTCAGCGCTAGGGATGAGCTTCGTGTTCGAGTCGAACCCATGTTCGACTCGAACATCGGCTGTTCGGTCGTTCGCCGAATTGCGAACGATATGGGCCGTTCGCGCCAAATTCGTGTGGCGCGTCACGGCCCATAATTCACTGCGGCATCGCAGTGCATTGCTGGCTGATGATTGGCCAAGCATGCACTATGACCCGCATGCTTGGCCAATCACAGCGCCGTCAGTAGAGAGAGCTGTAATTGGCCAAAGCCAGGGTGGCTTTGGCCAATTATGGCTCAGGGGATTTAGTACACACCCCACACTATATAAGGCCGCCTGCACGGCGGCCCTGTGTAGTGTGTGTTCCGGTGTGCTGAGAGATAGAGAGAGAGAGAGACAGTGTCATTTGATTTGAGTTAGATAGATTAGGCAGAACAGTCAGTCAGTTAGCTGCACTTACAGTGTATTGTGTATATATATGCATCCCAGGTGTTGCATATATATATATACACTGTATTCAGTTTAGCTAGATCCGTTCCTGTTATCTTCTATCTAGACTATTTACATTTAGTGCAGTGTGTCCTGCTCACAGTGTTCAGCTAGATCCGTTCCTGCTATTTACATTCAGTACAGTGCGTCCTGCTCACAGTGTTCAGCTAGATCCGTTCCTGCTATTTACATTCAGTGCAGTGCGTCCTGCTCACAGTGTTCAGCTAGATCCGTTCCTGCTATTTACATTCAGTACAGTGCGTCCTGCTCACAGTGTTCAGCTAGATCCGTTCCTGCTATTTACATTCAGTGCAGTGCGTCCTGCTCACAGTGTTCAGCTAGATCCGTTCCTGCTATTTACATTCAGTGCAGTGCGTCCTGCTCACAGTGTTCAGCTAGATCCGTTCCTGGTATTTACATTTAGTGCAGTGCGTCCTGCTCACAGTGTTCAGCTAGATCCGTTCCTGCTATTTACATTCAGTGCAGTGCGTCCTGCTCACAGTGTTCAGCTAGATCCGTTCCTGGTATTTACATTTAGTGCAGTGCGTCC
Organism: Lithobates clamitans; assembly: GCA_037952925.1. Taxonomy (NCBI): domain Eukaryota; kingdom Metazoa; phylum Chordata; class Amphibia; order Anura; family Ranidae; genus Lithobates; species Lithobates clamitans. The sequence continues at coordinate 2,340,726 of JBBGZY010000889.1, read as the reverse complement.
TGCTCACAGTGTTCAGCTAGATCCGTTCCTGCTATTTACATTCAGTGCAGTGCGTCCTGCTCACAGTGTTCAGCTAGATCCGTTCCTGGTATTTACATTTAGTGCAGTGCGTCCTGCTCACAGTGTTCAGCTAGATCCGTTCCTGCTATTTACATTCAGTGCAGTGCGTCCTGCTCACAGTGTTCAGCTAGATCCGTTCCTGGTATTTACATTTAGTGCAGTGCGTTGTGCTCACAGTGTTCAGCTACATCCGTTCCTGCTATTTACATTCAGTGCAGTGCGTCCTGCTCACAGTGTTCAGCTAGATCCGTTCCTGGTATTTACATTTAGTGCAGTGCGTCCTGCTCACAGTGTTCAGCTACATCCGTTCCTGCTATTTACATTCAGTGCAGTGCGTCCTGCTCACAGTGTTCAGCTAGATCCGTTCCTGCTATATACATTTAGTGCAGTACGTCCTGCTCACAGTGTTCAGCTAGATCCGTTCCTGTTATCTTCCTACTGACAGGCAGGCTTGTCTGGTTACAGTATATAAAGCTACCTGAAGAAAATTACAGGTGTTCTTTTTGATCCTATTAGTACCACGGTCAGGCAGCTAGACTATTTACATTTAGTACAGTGTGTCCTGCTCACAGTGTTCAGCTAGATCCGTTCCTGTTATCTTCCTACTGACAGGCAGGCTTGTCTGGTTACAGTATATAAAGCTACCTGAAGAAAATTACAGGTGTTCTTTTTGATCCTATTAGTACCACGGTCAGGCAGCTAGACTATTTACATTTAGTACAGTGTGTCCTGCTCACAGTGTTCAGCTAGATCCGTTCCTGTTATCTTCCTACTGACAGGCAGGCTTGTCTGGTTACAGTATATAAAGCTACCTGAAGAAAATTACAGGTGTTCTTTTTGATCCTATTAGTACCACGGTCAGGCAGCTAGACTATTTACATTTAGTACAGTGCGTCCTGCTCACAGTGTTCAGCTAGATCCGTTCCTGTTATCTTCCTACTGACAGGCAGGCTTGTCTGGTTACAGTATATAAAGCTACCTGAAGAAAATTACAGGTGTTCTTTTTGATCCTATTAGTACCACGGTCAGGCAGCTAGACTATTTACATTTAGTACAGTGTGTCCTGCTCACAGTGTTCAGCTAGATCCGTTCCTGTTATCTTCCTACTGACAGGCAGGCTTGTCTGGTTACAGTATATAAAGCTACCTGAAGAAAATTACAGGTGTTCTTTTTGATCCTATTAGTACCACGGTCAGGCAGCTAGACTATTTACATTTAGTACAGTGCGTCCTGCTCACAGTGTTCAGCTAGATCCGTTCCTGTTATCTTCCTACTGACAGGCAGGCTTGTCTGGTTACAGTATATAAAGCTACCTGAAGAAAATTACAGGTGTTCTTTTTGATCCTATTAGTACCACGGTCAGGCAGCTAGACTATTTACATTTAGTACAGTGTGTCCTGCTCACAGTGTTCAGCTAGATCCGTTCCTGTTATCTTCCTACTGACAGGCAGGCTTGTCTGGTTACAGTATATAAAGCTACCTTAAGAAAATTACAGGTGTTCTTTTTGATCCTATTAGTACCACGGTCAGGCAGCTAGACTATTTACATTTAGTACATTGCGTCCTGCTCACAGTGTTCAGCTAGATCCGTTCCTGTTATCTTCCTACTGACAGGCAGGCTTGTCTGGTTACAGTATATAAAGCTACCTTAAGAAAATTACAGGTGTTCTTTTTGATCCTATTAGTACCACGGTCAGGCAGCTAGACTATTTACATTTAGTACAGTGTGTCCTGCTCACAGTGTTCAGCTAGATCCGTTCTTGCTATTTACATTCAGTGCAGTGCGTCCTGCTCACAGTGTTCAGCTAGATCCGTTCCTGCTATATACATTTAGTGCAGTACGTCCTGCTCACAGTGTTCAGCTAGATCCGTTCCTGTTATCTTCCTACTGACAGGCAGGCTTGTCTGGTTACAGTATATAAAGCTACCTTAAGAAAATTACAGGTGTTCTATCCCAGCTTAGTGCAGCTACAGGCCATTAGTATGTCTGGAAGGCCAAGAAGGAGAGGCAGACAGTCACAAGCCAATAAGAGAGGGCAAGCAGGCTCTGTGTCTAGTGCTGGTCGTGGAGACGGTGCATCCTCATCAGCACGTGGCCATGGGACACGCTTGGCTTTTTTTCGGCAGCTGGCCGTGTTGAGCCGCAACATGCGGAAGACTTGGTCGAGTGGATGACCAAGCCGTCCTCATCCTCCTCATCCTCTCTCACCCATGCCCAGGGTGCTTTGTCTGGCAAAGCAGCGGCCTCTTCCCTCAGCTCAATGTCATCAGTGACTCCTTCCCTAGCTCCACCATGTCCTCATGAGGATTCCCTCGAACTGTTTGACCACAGTGTTGGGTACATGCTCCAGGAGGATGCCCAGCGTTTGGAAGGCTCTGATGATGATACTGAGCTCAATGAAAGCAGTAACATGAGCACGGACAGAGGGGGTGCCCAAGAAGGACAGCAATCTGGCAGTCATGCTCCCCCTGCTGCAGCATACTGCCAGGTTTGCTCCAGTGATGAGGAGGGAGGGGATGATGAGGTCACTGACTCAACGTGGGTGCCTGATAGGAGAGAGGAGGAGGAGGAGGAGGAGGAGGAGGAGGTGGCACATCACCAACTAGGCAGGATGCCCTCCAGGGGCCAGCCTAAGGGCAGCACATTGACTGCATCACACCCCAAAGCTCCACATGTGCAGGGCGCTGCAGTCTCTGCGCGTTATTCAAAAAGTTCTTTGGTGTGGGCCTTTTTTGAGACGAGTGCATCAGATCGCACCGCTGCTATTTGCAACATATGTCTCAAGCGTATCTCGCGTGGCCAAAACATCTCCCGCTTGGGTACCACATGCTTGACCAGACATATGTTGACCTGCCATGCAGTTCGTTGGCAAGCGTATCTAAAAGACCCACACCAAAGAACAAAGACGATCTCTCCTTGCTCCTCATCAGCTGAGATTTCCAACCCCACTAGACCTTCAGTCCTCTCTGAGACCTGCAGTGAGAGGAATGAAGGTGTAGAATTAGGTGTGTCACAGCCAAGTACTTGTGGGCAATCTGCTTTTGGTACACCGACGTCAGATTGTACCAGGCAAATTTCCCTGCCCCAGCTGCTGCAGCGCCGAAAGAAGTTTGCTCCCAGCCATCCACATGCCCAGCGGTTGAATGCTAGCTTGGCAAAATTGCTAGCACTTCAACTGCTGCCTTTTCAGTTGGTAGACTCTGCCCCCTTCCGTGAGTTTGTGGAATGTGCGGTTCCTCAGTGGCAGGTACCCAAACGCCACTTTTTCTCACGGAAGGCGATTCCGGCTCTCTACCGGCATGTGGAAGGCAATGTCCATGCCTCGCTGGACAGGGCGGTCAGCGGTAAGGTGCATATTACCGCTGACTCATGGTCCAGCAGGCATGGACAGGGACGTTACTTAAGTTTCACGGCGCATTGGGTGACTCTGCTGGCAGCTGGGAAGGATGCAGGACAAGGTGCAGTAGTGTTGGAGGTTGTTCCGCCACCACGCCTCCAAAATGCTGATTGTGACACACCTCTCTCCTCCACCCCCTCCTCTTCTTCTTCCTCCATGGCCTCTTCCTCGGAACCAGCGGTGCTCCGTAGGCGTTCAAGGGGCTACGCAAGTACGCAGGCCAAAAGATGCCATGCGGTGCTTGAGCTGGTGTGCTTGGGGGACAGGAGCCACACTGGGGCAGAGGTTCTGTCAGCTCTGCAGGGGCAGGTTCAGAGGTGGTTGACGCCACGCCAACTTAAGGCAGGAATGGTGGTTTGCGACAATGGCACCAACCTCCTCTCTGCCCTCCGACAGGGACAACTGACCCATGTGCCCTGTTTGGCTCACGTCCTTAACTTGGTGGTGCAGCGGTTCTTGGGCAGGTACCCGGGCTTACAGGATGTCCTGAGGCAGGCCAGGAAAGTCTCTGTGCATTTCCGCCGGTCATATAATGCCAGTGCTCGGCTGACGGACCTCCAAAAGGAGTTTAACCTGCCCAAGAACCGCCTAATCTGTGACATGCCCACCAGGTGGAACTCGACGTTGGCCATGCTGCAGCGGCTGCACACGCAGCAGAGGGCCATCAATGAGTACCTGTGCGACTATGGCACCAGGACAGGGTCAGGGGACCTTGGTTTTTTTTCCCCACGCCAGTGGGCCATGATCAGGGATGCATGCACTGTCCTGTCACCATTCGAGGAGGCCACGAGGATGGTGAGCACTGACAGTGCATGCATCAGTGACACTGTCCCCCTTGTCCACCTGTTGGAGCACACGCTGCGTGGAATAATGGACAGGGCACTTGAGGCAGAACAGAGGCAGGAAGAGGAGGACTTCCTTAGCTCTCAAGGCCCCCTTTATCCAGACAGTGTTCCTGCGTGCCCGCCGATCACACAGGAAGAGGACGAGGAGGAGGAGGAGGAGGAGGAGGAAGATTGTGTCAGTATGGAGGTGGAGCCTGGCACTCAGCATCAGCAGTCTTTAAGGGATCAGTCCCAAGGAACACATGGACTTGTACGTGGCTGGGAGGAGGTGGCTGCGGACGTTGTTGTCCTTAGTGACCCAGAGGACTCCGGACCGAATGCCTCAGCAAACCTACGCTGCATGGCCTCCCTGATCCTGCAAAGCCTGCGTAAGGATCCTCGTATTCGTGGTATCAAGGAGAAGGACCAATACTGGCTGGCAACCCTCCTTGATCCATGTTACAAGGGTAAGGTTGCGGACCTTATCTTGCCATCGCAGAGGGAGCAGAGGATGAAACATCTTCGGGAGGCCTTGCAGAAAGGTCTGTGCAACGCGTTCCCAGAGACTGGGAGGTTACAAACTCCTGTTTCTGGACAACGTGTTGCTGAGGCTTCGGTCAGTCAAAGAAGGAGCGGTGGAGAAGGTGGCCGTCTGACCGATGCGTTCAGACAATTTTTTGGTCCGCAGCCCCAAGGTATGATCGGTTCCAGCAACCATCGCCAGCGTCTGTTTTACATGGTGCAGGAATACCTAGGGGCAAGATCAGACTTGGACACCTTTCCCACCGAAAATCCTCTGGGTTACTGGGTCTTGAGGATGGATCACTGGCCAGAGCTTGCACAGTATGCAATTGAGCTACTGGCCTGTCCTGCATCCAGCGTTCTTTCGGAACGCACATTCAGTGCTGCTGGAGGCGTGGTAACCGATCACAGGGTGCGTCTGTCCACCGACTCGGTCGATCGGCTGACCTTCATAAAAATGAATCAGTCTTGGATCACCACCAGCTACCAAGCACCTGATGCAGATGTAACCGAATAATTTTTTTTGAAATCTCAGATCCCTTCAAAGACTGCCTATGCTGATGCTGAGTGACTACCCCTGAGTAATTATCCTCTTCCTCCTCAATCATCACGCTGATAGCTTGTAAGAACATTTTTGGTTCTGGGCGCCACCACCAGTGCCTAAGGCACAATTTTTCAGCCCCTGTTTAACAGGGGCGTGTAATTACAATTTTTGATGTAATACTTTGCAGCAGGGCTCGTTCCTGCATTCCAACTAGAGTGTCTGTGAGGGGTTGCAGTGTTGTGGCACCAGCACCAGTGCCTAAGACCCAATTTTTCAGCCCCTGTCTAACAGGGGCGTGTAATTACAATTTTTGATGCAATACTTTGCAGCAGGGCTTGTTCCTGCGTTTCAACTAGAGTGTCTGTGAGGGGTTGCAGTGTTGTGGCACCAGCACCAGTGCCTAAGACCCAATTTTTCTGCCCCTGTCTAACAGGGGCGTGTAATTACAATTTTTGATGCAATACTTTGCAGCAGGGCTCGTTCCTGCGTTCCAACTAGAGTGTCTGTGAGGGGTTGCAGTGTTGTGGCACCAGCACCAGTGCCTAAGGCCCAATTTTTCTGCCCCTGTCTAACAGGGGCGTGTAATTACAATTTTTGATGCAATACTTTGCAGCAGGGCTCGTTCCTGCGTTCCAACTAGAGTGTCTGTGAGGGGTTGCAGTGTTGTGGCACCAGCACCAGTGCCTAAGGCCTAATTTTTCAGCTCCTGTTCAACAGGGGCATGTAATTACAATTCTTGATCTAATATTTCACAGCAGGGCCCTGTGAGGGCTTACAGTGTTTTGGCCACAGCAACACCTAAGGCCCAAATTTCTGCTGAGTATATAGGGCAGGACCCTACTTTCAAACATCTAACTTACAAACGACTCCTACTTGCAAACAGAAGGAGACAACAGGAAGTGAGATGAAATCTACCCCTAAGGAAGGGAAATTCTCTCCTGTAAGAGTTAATATGGGAAAACAATTTCTCCTTTCCACTGATGCTTTCCAATCCTTGTTCCACAAAAAAACCCAAATTTTCAAAAAACATTTTTCATTGGGACAAAAAAGTGAGGTGAAATCTTCTGAAGAGGAGGAAAGACGCAAAACAAATGTCACAGGGGTGATAACCCTTCCCTATGTTTTCCAAAAAGCTTAGAAAAGATTTTTTGGCTGGAGCTAAACACATTAAAAATGTTCAAAATTACAAACAGATTCTACTTAACAACAAACCTACAGTCCCTGTCTTGTTTGCACCGCCTGAATACTGCTGTTCAGAGTATATAGGGACCTTTCCTTATTTTAATTTGGGTGCGGGGTTCCCCTTAATATCCATACAAGACCCAAAGGGCCTGGTAATGGACTGGGGGGTACCCATGCCGTTTGTCTCACTGATTTTCATCCATATTGCCATGACCCGACATGACATTAAACCCGCAAGCAGTTTTAAATGAGATTTTTTCCTTTAAAAATGACATTTGGTGCAGGGACTGTTCTAAACATGGGAAACACGCGTCACTTTACAGGCATACTATAGACACCCCCCAGGTACGATATTTAAAGGAATATTTCACTTTTTTTTTTTTACTTTAAGCATCATTAAAATCACTGCTCCCGAAAAAACGGCCGTTTTTAAAAGTTTTTTTTGCATTGATACATGTCCCCTGGGGTAGGACCCGGGTCCCCAAACCCTTTTTAGGACAATACCATGCAAATTAGCCTTTAAAATGAGCACTTTTGATTTCGAACGTTCGAGTCCCATAGACGTCAATGGGGTTCTAACGTTCGTGCGAACTTGCGGTCCGTTCGCGGGTTCTGGTGCGAACCGAACCGGGGGGTGTTCGGCTCATCCCTACTCAGCGCTTTACAATGTATAAGGGGGACAACACATTTGCAGTAGAAAGAGCAAGGGGTGCAGGGTCTTTATGAATATTGTTATTTGTGATGCGAAGGAGAAAAGCATCTGGAAGGGAGCAAGCAACCTAAGCACCCTGTGCTAGGAATGTGAATTTTTTGTATTCACCTCCACCTCCGCTGTGCATGGTAGCCAATCAGCTTCTAATTTCAGCTTGTTCAATTTAGATTTGACAATAAAACCTTGAAAATGGTTTCTATAGAGCTGAACCAGATTTTGAGTAAATAATCCCCATTGGATCTCCTTTAAAGTCAAATTGAAGTCATAGAAATACAGTAGATATGCAGTCAGAAGGACATTGTATGAACAACTTCCATTTTCATAGTCTTATGTCAACTTTCTCATTGCAGCAATTGTATATGGTGTCTAAATATGACTGTGTGGTCAAGAAGGCTACAGAGTTAGGCCCAGTGCTCTCTGTAATCAGCACTCAGTAATGGAACTGGCCTGGTTCCCCCACTGCCTTCCCAGTGCCAGTATAACATATGCAGGACTATAAAGACATAAAAATATATGACTTCAGGTTAAGCGAACTGTAGTCATATAAGTGTAAGATGATCTTGCTTGGTTAGCTTGAGTTACTGTATTTTGCACACTGCTTGCTTGCCTTATTTGAAGCAGTAATTAGAATTCAGAACATATTTGTTGTTAGAAACAAATTTTGTCTGTTAATAACAAATGCATTGCCCATTTAAATAATTTTTGTAAGCAATCAATAGCTTCTCCGATTTATTTGACAGAAATTTTTTTATGGCATCTCACAGAACCCCCACTGTTTGTCTGTATTCAACCACTTTATGAATAATAAAACAGGCAGCAGACGTTCCATATGTCTCATGCACTAAATTGTCGGACAGATTTGGCAGCATCACTTCTCCCTAATTGACCACAGTTTTGTAATTTCACTGGCCATACTTTTCTCTAAATATATTTTCAGAAACTGGCAACATTATAACAGATGGCTTGAGATACATCCTTTTTGAACTGCATTTATGCATTTTAAATTGTTGAAAATTATTCTAAAATACCCCATCCGTCTGCAGGCTTACATTTCTGAAGGGTTTTCGAGACATTCATTTTTTATATTTCCAGTGACTTCTGGCCCATTTAAATATAAGCCTCAAAGCAGATTGTGATGCAGTCTTTCACCTAGTTTGTCCTTTTAAGCAATTGCACTTGTAATTTTCTCTGATTTAATGCTTTTTAGACTGTAGATTCATATCCTCTTGTTTTTAGTATTTTGCCTTGTTTAAGTAGCACTTTTGTAAAGGTTTAGTATGCTAGCGGTTCAATAGAAACTGTAAAAATATATATACAACATTGACATTTTTACAGATTAAAGACTTTATCTTAGAAAGGTATACAGTTTAATCGGAGGCACATGCAATAGTTAAACAAAACCACTGTCTTAAATTGTGATTTTTGATGAGGCACACCTAGAAATGTGACCTTCAACCAGATTTATCGCACCTCCCAAATGTCTGTGGTTGGGATATTGGGAGGCTTCAAACTGACTGATTACCGATTTTAAAATGTATACTCTTGGGAAATGTGACTTTATCTGGGGATCATGTTTTTCCATACAAGGCCCCTTTCACATGGGCGAACCAATCAGGTCCCCCTGTCAGTTTTCTAGGCTAACCCAGTTGGACTATCCAATGACCTCTATGGAGCAGCGGATGTCAACTGACATGTGTCGGTTGACACCCGCTGACATCCGATCTTAACCGCTAAAAACAGATAGCTGGGGATGCATTCCCCATCCGTCTAGCGCATGGGTGCTCAACCTGTGGCCCTCCAGCTGTTGCAGAACTACAAGTCCCATGAGGCATTACAAGGCTGACAGTTACAAGCATGACTTCCAAAGGCTGAGGCATGATGGGACTTGTAGTTCTGCAAAAGCTGGAGGGCCACAGGTTGAGCACCCATGGTCTAGCAGATTGGATGGCCGTTGGGTGTAAACGGACAGGTGGTCCACTTTCATCCAACCGCCCATAGAGAGCAGCAGGCTGTGTCCGTGTCCACTCTGCATGACCATCCGCCTGCTCAGCGAGGATCAATGGACATATTCCCTGCTCAGCAGGCACATTCCTGGCAGAGCCCCCTCTATATGAAAGGGGCCTAAAAACTGTGATAGCAGACAAATGTTTAATTGTCTGAAAAATATAACGACTCATAAATAAGTACCTCTTTTGGCTTCCATTCAGTTTTGCACATACTTGCAAAAGGTAATATGAGGAGAAGAGTGGAACTAATCACCTAGGAGTCAGGCACAACCAACTTCTCTCTATGTAAGAGGAGGAAAGTGCACCCCACAAAGTGTGCTTCAGTGCCATAGTTATTGGTGGCCATGGTGAAAGGTGGTTGTTCTATTGTAAAATGATAGCGAGGCCGGAGCACTGTTTTTCTGGGAGGGCGTCATATGACGTCCTCCCAGAACGCGCCTCTCACACAGATACAACTGATGACTGATCACTGCAACAGCTGCTGCCAGTGTCATGTGATCGCTGTGACCAATCACAGCAGATCCTATGACAATTGTAAACAATGGATGGCTTTCTTTGATGCCATCTATTGTATACAATTGTGTTGCTAGTTGTGATTGGTCACAGTGAACACATGGTACAGACAAGCCAATCACAGCCCATCTTTATCATGTGATTAGCTTTGACCAATCACAGCTAACAACAACAAAAGACACTGAATGAAATATTTTTATTTAGTAAAAATGGTTGCATATACTAATGAAATGCATTAGTAATCATAATGTCTAAAAAAATCAAAATCCTGATCACTTCCCCAGAGTAGTACAGTGTGTTAGAAAATAAAATCGTAAAAAAAAATAAAAACATGTATTTAAAAAAATTATTACTTTTTTTTCTTTTACATACTGTCACCAGTCAGTGTCCCTGATCACCACCACACCAGTTATATGATAACGCTGTACTGCACTGGTGATGGTATGCTAATTTTTTTTTCATTTTCCAAATAAATGTGACCAAAAAATTACAACTTCAAAAACTACTTCCTAAACACCTTGGACTGTCTACTTTCCAAAAAGGGATCATTTGGGGCTTTAAGAAATAAGATAGGGTGTCAGTACATCAGAATTGATCAAGTTTCAGATATATATACCATAGTTTGTGGACTCTATAACTTTCCTACAGACTAAATAATTTAAACTGATTTGGGTTATTTTCACTAAAGAAATGTAGCAGAAAACATTTTGACCAAACTTAAAAAGAATTGTTATTTTTTTCCAAAATTTTATAACAGAAACAAAGAAACTTTTTGGTCTTTTTCCATTTTTTTTGCAAAAAATAAAAAGCCCAGTGGTGAATAAATGCCACCAAAAGAAAGCTCTATTTGTGTGAACCGCGGTGTTGACCGCGCAAATGTCATTCATAGTGTGAGAGAGCTGAAAGCTGAAAATTGGCCTGTGCAGGAAGGGAGTGAAAGTGCCCCATATTGAAGCAGTAAAAAACATAATTTTAACACACCTTTTCAAATACTAAAAAATGTGGTTTATTGTATCCAAGGAAGTACTCCTCTAAACTAAAATTCCTAATGAAACACCATGGTACCATCACAAATAATCATTTTCAGTTGCCTTCCCTTAACACCACACATTTTGATAATATTGCATTGACTTTCTTTCTGCATCAGGCCACGTAATTCCAGGTGTTTTAATGGCAGCTGGCACTGATTTCGTATTTAGGTCTGAATGTGTTGGTACCTCCAGTTATGACCTTTAGTTTGATGTATATATTATTTTTACAGACCAATTTATAGGCAAATGTCCCGCTGACCATTATGCCAGTCCTCCTTTGAGTAAAACTCTGGTTTCTTTGACTTCATTGGACGTGCTTCTAACAAGAAAATGTTAGGGGTACATAGAAGCAGTTAAAGGCTTTATAATACTGGTTATTATAGCATGACCCTTTCCTCAACAACAGATTGTGAGCTTTGCTACTAACTTGCATTGTGCAGGTTTCACTGCTGTGACCAGTGTAGTTATATTTTTTCCCATTAAAGCTTAACATTCGGCAGATATAAAGGACCATTATTATTATATCAATAAATGTATTTTTTAAATACAAGCAGCGTAAGTACCTGAATTTGATCTGGTGTCAGCCCTGTACAGCAGGGCTGAAGTGATAGAGGAAGAAGCATAAAATAGAGCCAATCAGTTCTTGCACTAACGAGAAGAATTTTGCTAAGACAGAGTGGTAGAGAGATGAGCTATTCTCTGTATTGCTTTGATTTTCAATGTCAAGTTGCAGGCTGAGGTGGGTCCAGGACAACCTTTTCAAAGGAAATGGGTTAAATGATGCTGGCCATCAGGGAAATGTCTGTATTGTAAGTGAATATTGTAGCAAAAGATGGCTTTGTTATCTTATCTTTTAATGAGCTATTTACTTTTAACTTGTTATTTTTGGCTGGAATTCTGCTTTTATCTGCAGGTCATTTCAAAACTGCTGTTTAATAAAGCCCTAAGAGTGAAAATATCGTCTTTTAATAAATGGATGTTTGTTAAAAAATATGCCAGTGCGTAATTGAATTGGGGGCTGTGCCCATTTGGCAATTTAGACTTAACAAGAGTGATCTGCACCAAATGCCAACAGTGAAGTGCTATTTTGCAAATACTTCGTCTGCACCAGTTATTTTTTCTTTACACAGTTTAGGAGTACTGCTGCACAACACTGTTCTATATGAAATTTGATATTTTTCATAAAATGTCTTCCCGGTTTTATAAATAATAAAACATAACAATAACCGCTGCTATAAAATATATTCATCTTTATGAAGTATTCAAGCATTGAATGACATACATCATCACCCGAGACTTCTATGCTTTGAAGTAGCAGCAGCATTGGCTCCTTTCCAACAGTCAGTAAATTGAGTCCATTCTATAAAGACTAAATGCTGACAGTAAAAATCAGAAATATTTCTTTTGTAGGACTAGTTATTGACCTTTTCACCCTCATCATGTACTTTTTGAACTGTACATTCCTGTGGCCTACTCATCATGTGTTCAAATATGAACTTCTGAGCTTCTGTACTTGTGATAAATTTATATATGGGGAGAAACTGCACATTAGAATTAGTATAGGATGCCCAAAGCTGTCAGTTGCCTCTCTTTAGGATAGACTCTTTTTCATGCCCGTTGCTCTGTTTTTTTTTTTTTTTTTTTTTTTTCACAAGACTGAGCTTACAGTCTCAGCAGGGATCACAGGTGTTTGTGGCCAGCTTCAGCTGCTCTGTACAAACCAGTGACAGCCTAAAAAGTGCCATAGCTGTTTGCATGTAAATGGAAATCCAAGGTATTACATGCGATAAAGGACGCAAACTTCCTGCGTCCGCTCTTCTGTCCCTGATCACATTGAATACGAAATGTTCATTTACATGTGAAAAGCTGCAGCACTTGTCATTGATTTGTACAGGCTTCCTGGCTGTAGCTGGTTGCAAAAATCTGTGATCCCCATCATGGCTGCACAACTATTTTTGCTAGTAAATGGTCCAAAGCGGTATGACCTTCCTTGACTACAAAATAAATATATCACCTAATTTTGGTTTACCTGTATACAGCAGAATTTAATATGTTCCAGATCAAGAGATTTTCAAACACCCCAGATGAATTGTTGAACGTCATAAGCCTGAATGACTGACTGAAAACAAAGCATTACCTGTGTGCTGATATCCTATCTCATTTAAAACTGGCAAATAGATAAAATAAATATTTGGTAGCTATTTTGTCTGCCAAAAGATTTGTAGTCCTGTCCATGCAGTCCTCAGATTTATACATTTCTGTTTCTAATGTGATTACGTTCTTGTCAGCACACCTAGTTTGCTCCTATTGCTGCCCCTTCCTCTTGCTGTCTTGAGTACTGTAGTGCAGGGCATTATAAAATAACTGACGCTATGGAAAAATAATATACGATATTTAATTAGGTGCATTTAAAGCAGATCTTCACTGCATCTGAGCACCACAAACCAAAAACACTGTTTAATTTACTTTCAAAGCAAACTCCCCCATCCACCCATGTCTCCATGCTTTAGTTTGTTGAAAAATCACTTTGAAAAACAATCCCCTAGCATTTCTGGCCGTGGCCATCTTGAGTAAGGGCAAATGATTCATGTAGCATTTACTTCCTGGCATCCATCAGCCCTTAGCTCAAGCATGCATACAGGAGAGTGTGCTTAGCTGAGAAAACCCCTCCCTCCCCTCCTGAAGACTCCTGGGATGTATGACATCATTTGCCTAGGCAAAAAAACAGGAAGTAACTAAAGAAATGTAAAAAAGAACATTTAAAACAAGTAAATACGATATGCGTTCTTATCTATTTACTAATGGTAGCAACATGAGGATTGGGAGAGTAAAGTTCCACTTTAAAAATAAGCTTCATTATTTTTGTTAAATACATAATAGCATTCATTTGTGTTTTTTACAATGTCCGCTAGGAGCTACGCTTTATGATGAAAGAATTTTTTTGCAGTGCAACACAAAGACCACCCTCTTGTTATCCATAGTGGTCAATATCATAAATGTAATAACAAAAATATCTAACACCAAGTATGTGAAAATGTATGTGAAAGCTTAAAAGAATGACATTACAGTAAATCTTTCCGAAGAGCAATATTTAACATATTGCAGGTTATCAGTCCTTAGACCTGGGGGCTGCATTAGGTTTTCTTTTTCAGTTCTTTCTACTTTATTATTACCTACACAACAAATTTCTAGGCTTAAACAGGCTATAGATGGATCCAAATTCAGACGACCTAGCTATGGCTGGCTTAAAGTGGTCGTAAACGCAAAAAAAAAAAATTTAAAAGACCTGCAAGACAAAGGCATAATGAGCTAGTATGCATAGCATACTAGCTCATTATGAAATACTCACCTTAGATCGAAGCTCCCACAGCGGTCCCCGTACACTGCTCTGGCCTGCGACATTGGTGCTGTGACTGGCTGGAGCCGCGATGACGTAACTCCAGCGCATGCGCACAGGAGCTGCCGGTAATGGCACGTCAGCTGAAGCAACGGCACGAACATACCGTTGCTTCAGTGTGCATGTGCTGATGACGTGGTAGCTACAGGTAACCTCATTATAGGCTTACCTGTAGTAAAAAGTGGATTGTAAGGGTTTACAACCACTTTAAGTGGATGGTTAGCAGAAGCACAGGAGGTTATCAGCTGACAAGACTTCTGGCACAAACAGTAGGTATTTTTTGCACTTCTCCAATACAAGTAACAAAAACACTTTTAGAATCGCTGCTTTCCCAGTCCAGTCTGTGCGGTTAAAATGTGTAAGATGACCCCCCACCTTACGCAGCTCCACAAGGCACACTTTCTGAAATGTTTTACCCCACCCACCGGAGCTTAGTCATAGAGGTCACTATGACTGAGCCCTGGTGGCTGGGGCAAAATATGTCAGAGGGCATGGCTTGTGTTGTGGAGTGGTGTAAGACTGAGGCCATCTCACACGTTAACCACACAGACAGGACTGGGAGAGCAGCGATTTTTCTAAGTATACTACACATTACTGGATGATGATATGTTCATGCTGGCACCCCATTCCTGAGCACTAGCGGGACAATATATATCTTCCTTTTTGGGGAGAGTGGCATTACGAATATCAGCAAAAAAACACACGTTCAGTGGTATATTTAACAGACCAAAAGATAAAAAGAGAAGGTCGTTGTTAGGGTTTACATTTTCAGGACATGGATGAGAAGAGGGCTAAGGCTCGGTTCACACCAATGCGTTTTTTTTTTTTCATGCTTTTTGCAGAAACACAGGACATTATTTTTAACATGGGTTCTTATGGAACACGTATATATCAATGCATTTTTGTGCTTCTGCAAAAACACAAAATGCAAATCGCTGCAAAATTGCAGTAAAAAAACTTAAAAAACACTGCCGAAGTGCTCAAAAGCAAACTGCATAGGTGTGAATGGAGCCTAAATGTTGGAGTCAGATCAGTATATAGATCAGTATATAGAGTATATAGATCAGTATATAGAGTTGGGTGCAGCAATTCTTAACTCGTCAAAAGTTTTGAATCCTCCAAATATGCTGCTGTGTTTGAAACAAATATCCCCTTAATATGTAGTGAAAGTAAGGCAAATTCCACTTGAATACAGCACTTAACACACCATTAAAACATTGTTACAAATTCAAGCATTAAAAAAAACACAATTCATTCCCATTTGGAAGAAAGTTGAAACAAAGTATCTCCTAGTGAAAATGAACATAAAACAAAATGTCTCTTTGGTGAACAAACTTCCACACTCTGCCTCTTCTTCTGTGAAGGCTCTTACCTGCTTACTGTGTATCAATCACCAAAGTGCATCCCACTAGCTCATATTGGAGACACTCACTGATTTGATTGCCCAGCAATTACAACTTAGGCAAAAACAGCATAATACCACCTAATGGATGGGGTCCAGCTCCTCCAGGGTCGGCTCTCCTCACCCCTTGCAGATCACTCCGGATGTTTATGCACACAAATACCCAAAAACTATAAAATGCCACATAACATAATTTTGTAAAAATAACTCCAACCTTTCATTTAACATAACATGCAGTCACAAGGAACATATAACAACAGTCCTGCATCAAACCAGCCTCTCATGGAGTCTTTCTCCTCTCAACAGTGCTCTGTTTGGCTCCTGATATTAATATGAAGCCGCTCCCTAAAAACCCTGCTGCTCCTGCACCATTAGGGTGACAACTTCTTCAAAGAGTCCCTTTTGAAGAAGCCGTTACACTGATGAAACGCGTTAGATGTGGAACCATTTCCCTTGTGGGAGTTAACAATAGCGAGTGGTGCGAGAGCAGCAGGGGGCTTGCAAATAGATACCGGGAGTCAATCTGACTGCTGCTGAGAGGAGAAACACTACAGGCAGCTGGTTTGATGGGAATTAATAGTTTTTTCTTATAATTTGTTTTTGTTTTTTTATTTAGTAACACTGTTCTAATGGTGTCTTAAGTGCTGTATTCAAGTGGGATTAGGGATTAGCCTTACTTTACTATATTTTTAACCTTTGTTTTGGGCATTAAAGCCCACAGACATAAAAACCAGCATACAAATACTGGATTATTTGTAATGTATTATTATTTGCCTCTAATGCCATATGTGGACAATCATAGAAAATTACAACTATCTTGTGTCTGTATAGGAATGGAAATGAACTCCCCTTAGCCAGATGAGAAATCAGTCAATTTCTCCAAGACAAGGCAGCTTTGTTCTGATGTTCAAAAGATGTATTTTCAGTGATGTTAGGTGGACAGCATGCTGTCAGATGCAAGAATCCTCCATCTTTTCTGCCTTTGGGAACCTTTCAGTGAAATGATCTGAAAGTTTGCAGCTTTGTACTCTCCATACATTATGTGTGCATCTTGGCTTTCATTTTGCATCTGGGTAACAATATGCTTCTTTTCTGGTTCAATTTTATTAATGAATCCAAGAAGCAAATGACCCTAGTCTAAGCAAAGATATCTCTTTCATTTTAAATAGCAGACGTCTTTCACATGTCTAAGTATAACAGTGTTGTCCCCATTTCTGCAGCAGATAGGGGAGCATGCTAGTGTGCTTATTTGTCAATTTCCTAACCCAGACACCCAGAATCCTTTCCTTGTTACCTCATTTTCCTATTATTAATGATCTGTAAGATCAATCTTTTTTGCTTTGCCATGTTTTTTAACTGGGATTTATACAGGAGAATGAATAGTTATGAAGATTCAATTTTTTTTATTAATGCTATTCTATTTATGTGAATAACTGAGACATGGAGATCTAATAAACAATAATTTTATGATGCAATACCTCTAACATTACACTGGGTTTATGATTTTAATTCATTTTGAATGGGCTACCTTGTGCAGTATGCTGCAATGCTCCTTAACACACCTAAATGCTTACTGCAGTCAGGTATGAAAAAGCTATTGTGGGCAGGCAACTATGAACTAAAGCTGGCCATAGACGGTTCGAATCCTGCTGAACCGGCCGAGCTTCAAATCATGTATGGGCAGGCTGAATCGATGTTGATTGATCGATAAACTTGGGTACAACCAGCCTGCTGGATTTTACATGAATATTGTTAGCTGTTAGCAGTAATCACTGTTCTCCTGCCGGGACTGCTTCCCTCACTGGGAGAACGCACTAGCTCAGCAGGAGGGATTCCACCATCAACACTGACTATTTGATGAGGGAATCGAGAAATTTTCTTTCCTGCAAACCATGGTCATTCGTCTATGGCCTGCTTAAGTTGTCCACTGTCTTCTGTTATCTCAAGGGGACCACATAATAGATAGCGTACCCAATTGGTTGCTGTGGTAAAGAAGAATGTTTTTTTCTTTAGACACCTTGATAAAGACCTGTTCAATAAAGCAACTGAGCATTTTTCAGCAAAAAAATTATTTTAGTAAACCCAAAAATGTGTTGCTTGTTTTGACTCGACAGTCAAAGGGTAAAGTCCAAAGCTATTTCCTTTACTTCACACATTTTCTGTATTTTTTAAATACTTCAGGAGCACTCCAAGTTCTGTTGAACTGCACTGAACTGTAAGAGGGTGTTTCTAAAATATTTAAATGGGACGATAGTCCCCATAAATATATAATTATATAGACATAAGATATGTACAGTGCCTTGAAAAAGTATTCATACCCCTTGACATTTTCCACATGTTCAACACAAAGTGGCACATAATTGTGAAGTGGAAGGAAAATGATAAATGGTTTTCAAAATTTTTTACAAATAAATATCTGAAAAGTGTGGCGTGCATTTGTATTCAGTCCCCCTGAGTCAATACTTTGTAAAACCACTTTTCTCTGCAATTACAGCTGCAAGTCTTTTGGGGACGTTGCACATGTAGAGAGTGACATTTTTGCCCATTCTTCTTTGCAAAATAGCTCAAGCTCTGTCAGATTTGATAGAGAGCGTCTGTGAACAGCAATTTTCAAATCTTGCCACAGATTCTTAATTGGATTTAGGTCTGGACTTTGAGCCATTCTAACACATGAATATGCTTTGATCTAAACCATTCCATTGTAGCTCTGGCTGTATGTTTAGGGTCGTTGTCCTGCTGGAAGGTGAACCTCCACCCCAGTCTCAAGTCTTTTGCAGACTCTAATGCCCTGTACACACGGATGGACTTTTCGACCAGACTGGTCCGACAGGACGAATCCGTCAGACAATCCGACCGTGTGTGGGCTTCATCGGACCTGCAGTGGACTTTTTCGGTCAAAAATCAGACGGACTTTAGATTTGGAACATGTTTCAAATCTTTCCGACGGACTCGAGTCCAGTCGAAAAATCCGCTCGTCTGTATGCTAGTCCGACAGGCGAAAACCAACGCTAGGGCAGCTATTGGCTACTGGCTATCAACTTCCTTATTTTAGTCCGGTCGTACGTCATTACATACGAATCCATCGGACTTTGGTGTGATCATGTGTAGGCAAGTCCGTTCGTTCAAAAGTCCGTCGGAAGTCCAGTCCGTCAAAAGTCTGTCCGTTCAAAAGTCCGTTGGAAGTCCGTCAAAAGTGCGTCAAAAGTCTGTCGGAAAGACCGTCGAATCTTTGATGCCGAAAAGTCCGCCCGTGTGTACACGGCATAACAGGTTCTAAGATTTGCCTGTATTTGGCTTCATCCATCTTCCCATCAACTCTGATCAGCTTCCCTGTCCCTGCTGAAGAAAAGCATCCCCACAACATGATGCTGCCACCACCATGTTTCACGGTGGGGTTGATTTGTTCAGGGTGATGTACAGTGTTAGTTTTCCGCCGCACATAGCGATTTGCTTTTAGGCCAAAAAGTTACATTTTGGTCTCATCTGACCAGAGCACCTTCTACCTCATGTTATCTGTGTCCCCCACATGGCTTCTCACAAACTGCAAACGGGACTTCTTATGGCTTTCTTTCAACAGTGGCTTTCTTCTTACCACTCTTCCATAAAGACTAGGTTTGTGCAGTGCACAAACCTAGTGAACTAATAGTTGTCCTGTGGACATATTCTCCCACCTGAGCTGTGGATCTCTGCAGCTCCTCCAGAGTTACCATGGGCCTCTTGGCTGCTTCTCTGATTAATGCTCTTCTTGCCCGGCCTGTCAGTTTAGGTGGATGGCCATATTTTGGTAGGTTTGCAGTTGTGCCATACTCTTTACATTTTCGGATGATGGATTGAACAGTGCTCCATAAGATGTTCAAAGCTTGGGATATTTTTTTATAACGTAACCCTCCTTTAAAATTCTCCACAACTTTATCCCTGACCTGTCTGGTGGGTTCCTTGACCTTCATGATAATGTTTGTTCACTAAGATTCTCTAACAAACCTCTGAGGGCTTCACAGACTAGCTGAACTGATATGGAGATTAAATCACACACAGGTGGACTGTATTTACCAATTAGGTCACTTCTGAAGGTGATTGGTTCCACTAGATTTTAGTTAGGGGTATCAGAGTAAAGGGGGTTGTATACAAATGCACGCCACACTTTTCACATATTTATTTGTAAAAAATTCTGAAACCCATTTATCCTTTTCCTTCTACTTCACAATTATGTGCCACTTTGTGTTGGTCTATCACATAAAATCCCATTAAAATAAATTTATGTTTTTGGTTGTAACATCCCAAAATGTGGAAAATTTAAAGGGTTATGAATACTTTTTCAAGGCACTGTGTGTATGTGAATTTTTTCTCAATAAAGTGATTGCAAAACTTAATTTTGTGCAATGGTATTAGACAGGGTGGCTGCGAACCTCCTCGTCTAGGGTCCCCCTCTGGCATTTAAGACTCCTCTGTGCGCCACCATAGGTAGCTTGCTGCCAAGCAGGGCTGTGTGTGTGTCTAGACACACACAGTGCAGCTCAGACCCACTCCCTCACATGATTTGATTGACAGCAGCAAGAACCAATGGCTCTCACTGAGTCATTTGAAGAGAGAGAGAAGCAGCACTGCTGCACTTGGGCACATTACTGGATTTAGAAAGAACTCAGGCAAGTATTTATTGCGTTAAGGGGCAATGCAATTACTAGGATTTTTTTTTATTTTTTTTTACTTTAACGAAGGGAATGCATGAAAGTAAAAATTGTCCTACCTTTAGAACCAATTAAAATTTTAGCAACATGTATAATATATGAACATTGATGGGGTTGTAAACCCTTGTTTTTTAAAAAATAAAAATAATAAACATGCCTATACTTACCTGCTCTGTGCAATAGTTTTGTGCAGAGCAGCCCTGAACCTCTTCTTCTGGGGTGCTCCGTCGGTGCCCCCACGGAAAGCCGCTTTCCCTGGGGATACCCGTGAGGCCTTGGTCCTGAGTCCCGCTGCTGCGTCGATTGCCATAGACAGCAGGACTCAGCATCACCCCCCGCTCCCGTCTCACTGGATTTGATTTACCACAGCGGGAGCCAAGGTCCAGGAGCGCCGGTGGGTGACCCGAGAAGAGGTTCTAGGCAGCTCCGTGCAATTCCATTGCACAGAGCGGAGAAGTATAGACATGGTTTTCTTTTAATTACCGTAACAACCACTTTCATTTTTTCTGCCCCAACTTGGCAGCTCTTTTGCCTGTTGATTATAAAGTGGGAAACAAGGGGTAGTGTCCTGTGTTTTCCTCCCCCCTACCCAAACGTACTCCTTGCAGAGGTAAAAAAAACACACCACTTCCTTTGCTAGTCAAGGCAAAGTACATGTTTAATTTCATTTAAAGTTTTTAGGAGTGTCAGTGTTTCCTGAGGGCAAGCTGCTCTGTAATGTTGGGTCTATGTATTACAAATGCATAGCCCAGAAAGAGCGTGGGACTCTTCAGGTACCAATACTTTTGACACAAGGTAAATATTGGGCCAATCGTTGGAGTAGTTCAGTTCAATTATTTGCATTATTAGCATTCACAAGTAGATTAGGGGTTAAGGCAGCCTTTTTCAACTAAGGTGCTGTGGCATCCTGTGCCATCTAGGTTCTTTAGGGGTAATGTGGCAAAATGCCTAAAAAATGTTCAACAAGCCACAGGTTTTTATTGTGCGGCAATGCAGCCTGGGCACTGTGCAGGCCAGCTGTTGGTGTCCTAATAACCATTATCATTATCGGTTGATAAGGAAGACATTAGGTGACTACACAGCGTCTTTGTTTACCCCTGCCCTGCACTGGGGGTGAGAGGGACAGAAACTGAGGGAGAAGAAAAATGCTGGAAGACTAGTCAGTGCCAGTGTGAAAAGGTGTATTTGCTTGTAAAAATAAATGTTGGGTGTTCTACATGTGTGGATACTGCTGCATTATGTGAAACTATGAGATCCCTTTCACACTAAAAATAGCACATATAAAGCACCTGAAAAAAGCCTCATCTGCAATCCCAGTGTGAAAGCCCGAGTGCTTTTATCCCTTTATTCGGCCGCTAGCGGGGGTTAAAAGTGTCCCTGCTAGCGCTCGAAAAGCGCCGCAAAAACTACGGTAAAGCGCCGCTAAAACTAGCAGGGATTTACCACCGACGCCCGGGCGCTGGCAGTGTGAAAGGGCTCTAAGTTTATTTTTTTTACATTTTAGAATGGGGTCCCTCAAGATCGTGCATGATTTTTAGATGAGGCTAATGCTAACTATTCCTAGGACTCTCATGTTACAGGGCATTCATATTCTCTTGCGTTTTGGCTTTTCAGAAAATGTTTAACCTTTTCTTGTTTGCCCTTTGACATTTTGAGGATTTCCCCTTTGTAATTTTGTAATTCTAAATTCCAGCCTTTATTCTTCAGTCAAGATCAATACTTTCTTTTCATACCTTTCCTCTTTGTGTCCAAACTGTTGTCTGGACTTCTTCATTCTTTTGTTCTTTTGTGTTCTTTTTGCAGCAATTCTCTGTGATAATAATCTTTTTTTACGCTGCAGTTTTTAACTGTTTTCAGTATATTTAATACATATACTTATTAACATGCATTCCATTAGCAATTATTAACTCCAAAACCTTTCTTTCAACTTTTGGTATTACATTAGTGTGGCAATATACTTTCACTTTAGCAGGGATACAAAATTAACCACTTGTTGACCGCCCTATAGCATTTCCGCCTGCAGGGGGCTGATTCTTCACAGCAGAAGATGGTCTGCAGATGCTGGGCACTCGGTGTCCTCCAGCACCCGCCAATTGTCAGTAAACCACATATTGGGGATCTGCCTATGTACACAAAGCAGATCACTGTTCTGATGGGGAAAGGGATGGAATCTGTTTTCCTGCAAAGCAGGGACTAAATTCCATCTCTTCCCCAATAAAAGCACCCTTTGATCGCCCTAGATGTTTAATCCCTTCCCAGCCAGTGTCATTAGTACAGTGACAGAGCATATTTTTAGCACTGATTACTGTATTAGTGTCACTGGTTCCCGCAAAGTGTCAGTTAGTGTCAGATTGTCCGCCGTCGCAGTCCCGCTATAAGTCGCTGATCGCCACCATTACTAATATAAAAAAAAAATTCATAAATACCATATTTATCGGCGTATAACACGCACCAGCATATAACACGCACCCCACGTTTAGTAGGGAATTTTAAGGAAAAAACTTATTAAGGAAAAAAACTTACATTTAAATGCCCATCAATGCAGCCTTATCAGTGTCCATCTGCAGCCTTGTAGTGTCATTTGCAGCCTTTCAGTGTCATTTGCAGCCTTGTAGTGTCATCTGCAGCCTTGTAGTGTCATCTGCAGCCTTGTAGTGTCATCTGCAGCCATTCAGTGTAATTTGCAGCCTTGTAGTGTCATCTGCAGCCTTTCAGTGTCATTTACAGCCTTGCCCAGTGACACTGCAGCCTTGTAGTGTCACTGCAGTTTTTAAATATGGTGCCGCCGAGAGACACAGAGCCGGTCCTGTCTCTCTCGGTGGCTCTCGGCTGCTTTCGGCTCCTCTCGTAGTCCTTTGGGCGGAGCCGAGCGCCGCCGACATTCATACATACACAGTGTACTCGGCCAGATTTGGCTAGCTCCGCTCACAGTCACACCCAGTTCCTGTGTTATGTCCATCTTAGGGCGGGACTGGGCGTGACTGTGAGCGGAACTAGCCGAACCTAGCCGAGTACACTCGGCTATGTATGAATGTCGGCGGCGCTTGGCTCCTCCGCTCACAGTCAGCGGGGGATCGGCGTATAACACGCACCCGCGATTTTCCCCATATTTTAAGGGGAAAAAAGTGTGTGTTATACGCCGATAAATACGGTATATACCATAGTTTGTAGATGCTATAACGTTTACATAAAATAATAAATATATGCCTATTGCAATTTTTTCATCAAAACAATATGTAACACAGGGGTGTCCAAACTTTTTTCAAAGAGGGCCAGATTTGATGAAGTGAACATGCCTGAGGGACAACCATTTTGCCTGACATTCTTTGAACCATTAAAATTCGGTCTTAGTGTGTTCGTCGAAGCACTAATACACTGCCCAACAAGAATTCTCTTGCCTTTGTGGCTGTGTGTTGTGAAGAGATTAGCTCGGGTGTGTTATTTGGATATATATATATATATATATATATATATTATATATATATATATATATATATATATATATATATATATATATATATATATATCTTTTGTTGCCCCCAATGAATCCCAGAGTGCCACTCAGGACTAAGGATAAACTTGGGTGTGTTATTTGGATATATCGTATTTATCAGCGTCTAACACGCACCTTCACTTTAAGAGGGAAGTTTCAGGATAAAACTTACATTTTAAATAAAGAAATGTGAAGCACAATAAGGTTCAGTTCCCATCTGCAGCCTCATCATTGCCATGAATGCCGACTCACCATTGACATGAATGCAGCCCCACCATTGACATGAATGCAGCCTCACCATTGACATGAATGCAGCCTCACCATTGACATGAATGCAGCCTCACCATTGACATGAATGCAGCCTCACCATTGACATGAATGCAGCCCCACCATTGACATGAATGCAGCCTCACCATTGACATGAATGCAGCCTCACTATTGCAATCAATGCAGCCCCACCCTTGCAATCATCGCAGCCTTACCATTGCAATAAATGCAGCCTCACTATTGCAATCAATGCAGCCTCACCATTGCAATCATTGCAGCCTTACCATTGAAATCATTGCAGCCTTACCATTGAAATCATTGCAGCCTTACCATTGCAATCATTGCATCCTTACCATTGAAATCATTGCAGCCTTACCCTTAAAATCATTGCAGCCTTACCATTGCAATCAGCACAGCCTTACCATTGCAATCAATGTAGCCTCACTATTGCAATCAATGCAGCCCCACCATTGCAGTCATCGCAGCCTTACCATTGCAATCAATGCAGCCTCACCGTTGACATGAATGCAGCCTCACCATTGACATGAATGCAGCCTCACTATTGCAATCAATGCAGCCTTACCATTGCAATCATTGCAGCCTTACCATTGCAACAACTGCAGCCTTACCATTGCAATCATCACAGCCTTACTATTGCATCAATGCAGCCTCATCATTGCCATCAGTGCAGCCTGATCCATGCCCATCTGCAGCCTCAGAGGGGATAGGGAGGGGGGCGGGACAAGCTCAATAGATTACATACAGAAGATTCTCCTGTTTACTCGGAGGCCTCTTTAAGTCCCGCCTCCTATGATAGACAGAGCAGTTGTCCAATGGCAGCCCAGGAGATGGGACTTCCTATTACAGATGCCGCCGACTAAACAGGAGATTCTCCTGTATGTATTCTGATGGTGCTCGTCCCGCCCCCTCCGAGGCAGCGCCGATAAATCTTTTGTGGCCCCCACAATCACCAGGGGGCCCTTATTAAACCGGAAAGTGGGCCGCGATTGGCCCACGGGTCGGACTTTGGACATGCCTGATGTAGCAGAATACATATTGGCTTAAATTTATGAAGACATTCGATTTTTAAAATGTTTTTATTGGAAAGAAAGAAAAAATAATGTTTTGTTTTTTTTTTCAAAATGTATGGTCTTTTTTTTGTTTATAGCGCAAAGAATAAAAAACGCAGCAGTGATCAAATATCATCAAAAGAAAGCTCTATTTGTGGGGGAAAAAATGACATACATTTTATTGGGGTGCAGCGTTGCATGACCATGCAATTGTCAGTCTCAAAAAATGGCTTGGTCATGAAGGGGGGTAAATCTTCCAGAGATCAATTGGTAAACAATATATTTTTTTGGGGCTTCTGTAAGCTTTTGATCCACTTTAATATGCAAAAAATAATGTGCCTTAAACAATTGGAGTTAATCATTTAAAACTTTTGACTTGGTTAAACTCCTATCCTAATATTGATTAGTGGTTCCAAATTAATAATAACTACTGCAGTAGGGAACAGACACAACAGATACACTCAGCATCTTTCCAAATAACTGTTCTGCTTTATTATGACGCAATTGAAGGTTTTTATGCACATGATTACGTAGGTATCACATGAATATTACAATTGTACATTTATGATAACAAGGGGCGTTACATAGGCAGGCTAATTCTAATCAGGACTCAAAAGAATGTAAACATTTACTGAAAACATTATTAGTGCTGTGTGCACAGTGAGGGCAGAGTGCAATACATACAAAATACAATACAATTATATACAGAACGTACAAATTTGGGACATTTGGCATGTATGTGAACTAGGAGCCAGCTTTCTTCAACTATAGACTCTTATCAATAAAGTATAGCTAAACCCCAGAACAAAAATGTCATGTATTGCAGCCTGCCAGCTCTTAGATGTGATTGCTGCATTTGTTTTCTTTTTTTAAAGCTAAGTTCTGTTCTGTGAAGTACAGAAGACATCCCTCTCTTCTTTTCATCTTAACATGGGGGAAGTGTTCTGTAGTCCAAATAAAGAGCAGGCAGCCAAGGGTCACAATTCTGCTTCTCCATAGATATAGTACAGTACAATGAAAAGTAAAGTGTTGTCACCCCAGAGCAGGAAGTGTATGTTAGTATCAGGATTACCAGATGAAAATAATGGGGATTAAGCCTGAAAAAAATGTATGCAGCTACCTTATCGGTAATAGGCTGCAATAAGTTTAATATACATTTAGGGCTCATGCACACTGAAGCTCAAAAAAAATAAAAATAAAAAAGCTGCTTTTACTGGCACTTGAGCTTTTATTTCAGCTTGAAGAATCTTGTGTATTTTTGTCCTCTTGTGCATGTTTTTATTGAGCTACTTTTGAGCATAAGCGTTTTTTGTTTTTTTCATAAACCCTCCTAGATAGTATTTTCTTAACCACTGTATAAACCAAACAAAAAGCTGGAACAAACATTTTTGTGCGTTTTCAACCTTCTTTGTGATTTTTGAGCTCTTTGGGGCACTAGCTCCTCCCAAAAACACAAGTTTTGTGGAGGGCTTTTCTGCCTGTAGAAGCATATGCCTGAAAAAGCCATAGTGTGCTGGACATATTGGCTAACATGGAGGGGAGTTTCCAAGCAGAAAATATAAGAGCTCAAAAGCCTGTAGGAGCCGCTTCTTTGAGCTCCTTTCAGCTGCAGTGTGCATGAGCCCTTATGGTCATGGATTTAGATACGTTTTTAACCACGCCCGCCCTATTACAAAATCACGGCGGCAAAGTGGTTTGATATTCCTGACCGGACGTCATATGACGAGATCAGAATATCAAGCCCCCGGGGGCGCGCATCGCGGCGATCGTTGTTGCGGGGTGTCAGTCTGACACCCTGCAACACCGATCTAGGTAAAGAGTCTCTGACAGAGACTCTTTATCACGTGATCAGCCATGTCCAATCATGGCTGATCACGATGTAAATAGGAAGAGCCGGTGATCGGCTTTTCCTCACTCGCGTCTGACAGACGCGAGTAGAGGAGAGCCGATCGGCTGCTCTCCTGACGGGGGGTCTGTGCTGATTGTTTATCAGCACAGGCCCCCCCTCGGATCCCAGGACCACCAGGGAAGCTGCCCAGGACCACCAGGGAAACCAGCCACACTGGACCATCAGGTATGCCCCCTAGACCCCCAGGGAAATACTAATCAGTGCAAAGGCAGCTACCAATCAATGCCCAGGCAGCTGCCAATCAGTGCCCACTCCAATACCTACCACTGCCAGTGCCACCAGGGATGCCTATCAGTGCCTCGTATCCGTGCCGCCTATCAGTGCCCATCAGTGCCGCCTATCAGTGCTGCCTATCAGTGCCACCCTATCAGTGCCCAGCAGTGCCGCCTTTCAGTGCCCATCAGTGTCGCCTATCAGTACCCATTAGTGCCACCCAGTGCCACCCATGAGTGCCCATCAATGCCGCCTATCAATGCCCATCAGTGCTGCATATCAGTGCCACCTACCAGTGCCCATCAGTGCCGCATATCAGTGCTCATCGTCAGTGCCCGCTCATTGGTGCCACCTCATCGGTGCCGCCGTATCAGTGCCTGTCAGTGCCGCCTTATCAGTGCCCATCAGTGAAAGAGAAAAATTACTTATTTACAATTTTTTTAACAGAAACAAAAGCAAAACTTTTATTTTTTTCAAAATTTTTGGTCTTTTTTTATTTGTTTAGCAAAAAATAAAAACCGCAGAGGTGATCAAATACCACCAAAAGAAAGCTCTATTTGTGGGAACAAAATGATAAAAATTTAGTTTGGGTACAGTGTAGCATAACCGCGCAATTGTCATTCAAACTACGACAGTGCTGAAAGCTGAAAATTGGTCTGGGCAGGAAGGTGTCTAAGTGCCCTGTATTGAAGTGGTTAAGCATTGTCTGCTTGGCGGTTCCGTAGCCTCCCTGGCGGTTTTCCCGAGTGTGGCTCGGGGTTAAAATTCAGGACCATTAGCGGTAACCCCGAGCCACACTCGGGATTACATCGCAGGATCCTGGTGTGGCTTTACTTACCTTGTCCCAGGGATCCTGCGATGTCCCCCGCTGTGTCTGCGGGCTCTGTCCTCCTCCGAAGCCTCTCCGTGCCAGGCTCCGTTCCCTGCGAGCGGCGCAATGCACGGGGGCGGAGCCTGGCGGCAAATTCAAGAAAGTGTAAAATCATAACACATACAGTACTGTAATCTTACAGATTACAGTACTGTATGAAATGATTTCACATCCCTTTTGTCCCCAGTGCTTTGGCCCATGCCCTGCATGCAGTTTTATATGATATATACTGTTCTTTCTGCCTGGAAACTTGAGATTGTCCATAGCAACCAAAAAGTGTCCCTTTACGTCAAAAGTGGCTTTAGACCAGCTAGAAAACAGCGATAGTAAATTAGAACACTTGCAGAATTGAGCGATAGTGAATCGTGGGGAAATTTATTTTATTATTATTTATTTTTTTTTTTTAATTATTTCTTTTTATTTATTATATTATAATTTATGTTTTTGTGTTTCAAACTTTATTATACCCGGGATATCTACTAGACTCTTGTTTGGACAGATTTAAGTGTGTTATTGTTAAGAATTACAGACCTACAATATAAAACGCCAAATTTCCATGCAAAATAATTGTACCGCTTTCAGCACCTAAAATCCGAAATAATCATACCGCCAGGGAGGTTAACCACTTAAGCCCCGGACCATTTGACTGGCCAAAGACCAGAGCACATTTTGCGATTCGGCACTGCGTCGCTTTAACTGACAATTGCGCGGTCGTGCGACATGGCTCCCAAACAAAACTGACGTCCTTTTTTCCCACAAATAGAGCTTTCTTTTGGTGGTCTTTGATCCCCTCTGCGGTTTTTATTTTTTGTGCTATAAACAAAAAATAGCGACAATTTTGAAAAAAACGCATTATTTTTTACTTTTTGCTATAATAAATGTCCCCAAAAAATATATATAAAAAAAAAAAATTCCCTCAGTTTAGGCCAATATGCATTCTTCTGCATATTTTTGGTAAAAAGCTGGGGGTTAAAAGCGCCCCGCTAGCGACCGAAAAGCGCCGCTATGACAGTGGTAAAGGGTCGCTAAAATTAGCGGCCCTTTGCCGCTAACGCCCCCTACCCTAGTGGAAGTAGCCTTATATTTTTCACACCAACTCAGCTGGCAATATTTATATGAGGTGTAAGAGCTGATGGAAATGCATTGCCTGTCATCAAAGCCAATGAAGTAGCTGGTGGCATCTAAGCAGTAGGAGATACAATTGCTGCAATTACTGAGATAAGCCGAAGTCATTTCTGCACCATTGGACATACTATTGTGCTTTTTGTTTTAAAGTAAATTTGGTTTATTTTAGTGACAGAACCATTTTCCCTGGATGTGAATTTAATAGTATGTGTGTAGTTACCTTGTTTTGTTAGTTTTTTTGGTAGGTTTTATGATTGAAATGTCTGCAATTTTCTGTGTTTATAGCACTTTGAGAGGAATCAAATGTTCTCTCTAAAGCTGCAACTTTCCAGGCTATTGCTGAAAGAGATGTTCCCTGTCAGGGCGCCTATATTTTGACATGGCCTTAAAATGATGGCAGCAGACTTTTCCATCTAAAAAGCAAAAGAAGTAGACACTTTTTTGTCTTAGGAATTGTTACTGGTGTTAAAAGATCATGTAAGATAAAGAATATTCTTTCTGTGTTAGAGCAGAGTCAATACAACACGTAGTATTGTATGGCATTTCTAAAACAAATGTCCAAATTTAACTTTTTTAGATTATGTGCAGCAAGGTTTCCCAAATGCAGGAGACAGGAAGATAGTGGTCAGTTAGTGACCCTCCCAGCCAGTGTCTGTTAGTGCCAGATTTCCTGCCACAGGATCACAGTCACACTATAAGTCGCTGATTACTGCCATTTCTAGTGTAGTGTCTGTACAGTATCTTGATCACGATCAGAACTATACTAATGTCCCTAATAGTATACTATTCCCAAAAATGCAGTTTGTTTTTTAAGAAAGACATGTAGCACAATACATTTTGGTTAGACCCCTTTCACACTGAGGCATTTTTCAGGCGCTTTTGGGCAAAAAATAGTGCCTCCCCTGCAGTCCCAGTGTGAAAACCAGAGTACTTTCACACTGGGGCACTGTGCTGGCAGGACGTTAAAAAAAGTCCTGCAAGCAGCATCTTTGGGGTGGTGGAGGAGCGGTGTGTATACACTACTCCTCCAATGCTCCTGCCCATTGAAATGAATGGGCACCGCTGCTGAAGTGCCTGCAAGGCGCTTCAGCAGCAGCACTACACGGCTCATTTAACCCTTTATTTGGCCGAATAGCACCGCTAAAACTACAGTAAAACACAGCTAAAACTAACGGTGTTTTACCGTCAACGCCTGCCCACCCCAGTGTGAAAGCAGCCTTACATTTATGAAGAAATTTGATTTGATTGGATATGTTTTAGAACAGAAAATATTGTTTTTTTCAAGTTTTTTCGATATTTTTTCATTTATGTAATAAAAAATAAAACCTCTGTGGTAATCAAATACCACTGAAAGAAAGCTCTATTTGTGTGAAAAAAAATGATATAAATTTCATTTGGGTACAGTGTTGCAATTGAAGTAGCACAGTGCTGAATAGCAAAAAATGCCCTGATCATGAAGGGGGTAAAACCTTCCAGAGGCCAAGTGGTTAAAGTGACACTAAATCCACATTTTTGTATAAAATAAATGCACTATGTATAAGACCCCTTTCACACTGCGGACCTTTTTCAGGCGCTACAGCTCTAAAAATAGCGCCTGCATAGCGCCTGAAAAAAGTCCTGCCAGCAGCTTCTTTGGAGCGGTGAAGGAGCGGTGAACACAACGCTCCTCCACCGCTGCTCCCTATTGAAATCAATGGGGCAGCACTGCGATACCGCCGGCAAAATGCTGCGACGCTTTGCGGGCGGATTTAACCCCTTTTCGGCCGCTAGCGGGGGGTTAAACCCGCCCTGCTAGCAGCTGAATAGCGCCGCTAAAACGACGGTAAAGCGACGCTAAAAATAACGCTGCTTTACCGCTGACGCCTTAGGCGGCTTGGTGTGAAAGGGGTCTAAATATAAGTGGAATGTACCTTCTAACTCTCTCTTTTTTTGTTTCATCCCTCAAATGTAAGCTGTTTTTTCTGCTGTTCTCAAACTTCCAGTTTTAGGGTGGCTATGTCCCTTGTGTATGTGAATGTAACCACCATTTCCTGCTCACCCCGAGACTGACTACACATCTTCATGCAGATAAATTAGGCTGTCTGGGAATTGTAGTACACATAGATCTAAGCATGTGACCAGAAATAATGGCACTGCTAGCTGTGAGGTGCTTCAGTGGAGAATAGGGAAAATGCAAAAAGAAACCTGAAAACAACACTAATGACTTACAAAAAAAAAAAACATTTTAATTTTTTTTTACAACAGGAAAAAAGAAACCTTGCTCCTACAGAAGAAGGCCCACAAAGCATATCTAAAACTATATTAACAGAGATATGCAACTGAAGATTTGGGTCTATGCTTTTTTACTAGATTATCAATAATCAGCTTAAAGCATGACCTAGCAGTCCTTGAAGTTACCATGGCTGTATAAAGAGGTTACATACAGAGGTTTTAAGCATTATCAAGCACAATTTGATTTTAAATAAAAAAAAAGCTTCAGAATATAAAGTTCCTTATTAAAACTTTGAATATATAGGGGGCCGATGGGTGACCCTAGACCGGTGTCTAGGGACAGCTAAGGAAGAGGAAGGTTCCTCAAAACATGTCCTGTGATCCTAGACACCAGTTGGACAACATCACCCATAGACCATTGAGATCTGGGAGCGAGGAAGCGTGAGTCGGGAAGTCTGGGTAGGTCCCCATCTAGCAGCCGATGGCACAGCAATCCGGACTCTGTGTCTATTGCAGCTCGTCCACCCATTCAGCTACATGTGTGTGGGACTTGGTCTATGCAGCAGGCCTTCTCTCCCTCTGTTTCCACATGTGTCCTTTTATTTACTTTTGTGAGTATATACTTTTTAATAAATTTGAATAAATTATTTGGAACCTACTATACCAGAACGGTTGCTCTATCTCCCCCCCCCCCCCCCCCCCCTATTTATTTTATTTACTTCAAGAGGTTTTGCATTCCCATACGAGTCTATAGGAATGCAAAACCAACTTTGACATTGACCTTTAGGTATCCTTTCTCATGCATAACATGGTTATTACAAGTTAGTTGTGCTGTCCATGATATACCTCTGATAACAAATGCAGGGCCGATGAATATATATATATATATATATATATAGAATATATACATTTTTAGGAGTCATTTGCCACAGCAATTGAGAAAGCTGCTGTACTTTTGTATATTAATCATTTGACTAGTTTTGTTTTGTTGTGTTTTTTTAAGATATGCTAATTTCTCAGGAAAAAGGGTTTGAATACAAGCACTGAGATATAGCTTAGATGTAAAGAAATGAACACAGTGCAATTGGTCTATTTATTTTCTGTGAAGCATTCAATTTAAGTGCCCAATTTGATTGAACTGATTGCCACAGCAAAATATAATACTATTTTAGAATTTCTCTAAAGAATCTTCAGATACAAGAAAGCTGCTTTCTTGTATAAAGAACATTACTTGATGTCCCTACAAGCAGTCCCTAAGGAAAAAAAGATTGTGTATAATTGGATTACCTACCCTGGGGCACAGGGGTTCACAGCCAGGCTCCTTCCATTTTCACAGGTACACTTGTATCCTGACAGCCTTTTGTGGTAGGTACATTACTCTATTTTAGTACACATACACATTTATTTGGATACATTTATTTCCAGTTGAATAGCCCTTGGCTTTCAAAATATGTTTTCGAGTTAGAAATATCACAGTGTGCTTGCATTGAGTCTAGGGGGCTCTAGCTTAGTTTACCATTAAAAGTATAGATTTATTTCCAAATGAAGGAGCAGAAAATCTGCAAAGTTTAGTGTAAATTAGGTAGAAGTTTAAACAGTTCAAATGCATGCATATATTAGAGAAGACATCTTCAACTCCTTTGACTCGTAGACATAGTGGTAGTGCAGGTAGCGTTTGAATAGCATGCAATCCTGACTCACAGGTCTGGCCTTCGCTCGTATTAATGTGGGGTGGGGGGAAGAGAGGCTGCTTTTTAGGAAGATTATACATGATTTACACAAAGGAGAAGGTGCTTATGAGCCAAAATAAGTATGTTCATTGGCTGCAGCCACAGTACAGCTTGGCAGTGCAGTACTGAGAATGGGTAGAACATTATATTTTGAATCGAAAGCTAGTATTATAGTTTGGAGAGTCTGATTTCTCCAAAATTACTACACATAAAAAAACAATATTTAGACATGAATTAAAAATGTAGAAATTATAAATATATTTTGCTAATAGATATTGTAAGCAATAGCTAGAGATTTCCTTCAAAATCTTCTCAGTGTTTATAACGTGGATATACGGAAATAGTTAAAGCAAGGGGCTACAGTGAACAAGGTTTGACGGTGATATATAATTCAGTACAGGAAGTGTGCCAGAAGTAAATATGCCATTATGGACTGCCATTGTTGACAACTTTCCAAAAATTCTAGTTGCTTGGTTGTTATATTAGTCCTATAGTTTCAGTACTGAGTAACAACAGAAATGAGGCCACTGAAAACAGAAATAAAGTGGTTGTAAACCCCAGTTATGAAATATGAACAGGGCACATATATCTGTAGTGTTTACTTGGTCTTGGTCTTGCCAAAGCCCTAAGTGTAGTTTCTCTCTAGTGCTGCGTTCCTCTGTAATCAGCATGATTCAATTCTGAGAAGTTTTCTGACACATGAGGTAACATACCGTATATACTCGAGTATAAGTCGTTCCGAGTATAAGTCGAGGCCCTAATTTACTACAAAAAAAATGGGAAAAACTTATTGACCCGAGTATAAGACGAGGGTGAGAAATGCACAGCTACTGTAAGTGGAAAAGAGGGTCAACAATGCCCATTTGCAGCATCACTGTGC
Organism: Lithobates clamitans; assembly: GCA_037952925.1. Lineage (NCBI taxonomy): Eukaryota > Metazoa > Chordata > Amphibia > Anura > Ranidae > Lithobates > Lithobates clamitans. Next base: position 2,306,681 of record JBBGZY010000889.1, on the reverse strand, counting down.
CCATTTGCATGCCTCACTGTGCCCATTTGCAGCCATAGGTCCCCTGAACTTCAAACTCGGTAGTTAAGGGTTCCTAGATGCCCCCTAGCTGCAGCCAAAATTTGGGGTCTCTGAACCCAAAGGGTCCTGAAATGACATTGCTGCAGATGGACACAGTTGACCAAATTTGGGGCCCTGTATCTTGGGGCCACTTAGTGCTAGGAACCCCAAATTTGGTGTGCAAACCCAGTGGAACTAGCCCCATAAAATTTCCAAAGCTGGGGTTTCTAGCACCAAGTGGCCCTGAGATATGGGGCCCAAAGTCGGTTCAGAAAATGTCAAGCACTTTTCTTCAGCAGAGAATGACATTTCCCGAACCGATTTTGGGGCCCCGTATCTCGGGGCCACTTAGTGCTAGGAACTTCATCTTTGGATATGTTGTGGTACCAGTTCCAATGGGTTTGCACACCAAATTTGGGGTTCCTAGCACCAAGTGCCCCTGAGATATGGGCCCCCAAAGTCGGTTCAGAAAATGTCAAGCACTTTTCTTCAGCAGAGAATGACATTTTCAGAACCGATTTTGGGGCCCCGTATCTCGGGGCCACTTAGTGCTAGGAACTTCATCTTTGGATATGTTGTGGTACCAGTTCCACTGTGTTTGCATACCAAATTTGGGGTTCCTAGCACTAAGTGGCCCTGAGATATGGGGCCCCAAAGTCGGTTCGGAAAATGAAAATTTTTGCTGCAGAAAAGTGCTTGACTCGAGTATAAGTCGAGGGGGGCACTTTCAGCACAAAAAAATGTGCTGAAAAATTCGACTTATACTCGAGTATATACGGTAAGCTAAAATGAGTTCCGGTGAGGGATAGAGGCTCACAGCTTGGCTATTCAGAATACAGCTCTGTATGTTCCTTTGTTTCTCTGCCTATGTTGGGGGGGGGGGGGTCCCTTTTGAAGGGTTGAAGAGAAGACTGCAGTTAAACAAGTAAAACTTGGCTATTTACTTCACTGGGTATATGTGAGGGTTTATAACCACTTTAAGTCACAACATGCGAGCTGCACATTGTTTGGTTAAAGTATTCAGAAAGTGCTTAAAGCATAACTCCACTTTCATGGAAAATATATAGCAAATAAAAAAAATATAGCATTTACATTTGCTACACAAGACATGTTGCAATTTGTTTTTAAAAATGACTTTTCTTTTTCAGTTTGGAGCCACTGTAATTTTCTGAAATATTTAATGCAGAATGGTAACCCAGAGGTGTCCTGTACATTGTTGTTGCAAAGAGCTTTCCCATAAATGCCATTTCCTGTTTGTGTGATTGGCTCCCTGATTTGCTGATTTGCCCAGAAGTCTGAACTAAGATACAATTCAAATTGTAGGCAGTCCTGCAATAGGAATTTCAGTTTTGGTGAGGCATCCTAATGCCGCGTGCACACGAGCGGACTTTACGGCAGACTTTGCCCGGCGGACGGGATTTCGTCAGTCAATTCGATCGTGTGTGGGCTCCAGCGGACTTTGTTTTCTCAAAAGTTGGACGGACTTAGATTAGAAACATGTTTTAAATCAATCCGTCGAAATCGAGTCCAGTCGAAAAGTCCGCTCGTCTGTATGCTAGTTCGACGGACAAAAAGCCACGCTAGGGCAGCTATTGGCTACGAACTTCCTTGTTTTAGTCCGGTCGTACGTCATCACGTACGAATTCGACAGACTTTGGTGGATTGTGTGTAGGCAAGTCCGTTCATTCGGAAAGTCCGTCATAAAGTCCGTCAAAGTCCGCTGGGCAAAGTCTGCCGTAAAGTCCGCTCGTGTGTATGCGGCATAAAGGTTAAATACTCCTAAAGGGATGCAGATCTTGCAACTTTTCTTATTAGAATACAAAGGCAGCCCATACATTCATAATTTTTTATTTTCATTCAACCGAAAAAAAAAAAAAAGATCCGATTCCCCCATCTACATATTCAAGGTGGATGGGGAAACCACTCCCGCTGTGCTATTGTGTTCTCATAGCGGGGAGCCTTCCCCACCATCAGAATACAATGATCAGTGCTGCCGGCTATAGCCACCCACCAAACAAAAAAATATTTCCACCCCATCAATCAAACAGAATACATTTTCACCCCACCAACCTAACCAAACAGAAAAAAGGCTGAATTCACATTATGTGCGCTGACTATAAAATATATAAAATGGTCACTGCAAGGACACATAATCGTGTGTCCCATTCACACTGCACCGCAGCCTGAAGCTGCATTTTATCACAGTACACCATACAGAATTGCATGTCACTGTACAGCAGCGCATCGCATCGCTCTTCTCTACAGTGACATGAATGAAGTGTACTTTTGTACACTTCAAATAAGAATCAACGGTTGCACGTTCATGCAACACTATACCCAAACAAAATGTTTGTCCTTTTTTTTCCCACAAATAGAGCTTTCTTTTGGTGGTATGTGTTCACCTCTGTGGTTTTTATTTTTTGCGCTATAAACAAACAAAATAAATAAATAAATAAATAAATTTTTACTTTCTGCTATAAAACATATCCAGTAAAAAAATCTAATTTCTTCATCAATTTAGGCCAATATGTATACTGCTACATGTTTTTGGTAAAAAAAATCCCAATAAGCATATATTGATTGGTTTGCGCAAAAGTTATCATGTCTACAAACTTTGGGATATTTTTATGACATTTTTATTCTTATTTTTACTGGTAATGGCAGCGATCAGCGATTTTTAGTGGGACTGTGACATTGCAGCGGACAGATCTGACACTTAGTGAAACTTTTTGTGGACCAGCGACACCAATACAGTGATCAGTGCTAAAAAAATGCACTGTCATTGTACTAATGACACTGACAGGGAAGGGGTTAACATCAGGGGCGCTCAAAGGGTTAAATGTGCTCCTAGGGAGTCATTGCTAATTGTGTGGGGGATGCTTTGACTGGGGAAAGAGATCTGTGTTCCTGCTTAGCAGAAACACAAGATCTTCATCTTCCCCTCTGACAGAATGGTGATCTGCCTTGTTTACATAAGCAGAGCGCCGTTTTGCCTCTGACGCCGTCTTTTCCTCTGACTCGATGTTCGCCAGGTGCCGGCGAACATCGGGTCAGCCGGACCCACTGGCTCCCGCTGTGTGTAATCACAGTGGGAGCTGGTAGTCGGCGGCGCACGTGCGTGCCCCAGACCCAGAAGAAGCCGCAATGTACAGGTATGTTGTTTTGCGCAGCCAGGTTGCCCTGCTGCAGTAAATGTGCGGTGGGCAGTCCGGAACTGGGTAAAATGATTGTAAAGGTAATTATTTAAAAAAAAATAACAAACATGTCTATACTTAGCTGTTCTGTGCAATGGAATTGCACAGAGTGGCCGTGAACCTCCTCTGGCACCCCTGGCTCCTTCCCTCTGTCCAGTACCCTCATGGGAAGCCGCTTCCCATGGGGGCACACATGCGTGCTCACTCCCAAGCCCTGCTGCTGCGTCCATTGACACAGACAGCGGGACTCGGCCCCACACCCTGCTCCCTTGTCACTGGCTTTAACTGACAACACTGGGAGTCAATGGCTCTCTGTGCCCCAGCAAAGCCAGTGAGACACAGAGGTGAGGAGAGAGAAGAGCTGCAGACGTGCACAGCGCTGGATCGAATGAGGGCTCAGGTAAGTAAAAGGGAAAGAGTGGGGATGCTGACATCTAAACATTTTTTACCCTAATGCAAGGAATGCATTAAGGTGAAAAATTATTAGGCTTTAAAACCACTTGAAGCTTTGGCAATGAAACCTGGAAGCTGATTGGATTCTGTGCAGAGCTGCACCAGATTTTGCACAATGCAGTTTTAGTAAATAACCCCCTTTAATTCTTGAATACTATAATAATTTTACTGTTTATCACTTTCTAGCACATTTTCAAGTTTTGAGGTTATAAATTGAGAGAAATATTGAAGCACATAGTTATTTCTCTTTTCTTTTTTTGTAGAAAAGCATTTTTTTTTTTTTTTTTACAGATTTAGTGCAAAAAGAACATTGTTAATTAACACTCACGAGTTGGCAGGATTTCAGGGTCAAGGTCTGATTTCAGCTTTGACAAATTAATTGTAGCATGCGTAATTCTGTTGGAGCCAGTGATCTTTGTCCTCCATGCCTTTGACATCTCTGCTTCAGATCCCATTCATTTCACTGGAGCTGCGGAAGCCAAATAAAACCATACTGTGGCGGTAACTCGTTAAAAGATTTGTGTGAAAACAGTGCAGACAATTAGTGTTAAAGCTGACATATGCTAACATAAAGCTGCATTAACTGTTTGATTGGGGGGGGGGGGATAAAGAGTAACAGAAGGACTGAAATACTTACCTTTTCCTATAAAATGAGAGGCATCAGATACAGCCTACCATTGCCCAGCAGATGCAGCCTACCAGTGCCCAGCAGATGCAACCTCACCAGTGCCCAGCAGATGCAGCCTCACCAGTGCCTATCAGATGCAGCCTTACAGTGCACAGCAGATGCAGCCTCACCAGTGCTCAGCAGATGCAGCCTCACCAGTGCCCATCAGATGCAGCCTCACCAGTGCTCAGCAGATGCAGCCTCACCAGTGCCCATCAGATGCAGCCTCACCAGTGCCCATCAGATGCAGCCTCACCAGTGCCCATCAGATGCAGCCTCACCAGTGCCCATCAGATGCAGCCTCACCAGTGCCCATCAGATGCAGCCTCACCAGTGCCCATCAGATGCAGCCTACCAGTGCCCATCAGATGCAACCTCCCCAGTGCCCATCAGATGCAGCCTCCCCAGTGCCCATCAGATGCAGCCTACCAGTGCCTGGTAGGGTGATCTCACGCTGTGTCACAGAGCTGGATTTGAATCTCTGGGCGGACGCTGTTACAAAGTCCCGTCTCCTAGACCAGCTCCTATAACACAGATTCAATTTCTCTGCATTGGATCAGTGTGCCGTCTATCACAAGAGCCGGTCTAGGAGGTGGGACTTTGTTACAGAGGCTGCCCGGCGACTCAAATCCAGTTTCATGACACAGCAAGAGCTTGCCGAGCCATGATGACACATGTGTGGCACCCAGGGCAAACCGCCCCCTTTTCGGCTCCATTATTGGCACCTTTTTTTCTTTCGGCCGCATGCCGAAAACATAATTTTTGGCTGATAGGTTTCGGTGCACCTCTAGTGGCATGCATTTGTATTCAGCCCCCTTTACTCTGATACCCCTAACTAATATCTAGTGGAACCAATTGCCTTCAGAAGTCACCTAATTAATGAATAGAGTCCACTTGTGTGTAATTTAACCTCAGTATAAGAACAGTTGTTCTGTGATGCCCTCAGAGGTTTGTTGGTGAACCTTAGTAAACAAACAGCATCATGAAGGCCAGGGAACACACCAGACAGGTAATCGATAAAGTTGTGGAGAAGTTTAAAGCAGGGTTAGGTTGTAAAAAATATCCCAGGCTTTCAGCATCTCACGGAGCACTGTTCAATCCATTATCCGAAAATGGAAAGAGTATGGCACAACTGCAAACCTACCAAGACTTAGCCGTCCACCTAAACTGATAGGCCGGTTAAGGAGAACAATATTAAGAGAAGCAGCCAAGAGGTAACTCCGGAGGAGCTGCAGAGATCCACAGCTCAGGTGGGGGGGATCTGTCCACAGAGCAGAGCAACTATTAGTCACGCACTCCACAAATCTGGCCTTTATGGAAGAGTGGCAATAAGAAAGCCATTGTTGAAAGAAAGCCATAAGAAGACCAGTTTGCAGTTTGTGAGAAGCCATGCGGGGAACACTGCAAACATGTGGATGAAGGCCCCCCCCCCCGGGTCAGATGAGACCACAGTTGAACTTTTTGACCTAAAAGCAAAACGCTATATGTGGCAGAAAACTAACACTGCACATCACCCTGAACACACCACCGTGAAACATGGAGCTGGCAGCATCATGTTGTGGGAATGCTTTTCTTCAGCAGGGACAAGGAAGCTGGTCAGAGTTGATGGGAAGATGGATGGAGCCAAATACAGGGAATTCTGTGATAAAAAAAACCTGTTAGAGTCTGCAGAAGACTTCAGAATGGGGCAGAGGTTCACCTTCCACCAGGTCAATGACCCTAAACATACAGTCAGAACTACAATGAAATGGTCTAGATCAAATCATATTCATGTGTTAGAATGGCCCAGTCAAATTCCAGACCTAAATCCAACTGACAATCTGTAGCAAGACTTGAAAACTGCTGTTCATAGACGCTCTGCATTCAATTAGACAGAGCTTGAGCTATTTTGCAAAGAAGAATGGGCAAAAATTGCACTCTCTAGATGTGCAAAGCTGGTAGAGACATCCCCAAAATGTTTTGCAGCTGTAATTGCAGCGAAAGGTGGTTCTACAAAGTATTGACTTAGGGGGGCTGAATACAAATGCATGCCAAAATGTGAACAATTTTAAGGGTGTATACTTTTTCAAGGCACTGTGTATGTGTGTATATATATATATATATATCTATATATATATAGATATATATATATAGTGGGGACGGAAAGTATTCAGACCCCCTTAAATTTTTCACTCTTTGTTATATTGCAGCCATTTGCTAAAATCATTTAAGTTCATTTTTTCCTCATTAATGTACACACAGCACCCCATATTGACAGAAAAACACAGAATTGTTAACTTTTTGCAGATTTATTAGGAAAGAAAAACTGAAATATCACATGCCCCTAAGTATTCAGACCCTTTGCTGTGACACTCATATATTAACTCAGGTGCTATCCATTTCTTCTGATCATCCTTGAGATGATTCTACACCTTCATTTGAGTCCAGCTGTGTTTGATTATACTGATTGGTCTTGATTAGGAAAGCCACACACCTGTCTATATAAGACCTTACAGCTCACAGTGCATGTCAGAGCAAATGAGAATCTTCATTCTTGTCACGTGGGATACCTTGCAGAAATTTTATTGATGTAAGACCATTGTATGGCCCTCTTAGATATACTCCTGCACAATACATCTGCATAATATGATATATGTGTGTTTTGTAAATTAATGTAATATGTGTTTTTCTACTAGACATTTGGCTCTATGCGTTTATAAAAACCCTGAAGGGCATCAAGCCAGAAACGGTCGCCGGGTCTTACAAAGAGCCGTTCTTGTATATGTATCCAATTTTATATTCTACTTGGATTGTATATTTCACATGAACTTATTTTTAAACTCATGAAATGTTTTTGTATATTCATTAAAATTATTATATTTTTACATATATACTCCATTGGTCTCAGTCACCTTTAAAGTCCCATTCCTTGGGGGGTCTTTTATCTTTTTTTAATGAGAATCAAAGAAACTGCCTAAAGAGCTCAGAGACAGAATTGTGGAAAGGCACAGATCTGGCCAAGGCTACAAAAACTATTTCTGCTGCACTTAAGGTTCCTAAGAGCACAGTGGCCTCCATAATCCTTAAATGGAAGACGTTTGGGACGACCAGAACCCTTCCTAGAGCTGGCCGTCCGGCCAAACTGAGCTATCGGGGGAGAAGAGCCTTGGTGAGTGAGGTAAAGAAGAACCCAAAGATCACTGTGGCTGAACTCCAGAGATGCAGTCGGGAGATTGGAGAAAGTTGTAGTCAACCATCACTGCAGCCCTCCACCAGTCGGGGCTTTATGGCAGAGTGGCCCGACGGAAGCCTCTCCTCAGTGCAAGACACATGAAAGCCTGCATGGAGTTTGTTAAAAAAACACCTGAAGGACTCCAAGATGGTGAGAAATAAGATTCTTTGGTCTGATAAGACCAAGATAGAACTTTTTGGCCTCAATTCTAAGCGGTATGTTCGGAGAAAACCAGGCACTGCTCATCACCTGTCCAATACAGTCCCAACAGTGAAGCATGGTGGTGGCAGCATCATGCTGTGGGAGTGTTTTTCAGCTGCAGGGACAGTACGACTGGTTGCAATCGAGGGAAAGATGAATGCAGCCAAGTACAGGGATATCCTGGACGAAAACCTCCAGAGTGCTCAGGACCTCAGACTGGGCCGAAGGTTTACCTTCCAACAAGACAATGACCCTAAACACACAGCTAAAATAACGAAGGAGTGGCTTCACAATAACTCCGTGACTGTTCTTGAATGGCCCAGCCAGAGCCCTGACTTAAACCCTATTGAGCATCTCTGGAGAGACCTAAAAATGGCTGTCCACCAACGTTTACCATCCAACCTGACAGAACTGGAGAGGATCTGCGAGGAATGGCTGAGGATCCCCAAATCTAGGTGCGAAAAACTGCTTGCATCTTGCCCAAAAAGACTCATGGCTGTATTAGAGAAGGCTCTTTGTAAGACCTGATGATCGTTTCTGGCTTGATGCCCTTCTTCAGGGTTTTTATAAACTCATAGAGCCAAATGTCTAGTAGAAAAACACATATTACATTAATATACAAAACACACATATATATCATATTATGCAGATGTATTGTGCAGGAGTAGGGCTATAAGAGGGCCGTAAGAGGGCCATACAATGGTCTTACATCAATAAAATTTCTGCAAGGTATCCCACATGACAAGAATGAAGATTCTCATTTGCGTTGACATGCACTGTGAGCTGTAGTGTCACAGCAAAGGGTCTGAATACTTAGGGCTATGTGATATTTCAGTTTTTCTTTTTTAATAAATCTGCAAAAAGTCAACACTTCTGTGTTTTTCTGTCAATCTGGGGTGCTGTGTGTACATTAATGAGGAAAAAAATGAACTTAAATGATTTTAGCAAATGGCTGCAATATAACAGAGAGTGAAAAATTTAAGGGGGTCTGAATACTTTCTGTCCCCACTGTATATATAAAGTATATATAAAGTATATGCTTTACATTTTTTTAAAACTTTTATTGAAAGCCAATTTTACACACTACAGTACAGTTGCCAACATCTAAGACACTATATTCTGCTTTCAGATAATTAAAAAATATGCCAAATGTATTTTTGTAACTACTGCTAGGAAAATAATCTGTCTCTGTTGGGAAGAATACAGGATTTGTTTGATGTCGGCTTCATTTGACAGCACATTGGCAGATCTACTCACCCATTCTATTAGGACTTGACAAGAGTCCAGGGTTAATTGAGATGTATACATTTCGTCTGTGGGCCTTGAGGTCACTCTGTCTAGATCCAGAGACTTGAAGATCATATGTGACAATTGACAGTTTAGTCCATTTACAGTCTGCCAATTTTTTATATTTAGTTTTTTAAGTTATAAAATCACTATCCAAGTATGTTTTTATACCGCTGATCTTTGCTTTGTTAACTTGGTTTTGTTTATTCTAGATGCTAATGACTAAAAGCAAGCTGCTTTAATTTTTGGGATGCTGACTGTGTAAAGCCCAGTAAAACAAAAGCATTGCCTGTAAAATGCAACTATTTAGTTTTGTAGAATAACAAGATTAACTCCAGTGAATGAGTTTTGTATTCATTTTGTTTCTTGTAACCATAACTGTACAACAGGAAATCCATTAGGCTTTTTAAAGAGGTTGTGGCACCTTTTACTACACAATATACAGATATCTGACAATATATGCATACACTTATACTTAAATTATTGTAAATGAATGCCAGTCTGAGATTTGCTGTACAGGAGATTACAATAGGGGGAGCGATCCGGCCATATTGTAGTTCATTTTGGGACCCATAGCTCTTGTTTACAAAGGACTTTAACAGCAAATAACTAGCAAAAAAGATTCTGAACCATCAGAGACTTGTTGTGTATTGCTCTTTCTATAGCTTTAAAATATTGCATTCTGTTGAGCTGAAACGATGATGTGGGTCAGCTGTAGATACCATATTCAAGGACTAATCAAAGATACAGATACTAGTACAAATAGGTCAATGATGGTTATGCCATGGAACATTCAGTTTTTAGCCCCATTACATCTGCCCTGCATGTCCCCAATACTGTATGGCATGACTTGTAAAACTTGTAGGAAAGATTCCTTCCAACATGAAGGGGTTGATTTATTAAGAATTTGTATAGCTATACAGTGGGGACGGAAAGTATTTCAGACCCCCTTAAATTTTTCACTCTTTGATATATTGCAGCCATTTGCTAAAATCATTTAAGTTCATTTTTTCCCCTCATTAATGTACACACAGCACCCCATATTGACAGAAAAACACAGAATTGTTGACATTTTTGCCGGTTTTTAAAAAAAAGAAAAACTGAAATATCACATGGTCCTAAGTATTCAGACCCTTTGCTCAGTATTTAGTAGAAGCACCCTTTTGATTTAATACAGCCATGAGTCTTTTTGGGAAAGATGCAACAAGTTTTTCACACCTGGATTTGGGGATCCTCTGCCATTCCTCCTTGCAGATCCTCTCCAGTTCTGTCAGGTTGGATGGTAAACGTTGATGGACAGCCATTTTTAGGTCTCTCCAGAGATGCTCAATTGGGTTTAAGTCAGGGCTCTGGCTGGGCCATTCAAGAACAGTCACAGAGTTGTTGTGAAGCCACTCCTTCATTATTTTAGCTGTGTGCTTAAGGTCATTGTCTTGTTTAAAGGTAAACCTTCAGCCCAGTCTGAGGTCCTGAGCACTCTGGAGAAGGTTTTCGTTCAGGATATCCCTGTACTTGGCCGCATTCATCTTTCCCTCGATTGCAACCAGTCATCCTGTCCCTGCAGCTGAAAAACACCCCCACAGCATGATGCTGCTGCCACCACCATGCTTCACTGTTGGGACTGTATTGGACAGATGATGAGCAGTGCCTGGTTTTCTCCACACATACCGCTTAGAATTAAGGCCAAAACGTTCTATCTTGGTCTCATCAGACCAGAGAATCTTATTTCTCACCATCTTGGAGTCCTTCAGGTGTTTTTTAGCAAACTCCATACGGGCTTTCATGTGTTTTGCACTGAGGAGAGGCTTCCGTTGGGCCACTCTACCATAAAGCCCCGACTGGTGGAGGGCTGCAGTGATGGTTGACTTTGTACAACTTTCTCCCATCTCCCGACTGCATCTCGAGCTGCAATATAACAAAGAGTGAAAAATTTAAGGGGGTCTGAATACTTTCCGTCCCCACTGTATGACAAGTGAAAGTGGATCTCCTTTTGTTCTGTGTGAATGAGGCAAAAAAAGATATAAAGAGGTTATATCCGTGTTGTTTGAATGTAAATCAGTATTTTCAAATGGAAAATACTGCATTTAGCCGTTAGATTGGGCTAAGTATCATAGTCATTTCCTATAGTACTTAGCTCCATTTAGTGATCAAATGTGGTATTTTACTGTTTAAAATAATTAACTTAGGATATAACCTGTTTACATTCAGTTTTGCCCCATTCGAACTTGCACTTTTACTGATCGGATGGCTCTATGAATTCTTTATAAATCAACCCTTAAATATCTTCTCACAGATAGTAGGGGTGGGTAGTGTACTCCTAATAAGGATAAAGGGGTTGGGTACCGGCAGATAGTAAATATAGACTGTGCCTCTACTGATATCGGGCACATGTCAGTGTAAGTACTGTATAAGCTACAGACAGGTAGAAACGCATGTAAAGAGGTCATGGACCCTACCACTTCAATACAGGGCACTTTCCCCCCTTTCTCCCCAGTTCAGCTTTCAGCGCTGTCGCATTTTGAATGACAATTGTGTGGTCATGCAACACTGTACCCAAATAAAATTTTTATCATTTTTTTTCCCCAAATAGAGCTTTCTTTTGGTGGTATTTGATCACCATTGGGGTTTTTATTTTTTTGCGCTCCAAATAAAAATAAAGTTTTTCTTTGTTTCCGTTACAAAACATTATAAATAAGTAAGTTTTCTCCTTCACTGATGAGCACTGATGAGGCTGCACTGACGGGCACTGACGAGGCAGTACTGATTGGCACTGATGAGGTGGCACTGATGATGAGGCCCTTATATGCAGCACTGATAGGCACGTATAGGTGGCACTGATATGCAGCACTGATGGGTACTGAAAGGTGGCACTGATGGGGACTCATAGGTGGCACTGATGGGCATTGATAGGTGGCACTGATGAGCACTCATAGGTGGCACTGATAGGTGGCAGTGGTGGGCACTGATAGGCAGCACTGATTTGGCACTGATGGGTGGCACTGATGGCATCCCTGGTGGGCTCCAGTGGGCATCCCTGGTGGTCTCCATTGGGCATCCTTGATGGGTCTGCAGTGATAATCAATGTACTGATTATCAGTACAGACCCCTCCCTCTCAGGAAAGAAGCCGATTGGCTCTACTCTAATCGCATCTGTCAATGCGAGTGGAGGAAAAGCCGATAAATGGCTCTTCCTGTTTACACTGTGATCAGCTGTGATTGGACACAGCTGATCACATGGTAAAGAGCATACATCAGAGGCTTTTTTCACCTAGATTGGAGATGAGGTGTGGCAGACTGACACACCACACCACTGATCGCCGCGCTGCGTGCCACCGCGGGCGCATGCTAGCGGCTTATCCAGCTGGATGTCATATGATGTCCAGTCAGGATAACTTAACCACCTTGCGGCCATCATTTTGTTATATGGCTGACAGGAAGTGGTTAAAATTGGAACACATAATTTCAAGGTGCTGTGGCTCGTTGTACACGGTTAAATAACTTTACACCTAATATACTTCTCTGAAATACCTATTATTTTTTTCTCCCAATTGTCTTTTTTTGTACATAAATTTGAAAAAGGACGAGAGTGCCATGGTTGTTTTTTTAAAGATTCTCTGAACATTTTTTTGCCACAGTAAAAAACAGAAAAGTGTCTGACATGTTTTGGGGCTCACCGGTCCCCCTTTAGCAGGGTTTATCGTGGTAGAGAAAGAAAGCATCTATGTGGAACGCTGAGCTGGTATAGTTAATGTGATATGTTTGAAAGACACAGACATTGCTAGAAACAATGTGTTTTTATTTTTGTAATAAAGATTAAATATAAACTTAAAAAATAAAAAATGTTTTATGTTTTGTATTTGAAATCTCTATACCAACACTAGACCCTGTGCTCTAGCCTGTGAAAGTATTGATGTTTTGTGGGAGTCTGTAGATAATAAATGCACAGTGGTATCAGTGGTATAAAGGAGGGTCATACTCTAAAGCCATTGCCTGGAGTTCAGCAACAGTAATATATTTTCATCATCTGGTTTTATGGGACAGGGATTGTTCCAGTAAATTCAACAAGTTCAGCAGGTGGCTAGGTCATCCAGGGGCTAGGATCTCAGACTGAGACAAAAGACTAAGACATATTTTTCCATACAGTGTGTGCATAATAAAGAAATAAATGAAATATATATATACAGTATATATATTTTTTTCTTTATATATGGGTTGTTTGAGATTAGCATTTAATGGCTACGGAAGGGGCCATTGATCCTGGCATAACAGTTCAAGCACATATTGAGGGTGTCTAGGTACAGACAGCTCTAATTGCTGTCTATGAAGGCTCACATTACATTGCAGAGCATTTTCAGTTGTCATCTTACCATAGTATCCCTTCTGCTACAGCTCCAAGTTACATTTGTTCATAGCCTTGATAAAGGGGGTGCAGCTCTCCAAAAACACATTGGCTCATATCGAACCCTAAATATTTATTTGAACTTTAGAAGGATTAACGTGCATTTGTGATGGCTTCAATGGAGGTGCGAAGAGGAGTAGCAGCTCAGCAAAGGAAGTATAGGTGTGTCAGGGTGGTTTAGTAAGAAAAAATCTGTCATCCCTCAGTGCACAAGTTTACCTTTTTCAGGTTAAAAAAAACTGTACATTTTTTATTATTTTTACTTGGATCCTAGAAAGCATTGCACTCTCGCAGTTAGCGGGTGCCACGCAGGACTCCTGCAGACTTCTCAGTGTATCTGTCTGCTCGTACCTTGTATGGGCAGCCAGATATATGCTGACAGGAAGAATAAATGAACTACCAGAGTGCTCAACAGCACCATGGTAGTTCATTGAAACTACAAGCCGACAGCCACAGAGGACTGTGAATAAATGACGTGACGGAGCGGGCAGAGCCCAGCATGACCATGGGTTTTTCAAACAGTGACTGCAGGCACCCGGAGGGAGGGGGTGAGGCTGCAGCTGCTGGAACATGTTACATGTTCCACCCTAAAATACGCGTGGAACATGTAACGTGTTACAGATAGGGAACTTATCTTTTAAAAAAAGGAAGGGCATATTATGCTTTTTTTGCATTCTGATTTACATCATTATTTGTTTGGATCATGTGTGAGAGATTGATTTGAAATTCTTTGTTTTAGTTTATACTTTTAAATACTGAAGTCAATGAAAGTTCCTATATCAGAACTGGGCTGGAATCACATGCTTGCACACCCCTTCATTTGACCTATTAAGCCCTCTTGGTGCTATAAATACCAGGATCTACTGGTATGTAATATTTAACCCAGTTTCCTTGGTTGAATACATAGTTATGGCCACTAACACCTCTTACATTTGACTGTGTTATTCCCTTTAGGCGTGCCTTAAAGTAGTATTGAACCCTCAGCATTTTTAGCGTAACATGCTGGACACAATAAAATAAACATTCCCTAGTAAATATTTGTTAAAATTCTTACCCCAGCACGTACAGTTTACAACTTTCAATGCTGCTGGCTCCTGCCATCTCAGCGCTGATTCCCCGAATGTCTGGTCTTCACAGGAAAGAATTAACAGTGGACAGTGCAGTCTACAGCCAGCCAGCCAAAATCATACAATACTGTATACACAATCCTATAACCACAGTTGATCCAGAGGAAGGCAAAAAAAAATCAGCAAAGCATGGTCCAATTTGTTCCAGCAGGGGAAAAAAATCCTTCCTGATCCCCTGAGAGGCAATCAGATATTCCCTGGATCAACTTTACCTATAAATGTTAGTATCCAGTTATATTATGTGTTAGTAAAAGTTATATTGTATTGGGAATCTTCTGAGCTTTGAGACCTTATTGCTAGGAGAGGGCTATCTGGTTCTCTTAGTTCACTTGGTCAATCCTTTCTGTACCTGTGGGCACCCTCCTTGGGCCATGCATCTCTTTCTCTCATTTTCCTTCCTTTTCATTTCCTTGCCCTTTTCTCCTCTACATTCCCTTTCCTGCTTTACTCCCTTCCCCCTCCCCTCCTCCCTCTTAAAATTTTTATCATTTTTTCCCCCAAGTTTTGGACCTTGGTGGTACTTGGGGGGACCTGGTACTGCTAAGTATGTTATTTGTGCTTGGCGGTGTAGGGGTGGTACTATGGAGGAATCTATGTCATCTATTGAATGTTTCTTTACTGCTCCTGGTCACTAATGTATGATGTGCACTTTGCCTCTCACCTTCATATTTTTTGCTCACGATTCTGTATGTTGGACTAGGCTCATTTGCTTTCTGTACCAACCCAACCGGCCCCCAAGCTGTATATTTGTATTGGGATAATGTGTTGCTCCTCACAATTTTTTGTGTTTATTTAATACCCTCCTTATTTATTCTTATTTAGTTTTTGTTTGTTTTTTTTTCATTTTGGCCCTATATCGTACAGGCATACCTTTTGTCTTATTGTACTGTATTGTAAACGTTTCAATCAATTCAGATTGACCAAAAAAGAAAAAGAAGCAACATATTCAGCAAGTTAGATTAACTCAGCTGCTGAAAGTGGCTAAAGTAAGGGTTTATTATCGTTTTAAACATGTTAACCATATAATAAAACATAAACAGAAGTACCCCACATTTTTCTACCATTTTTAGATTGTTGCTTCTACTAACATGTACATTATTTATCCAGCATTTGAGAATTAACATTTTGGAGTTGGAATTTATTAATAAGTTTTGAAGATTGTCTTCCTTTGTGGTCTTACTGTGATCTGAAAGCACACATCCTCCTTGCAAGATTGATTCACTGTGATAATGTGTTGGTGCACTGCTAGGTCAGTGATCTCAAAGACTGCTGTATATTTTATATTATTTGCTGCCAGATTTCATCAATTCAGCACACCCACATGGTAGCATAAAGCCCCAGAGACTTGACTGTTAGAACAGATCTAACATATAAAAAAAAGAGATTATGGTTCTATAAACTAGAACACCAGAATCTTAGGTTATTCAGATAAATTGAAGATATTTTTGTTACCGTTGTTACCTAAGGTATCTTAGATTAGCTTCCTCAAATAATTGTTTTGCAGGACTTTTTATTATATGCATACATCTTTACATATGCACTTGTTTTAGCCCTTTATGACTTAGGCTGAATAATTTAAAGAAAAACTTTTCACAAGATAATACAGAATATATAATAATGAATATAGAATAATAATGTACAGAAATACATTTCATATGTATGTATTACTATGAAGTAGCTTTCCCAACTGTGAGATTTAATGCAGGTGTAACAATTTCATTTCATACTTATGACACCAGCCAGGGTGTTAAATACATAAGATGTTTATGAGTAAATGATTCTGTCATAAAAAAAATCAGATACATTTTTGGCCATAGAGTATATAATAATAACAAATGATGTCACTAAGGGGTTGATTTACTAACCTTGAGATTGCAAAATCTGCTGCAGGGCTCTGAATAGAAACCAATCAGCTTCAAGTTTTCTTTGTCAAATTGATTAACCACTTCAGCCCCGGAAGGATTTACCCCCTTAATGACCAGGTCATTTTTTGGAATACAGCACTGCGTTACTTTAACTGACAATTGCGCGGTCATGTGACATTGTAACCAAACAAAGTTCATGCCCTTTTTTCCCCACAAATAGAGCTTTCTTTTGGTGGTATTTGATCACCTCTGCGTTGTTTATTTTTTTGCGATATAAACAAAAAAAGAGCAACAATTTTGAAAAAAAAAACAATATTTTTTACTTCCTGCTATAAAACATATCCAATAAAAACATTAAAAAAATCAAATTTCTTCATCAGTTTAGGCCAATTTGTATTCTGCTACATATTTTTTGGATAAAAAAATTTGAGTTATCGTATATTGATTGGTTTGCGCAAAAGTTATCATGTCTACAAACTATGGGATAGATTTAGGGACTTTTTTTTACTGGTTAGGCGGTGATCAGTGATTTTTAGCGGAACTGCGACATCGCAGCAGACAAAGTGACACTTTTTGGGGGCCAGTGACACAATACAGTGATCAGTGCCAAAAAAAATGCACTGATCGCTGTATAAATGACACTGGTAGGGAATGGGTTAACATCAGGGACAATCAAAGGGTTAGTGTATTTACTAACTGTGTGGGGGCGGCTGACACTAGACAAAGAGAAAGATTGGTGTTCCTGATTACTAGGAATCACAGATCTGTCTCTTTGTCTGTGACAAAACAACGGTCTGCCTTGTTTACATAGACCGCCATTCTGTCATTCCCGATAATGATCGCGGGTGGCCGGTGGCCATCGCAGCCTCCGGCCCCACCGATTGACTCCCGCTGTGTCCAATCACAGCCAAAGCCGGTCGCAGGCAGCACTTGCGTGCGCGCCCCAGACCACGGAGCGTGGACAATGTACAGGTACGTTGTTTTGTCAAGTCGGGCCGGCCTCCCGCAGTATATGTGCAGTGAGCGGTCCAGAACTGGTTAATTGAATAAGCTGAAGTTAGAAGCTGATTGTCTACCATGCACAATTGCAGCAGATTTTGCATTTTTCAACCCCTAAGTGTCTGTATAGTGTGGTTGGATTATAAGTCCACATTTCCTGATCATTGTCTGTATTTTTTACAGGTCACGATTAGATTTTCAGCTTTGCCCATATAAAGAAAAGAGAAGCTATTGGAGATCAAGCCATGAAATCTAACCTAAAGCAATGGAAACAACTCATGCTATTTGGAATTTGTGCTTGGGGTTTACTGTTTCTGGTAATATTCATCTACTTTACAGATAGCAACTCTGTAGAACCAGTGCCAAGTTCCTTCTCTTACATAGAAGCTAAGAAACTCCTACCTATTCAAGGAAAGCAGAGGGCTATCATGGGAGCACTACAGGATGCATCATTATCCTATGCCATTGGTGCCAATAATCTAAATGATGAAGAAGTTTTAAACACCTTTAAGTCTGGCCCTGGTAGCATTAAAACCATAGCGGATGTGGAAAATTTTTTTGCAAGTGAGGATGAGTTTATCTTGTCAAAGAAAAAAGGCTTCATCCATAGAGATTCCAATCAGGCTCAATCATTCCGTTCAGTGTCTGGTGCAAGGTATCATCAAAATGCGCGCTCCAGACATAGAAAAGTCAGGAGGAATGCACATCGTAAGAAACAACTTATGTTTGAAGAATATGATGATTGGAATGGATTCTCGTCAACTATGTCTAAATCATTTCTTCAGAAGCTGTGGAAAGGTAATGTGTCATCAAAGATGCTGACTCCTCGCCTGCAAAAAGCAAGAAGGGAGTATCTCAGAGCTAACAAGCTGGGCGTTAGCTTCTCTGGAAAACAAAACTCCAGGAAACTGAGTTCCCAGGAAATTCTGTGTATCCTAAAAAAGCGAGCTCCTGTGAGAACTTTGGATGGTAAAGAGGCTCCTTTCTCAAACTTAGGATGGGAAAAGTATTTTCCTCAGGTACCCTTGAGCAAACTATATCCGCATGGCTTCTCTACTTGTGCAGTGGTATCCTCTGCTGGAGCAATACTGAACTCTTCACTGGGAGCTGAAATCGGTGAGTTGTACTGTAACCAATGCATGAACTGTTTATTATCTAATAAATACTTCAACTGTGCTAAAATATATTTAGGTAATGCAAATAGTGGGGTCTAGCCAGCTTTCTGTCAACGTGCCTTACCATTGCCCACCACTGTGAGGCTTCGTAAATGAATAGAAAGTCATGTGAGGTGGGAGGGTTGAGTCAGTCACTTTAATTGCTCAGCCGTGTGCAGAATACAAACAGTAACACCGATAATTGGGATGTGAAATTGACTTTCAAATATTGCATATTTTTTTTGTTCTTTCTCTGCTAATTTAGCAGTAATAAGATTTTGCAGCGCAATCCACCCAATAGAGGGGTTACAAGACATGCACTGCATAATGAATAAGAAAAAACGGAATCATTCTTGTATGAGTATCTTTCTGAAGTCAATGGGGGTCATTTACTATAGCCCCGGGAAGTACTGGGCACTATTACAAGTAATAGCGCCCATTTTAGGCAATTAAGAGTTCAACTAGGCGAATGTGCGAATGAAAAATCGCGCTATTAGCGGCGAACATGCCTTGGTAAATTCGGAATCAGTGCTAATCGGCGATTACGTTATTATATAGCACTGCACTGCAACCATGATACATGTATGTGAAGAAAACATTTTTATGTGAGATGTGCTGTACCTCCTGTGCATCCATTGATGTATATTGCAATTAGTATTCCTAGTTTTTTTCCTTCTTTTGCTAACTAATGCAGTTATCGATGAGTATTACAGAGTAATGTCTGCTATTCTGTAAAGTTACATGTATTGAACATTTAGGTTACATATTTGTTGTATGTTGTTTTTTTCTATAAAGCAGTAATTATTTACATTCATAGTTTAGTCATATTACACTATTAGGCAGGTCTCAGCGTACTTAGCACAATGGCTTGGTGGTCTGCTCGGATGTCTCCAAAGCACTCAAGGTATGAGTTCAAATCCCAGCCAACCTACCACACATCGGCTGTGTTTATTTTTTCAGTGCAAAAGCAAATTAAAATAAACAAACAAAAAAATGTAAAACTGCCCGTTAACTAGTGTGTGATATTTGGAATGCCACACCATAATATTATTGAATACATACATACCATTGCATGCATTCGAAGAGTTAATATAATAAAATCAGCCAAACTAAAGTACATCGGCTAATTGGCATTCGCCTAGTTTCATCATATGCCGCTTAGGCTAATTGTCATTCGCCTTTTTTCAGCAATACAATATTTTAGTATCCTTCTGTGGGATTTGAACCCATGAGCCTTTCTATTGGGCTGAGCACAATTATACATACAAAATACATTTAATAGTGTTTGATGTTTTTAATTCTATACAATAATGTTTAGCAAATCAGCCAATAATATAATGGAAACAACCATGCTCATGCTGATGTGGAATTGGCTGTTCTGAAAAAAATTGGGAAAAAATTGGCGTAGGGCCCCCCTAAATTAACAAAAAAGTTGGCGTGCCTCCCCAAATCCATACAAGACCCTTATCCGACATGCAGCCTGGAGGTCAGGATGGGGGGGATGAGCGAGCGCCCCCCCTCCTCCTGAACCATACCAGGCCACGTGCCCTCAACATGGAGAGGGTGCTTTGGGGTGCCCTCCAAAGCACCTTGTCCCCATGTTAATGGGGACAAGGGCCTCTTCCCTACAACCCTGGCCATTGGTTTTCGGGGTCTGCGGGCGGTCGGGATTTTCAGCATATTCAAGCCCCCTTTAAAAGGGGACACCTATATCCTGTCCCCACATGTAAATGAGTATGTGGTACACTGTCCCCCTAAACACTCCCCTTAAAAAAGTGAATAAACCAACAAATTAAAAACTCACATTTTCCCCAAAATGTACTTTTAGTAACTAATTTCCTCAAATCAAACAAAAATACCACCAATGTGAATCCATCATCAATCCCAACAGCCGCTGGACACCAAAAATTTAAATCCAAAACATAAGCTCCCCCTTCAGCAAAGGCTACCCACCAACTGTCTACTTTTCCATCTGTCATTTGTGAAATAGGTAAGGGGTGGGGCAAAGTGCTTATGTCACCAAGGGGCCCTGCCCCCTTGTGACAGCACCAACCTGTGCATGCCTTTCCAGGTCTGCAGGTGCAACAGGCGTTGGGATTGACAATGGATCTACATGGGTAAAGAGATGTTTGCACGTTTAAAGTAAATAAAGGACTTAAACTGTGTGTAGCACCCTCTACCTAAGTAGGTGCTAGAGGTTAAGATTTTGTGAGAGCAAGTAAAATTTAAGCAGGCCTAGCTGTAAGTTGGCCTGTTTGTTTTGGATTGAGAGGGCTGGGAGGGGCCCAGAGCAGCAGCTGGTGACTCACAGACAGCATCACCTCATTGTCACCTCCCTCTTTCTTCTAGAGGATTATAGAAGGGAGGAGGGGAAATAGGGAGAAGCTGTCTGGGGTGTCTCTGGGAGCCCTGACCAATCCCCAACTAGGATTGGCGGGGCAGGCACCTTAAAATACCCAGGGTTAGCCCAGCTGGGGAGGAGTTGCCGGGTGGAAGAACTGGAGATGGAGCACTAGGTTGTCAGGGCCTTTGAGGGCGCTCCCCAGTCTGGGGGGTTACCTTGGGCCTGGAATTTGGGTGCAGGACGGAGGCCTTCTGAAAAGACAAGAAGGATCTGGACAGGAGGCACAGAGAGGAACCAGACAGGACAACAGGAGCTAGTGCTGCCGGGCAAGTCTTCAGGAGGAAACCACTGATCCCAACCAGGAGGGCTGGTGAGTGACAGGCACAGTTGAGAGGACTAGGGAGGCACACCTGAGAGGACTGGGAGTGTGCAGTCTGGGATGGGTGCAGAGCCAGCAGTAAGGACTGTGATGTCACGGGCAATGAATTTGGGCAGCTGCAGCCAGGAGGGCTGGCAGGGCCCGGAGAGGACTGGCTGGGAGCGGTAGTCCGCTATTAGGACAGCTAGCACACAAGACTTTCTAATTCTGCTACATTATAGGGGCCCATGGTTCCTGCCTGCTAAGGGCGGTTGCTGAGGCCTGGCTGAGCCAGAGTCAGGCCTAACCACATGCTAGCTGTGCCTGGAGTAACGTGTTGAGCTGGAGAGAGAGAGTAACAGTCTGCAAGCAAGAGTTGTGCTGTAGGAGCCTGGTGTTGTACAGTGTATAGAGCAGTTCCGATTGATCGCAAATTGATCTGCCAATTTATCTCTGGACATCCTATATACCCCCTTACCCATCCATGTTCAAATCCCCTCAATAAATCAACAAAAACAATCACATGGACTGTTCATTGTCTCAAGAGTGTCTGAGAGGTGAATGCCGGGCTGGGCAGGTTGACAGGTGGGCCACGACATTCAGCAGCCCCTATGGGGTGTACCGCTACATGTGTGTTTGGTCTTTGTTAAGTGTGGCCAATTTTTGGGGCCATAATGCACCCTATAATCATTCACGTGGGGAAGGGGGGTGTGATCTGGGGGCCCCATTGTTAAAGGAGGTCTCCAGATGTCGGTAAACCTCCACAACCTTGTTCATGATTCTGGGGAAGTGGCCATTGTCCCCATCAAAACGGGGACAAGGTGCCTTGGCGGTGGGGGTGCAGAGCCCCACCCACACCACAAAACACCCCCACATGCTGAGGACATGTGGCCTGTTCTGGCTCAGGAGCAGGGAGCACTCAGTTGGCCCCCTCCTTTCCATGGCCCGCAAGGCTGAGCACTGAGATCAGGATCTGGTATGTATTTTGTGTGGGACCCCCATGCCGTTTCTTTATGCTACATTTGTGGCTGGGGTTCCTCTTAAAACCCATACAAGCCCCAAAGGGCCTGGTATGCATTGAGGAGATGGGGGGCGGGAGAGACATGTGGTCTGCTTATTTTGTGGTTATATTGCCAGAAATGGCTTGCTGCCAAGGAAAAAGGTTCCAAATGTAATTTTTTGGTGTTTAAATATGTCATTATTGCTGCAGCAGGATCGTGACTCGGGACAAATGCAACTGGCAGGCGGATGAAGGGGACCCACCCCCAGACACTCTTTTGAAACTAAAATTTCACTTTTTTGTTTTCACTGTAAACATCCTTCACCCCTTGGCACCGGCCCTTTAAGGGGTTTGCCATTCTGAGAGGTGGGGTGGGGCTGCTGGTGCTATCATATGCAAATATGCATCCACTCTGGGCCAAGGCCCAGCTACCGGGAGGCCGCATATTTGCATGCGTTCTGCACTAACTGTTTACAATCACTGCTACTTTAAAAACGAGCTTAGACCATATATACATAGTAGATAGTGTATTTACAGGAACATGTAAAATGCAGGAAGTCTAATGTGCAGAGAAAGAGGCAGTGACATGTGTGCATGCCCAGGAAGTGAAGGTGTGCGAAGGATCATTACACACAACAGTCTCCCCCCACAATAAACTAAGCTAACTAGCACATCCCCGCAACCCAGAGAACAAGACAAGACACTGCCCACACTTACCTTGCATATCAGCAGCTCCTTGCATATCAGCAGTGAAAGGAGTGACCCGGCCATGTTAGAGGCTGAGCAGCAGTACACTTCCTGAGGGCGTGTGCATGCCCTTTCCCCTTTCATGATGATGCATTTCCAGGTCATAAACCGGGCCGGGCGAATCCACAAACGCTAATTCGCGGGCGCAAATTAGCGCTCCTGCAACGCTAATTTTTTTTGTTTTGTTGTGTTTATTTGTTTCTTAAAGAGAAATCACATTTGCCAGATTTCATGGATTGCCTAGTCCACAAAAGAATTACTAGAGCCCTGAAATTCAGCATGAAGCTTCATTTTCATCTAAGCCAGTGGTCCCCAAACTGCAGCCTGAGGGCCAGATGTGGTCCTTTGCATGCCTTTATCTGGCCCTTGGGAATTCCTTCCACAGATAATAAGCGCTATTCCTCCCAATGATTCTGACACTGGGGCACTATTATTTCCGCCGATACCAACAATCGGGCACCATTCCTTCCACTGAGACCAATGACAGGGCACAGTTCCTTCCACTGACACCAATGATGAGGCACAGACGCTATGTCATTTTTTTACTCCCACTGACCACAGTCTGGCCCGCTAATGTCTGAAGTGCACCCCCCCCCAAAAAAATAAAAAATATAGCTCTATTTGTAAACCAATATAAGCAATGCAAACAAAGATTTGGGCCTTTTATCAGGCAAAACAACCACCACAACTTCAGGCCTTTATATAACCTAGATAGAATTGCTAGCAGACCCACCCAGTAAAAGACACACCCATCAGTGTAATTGTTTCTGTTTCTTCATGTATGTGTCAATCGGTCACACCTGTTCATCAGGAACTCTTTACAAATGAAATAATGCATCAGCATATATATCTGTGCAGGCTAAACCTAAAAATAACAAATGTCCAAGGCTCTGGCCATGATCAGTTATACCAAAAATTTAAAAATGTAACTTGTACGTTGTTGGGATGTGGAGGGTACAAAACAGGAAATGACAACTTTGCGAGGGCTGCTTCACACAAATGGTTGACAAAGTGCATTTGTCATTCATCATCAGCATACAACATTAAAATATGTGTGCAACATCACACTAGACTTATACATACATATCTGGTCAAAAACACACAGTTCTAGATTTGGTGCAAATTTATAATTTAGTAATTGATTTATAATGTCATTTATTGGGTTTTCACGTTTTGACGGCTGGTTACTGTCAGCATGCAGCTAGAAAACCATCTTGAAATTGGTTTTTGCTTGGTAAGAGGCTGCAATTAGTGGTGGTGGGGAAATGTTAAGGCTGATTAGAGTCCTTACCCATGGAAAACATATGACAGGATTTGCAATGCTGGGGGAACCCTCCTACACA
This sequence comes from Lithobates clamitans, assembly GCA_037952925.1. Taxonomy (NCBI): domain Eukaryota; kingdom Metazoa; phylum Chordata; class Amphibia; order Anura; family Ranidae; genus Lithobates; species Lithobates clamitans. Next base: position 2,282,293 of record JBBGZY010000889.1, on the reverse strand, counting down.
TAAATACAACATTTAGACATAATTTGTGGAAGGGACCTAAATCAGGAGTTACATTTAACAACATAGGGAGGACAGACAACTTTTCTACATGAAGTGGCATGCTTGGGATTCGAAACATCGACCCCAGTGCTGCTAAACATAAGTGCTAACCACTTAGCCACTGTGCTTCCACATAGATGGGGGCTGCTTCTCTGTGCTGTCAAACAGTCCTAAGTCTCAGGGGGGCCGGAGAGCCATTGAACAACTTGTTTCTGGCATATGCCGTGTATTTTGAAGGCTGATTACTGTTAACATGCTGAACCATCTCGAAATTGGTTGTTTTTTGCTTGGTAAGATGCTGCAAATAGTGGTGGTGGGGAAATGTTAAGGCAGATTAATGTCCTTGCCCATGGAAAACATATGACACAATTTTCAATGGTGGAGGAACCCTCCTACACATACATACGGCATTTCTCTGGACATATACGTGGTGGAATAACATCAGTCAGGAGTTATGCTTCTTGATTTATTCTGTGATATTTGGTGATTCTTGGTGTGTGAGTGTAGAATAGTGATGTTACTGCCTGATTTTTGGGAATGACATTTTGATTTCTGATTTTGGTACACATCACATTTTTGGGCTCAAATTCTGATCATTTGGAAATACTAAAGAACACACAAAATTGTGACTCATTTTATTAGGTAATTGTCATTCATTTCATTAGCATCAGTGTGTTTTCAGGGCTGTGATACTACAGCTGACTTTCTGCATTATTCCTGGAACTGTCCCTTTGTCTATGATTTTTGGGTAGAGATCAATACTTTAATCTCATGAGCACTGTGTCTTCCCAATTAATTGTATCCTAAAAACTGTTTACTATGTATGTGTAAAATGAGAGTCTGCTCTGGCAAAAAAAGTGTAAAGCAGTTAGCAAAAAACACTTAAACTGTATAATAAACCATGAGAAACAATATTTGCAGCGCTAGTAATATTGGTATATAGAGCCAATTAAGTCCAATGACAGCATTAAGGTAGTAGAAATCCAAGTCTTGCCATCCAGAAGACACCATGTGTAGAAAAATAAATCAATAACAGAAATCCAGTGTAACCATGTAATCCGCCCCCAAAAACAAGAACCAGAAAGAATGGACCCTATTATAGATTCACATGCGCCTAGATAGACCACCAGGTCTGAATCAATCAGATCCCAAAGGAACACAGAAAATTCTTGGTGCATCTCAAGCCAACATTAAGGAAATTTGATAAGATAAAAAGAGCGCTGTAAAGGTCAGTATTCATATTTGGTGTATACACGGAATCCAATACAAATGCAGGACAAACAGGAAAGCATCAGGTATATTGCCTCCGCCTTTGGTGGCGGATTACATGATCACACTGGGTTTCTGTTTACTAGGTGTTTTTGGTGATATTCTTATTGATAAATATGCTATAATCTTGTTGCGGATCCTTTATTTCTACTCCAAAAAGACCACTCTACTAACGTGGAAGGGTCTCATCTCCCCCTCAATTAGAACCTGACTGCAAATAGTCCGTGCTAGCCTACTATATAATCTCACTTTTGAACTTCAGATAAGACCAAAGATATTTTACAAGCTATGAGATTCTTGGGTCTCTAGCCTACTTAATCTGTAGTTTCTCTAGATCTGGGATGTTACAATTCGAATGTTGTTGGTTTATTTTGCTGACTTCTCACTCAATTTGGTTTATCATACCCGATTTAGGCCCTGACTTTTTTATTACTGTTATGTCATAAAGAGACAAGAGAGATAATTATTCATTTGTGTTTTTTATTGTTTTCATTTGAAAATCAATAAATATATTTTATAAAAACGTGTTTATGTAATATTGTGAGTAGTTCTCCATAGTTTACATTTAAAGCGTTTGTAACCCTAAAAAACAAAAAACAAAAATTATATATATATATATATATATATATATATATATATATATATATATATATATATATATATATATATATATATATATATATATATATATATTCTGTTCCTTTAAAGCGTGTTAAACAGGACAGTGCTTGTGCTGTGTAATTTGTCCCATTGTATGATATAAAAATACCTGGTTGATCCTGCCTGTTCCTGTGTCCTCCTGTCTCTGCTGACCACGATAATCGTGGCTGCTGATCCATGATACCGTGGTCAGTTTGTGTGCCTCTGTCATCATGCTGTCTGCTCTCCGCTCTGTCTCTCCTTCTCCCCCTCCCTCCCTGCCTGTCAGTTCTGATGCCTGTGTGTGAGAGTGATCTCTTCCTTGCCCCTCCCCTCCTACTGCTCTTCCCTGTCACTTAAATTAGCATTTAAAAGTAACGAGCATCCCCTCTGTTTTATCAATATCTAAACTACTAGGTGTCCGTTTTATGTCAGAGGGTTATCTCAGCCCCTCCCTCCGCATTCCTTACAACGGGGAAGATTGAACAGAGGAATATCATTGACAACAAGTCATTGCTGTGAGATAAGGTATTTACGATTAGAATTTTAAAAATGGACACATAGTACTGTAGATCTTGATAAAACAGAGAGGATGGCAGTGTTTTATCATCCTGACTTTACAACCCCTTTAAATCTGAACTCCAGACAAGCAGCTTAGGCCTCATGCACACTATGCGCCTGTCTAAGCCCCTCTCAGCCTCAGAACTCCTGGCAGGAAAAAGCTGCTTAAAAAATGAGGTAAAACCTGCTTATTGCACATGCGTTTAGGCATATCTAGTGTTTTAAGCATTAAAGTCCCCCCCACACACACAACCTGTATATATCACCCTCACTTCTGTCCTCTCCTTTATACTGCAGTCATTACCTCCTCCTCCTCCTAATTCTTTTCCCACATGCTAATAAACCCCTCAGAATGCTGAGGCATGTCATCTTATATAAATTGCATCCAAAAAAATAAAAAGGCATTACTGTGCATGAAATATTATAAAAAAAAACATTTGGACATTTTTTAATTTTTTTTACTTACCTCTTAATGCCTGTTGCTATGTGGTCCCTTGAAACCTTCCTCCTTCTCTCCTAGGCTCCTTACGTCACTTCCCTCGGCGCCTCCGCTCGCTACTGCTCCTGGGAGATGTGTGTCATCATTTCCCTGGAGTCAGTGGGCAGCGCCGAGGGCTTCTTTGCCATCACAACAGGGCGGGCACTGCTGACATCCGTTGTGATGGCAATCTAGTAGTTGACGGAGCTCCGAGAATGACTCAATGCGCATACGTGAGATCGGGGAGAGAACGAGCAGTGCATGTTGGTCGCTCAGCAGCACCGTATGCCCACAAGCAAAATGAAAACGGCCACCACTGCATTATGAAAGTTCTTTTAACAGATGAAACCGGACATCGGGGGACAAATTATACAGAAGACGTAAGTGTTACAATGCCATTGTAAACACTTGTGAAACCACTTGCTTACTGGACCCCTAAACCCCCCTCCTGCCCAGACCAATTTTCAGCTTTTAGCGCTGTCATTCTTTGAATGACAATTGCACAGTCATACAACACTGTACTCAAATGAAATTTTTATCATTTTTTTTCCCCACAAAGCTTTCTTTTGGTGGTATTTGATAACCTCTGGGTTTTTTATATTTTGTTAAGCAAATAAAAAAAAAAAAAATACAAAACTGTTCTATATTTTGTTAATAAATTTTACAAACAGGTAATTTTTCTCCTTCATTGATGTACTTTGATGAAGCTACACTGATGGGCACTGATAGGCACTGATAGGCTGCACTGATGGGCACAGATAGGCTGCATTGATGGGCACTGATAAGGCGACACTGATGGGCACTGATAAGGCGGCACTGATGGGCACTAATAGGCGGCACTGGTGGGGACTGATGAGGTGGCACAGGTGGGCACTGATAGGTGGCATTGGTGGGCACTGAGAGGTGGCACTGAAGGGCATTGATAGGTGGCACTGAAGGGCACTAGTAGGTTGCACTGATGGGCACTGATGGGTGGCAGTGATGGGCACTGATGGGTAGCAGTGATGGGCACTGATCAGCACTGGTAAGTGACACTGATAGGCAGCACTGCTAGGTGGCACTGATGAGGCACTGATTGGCACCACTGGTGGACATTGATAGGTGGCACTAATTTTTGGCACTTATGTACTGGTGGGCACTGATTCTAGGTACTGGCAGGCGGTACTGGTGGGCACATATATGAGGCGGCTTCTCCTCTTCCTCTTCAGGACCAATGTCCCTTCAACAGAAGCCGGTGATCTGCTTTTTTTTCTCCTCATGCTGTCAGTGTGTGAAGAAAAAAAAAGATTACCAATCTTCTGTTTCATTGGCTGACAGCTGATCACCTGGTAAGGGGTCGGGATCGAGCCTCATTGACTCGGGTGATCACAGCGCGCGCCACGCGTGCCCTTCAGGGGGCGTGGCCAGCATGCAAAGGGGAGGACGTCTATTGACGGCTGCCCGGCAAAGCAGATCCGTGCTGTAGCCGTCATTCGGCTATAGCGCGGATCTGAACAAGTTAGGGCATTCTGTTGGCCAGAATATTAGTTAATTCTGGCCATTGGAATGCATTAACGCTCAAACATTAGATGTGCTTAAACGTGTTCTTCGGCCCCTCTTCTGAATGCGCCTTTGGGGGTTGGGGGGGGTCAGCCCGTAAACTCTTTTCTTCTAATAGACCCGTAACCATCTGTGGATGCATGGAAATGCAGGCTTACATAGAGATGCTTTTAAAGGCGGGAATAACACCCACTTAACAAATGTACAAGAGGCATTTTTTAAGCTCTGTGTGCATGAGGCCCAAATAGGAATGATTTTACATACAAAAACCAATTCTGTGCTGCCAGTTTAGCGATCCAGGCACTGCTGCCAACATCAAATTCAAGTCCTCCATCTACACTGTAGCACCAACACAGTCCAGTCAAGAGCATGTTTCCTGCCTGCTGATGCGGTTGTAAAATGCACCAAAATTGCAGCAAGAGTTTTAAAATGCCCAAAACTGTATTCCAAAAAGTGTAAACTGTGCCTAAGAAACATGACATTTTATTCTGACCTTTATCTGCTCTAATGTTTTTAAAGTCTTGTATAGAATAGATTTTGCTTTAAAAAACAATGAATCTTAAGTACTTTTTGTTGACCACATTAATATTAATATGATATTGCTGGCATCATTAGTGTGTAATATTGTATTTGTTGTCTGGCTGCTTTCATAGGTCTGGAAATTATGTGCCGATCAATTAATATCCTGTGTAAATATGTGCAATAATCCAGACTCTTCTGTGGCCAAGACTCTTTAATTGCCTATCCAGTTTATATTGCTCAATATAATGGCACTCTGAAGGGCAAAATAAACTGTAAATATGAAATAAGATAGTATTTAATGTTTTGCGCCACAGAGGATATGAAAACCTTGTAAAAGTAAATATCAATTCCTTGACCTATTTAGTGCTTTTGAGAAGCTAACGAGATGGAGGAGTTATATGTGAAATTGCTTACACAGCTGCAGCAAGTCCCTCTCATGAAATTAGTTTTTGCAAAAATAGCTCCGGGGTCTGCTCTCCAGGGGAATCCTTCTCAATGTACATTATATGTCAGATACAATCTATGGGCTTTTTCCCCTTTACTTTGTTTTGATGAGAATCATGATTGTTTGTCACTAGGTAAAAGAAGAAGGGAAATCTTTTTTCACACGTTTATTTAAAAAATTGAAAGAATACGAAACACTACATAACATGGCAATTAATAAAAATAAATATACATACATATATATATATATATATATATATATATATATATATATATATATATATATATATATATAAATATGTTCCACACAGGACCAGGAAGCGAGTGGAGATCACTAGAATGATTTCCAGCTTCCACAAGGATTTGCCAGGTAGGGCTGATACAGTGTATCTATGTAAAATTATTCTTACCTAGAATTCAGCTTTAGCTACGTACTGGTGGTCTCCAGTCAACCAACTGTGACTTTTTAAGGCAATTTTTTTCACCACAGCTTATTTAGGAGTTTAATCTTTCCACATCATAAATGCATTTGTATAAATCAATGACGTCAAATGCATAATACATTTCTTTTAATTCCAGATTGTAACGCTATAAAATGTGAAAAAATCTAAGGGACGTAATGCATTATATCTGTACATAATGTATAATTATTCATTATATACAGATATAGTGCTTTACTTCCCTTGGACTTTTTCACATTTTATAGTGTTACAATCTGGAATTAAAATAGATTTATTACGGATTTGACTTGAAAGATTGGAAAGATCAAACTCCTAAATAAGCTGTGGTGAAATCAGTTGCCTTAAAAAATCACAGTTAGTTGACTGGAGTCCACCAGTAAGTAACTAAAGCTGAATTCCAGGTGTGAATAATTTCACATAGATACACTGGTCCAGCTTCAACCAATGTAAGTATGTATGAGTCCTACCTGGCAAATCCTTGTGGAAGCTGGAAATCACTCCAGTGATTTCCACTTGCTTCCTGGTCCCGCATGGAATGGCTCCCCTGCTGCTGTCTGAACACCCATTCCCCCATGGGGGTCACCCATTGGCAAGGGCATCATTAAGAAAACAATTTGCATATTCTCAGTGAATGTAAAGTGCTCTCTGAATGGCACTCATGCCAAGCAAGCAACCTCCTGTGTTCACTAAGCAGCAGGGCAGCCACTAAATTAGTAGCAGTGCCTACTACAGTGATTTCCAGCTTCCACAGGCATAGGCCAAGCATGGAACATGCATATTTGCATTGGTCAGGCTGGATCAATGGAACTATGCAAAATAGGCCACACTCAAACTTAAGCTTTCAAAATGTCACATGGTCTCAGATCAAATACACCTGGTTCTGAATAAAACTCCAGAATTAGTTTGAAAAGATATATAAACAAACAGCATCCTAAAAACCAAGGAACTGTCAAACCAAAATAAATAAGGTTTTGGATATGCTTCAGTTAAGGCTAGGTTATGAAAAGAAATCCTACATTTGTAATAACCACCAAAGCACCACAAATATTGGAAACACCATAGTTGTCTTTCGGTTCTTTGAGTCACTGACCCTGAACAAGTTTGAATAATAAGTACAGAGAAAAGTCCTTATCTGGCGCTTGTTTGATGTCAGCACATCAAAATATTGCAGAATGAAGGTCAGTTTGATAGCCGGAAACTGGTATTTCGAAGGAGAGTTCAGCAAACGCAGCCTTCGTGTTACTCCCATGACCAGTTTTAAAAAAACATATATATATTATGACACACCTGCAAGTCTGTCTAGAAGAGGCCATACTGTACACCAGGCAATCAGAGAAGCAACTAAAAGAGGACAGTTTTGAGGGAGCCACTTACATTCAGCAGATACAGCTGTGATAGAAGAGCCAAGGGGCAACTATAATCTGGATGGTCCCAAAAGGTTTAGTAACAGGAAGAATAAATATCCCATATCGACCACCTTTTAGAGTTTGCCATAAGGCGTGTAGGAGGCGCAGAAAATATAGAAAAAGATTCTCTAATGTTATGAGACCAAACTTTAACTGTTTAGCTTATTGTTGTAGAAAGACAATTCTTGGAATTCATAAAGAATAGCACAGACAGATTTTGCAAATGTGTCTCTCGTGTTCTAAAAGTGGCCTAGTGTGCGCTAAATTATTTTACCTGTGTAGCACTGGCTTAGTATTGCCTCTGTAATATATGCAGAGTATTGCTCTCTGAAACATTACATTGCATTTTTTGGCTAAACTGATAGCAGCCCAGGAGAGACTCTATTGGGTACAGCTGCAGGATTAAAACCAGATTGGTTACTCCTATGGTTAAGAAGGAAGCCCACCCCTAACAACAAAACCAAGGAAGGACAGGATTGGACAGCAGCACAGGAGGGCTTTGATTGTGGGGGGGAGAGGAAGACACAGGAGGAGAGACACGGACTGGCGTTGTGGCAGCCAGCCAGACAGGAGAAAGTGTCCCATGTGTTTGTCTCCTGGAACTTCCAGCGCCTGTGAGGGGAGTTTGCAGCGTGTTCTGCCCTTTCGCCTGATTACCGAAAATGTGCTAACAGTGCAGTGAAATCTAGAGACAAATTTCAGTACTGCAGCAATCATCATCATCCTGTTTGGAGAATTCTGTGGTCTGTGTTGCTCCCATCGCCATCCAGTCAACTGAGACTGCGATCAATCTACCAATTGCTGGAAGGAAGATATATCAAGGGCATCTAACGGTGAGAGATCTCTGCCATCCTTATGTAAGTGGATCTTGCTTAATCCTGCTAGGTCCTATTTACCGCTAATGCAGCTCTATCTGAAGGTGGATCATCACATCAGTTAATTTTTGTTACCCTGTCACACTTTGCGAAGATATCCCTTTCCATTCTGTGGATTACAAATATTGCTTCACAAAAGTCTGAGTACTCAAACACAGGATTTAAAGGGCCCCAATGCTGGCAGACTGTGTGTTTGTGAATAGAATTCCCACTGGCCAGTGGACTTATAGTCAGTAATATCACCATCTGGGAAATTGTTGAACATTACTTTTGTATTTTGCAACTGACAGTTTCGTTCACCACCCGCTGAGTGCATTTCAGGCAAGGCCTCTCACTGGCGGTTAAGTGAACGAACCCCAATCCTGTTTTAATTTGCTGAGCAATTGTATTATATGATTGAATTTAATATTGGTATTCTGTTAATCAGTTTATCTCTTTTCAGAGCTTATTGCTAGTTTTAATAAAGCCCAGCTAAAAGTTTAAACGGTGTATTGTTGTTACTTGGATCCAGGTGAGGGTGAGCTAACACTAGTGTGGGAGAGAAGACCCGTATATTTCAGCGGCCCTTTCGGGTGTAGCGCTACATCTGTCTAGAACCTGTACTTGGATTTGGTGCATGCTGCACCACTTTTAGAATGCACAAGAGACACTTTGGCAAAATCTATGTGAGCCAGTTTATCTCTATACGTCAAAAGAGAGTTGGTCTCAATTAGCTCCACTTTCGTAAGATACAACATGTCTGTATTTTATTTTGAATTTGTTGCATTGAATGCGACACAGTTTATTTTGACGCATTCAATGCAACACAATGTAAAAGTTGTACATTTAAGAATTTGTTGCAAGAGTCGCTGTCAAAACCAAGTGTCACATATGCTTCATGAATTTGGCATAATATCTTAACAAGCGGGATTAACATCAGAAAAGTGGCTCAGCAGCTCTATTTAATTCTCCCTAATGTTTCTCATCACTCTGAAAACAGCATCGTTCTGATGAAGCATTGCGGTGGGAGTATGTGGTGGAGATGCTTCTAATTAGTTGGTAGTGGGTAACTGGTGAGAATCAAGGGCAAGAAGCTCTCTGCAGCTATTACCTTTGGTACCACCACCCCCTCCCTTTAGAATGTAAGCTCTACGAGCAGGGCCCTCCTGTACCTTTTGTATTGAACTGTACTGTAATTGTGTTGTCCCCCCTATACATTGTAAAGCGCTGCGTAAACTGTTGGCTCTATATAAATCGCGTATAATAATAAGAAGAAGAAGGGTGCAGAAAAATATAGTGCAGTTCTAGAGGAAAGCCTGAGACGAAGGTTCACCATTTAGCAGGACAGTGGCCTTAAAAACGAACGGAGTGCTTTATATCCAAGAACCCCAATATTCACACATGGCCATTGCAGTGCCTTAATATGCATTATGTTACTCATAAACAGCCCTTGCATTTATTCTGCCCATTCATTTCAATAAGATGTCAACACACCACAACAGACCTCAGATTGGACCTGCACCATTTTTGCCGTTACAGCACACTTTTCACATGGTAGTACATTGCTGTGTGTTGTGAGTGGCTACAATGTAGGTGCGTGGATGTTCGCAAGTTTAGTGTATCAAAATGAATAGCTTCTTGATTGTGCACTATACAGTAATGCACAATAAAATGCATGTTTTAACATATTACTGTACCCCAACCTGAACTAGAGTAATAACCAAGTCTATCAAAAAGCGCCTGTTTGTCTTAGCAGTAATTACCAAAAAATATAGGCAGAAATTTCAGGACCCATGTACAAAGCTTATAATGACTTACCCCATAAGACTAGCTTCTGTCTACGGTGGTTCTACCATGTACAGACTAAGGAGAATGAATACTTATCAAACCAGCAAATGTGTGTGTTTTTTGTTTTTTTATTTTTAAACTTGTGTGCCACAGTAAAACATTTTGCACCTTCAAAGTTTTGTGAATGTAATGTAAATTAAATGATGAATAGCTCAATAAATTCTGTTTTATTTCAGGTTGTAACACTACAAAATGTGAAAAAGTCTGACTGGGATGAATACTAATGCAGAGCACTCTATCTCCATTGATAAAACATGAATTCATTGTTGAATGTTTGCTTTCATGGGAGTGTTTTTTTACACCACTGATGCCCCTTTGAAAGGTGATCAGTAGTGGATTGCTTTTTGGAGGGCATTTATTTTAACTCTGAAAATGCTGGTCCACTGCATTGCAACTGCATGCATCACATGCAGTTGCAGGGTCTTTGTGGCGCAGTCCCCTTCACTTAAATGGCTCACGTTCAATGCCGATACTGACTACCAAAGAGTGACAGGAAGTTTAATTTTTAACGTGGTGTATGGAAAGTCCTGAGATGCTGCAGCCCCTTGTTTCAGTGGACAGTGAGGAGGCGGTAAAACCATGGCTCAACTGCCTGCTTTTACCACCCCATGGATGCACATCTGAGTGAACCCTTAAGCCCTGTACACACTAGCAGTTGTTTTTCGTTAAACCCAGTAGGGCTTAATGAAAAAAAACTGACAGCTCAGGTCAGAGTCGCTGTACAAACAATCCAACGTTAGTACAACGGTTTCCTCTGCTGTGCTATTGTTGTGTTTTGACAGGGGGACGAGTACCCCCCCCCCCCGCCAGAACACTTCGGTCAGAGCGCTGAGAGTGCTGATCAGGAGCCAATTGGCAGACCTTTTTCGGTCATGCCCCTTCGGACCAACCCCAGTACTGTACACACGGAAGACATTTGACCCGTGTGTACTAACTAGGCTTTAGTTGTGCCTCTCTGAAAGCTTTATTAAAACATTTATTTGTACCTCCATTATCTACAAAAGACAAGGATGTTTTTAAAATTTGAAAACATCTTGCAAAATTCTGGACACTGCAGCCTCTTCCAGGGATCAGACCTAACCCACTCAGACTTGCAGCACAAGTATTCAGAATGGCTTCTCATCAGTCTGCACAGGAAATAGTTCCCCTTGACAGGCCAGCAGTTACAGGCTTATTTAAAGGAAACCGCTGCAGTACTCACAAAAATAGAGAGTCTGCCATTGCTGATTTTTGCACAGAGACTGCAGCTGTTCGTTAACTATACACAAATAATAACATGCATTAATGTTTGTACTTTAAATGATCACAACGGTGTGATCCCATATGAGTATGTATGGTCACAGACAGAACAGATGAGAACAGCTGATGCCTGGTGGCAGCACAGGAGATTGGCCAATAACAAGCAATTTATTGGCCCATAACAAGCCATTATTTATCTTTATCCAGCTCTGGGTTCAGCAGACATTGAGAAGGCAGGTGGTACCTCTAACTTACCATGCAGAAGAGCGAACACAGAGTCAACAAAAGCTAAAGAATACAGCTTAAAAAAATGTATTTTTGCAACAAAAAAAAAACACCCACTTAAAGCATAAGTTCACTTCCAATCAACATTGACTATTTTTAATCCTTATGCTGCTAGCATTAGTAAATAGATAGAAACGTATATCCTATTAAATTATTTTAAACACTTTTTTTTTTTACATTCTTAACCTCTTTGAATGAATGAATGAATGAATGATTGATTTATAAAGCGCTGCAAATGCGAACTGAATCGCCTCAAGGCGCTGGATGCATTCTCTGATGTCAGCTTCTCAGAAAAGGAAGGTCTTTAGTTTTTTCCTGAAGGCCTGGTGGTTTTCTTCCATGCGGATGTTGGTAGGAAGAGCGTTCCATAGTTGAGGTCCTTGGACTGCGAATCTTCGTTCTCCCTTTGCTTTGTAGCGGTATTTGGGAATGGTAAGGAGGTTTTGGTTAGCTGATCGAAGACTGCGAGTCGGTGTGTAGTGTTTTATTTTCTCGCGGAGATATGGTGGGGCGTTTCCTTGTACGCATTTGTGGGTGATGCAGAGGGTCTTGAATGTGATCCGTTTCTTCACGGTTAGCCAGTGTAGGCTCTTTAGGGAGGGGGAGATGGATTCCCAGGGTTTTTTCCCTGTTAACAGTCTTGCCGCCGTGTTTTGGATGAGTTGTAAGCGCGCAAGCTGATATTGGGGTAGTCCTACGTAGAGCGAATTTGCGTAGTCGAGTCGGGAATTGATGATTGTTCCCACAACTGCCGCTTTGTCCTCTTCTGGGATGAAGGGGATTAGTCTGCGTAGTTGGCGGAGGAGATGGTGGGATCCGCTCACCACTGATCCTATTTGTGCATCCATTGTCATTTCTGAGTCAAAAATGACTCCCAGACTTTTGATTTTGGTGCTTGGGGAGATGGTCTGTCCAAGGATGGTGGGAGGTGTCCATGTAGTCTTTATTTTGGAATTTTTGTTAGCTTGTAGGAGAAGTAGTTCTGTTTTTGATCCGTTTGCGCGACCGCACGCAAATATGCGGCCTCTCAGTGGGTGGGCCTTGGTGCCGAGTGTCCGCATATTTGCATGCATTACTGCAAATACAGCTGTGCCGAAAGAGTGCACCCTGCGCACTCAAGACACAGTTACCAGCGGCTAACAGAAAGCAAGCAGCAATCATGTGACTGTCTGTCATGGCGGTCACATGATGATAAACCCTGCCCCGCCTCCCGCAATCCTAAACCCCTTAAAGGGCCTGGAGGCTCTGGCTCCAAGGGATAAGGTTACTTCCTAATTTCCAGGCCTAGGCAAATGATGTCATACATCCAAGGATTCTTCAGGAACGGAGAAGGGTTTTTTTAGCTAAGCACACCCTCCTGCCTGCATGCCTGAGTTTGGGTCAGATGGATTCCAGGAAGTAAATGCTACATGAATCATCTGCATTTACTCAAGATGCAAGTAAAAGGACTGAGCCGGCAACTCTTTAGTCCATATAGCGATTTTAATAGTTGGTTACAAAAAGTGTCAAGCAAAACAGTTGACGCATTTCTGCAACAGCCTTAGTCATCTTGCTACGACTAAGGCTGTTGCCGAAACACGTCAGACATTTTGCTTGTCACTTTTTGTAACCAACTAATAAAAATGCTATATGGTCTAAAGCTCAATCCTTTTACTTGTTTCTGCTGTAGTGTGTAAGGACACACTGTGCCTGAGCACCTAAAGAGGATCTTGCAAATTGGACTGGGAGTTCCCTGTTGTGTGCGCTGTCTCTCTTCAAAGTTACTCAAGATGGCCACGGCCAGAAATGCTAGGAGGGGTTTTCAAAGTGATTTCTCAGCAAAATAAAGCATGGCGACATGGCTGGATAGGCAAGTTTGCTCTGAAAAAATTAAAATAAATAAAATAGTGTTTTTGGCTTGCGGTTCACAGATGCAGGGTAGTTCCACTTTAAAAATCTGCTTGTTACTAGACTACAGTAGTATTTTGCTATTTAGCTCTAATTTTAAAACAAAAGCAAAATGAGCTGAATTACGAAATGTGTTCATTCTAATAATAGTTTGCAACTCATTAAAATCAGGGAGGTATTCCGTGCAACTGCACTTCCTCCTACCACTGCCCCTGTTTTGTTATCTACTAACTTGAAGTAATGATCGTATTATATTATAAAGAACTATCTGAATCTGCAGCATGTGTCAGTATAGCTACCGCAATGGGGAGCATAGATGTCTGGAGCAGGCCATTTAAAGGGTCATAGTATCAGAAAAGTAGTATTAGAGATTTACTGAATTCCCACAAATTCCCCCAATCCAGCTGGATGTAAAATATTCAAATGTAACCTGACAAAAATCTTTTGTTTTCTAAAATGTAACTTGGGACAAGCTACTGGTTATATGTCTCTATTGGTTACATATCAAAAAGGTAAGTAAATAGGAAGAAAGGAAGTAAATACATTAAAGCTTAACACGAGGTGAAAAAATTTCCAGTTTTCCCCCCCTTAGCCCCCCCCCCCCTTCATGCTTTGCTACCCTTTTGTCAATTAGGAACAGCATCTGCTCTATTTTCTACTTTAATTCTCGCCGAAGACTCAGAAGTTGCTTTCAGTCAATTTCTAGCAGCTTGCAGTACCTAGTGTTTACATTAGAAGTCTGTCAGCCTGCTAAGATTGTGCTTTAATAGAAAATGAAAAGGAAGAGGAGCTGTGAATTCAGTGTCTTTTTGTTATAAACTTTGAAAATGAATTCATCCACAATGCTTAAAGCTACAGAGGTTAATTAAAGCTGGTTTTCAAATGCTTGTTTTAGGCAGGTGTGAAGAAATGTGTATATAGTGATCAGCGCAGTTTCTCAACATAGACAAGTGAATATGAATATGTATATATGAACATACAATGTTGAAAATGACCAACTCAATTAAATCACGACTGATAAAGTGCAAGGTGCAAAGTGGTTAAAAATGAAAAGCCCAAAAAGATAATCCAAAATACAGTGGGTAAATAAAGAGTCCTTCAAGAATAAACCCCTTAAAACAAGTGATGCTAAAACTTCACACAACTGCTCAGTGCTCACAGAACTCTCACCTCCATAAAATGATGAATCAGCCTTAAGGATATCCCTGCTGATGGCGATCTCCCACTTCCAGACACCTGGCTATTGGCTCTCAGTATTTCCCTCAGGATTCCAGACTTGTGGGAATGAAATAAATGCCTCCCATAGTGTAGTATATTTAAACAGTCAAAGATTTAGTGAAAGACGAATGGAAGCTTACATTTAAAAGAGTTAAAAAGCACATTGAATAAAACACGGCGTTACAGACACCTCTCACGCCACTTCCGGTCCTTTCCTTACTTCCAGCCACGTTCTACATGTTTACGCCACATCACGTTCAGGTTCTCCTCATGAAGTCATGTGATGTGACGTAATGCGTAGGGCATGCCCGAGAGTAAGGAAAGGACCGGAAGTGAAGTGAGAGGCGTCTTTAATGCCGCTGTTTTATTCAATGGGCTTTTTAACTCTTTTAAATGTAAGCTTCCATTTGTCTTTCAATAAATCTTTGACTCTAAATATACTACACTATGGGAGGCATTTATTTCATTCCCATGTGTTGTCTGGAATCCTGAGGGAAATACTGAGAGCCAATAGCCAGGAGTCTGGAAGTGGGAGATCGCCATCACCAGGGAAATCCTTGAGGCTGATTCATCATTTTATGGAGGTGAGAGTTCTGTGAGCACTGCTTAGTTGTGTGAAGTTTCAGCATCATTCGTTTTAAAGGGTTTATTCTTGAAGGACTCTTTATTTACCCACTGTATTTTGGATGATCTTTTTAGACTTTTCATTTTTAACCACTTTGCACCTTGCACTTTATCAGTGGTGATTTAATTGAGTTTGTCATTTTCAAAATCGTATGTTCATATATACATATTCATATTCACTTGTTATCTATGTTGAGAAACTGCGCTGATCACTATATACACATTGATTATTGTTTGTTATTTGTAAATATTCTAGATTTAGCAGCAGTTTCATTTATCACATGTGGTAGCTTTATTTATATTTATTTTTTTTCAATCAGTAGCGCGGGGGACCACACCACTTAAGGTGTGAAGAAATGCTATAAAGTAAAAATGCTTTCAAAAATATATTTTTTTAATGTTTTTATCAATTTACAAAATGCAAAGTGAAAGAACAGAATAAACATCTAAGTCAAATCAATATTTGTTGTGACTACCCTTTGGCTTTAAACCAGCATCAATTCTTATATTTGCACACTTTGTACATTTGCACAAAGTCAGGGGTTTTGTAGGATTAGAGTTAGGTGTATGGTTAATCAAGCAAGCAAGTGCTAGTGATCATCAATTTAATATGTAGGTTGAAACAGTCATTAATTGAAAAAGGAACAGCTACTGTATGTAGGAGGCTCAAAACTGGGTGAGGAAAACTCACACTCTGCTACTAAGGTTAGGTTGTGTAAGACAGTTTTATATCACAGGTCATACATCATGGCAAGACTAAGCACAGGAACAAGACACAAGGTAGTTATAATGCATCAGTAGTGGCTCTCCCAGGCAAAGATTTTAAAGCAGACTGAGGTTTCAAGATGTGCTGTTCAAGTTCTTTTGAAGAAACAAAAAGAAACAGGCAACATTGAGGACTGTAGAGGCAGTGGTGGGCAAAGGAAACAATGCAGCAGATGAAAGACACATCATGCTTATTTCCCTTCAATATCGGAAGATGTCCAGCTGTGCCATCAGCACAGAACTGGTGGATACCAGTGGGGCCCAGGTACTCCCATCTAGTGACCAGAGAAGTCTGGCAAGAAGTGAATTTCATTGAAAAATTGTTGCCAAAAAGCCATACCCCGATATGGAATCAAGGCTAAGCGACTCAAATATGCATGAAAACATAGGAACTAGGGTGCAGAAAAATTGAATTGCAGCAGGAGCTCTAGATGATTCAAAATGGTAAATATTTGGCTGTAGCAGGAGGCAATTTGTTCACCGAAGGGCTGTAGGGCGGTACAATAATAAGTGTCTGAAAGCAACAGTCAAGCATGGTGGAGGTTCCTAACATGTTTGGGGCTGCATTTCTGCAAGTGGAGCTGGAGATTTGGTAAGGATCATTGGTGTCCTCAATGCTGAAAAATACAGGCAGATACTTATCCATCATGCCATACCATCAGGAAGGCATGTATTTGCCCTAAAAATATATTCTGCAGCAGGACAATGACCCCAAACATACAGCCAATTTTATTAAGAAATATCTTCAGCATAAAGAAGAACAAGGAGTCCAAGAAGTGGTTGTTTGGCTCTGATCTCAACAAAATTGAGTCTGTCTGAAGAGACAGAATAATTTGAGGCAGCCTACGTCCACAGAAGATTTTTCACACCTGGCTAAAACTTTTGCACAGTAGTGTGTGTGTGTATATATATTGTGACATTATGAAAGGCGAGGTGATTGATGGACAATGTTTCACCTTGTTGCGTTTCACCTGCTTTCATTTGCCGAGAACTAAGGTGGAATCCGGTCTGGGTTTGCATACTGGTGAAGTAGGCTTTGTAAGAGAAAAGGTTTGCATTATCTTTGTTTTGTGGGTGACTGTGAGAAGCCCTTCACCTGTTGAGTTAGGAACCTGCAATGTTCAGTAAGTGCCTGGATGGCAAGGATTTATTTTCTGTTTTTGTTTGTGTTATTTTCATGCAACCTTTTAAAGAAAACTGGCTACAAGCCAGATTTTAAGAAACCTGCCATTTGGACTACCTTTTTCCCAGGGAAAGTGATCCCCTTTGAGCTAACCCTTGACAATATATATATATATATATATATATATATATACACTATATTGTCAAAAGTAATGGAACGCCTGCCTTTACGTGCACATGTACTTTAATGGCAAAACCGCTGACTTTTGTCCGAAGGGAATTGGCCCCAAGTTGCGCTGATTGATAGTTGATAAATCAGAATAATATCTTAGATTTATGGCAAAAAAAAAAAATTTATAAGTAACGTGAAAAAATTGAAAATACTCATAAATATCTCAAAATTATGCAATTGGTGCAAGAGTCACTAATTAATCCTTGACGGATAAAGAACCAAAAAAAAGTCCATGTGTTGAAAGTAGTACATCAATGTGTTCCTCCACAGTGGCACACAAACAAAAACACCATAGAAGAAGTGAAAAGAAAAACAGGATAGTGCCTCCACCTCTGCACGCACTGCCGCTTACCAGCTATAAATAATCTCCTATTACGGGAGATCAGATGCGCTTGTGGCTTATTACCCCGCCTCGGGTCTCTGTGCTGTGCACCAATACTCCCAGCGTCTTCACCAATGGATAGCCTCATACACATACTAATAGGTCCCCATTGAAAGATGATAAAGGCTGTATGCATGCGTGTTGGAGTACAAGATTTAGAAGGTGTGGGCTGTGTATCAGAGGGGATCACAGAGAAGAGCCACAAGGGACAGATTACTACAGGTGAAGTATGGAGCCTCCTCTGTCATTGTCCTGAAAGACTGTCTGTCATTAATCATTCCTCTGTAATGATACAGAGAGTGCAGCTACTTTGTTTGCATACAATTGGCACACAATTGTTGGCCAACAAACACGAATGTAGTGACATACTACGTGGTTTTTCAGCTCTTTAGCACCACCCTTTGGGCTCCTTCTGCTAATTTCGTGTTAGTAGAAGTTTGGTGAGTGGTGTTTCACGTTTTTCATTTTGCGCTTTTCAGCTCATTTCTGAATGGCCGTTCGTCAAGCAGCCATGTTGCGGAATCAGAGGAGATAAGTGTTATGTTACTTGGAGTTATTGCTTTGATCCAAGTCCTGTCCAGGAACAGGAGGAGGAGGATTTCTTGGACCAAAAATTGGTTGCTTGATTAATTGTGACCAATTATGTCATATGCCTTTGCTGCGGGAGCTCCAGGAGAATAATCCAGATGATTTTCGGAATTATTTCCGGATGATGGACCCCTGCTTTCACCAACTCTTGGCATTGTTGACCCCCTATATTAAGAAGCAGGACACATGCATGAGGCTTTTATTTAATTTTTTGTTTGAATAATGATTTGATTTGGTATATTTTTTATATTTTTGGATGCATAGAATGCACTTTTTGGTTAAGTTCTATTGACAGATAGCATGTCTAATTTTATTTGTTTTCTTTTTTAATGCACAATAAAAAAATTGTGGAGAATAATACTTGGCTATGTGTTTTACTTCAAATGACATTTTGGGAGTAGGCAGTTACATTTTAAAATATACAATGTAAAATTAACAAGGGACACCAACATAGTTGTGTCTTTGATCTTAAAAACTATGGGTTAATGGTGTTGTGGTAACTTGCACCAAAAATAAAAATACCAAGCATAATATTATTATTCTTGATATCGCTATTAAAAAAAAGCCTTTGAAAATTTGTTTGCAATTACGCCATCAGTACAAC
This sequence comes from Lithobates clamitans, assembly GCA_037952925.1. NCBI lineage: Eukaryota > Metazoa > Chordata > Amphibia > Anura > Ranidae > Lithobates > Lithobates clamitans. The sequence continues at coordinate 2,263,287 of JBBGZY010000889.1, read as the reverse complement.
CAGCAAAGCAGCTTCATTATTATCCCATAAAAAAGAAGAGATTGTACGCTGCATTTCAAGATTTTATAATTTGCTACGTCACGAATGTTAATTCTCCATTACGAACGCTAGTTTACAAGACCGACCACTTCTGGCTCGTCCTTGCTTCCAAGCATGCGTGTTTGTACTTTGGACTTTTGTCTGACGGACTTGTGTACACATGCTCGGGAAATCTGACAACAGACATTTGTCTGCAGAAAATTTTAAAGCCTGCCATCCAACATTTGTCCGTGGAAAATCCGACAACAATGGTCGGATGGAGCGTACAAACGGTCAGATTTTCCACCAACAGCCTGTCATCACACAATTCCCGTCGGAAAATCCGATCGTGTGTACGAGGCTTTAGTCTGTAGGGTTCAATATTGTGTTGGTCCACCCTTTGCAGCTATAACAACTTCAACTCTTCTGGGAAGGCTGTCCACAAGGTTTAGGAGTGTGTCTATGGGAATGTTTGACCATTCTTCCAGAAGCGCATTTGTGAGGTCAGGCACTGATGTGGGACAAGAAGGCCCGGCTCGCAGTCTCAGCTCTAATTATTTCCTAAGGTGTTCCATCAGGTTGAGGTCAGGACTCTGTGTAGGCCAGTCAAGTTCCTTTAGCCCAAACTCGCTCATCCATGTCTTTATGGACCTTGCTTTGTGCACTGGTCTTAATCATTTGGTGGAGAGGGGATTATGATGTGGGGATGTTTTTCAGGGATTGGGCTTGGCCCCTTAGTTCCAGTGAAGGGAACTCTTAAGGCATCAGCATACCAAGACATTTGGGACAATTTCATGCTCTCAACTTTGTGGGAACAGTTTAGGGACGGCCCCTTCCTGTTCCAACATGACTGCGCACCAGTGCACAAAGCAAAGTCCATAAAGACATGGACGAGTGAGTTTGGGGTGGAGGAACTTGACTGGCATGCACAGAGTCCTGACCTTAACCTGATAGAAACACCTTTAGGATGAATTATAGTGGAGACTGCGAACCAGGTCTTCTCATCCAACATCAGTGCCTGACCTTACAAATGCGCTTCTGGAAGAATGGTCAAACATTCCCATAGACACACTCCTAAACCTTGTGGACAGCCTTTCCAGAGGAGTTGAAGCTGTTATAGCTGCAAAGGGTGGGCCGACTCAATATTGAACCCTACGGACTAAGACTGGGATGTCATTAAAGTTCATGTGTGTGTAAAGGCAGGCATCCCAATACTTTTGACAATATAGTGTGTATATATATATATATATATATATATATATATATATATATATATATATATAAAAGGATGCAGGATACGTGATATTAAACACTTTTTAAGCCTCTCAGCTGTTGAATTAATTACTTTGGATCTTTTTTGTCTTTAAATTTTTGCCTGTGTTCCTGTTTTGTTTAAGCTGGTGCTATAACCACTACCCTAGTTCTCCTGTTACAGGTGGCCCCTTTCTCTCGCAGCATCTTTTGAAGTCACCTTTGCATGCAGGGGACCAGAGTTTCATCTTCTTACACTGTGTGCATCAATAGAAACACACAGGCCCATAGCCAGGGATGGCAAGGCACCCCCCTGCTCCTCATTGCTCCTCCCCACTCCATTCGCAATGCTAACAGATTGAAGCCAGAACCAGAAGTTCAGGGAGGCAGCACTAAGAGACCAGGGGCCAGCAGCACTGAAAGTTGTAAACTGCAAGTGCTGGGGTTAAAAAACACAGAGGGTTTAATACTACTTTCAATTTTCTTTTCTTTTCCTGTTTTATAAAGGTCTCGTTTTTATGAATTTAATGACAAGAAATGGTTGCCTCTTTAAATATATCATTGCTGTCTTTGTCAAACTTATTTTTTCATACCAAAATATTTCATCTTTCTCAAGACCTTATTTTATACTAACAGACTGCATCAGTATTTGAATGACAGCTGCATTATGGGCCTGTCATGAAAGCTTTGCAGCACTCAGCACCTACTTTTCTGCATTAGCACGTTTTCAGGTAAAGATGCTGTCATTTAGAGAGGGTAAAACATCAGGCTGAGTAGTAATTTTGTTGCCATTTGATTGCTTGCAACTGTTGTTTTTTTTTTTCTTTTTGGAACTTTTCAAAATCTTTTATTACATGTACAGGGGCTGATCATTCCATCACTTGTGTCTGTTTTCTCCTGTTTGACACCCAGGAATCTCTTTTAAGTGCCTGTGACAGATTATAGCTGTCATCATTAGCATAGGTTTTTCTAAAGGCGGCTAGGCTCAAAACTGCAGTCTGTGTTTGTTCACCAAGGTGTTTAAATTATCGCACTGTCACACTTCATTCAGTGTAAGCCGTGGCTTATTTAGCTCTTTCAATTGGCAGTTCTAGTTAGTCAACCAGACAGGTTCTTCTACCAGTGTGCTTGTTCTCTGGAGAATACCAAGCTTGAAGGCCATTTAAAAAAAAAAAAAAATGTATTGGCACTCAGCAAATGCAAGGACAATTGGCTGGAAATGTAAAAAGGTAATTACTGCAGTTTATAAAGTTGTTTTGATGGAAGAAGCAGGAAAAAAATTGAACGCCATCTGTGGGCATGCTGATTTTCTAAAGATGTATGCTGAACCAGGGAACCTTTGTTTCAAATGTCAGGTGCTGGGGAATGCCCTATTTTATTAAACGTTGCCTGTACTTGAGTGTTGAAATTACCACAGGTTCAGCGATCTGCTGTAAAAATTGCTTCTAAATGAAATTGACTCTTAGGCTACTTTCAGACTGGGGCGGGCGGGCGTCGGTGGTAAAGAGGCGCTATATTTAGCTCCGTTTTCAACGCTGTCTGTGTTGATGGGGGAATTAAGCTAATTTCTTTTGTTAGAGGAAAGAAATTGGCTCCGTCTTTGGCCAGCCTTAGTCCTCCTGCAAAGTCCCACAAATGCCTGACAGTGAAGTCCACCTAATGATGCTTCCTGTGATGGTGTGGCAAAAATGCTATACTGTTTCTGAAGTCAGAACAGAGTTGCTACTCCCATATAGTCTGTGTCTGTTTACACTACAGTGGGATGAGAAAATGTTGGTAGAGGGCATGTGTATTAGTGTTGTTACTGCTGATTCACAAGCCTGAAGATGGTCAGTCAGTACTTGGCCATAACTAGTTCTACCCACTGCTTTCTGGATGAACAGCACTGCTTTTGTTGTTAAAACCCACCCATTATGAGCTGCAGTGTCTGGAAGAGGGAACATGTGAGACACAAATGAAGGAGGATTTGGTTGAGCTGATGAAAGTAAATGAATTTCATGTTATGTTGCTTGTGCATCACATACCCTGTTTCCCCGAAAATAAGACCTAGCGTGATTGTCAGTGATGTCTGCAATATAAGCCCTACCCCCCAAATAAGCCCTACCCTGTTTCCCTAAAAATAAGCCCTACCCTGAAAATAAGACCTACAAGGACTTTAACTAGGGCTTATTTGGGGGGGTAGGGCTTATATTGCAGCCATCACCAACAACCACGCTAGGTCTTATTTTCGGGGAAACAGGGTAGTAGTTGGACCTGAAACTTGTTTAGACTGTCATACAGGTCATGTTGCCTTTTGTTGTACTTTTGAAGGGTTAGATCACCTTTGATGACAAAAATATTCATTACAGCTTTAAATGTACATTAAAATGCTGTTTGCCATTTTTTAAAAAATATCTTTATTTAGAACCTTATTATTATTTTGAACCTTATTTTGAACTTCTACCTTGGGCTCAACCTCTCCAAAGTTAAAAAAAAAACATGCATTCATATGTGCAGTGCTGCCTCTTGAGGTTTTTCCAGAAGGTCTCCCAGCTGCTGTGGAGGCACAGTGCAGGACCTGGGATTCTCTATGACTTCTTGGTTTTATTTCTGTTAATAGCATAGCTCAGAGGTCATTGTAGTCCTAGATTCACATAAGGGGCAGAGATCATCACTGCACAGAACAGTGAAGCCCCTCCTAGCCCAACCTTCTGTTTTCCCTTCTCATTTGATTGACAGCTACAATTGGTAAAACCAGTAACGAGTAACTGTCAAAGAGCAGAAGGGAAGTACAGTTTAGGATGGGGATATTGCCCTATTACATTAATTCATGGCAAAAACTGAATATAGATTCTACAGAGACATTTTTGTGAGGGATTGATTAAGTCAGTCCCCACAGATAGAAGCATCCCTTTATTACCTCCCACTAGCCAAGATGGTATATAGATAATATGAAATATGAATAATGAAAAAAGAAACACAAATTTGCAAGTATGCATGTATGCACAATTTATAACCTTCAATTTTAGTGTTTGCAGTAAAAAATACTTTAGTTCTGCTTCAACATTATCCATTAATATTCACTAGTTTTAGGCTTTTATTTACTGTAGTAGAAAAAGTATAAATTGGAAGCTTAGACGATTAGAAATAACTGCAGATGCTTTTCTCTGAATCTAAACTGCAGTCTGACAGGTGTAGGCAGTTAATCTCTGAAATAGACTAAGCAATTTCTTCAGTTAATTCATGTCAGTGTAACACACAATCAACAGCAAGTTTTATTAACCCACTATGAGCAATTCTCAATGTTCGTTCAATGCAAACATCAGCCAAAAATAAATTGATACTGATATATTGTGATTATGGTGGAATAATTATATCTTTTCTGATGCTGAACTAAACCCTTAAAGTGGTTCTAAAGTCAAGACTTTTTTTTTTACCCTAAAGTGATTGTAAAGTCTCTTGTTATACTTACCTGCTCTGTGCAGTGGTTTTGCACAGAGCAGCCCAGATCCTCCTCCTCTCCTCATCCTCCTCAACTCCACATATCCATTCAGACACAGAGCCGTGGTTCAACCCGCCCCCTCTCTCTCCTCATTGTTGTGTTTCAGCCAATCAGGAGGGAGAGTCCTGGACCGCCGAGGCACTCATGGACATTTCTGGATCGAGAGGGGGCTCAGGAAAGTAGCGGGTTGAGGGGGGCTGCTGCACACAGAAGGCTTTTTATCTTAATGCATAGAATGCATTATGATAAAAAAAACCTTCTGCCTTTACAACCACATTAATGCATTTCCTGCATTAAGGTAAAAAAAAGTCCCAGTATTTGTATCACCCCCTCATCTCCCTTTTTACTTACCTGAGTCCTATCTCAATCCAGTGCTCTACCGGAGTGCAGCAGCATTGCTCTCTCCTCCTCTCCTTACAGAGCAATAGAAGCCATTGGCTCCTGATGCTGTCAGTCAAATCCTGTGAGGGGGCAGTGGGCTGAGCCCCATAGGAAGTGGGTTCCAATAGTGGCGTACTGTGAAGAGGAGGAGCCTAGAGCACCAAAAGGGGACTCTAGAAGAGGAGGTTCAGGGCCACTCTGTACAATATTATTGCACAGAGAAAGTAAGTATAACAAGATTGTTAATTTAGAAAATAAATATAAGCTTTACAACAACTTTAACCCTCATTGCCTGGAAAATACATTTGGTGCACACTATAACAATCCCAGAATTTGTCTTAAAGAGAGAGAGAGGGTGGCTACAGTAGGGTACCATTCAGTAATAGAAGAGTAGAAGCCAAGATGATTTAAGATGATGCTTTTTTGATGTTTTGGCTCACAATAAACAGTCAGGGGCAAACAAGCACAGTATTAAAGGGTACATAATAGTTCTAGCATGTGTGTTTGTGTTTATACATAGCACATTCGGACATGTGTGCAATTTTCTAGAGCTCCATGTACAGGCTGAATTAAAGTTATTGTTTACCTAAATTATTATTTTTTATTAAAATAGTAAACAGATTATACTTACTGGTACCTTCTCTGTGCACAGAGTGTATTGCACAGAGTGGCCCCGAATCTCCTCTTCTGGGGTCCCCCGCCAATGCCCTAGGCTACTCCTCTTTTTTTCTCATACGGGCTCAATCCCAAGCTGCGCTGTGTGTGTCTATAGACCACACATTGCAGCTCAGCCCTGCCTCCCGTTCCCTCCTCACTGGGCTTTAGAACTACTTTAAAGAATATTATTCATACAGCAAAACCACTCTATTTTTCCTTTTTACAATATTGTCCCAGTCAAGACTTATTCTTGTTCTCATTCACACATAGTGTGGTGACCGCTGTTTTTCTGCACTGGATAAGTCACTGCTAGGGGAAACAACAAGAGGAACCACCGCTTCACGTGAGTAGATCTAGATTAAATCAATTAGGTGGAACTCTTCATCGGGTGTAAGCCCCGGCTCGCCTGCTGTGGAATACTGAATCAAAAAAAGTGGTTCAGTTTGGATTTGGAGTCGACTTCATCGCGACTTTGAGTGACTTACATTCAGTGGTGTATTTAGGTTTTGTGCTGCCCTAGGCCTGACTGAGCTTGCGCACCCCCTAATTTAAATATGACCCACCCCTTCCTGTCAAGGCCACACCCCTTTCTTTTAAAGATCCGCCCTGTCATCTTCATTGGAGGAGGACAGAGGGACGCCGCGGGAAGAGGACAGAGAGGCATGCAGCATCTTTTCATTTGGTGGTAAGGGGATATGTGCTGGTTGCTTTGGGAGGGGAGGATCAGACCCCTCCCAAAGCACCCAGCACATATCCCCTTACCCCTCCCCCCCTCATCCATGTGTGCATTTGTTATCTGCCCCCTTCCCGGTTACTGTGTCCCCCTCCACTGTAAACTATACACAGACCTCAGAGCAGAAGCGCGGCTCTTGCACTGAAGTCGTGTCCCTCCTCTGTGGCTCTTTCTCCTCCTGGCTGTGTACACTAGAACATTGGAGCTGAGAAGGAGGAGGAGCTAAGGAGTGTGTGGCTGACAGTGGGGAGAGAGGTGGTGGCTGCTACGGAAAGCCGATCGCCGCTTGTGGGACCCTGGGTGGCAGATGTCCTGGGTGCCCATGCTAGCGCACTCTGGCTGCCAGTTACCGAAGCTCAGTGCCGGAACTTGTTGTGGGCTCTGGGACAGTGGCGTCACTAGGTTTGGTGTCACCTGGAGCTGTAAAAATTGTGTCATCCCCCTTAATTTTTTGACTGGAGGCCCAGCGTTGGAGCTCATTGTGGCGGTCAACAAGGCCCAGAGGATATCAGGTTAGGCACTTCCTAATGGCTCAGTCCCTGGGAACAGTAATGAATAATGGCCAACAGGCTCTCTTACCAGACCCGGTGAAACCGCAACAGTGATCCCTCTGGCTGGACATTCGCTCACTCTGGGTTGCCCAGGCTGACTCTGGTCAGTAGTGTAGCATGTCTGTACCCCGGCAGTGGCTTCATCTTTCTCCCCCTCTGGTGGTGCGGGTACAGCGTGGCTCTCTGGTGGTGCAGGTACAGCGTGGCTCTCTGGTGGTGCGGGTACAGCGTGGCTCTCTGGTGGTGCGGGAACAGCGTGGCTCTCTGGTGGTGCGGGTACAGCGTGGCTCTCTGTTGGTGCGGGTACAGCGTGGCTCTCTGGTGGTGCGGGAACAGCGTGGCTCTCTGGTGGTGCGGGTACAGCGTGGCTCTCTGGTGGTGCAGGTACAGCGGGGCTCTCTGGTGGTGCGGGAACAGCGTGGCTCTCTGGTGGTGCGGGAACAGCGTGGCTCTCTGGTGGTGCAGGAACAGCGTGGCTCTCTGGTGGTGCGGGAACAGCGTGGCTCTGTGGTGGTGCGGGTACAGCGTGGCTCTCTGGTGGTGCGGGTACAGCGTGGCTCTCTGGTGGTGCGGGTACAGCGTGGCTCTCTGGTGGTGCTGGTACAGCGTGGCTCTCTGGTGGTGCGGGTACAGCGTGGCTCTCTGGTGGTGCGGGTACAGCGTGGCTCCCTCTTTGGCTTCCCCCAGCACAGTACTCTCTTTTTCTCCTCTAACACCCCCCCTCAGCAGAGTGCATGCATGCTGGGGGCTGTAGCATGTCTGTGGGGGCTACTTTTCCCATGATGCCCCCCAGAGTCTTCTGATTGGCCCTCTGCTGTGGCCAATCATGGGGAGGAAAACAGCGATCAGGAAGCTGGGCGATGGCGCAGGGAAACCAATTAGAGCCGCTCTCTCTCTCTTCTCCCTTAGGCTGACAGAAAGGGGAGGGGGGGGTGAGCGGGGGAGTTCTCTGGTAAATGGAGCAGCAGATCTGTGACAGGGAGAGGAGAGATGCGGGTTGTCAGGGGAGGGGGGGTGAGCGGGGGAGATACACAGACAACCCGCATCTCTCCTCTCTCTGTCACAGTGCTGCTGCTCAATTTGCCAGAGAACTCCCCCGCTCGCCCCCCCTCCCCTTTCTGTCAGCCGAAGGGAGAAGAGAGAGAGAGCGGCTCTAATTGGTTTTACCGTGCCGCCGCCCAGCTTCCTGACCGCTGTTTTCCTCCCCATGATTGGCCACAGCAGAGGGCCAATCAGAGACAGAATCACAGCTTTACGGAGGGGCGGCTTGACGGCACCCGGGACGCCACTGTACTGCACTGCTAAGCTATACTCCCTGCTGTGCAGGAGTCGGGAAGAGGGCGCCGCTGCCATTTTCGGGGGGGGGGCGGCTTTTTGCCGCCCCCCCCGCACAGTGCCGCCCTAGGCCTGGGCCTTGTTGGCCTAGGCCAAGACACAGCACTGCTTACATTGCAACCTAAAGCGACCTCAAGGACAGGCAACTTTGTCTTTGGCCAACCAGAGAATAATAAGCTCTTGTGACTTAATTGGGGAGTCGGGTAAATTATTTTATTTTTCCTGTAAAGTCGCTTCAATATAGTTGGGGATCCGACTTGGAGGCGACTTCCATTAAAATCTATGGGTACAAGTCGCCTAGAAGTCACCTTATAGTAGTACGGCAACCTTTTCTGATGTTGGAGTGACTTCAGTAGTGTACATTAAGACGGCTCTCATTCACTTCTATGGAATTTCTTATGTCCAGCAACTTGGGGCGACTTGAGGTCTTACAAGACGGTTCCTAAGTCGCTGTAGTGTGAACCGACACTTAGGAGACAAGTTCCACATACACAGAACAAAAAGGAATAAGGCCAAGAAAAAATAATATAAAATCATGAATGTCTGTAGTAATGTAGTAAACAATCATAGTGCACACATAGATATCATATAAAATATACATACAGAGTAAACCTAAAATGTGTGCATATGTCTTATAGTTATATAATAACCAATAAAGGGACTGAGTTGTTAATAATAATAACAAATTCCAAATGACTATTGTACACTGACCTGGACACGTCGGTGTGAAACACACACCATATAAAGGACTGTGTGTGCCATACATATAAACTCCCAACCTCCAGGCCAATTAATAAACCCAAAAAGAGTACATACCTATATATAAACACATAGAAAATCTCTATTTAATTATATCATAATAGAAAAAATTGGCCATACAGAGAGGGATTGGAAGAATGGACTAATGAGCAAATGTGGAGTAGAGAATAAAGTAAAGTGATAGACTACCCCAATAATGTATAGAAATACACATTAAAAGAATATATATTTCAAGACATTGTATAGAACAAAGAATATGTCGGAGAGGATATCGTCCAGACGATAGATGGGTGTTGGGAATTTATTCATAAATATTACTCGCATCCCAATAAAAGTTCAAACCTATGGGAATGCGAGTCTAAAGGTGAAATATCGAAAACACCCCCCTAAGACATAGCAAGCGAAAAGCATCTCCACCTCTCTTTGGGGCTCTAATCCTGTCTATGACTTGGACCTGTATGGTGGATTTGTTGCCTCCATGACACAAGAAAGTGCCCCATTCACACTTCAACGCAGCCCAAAGGTGTGCTGCATTGAGCTGTGGTAAAATGCAGACATGCTGCATTTTGCTGCAACCCGCAGGTAGGCACTGCATGTGCACAGCAGTGCAATGCACCAAACTGCTGTGTGGAGACATGAAGTGTCACTTTCTGACAGCTGCTCTCATGCTAAAATGAACCAACTACTCTGATCCCTTTGGAAAAGGCTAAGGGAACACAGAGCATAAAAAATGGCTTCCCTAAGCATAGTCTATCTAGGCATTATGCTCAATATCATAATAAAGATCCCTCCTCACTATTAGTATGTGCTATAGAAAAAATACGAGCCTCATTGGAGAGGTGACAATAAAATCATTAAATTGAGGCAAGCCGAATCAAGATGGATACATGAATTACAGTCTATATTTCCCCTAGGACATAACATAGAATTTGATCTTAACTGCTTTTTATCCCATTATTAATGTAGCTAGTCTTAATATTAGATGGTGTTATTTATACCATTGGATGTTGCTATTAGATGTTCCATCAATAGAAAGATGTTATTAAATCATTCACCATTAGCTGTTGCTATGAATACATTGAATACATTATATTTTAAGATGGGTTATTTATTTTCACCACTAGATGTCGCCTGAGGGTTCATCATTAGATAGTGGTATCAAGTTCACAACACTAACACAATAGCAGCAGATTATTATGAAAAAGTTACGTTGAACTGTAGCTTGCTTCACTATTGTTCTGCTGCTGTGCTTATGCTTAATTGCTAAATAATTCAGGTTCTCTGACAAACGGACCAGATTGACTGTCTTCTGAAATGATTCAGTGTGTGTCTCTCTGCTAGCAAATCGTAAGACCCCTTTCACACCGAGCCGCCCATAGTGTCGGGGGTAAAACACCGCTATTTTTAGCTGCGTTTTACTGTCGGATTAGTGGCGCATTTCGGCCAATAGCGGGTGCTTTTACCCCCCGCTAGCAGCTGAGAAAGGGTTAAAACCGCCCGCATTGCGCCGCAATAGCGGCGTTTTGCCGGCGGTATCCCAGCACTGCCCCATTGATTTCAATGAGGAGCAGCGGTGGAGGAGCGGTAAACACACCGCTCCTTCACCGCTCCAAGGAAGCTGCTGGCAGGACTTTTCCTGACGTCCTGCCAGTGCACCGCTCCGCCCTTGGGCTTTCACACTGGAGACAATGCTGCAGCTGTTTGAGGGCAGATTGCAGGTGCTATTTTTAACGCTATAGCGCCTGCAAAACGCCCTCGGTGTGAAAGGGGTCTTAGTGAAAGGAAGTTGGCTGTACGTGTGTACTTAGTTCTAGCTATTTTACTGCCCCTCCTCTTTGGTTACAATCAGCCAATAACATTCATCATCATTATTATTTTTATTTTACTTCCCCCACCCAATTCCAGCAGCGATCTTTTCTCTCTATGTCGAACTATGTAGAATAATTTTGGACTAATAGAGTTAAGGTTAGGCACATTCGACAACAGGTTTGATAGACACAGATTGTTATTATCAGTGTCATGTCGAATCTCCTATCTATATCGAACTGTTGTCGCAACGAAAACGAAAATAAAGCATTTGTTTATGTCGGATCTTTCGGTTTTCGCACTCTGCACTTTCGTTATCGTTTTAACGAAAATACCTGAAATTCGGACGAAAACGAATGCACATGTCTACAATATATCACAACCAGAAATCCCACACAGAATACACGATGAACATTTTGCTGTGGATGTCTTATCAGTATGAAATGAAGCAACATTGCCACAATTTGGCTTAATAACCAGTGGCTGGGAAAATGATTACATTTATTTTGTTGGATGTGCTAAAGTTTGATAGCCTTTTTATTTATTTCTTGCTCTGAGCAAACCTCATTCTTCCATGCCCTGTCTGTGTGAATTAGTGTCAAGTAATTTTTGTCTGCTATGTTTTAATCAAACTTATGTTGTACAAAATAAAATACCATCTTTGGAAATTGAGGTACATAAGAAGGAAAATAACCTGCAGGAAATGGCTGCTTTGTTGTTCAGATTGTAAGTGACACCTCTCAAATCATTCCATATGAGCACATAGACCTGTGGAAGTAAATCTGTAGAAAGTAATAGGAATTAGTCCAGACTGGACATATAAGAGGTTTTAGAATTATATTATTGACACTCTAACTTAAAGTGTGACTGTGGCCAAACTATGGATATTCTAATCTAGCATGTACATTTTTCTAACAAATGGTACACAGTCGGCTGGGGAACAGGGTGGTAACAAATTTGTGTCCAGGGGGAGGGTGTTGTGCTCAAAGAAGTGATTTGGGGGGAAATGATTTGCGCTGGGAGGAGCTGGTTGATATGCAGTCTCTGATTATTTTAATAAAGTTCCTCTTTAAAGTGATTGTACATGCTCAATTAAAAAAAAAACATATCACACGTACCTGCTCCGTGCAATAGTTTTACACAGAGCAGCCCCAATCCTCCTTTTCTTGGTTCCCCTTTCCGGTGCTCCTGGCTCCTCCCCCCACCGAGTGCCCCCATAGCAAACCACTTGCAATGGGGACACTTGTGCGTGCTTGCTCTCAAGCCCCAGTCTGTGTGTCTATTGACACAGAGAGTGTGGGCTACCCCTCCATCTCCCTCACACAGCTCACTCCTCATGCATTAAAGTAAAAAAATCTTTTAATAGTATCTCTCCCCAGTCCCCCCTAAATATTCACCTGAGCTCCATCTCGGTCCAGCACTGTGCACGTTCACAGCGGCCCCTCCACCCTCTACTTGCACTCACAGGCTTGGCTGAGAGCATCAGGAGCCAGGGACTCCTGCTGTCAGTCAAAACAGAGAAAGTGGTAGCTCTCTAACAATTTTCAGAAAAATCATATGTAATGGAAGCATTTCATTTTTTAACCTATTGCTGCCCGTGCTATAGCCGGGAGGGCCTCTATTTATGTCCTCCTGTGGTCGGCAAACTCTTTGATAGCCAAGTCCGAAGGACTCAGCTGATCACAGATCGGGGTAAAGGGCCAATCACAGCGGCCCTTTACCACTTTATCAGCTGTGTCCAATGACAGCTGATCACGGATGTCAACATAAACTGGTTATCGGCTTTTTTCTCCTCACGTTGACAGCGTGAAAGTGTCCTGATTATCAGTGCAGTTTTTCAAAACAGGTCATTTTTTTTCCAAAATTGGTGGTCTTTTTTCATTTGTTTAGCAAAAAAATAAAAAACCCAGTGGTGATTAAATACCACCAAATGAAAGCTCTATTTGTGTGCAAAAAAATTATTTAAAAAATTGTTTGGGTACAGTGTTGCATGACTGCGTAATTGTCATTCAAATGTGACAGTGCTGAAAGCTGAAAATTGGTCTGGGTAGGAAGGAGGTAAAAGTGCCCAGTAGGCAAGTTGTTACATGATTGTGCTGAGGTTTATACATGTCTGTCAGACTCTTGCTTGTGGCACAGCAACCAAAGCATATTTATTGAGTGCATAAAAGCATGGGTTTATTTATTTGATTGACACAACGATCAAAGCATATTTAAGGAGTACAAGAAGGTGTAGATTTTATTTAACCATACTTTTTAAACCACTCCCATTGTTAACACAGTTTAGCTACAGTGACTCTTGGTCGCGCCACATTGTTGCTCTCCTTTGAGTGCCCAGAGGTTTCCAAGGTCTTTACAATCTTAGTGATCAGGATCCAAAAAGATTTGTTTTGTATGTGGTTGATGTATAAAGATATAGGGGCACACATTACATTCTCCCCCAAAAGAAGAATAAGGATATGAAGCATTGATTTGTTTGCCAAAATTGTTCATAGCTGTTTATTCATTTTTGCAATGCACTAAAGTCTGAATGTTCTTGTGCTCAGAACAAGTGTCATGTATTTTATCATTCCAGCTGGTGATTAATTTGTTCAGTGTTAATTTGTGCAACATTTCTGTAAATCTTCTTTTTAATTACTCTACATTTAATTATATGTTTAGATGCCCATGATGCAGTGTTGCGATTTAATTCTGCACCAACACACAACTATGAAAAAGATGTTGGAAATAAGACCACCTTGCGCATTATAAATTCTCAGGTAAGACACTAATGATGTATCTAACTACTTTTTTAATGCACAAAACTTTTCCTATTTTAGATGTACAGTATTTGTTAAAAACCCCTGCTACATGTTTGTGCATTTATCATTCATTTTAAGGGATCTGCTTAAGTCCCTTCATCCTTCAGCGCTCCTGCATATGCCTTTGATATGTCTTGCTATTTTTAATATATTTTCCAAAGTCTTCAGGCTGGTCATGTAATGCACAGGGTTCTACATTTCTCCCAGTCATTTCCCAGCTGTGGGCAGTCCTTGAGGATGCAGAGAGTGGCGTTTGGGTTTAATGTCTCTCTGTGGCATTTTTTTGCATTGTGGTGGTCAGATCCATTAACAGCCAGCACCCACTGTGTCTCCTCAGACTTAAAGGGGTTGTAAAGGTTTGTGTTTTTTTTACCTTAATGCATCCTATGCATTAAGGTGAAAAAACACCTGTCAGTCACCAGCCCCCAGCCCCCCCCCATTTTACTTACCTGAACCCTCGAATTTGTCCTGTGGGGATGCGCTCTCTCCCTGTCTGGGGTTCTTGGCTCTTGATTGGATAGATTGATAGAAGCGCAGCCATTGGCTCCCTCTGCTGTCAATCAAATCCAATGATGCGGGTGGCGGGGGGGCGGGGCAGAGTCCTGCATCCAGCGTCTATGGATGCTAAATGCTGGACTCGGGAGCATGCCCGCAAGGTAACCCCCTGGGAGAGTGCTTCTCCCAGGGGGTTATCTGATGTGGGGAGGAGCCGCGAGAGCCACCGAGGGACCCCAGAAGACGAGGACCGGGGCCACTCTCTGCAAAACAAGCTGCACAGTGGAGGTAAGTATGATATGTTTGTTTTTGTTTTTTTTTAAATACACGAACCTTTAGTATCACTTTAAGGTATTACTAAACCCAGGACCCTGCATTCACTATATCTGGTCTCCCATAGTACACAGAACATGGAAATGCAATTATTTTAGTAAATATAAATTGCTAAATAACTTTTCTTTTGAGCAGTTAGAGCAGTGTTATGACTTCTATCAGTGTCTGGTTAAAGCTTGTAGGATGAGTTTTCATTCTTCCATGATTATCCTATGAGGATACTGGACCGCTGATCCTCTGTCAGGATAGTGCTGATTGGCCCTGTGCTGATCACATGCACTCTCCCAAGACAAAAAAACCTCTCTAGCAATACACACCAAAGTGAGCATGTGCAGCTTGTCCCCTAGCCTCTGTTCTATCAAGAGATGGAATGGGGACAATGGGAGGATCAGAGGAGACAGGATTAAACAATACAGAATACAGAGGATTAACCCCGTAGGTTCCACAGTGAGTATAACAAGCATGCTTTACAGCATATACAGGCTGATTTTACTGTTGTGGGTTTAGTAATACTTTGAGAATTGTGGCAAAAAAAGTATTGGGGGGGGGGGGAGCTCCGGATTAAAGGTGAGTATTGCAGCCTAAACTGCTTTTTTAACACCTGCTGGAGTCTATTTTAATTAAAATAAATACATTACTTTTCACATTGAGAAGAAATAATTTGTTGTAACACTGGGTATCTTACCTAACAAGAAAGATATTACTTTTAATCTAAAGCTGTGCAGTGAATATAAATTGTATCTAGTAATTGAAAACCACTATGAGGATTAAAATGTAATTTAAAAATGCAAATATGTACCACCTGCAAAAACTGTACTGTTTTTTTTTGTAATCCTTTGTTATCATTCATTTTTTTTATTGAGTGCTGACAGTAATTGTACATGACATATATATTATTTTTTTATTGTTATACTAGGAAGTGTTGCATATGTTTATTTTTTATTAATTACAAAACAAGGGGCTGTGCCATTTACAACCCCCAATCCCGTGCTTAAAAGCAAGCATGTTTGGTTTTTATATATGTTTTTCCAAAATGTGCATCATTTTCTGAATTCTTTCTTAAAACACATAGACAGATGAAGGGAATTATTAGCAAAGCAGCATGTTTTAAAATCACAGAAATTTCCTAGTTTTCAGGATGGATGGTTTTGCAAGATCTTTCTATGCAAATTTCTTTTTGAAAGCCTGAAATAAGGAATATTAGGTATATATTATCTTTAAGCCACAGTGACACCCAGTGGTGCACATATGCCATTTAAATAAACCAAGTTACTATGCTTGTGTACATTGACAGATTACTTTTTTAAAGTTTACGAAAGTCTATCCGCTCACACCCTAGCAGATGAAAAAAGTATTATTATTTTTCACTTTGGCTGCTAACAAGGAGGTGAATTTTGATCCTAAAATATATCATATAGTTGTGAACTACAATGCATCCGGAAAGTATTCACAGCGTTTCGCTTTTTCCACACTTTGTTATGTTACAGCCTTATTCCAAAATGCATTAAATTCATTATTTTCCTCAAAATTCTACAAACAATACCCCATAATGACAGCATGAAAGAAGATGGTTTGAAATCTTTGCAAATTTTTTAAAAATAAAAAACAAAAAATTGTATTCACAACCTTTGCTCAATACTTTGTAGAAGCACCTTTGGCACAAATTACAGCCTGAAGTATATTTGAGTATGATGCTACAGGCTTGGCACACCTATTTTTGGGCAGTTTCTCCCATTCTTTTTTGCAGGACCTCTCACTCTCCATCAGGTTGGATGGGGAGCGTTGGTGCACAGACATTTTCAGATCTCTTCAGAGATGTTTAGCTCTGGCTGGGCCACTCAAGGACATTCACAGAGTTGTCCCATAGCCACTCCTTTGTTATCTTGGCTGTGTGCTTAGGGTCATTGTCCTGTTGGAAGATGAACCTTCTCCCCAGTCTGAGGTCCAGAGCACTCTGGAGCAGGTTTTCATCAAGGATGTCTCTGTACATTGCTGCATTCATCTTTCCCTTGATCCTGACTAGTCTCCCAGTTCCTGTTGCTGAAAAACATCTCCACAGCATGATGCTGACACCACCATGCTATACTGTAGGGATGATTATGGCCATATGATGAGCGGTGCCTGGTTTCCACCAGACATGATGCTTGCCATTCAGGCCCAAGAATTCAATCTTTGTTTCATCGGACCAGAGAATTATGTTTCTAATGGTCTGAGAGTCCTTCAGGCGCCTTTTGGCAACTCCAGGCAGGCTTTCATGTGCCTTTTACTGGGGAGTGGCTTCTGTCTATCTCCTCTACCATACAGGCCTGATTGGTGGAGTGCTGCAGAAATGGTTGTTCCTCTGGAAGGTTCTCCTCTCTCCACAGCAAAATGCTGGAGCTCTTTTCCCCCGATCGCTCGGTTTGGCCGGGCTAGGAAGATTGCTGGTGGTTCCAATTTACAGATGATGGAGGCCACTGTGATCATTGGGACCTTCAATGCTACAGAAATTTTTCTGTACCCTTCCCCAGATCTGTGCCTCTATACAATCCTGTCTCGAGGTCTACAGACAATTTTGTGGACTTCATGGCTTGGTTTGTGCCCTGACATGCACTGTTAACTGTGGGACCTTATATAGACAGGTGTGTGCCTTTCCAAATCATGTCCAATCAACTGAATTTACCACAAGTGAACTCCAATCAAGTTATAGAAACATCTCAAGGGTGATCAGTGGAAACAGGATACACCTGAGCTCAATCTTGAGTGTCATGGCAAAGGCTGTGAATACTTATGTACATGTGATTTTTTTCATTTTTTATTTTTATTAAATTTGCAAAGATTTGCCGAAAACAGTTTCATTTCCGGCATGTGCAGTAAATGTAACACTCCCATTGGTTGTGCTTTCAACCAAACTGTCAAACCATCCAATGGCTGGTGTCATAACTGATCACATGCGCAGCATCATAGCAGTTGTGGATTAAACAGAGGCAAAGATGGCAGCTTCCTTGGCTGAATATGATAGGGGGGTTTACTTACACTTTTACTTTGCTTAATTAGCATTTCTGGTTCCACTGTGTGCATGGTGTTTAAAACAATGATGGTTTATAACTGTGATAGGAAGGTTTAAGATTAGAGATGGGAATAGATTTGGGTAAGGATCATGTGTAGGGGTCAGTTTAAGGGTCTGAGGTGATGTTAAAGTGGTATCAAACCCTCAGCAATGTTTATCTTAACACAATGAGCACTTTAAAAAAAAAATCCCCAGTAAATTATTATTTTTAAATTCTTACCTCAAGACTTGCAGCTTATAAGTGCTGCTGGCTCTTGCTCTCTCAGTGCTGCTTGCCTGAACTTCTTTCTTCACAGGAAAGAATTAACCGTGGGCAGTACAGTCTCCACTCTGTTAGCTTAAAAAAGGGAGGAGCATGAAGAGGGGAGTGCCTTGCCATCATGCTAAAGGACTGTGTGTTTCTATTGATGCACAGAGTATAGGAAGGCACAACTCTAGTCCCTGCATGCAAGTCTGACTCTAAATCCACCTTTTGAAATAATAAGGCCCTGTACAGCCTTCTCAGGGGGCCCCATGCACCGACCACTACCGTGCACCCTTTGCATTCCCCTTTACACCTCACGCTGCACTCCCTGCATCCCCCATTACTCCAACACTCTGCATCCCATACCCCATTACACGACATTCTGCATACCCCACTACTCTCTCTATACCCCCATTACACCTCACTTTGACATACTCTGCATTCCCTCCCTACACTCTTTCTGTACCCCTATTACACCTCACTCTGCAGCCCCCTAGTACCACACATTCTGCACCCCTGCATCTCCCACTACCCCACAATCTGCACTCCCTGCATCCCCCATTACACCTCACTCTGCACCCTTGGCATCCCCTGATACCTGTCAGAAACAAATGAAATCAGGCCGAGACAGAAGTACATTTAAATCACACTTGTTTAACAATACAAGTAAAAAAAACAAACATAGTCAAAACATATAAAAATATATAAAACTTGCAAGCTACTCTAGAGCAACCTGAGACTGCAATCAGCGTCAGGTACAAAGTAACCTGAGGTTACAACCTACAACCAACAAAATTAAGTGTGCAGTCACACTGTGGGAGGTGAGCGCATTCACATGGGGGGGGGGGGGGGCACGTGTGTGAAGTCACCCTCTTTGGATCAGGATTATCATCACTAGAGTCACCTTTTGGACATTAATACGTATAATACCCCAATTTGCACTTTTGTCTCTGTGGATTGATGTAAATTGGAAAAAAAAATCTCTTTTTTTTTTTTTTTTGGACACTTGATATTAAGGAACAATACTACATTTTTTCACTGTGAGCTTGCTTGTTACACACAAAAAAATCATTTTATTCATAGTTACATTTTTTAGCAATATTGATTTTCATTGTTTATGGCACTATTTATGCATTTGTAAGGTTCAGTATCACACAGCGCTGCATTTTTTTGTTTTTTGTAGTCAAAACATAGCCAAGTTCAATAACCGGAACAAATAGTCAGCCAAGCCAGAAGTCAGGGATCAATGTAGTGGAATAGCAAGCCGGATCTAGAGACAGAAGGGATGTCAGCAAAGCAAGTCTTGAACAGGATTGCAGGAGATAGTTTCTGTAATGTTGACCAAGGCGAAGGCAGATATCCTCTGGACTGGACGACATAAGTATGCAGGACTGACGAGCAGGATATCATCAACAGCTGAGTAACAGTGGAGAGAGATTGGAGCTGGCAATTAGCTAACAGCTAATATAAGTATATGTATATAAGTATACAAGTAAATGTAACAGATGTCATTTAAGACATGCCGTTAAATTAATGGATTTAGGTCCACTTTAAATATATGAAGAATCTGTTCAAAGTTTTATAACAACATTGCTCAGCATAAATATATACAGTATGTTAATCTAAAAGGAGTGGTGCCTTTAGAAAACTAACCAGAAACTGAACCCTATATGACTTATCTGTTTTGGGTGGTGTTATCCTTTGTATGCTATGTTCCACACTTGTACTACTATCATGATGTCAGCTTATTTCTTATTGTCTCCTCTACAAAGATACATTTTTATGTGCTGCACAGTGAGTGGGAATGTGTGACATAGAGAGATGTTACCTAAGCCCCTTAACATAAATTTGAATTCATTATTAACAGCGAGTAGGGATAATCTCCAATATAAAGAAAATTTCAATTATGTTAAACTCTATTTAACATAATAAATATATTTTGCATGAAAATACTGCTTCTAGGCCAAATTCTAAAATGGCTTGTTTCATGTACTGTGGCTTCAAACAAAATAAACATTATTAGAATGAAGGTACCAAGAGATATGAGATAATTGGATAGATTTGGACAATGATGTTCATGTCTGTTGGTGCTAACAGATTACTGAGGATACCCCAGCTGACGGATCTATGGGTATATATAATAACTGGCCATGTTGGATATCTTTTGCTGATTTTTGTTAACTTCACATAAATAAACTGGTGTTTATGAAGCCTGGCCATGCATCCCTTTGCCCTGCCATAAGGCCTGAAAAATCTGAATTTACAGCTACAACTTCATCTCTTCTTTATATTTATTTTAGCAAATCCCCCAACATAGGCCTTAATTGGCCCTAAGAATGCAAGTCTCCCTAAACGCAAAAGGCAACTTTATTTTTAACTGTGAAAATTACAATTGCACTATCCCCATTAATCAATTTTGTACATATCAAATTAAAATTGACATCAATAATGACTAAAGAGAAGCTCAACTCTTTACTTAATGATATACCGTATATACTCGAGTATAAGTCGTTCCGAGTATAAGTCGAGGCCCCAATTTACCACAAAAAAAAAGGGAAAAACTTATTGACCCGAGTATAAGACGAGGGTGAGAAATGCACATCTACTGTAAGTGGAAAAGAGGGTCAACAATGCCCATTTGCAGCATCACTGTGCCCATTTGCAGCCATAGGTCCACCGAACTTCAAACTCGGTAGTTAAGGGTTCCTAGATGCCCCCTAGCTGCAGCCAAAATTTGGGGTCTCTGAACCCAAAGGGTCCCGAAATGACATTGCTGCAGATGGACACAGTTGACCAAATTTGGGGCCCTGTATCTCGGGGCCACTTAGTGCTAAGAACCCCAACTTTCATGTGCAAACTCAGTGGAACTAGCACCATAAAATTTCCAAAGCTGGGGTTTCTAGCACCAAGTGGCCCCGAGATACAGGGCCCCAAATTCGGTTCAGAAAATGTCAAGCACTTTTCTGCAGCAGAGAATGACATTTTCCGAACCGATTTTGGGGCCCCGTATCTCGGGGCTACTTAATGCTAGGAACTTCAGCTTTGGATATGTTGTAATAGTTCCACTGGGTTTGCACACCAAATTTGGGGTTCCTAGCTCTAAGTGGCCCTGAGATACGGGGCCCCAAAGTCGGGTCGGAAAATGAAATTTTTTGCTGCAGAAAAGTGCTTGACTCGAGTATAAGTCGAGGGGGGCACTTTCAGCACAAAAAAATGGGCTGAAAAATGACTTATACTCGAGTATATACGGTAACTAAAATATATGGTTCCCCATGAATTAAATATCTATCACTATATGCCTACAAGGCTCTAGACAAGTCCCAAGGGGAACACAACCCTCCCCCTATATACTTTCTCATGGCCCCCATTTACCCAAACTTTCTTCTGTCTGTTTCTGCCCTTCTTTTCTCCCATTCACCAATCTCCTGATGGCCTATATTTTACTCTGGTAACATTTTAAGGTGTACACCAGGTGTATATATATTTCTTTAACCACACACCCACTCACACAACAGTATTAGCTTTACCATGTTTGGATTTAACTATTTTATACTTACGACAACTATAGTCCCTGTATTTAAAAAAAATGAATATTTGAAATTTGCGGTGTTACCTTCATGGGGACATAGTTTACATTGCCGTAACGTTTACTCTCATAAGGAATATAGAATAGACATAACCAGTGCTTCAGATTTTGTACTCACTGTATATTATTAATATGTTTTGAAATTGTTCAATATATGTAATATTTCACTTTATTGTAGCAATAAAAATTATTGAAAAGAAACAATGGATCTTCTTGTGGTGAAACTACCCTCTACGAGCTTATGCTCTTTAATGTTTACTCTCTATTTAACACAATAAATGATTTAAGTGTGCTTCTATTTTATTTGCAGATCCTTACCAACCCAAATCATCATTTTACAGACAGCTCGTTATATAAAGAGGTTACCTTAGTTGCATGGGATCCTTCTCCATATTATGCTGATCTTCATATGGTATGATTCATTTTTCAGCAATAACTTTCTAATATAGGTATCTTTGTAATATTTTTTAGCAGTGTATTAAATTATATTTATAGGCTTGAGATGCCAACGCCATATTAAAGCAGTATAAAACCCAAAAGCAAATACTTATTATATTGCAGCTTACCAATTCTTAGATGTGGTGGCTGCATTAGTTTCCTTTTTTTAGGCTTTTCTTCTTCTATTTTCATCCTATAATCCAGCCAGCATGTCTGTTGTTTTTCACAGCACAAACTGTCCAGCAGAATGTAGCAGTTTACATGGATGAGACAAACCACTTAACACTGGCAGGAGTGATTAAATGATCAATTTTTATTTATTCATGCAAAACCTTTATCCCAAAAGCAAAACAACTGTTCGCTGTAACTGCTTATAAAAGTGTTAGCTGGAGTTTGACTTCAAATTGTTAGTATATCGAAATTTGATAATACATTTAACACTACCCTCCCCCCCAGACTTACAATGCTGCTTTCTGCTGTGCCTCCAGTTCTCATTCATCCAGAGTGGTGTCTCACTAATACAGGAGGTGTGTTACTGACCAGATCACCAGGAGAAAACAGAGGGAAAAAAGGCAAAGAAAAGAAAACTAATGCAGCCACCACATCTAATGATTGGTAAGCTGCCATATATTAAATGTTTGGTTTTGGGTTTATTAGCGCTTTACTTCTCCACTGAAAGACGACCACCAGGAGTAATGGTAGCAGCCTGTGTGTAAAATTATACTTGGGATTTCAGACTTGCTGTGGAATTGCAGTGCTGTTAAAGATGTACTACGGCCTGGATAAAAATCATCACCAAACTTACATAGTGGCAGACTTTGTACTTGTAGATTTCCTATTCTGAGCTCTGGCAATACCAATACTGAAGGTTACAAATCCTGTGTCCAGAGCTAAGGACAGGTTTGGTGGTGAGGTTCTGATTGGATTGCATTGTGCGAATAACTACCGTAATTGGTGTCCTGGACCTACAGAAGTAGCACATTGTCAGAGAAAATCCTTTTTTTCCCACTGCAGGTTTATGGGCATTATAATTTTGTTCCCAACAGTGCAAAAAATAGAATTTATCTAGGCTGTGACTCACTTTACTATGTAATGTGATGTTTTCTGACATTCTTCTGCGATCTGACCCCACTGCTATCATTGCTGCCACTTTTATGCGCTATAGATGTTAAGGGGCCTTTGCGCGTTTTGCTGGAGCGCTGGTTTGACCAGCATCTATGTTTTCAGCAGCTTAGATATTTCTCTGCCTTTCTTTCGTAGTGGTACCACAAACCAGACTACAATCTTTTCCCACCTTATGAGCAACATCGGAAAAAAAATCCTGACCAGCCATTTTATATTCTTCACCCAAAGTTCACATGGGAACTGTGGAAAATCATCCAAGAGAACAGTGAAGAGAAGATACAACCGAACCCTCCATCATCTGGTTTCATTGGTAGGTGTGTTTGGCATACTAATTAATTACAGCATGCACTTCAGTGACGACACAATGCAGCCTTTAGCTTTATATCCTCTGGTAGAATTCTTAATGGGCACTATTGATCGGAAAATAATTATCCCACACAAAATTAAAGCTTGCTACCGCAAGTGAGTGGTGGAATATTTTGTTAATGGGACAAGTCGCATAAGTGTTGGTATCAATTAACATTCCACAAGGTTACAGTGCCCTAAGGTGTATTTGGAATGCAGTGAGTTGAACAGGACAAAGGAATATAGATTAGTGTTTACACATTATCCTAATTAGTCATGAATCATAATTACGCTAGTAAAGCAGAGAACAAATAGAAAGATTCTCTATACTTTATTTTCCAATTTCTAATTCAATGAAATATACACACCATTGTTTGCTTTTTAAAGATGTTATAAAAATACAATATGATTATAATACATTCTGTTCAGTTCCACAACATTTGTTGCAAGTCAGTAAATTTTACTAGGATAATTTCAAGAAATGTATTTATTTGCTTAAAGAGTAACTCCACTCCCCACCTCGGATGATCAGTGTATATTGCAAAGATTTGTAACAAACTTTGCTGCAGATTTCTAAGTGTCTCTGCTCTGAAGAAATAGCTGTTTGTTTTACCATGTCCTTTGCAGACTGTTGCAAACTGATTCTGAATAGGAGGGTCTGGTTCATTATAGCTCACTCAGTTGGTGCACTCTCAGTATTCTAATGAGAAAAGCTGCAGGGTCTGCATCCCTTTAGAAGTATTTACCCCCCACCCCCAAAAACTGAAAGTCCTATTGCAGGGGGTGCCTAAAATCAGACTTGTATCCTGGTGCAGACTTCTAGGAAAATCAGTGAGCCAACCGCGTAAGCACCAACAGTGTACCAAATGCCTTCAGGTTGCAATATTGCATTAGTTGTTGCAGAAAGTAACAACAGCTTCAGACTGAAAAAAAATATATAATTTGTAATAGCATTAAATTACAACATGGCTTGTGTAGCAATTGTATAAGCTATATTCTTTTTTTCTTTTTTATTTGTTTCACAAAAGTGGATTTACTTTTAACTCTTGCAGAAAACCTTATATTTCTATAGAGTATTTTGAATTCTTAATTATGTCCTATTTCAAACATTTTGCAGCCTTGTTCTGTTGTAAACTATATAATTTACATAAAGGAACTTCATTTTACGTGAAAAGGGACCCAGACTTCTGGCTAGAAATGAGCAACCGATTTTGCCAAACTTATGAAATGACAGATTTTCTCATAATGCGGCATCTCTAGTTTTTCCATGTGACACTGCTAGATGGAATTAGCTAAACAAAAAGTTCCTCTTTAAAGCTAGGTGTGTCCAGTGCTCCTAGCTGTTACACCCAGTCTCTTTGTGATATGGCTTTATTGACTAGCACTGGTGATGAATGGATGATGGCAGGGCTTTGTTGAGAAACAAAGTCGTCCATCACCAGCTATGCTGACATAGTGATCATAAGGCTTTTTTGATAAACCAAGCAATGTATATCCAATGACAGTGCTAACATTATGGTTAGGATTACCGTTCCCATTAGAGTTAGTAATTTCTGCCACAAGGGCTGATACAGGATAGTTGTAACAAGTTTTCTGAACTCTGCAAATACATTTAATTCCCATTGTCCCCTTCAATACACCCCAAAACTACCTTAACCACTTAAGGACCGGAAGATTTTCCCCTTAATGACCAGGCCATTTTTTGCGATACGGCACTGTGTCAATTTAACTGACAATTGTGCGGTCGTTTCACGTCTACAAAATATGAGCTAGATTTATGGCTTTTTTTTTTTGACTAGTAATGGCGCTGATCTGCGATTTTTAGCAGGACTGCGACATTGCAGCAGACAGATCGGACACTTTTGACACTTTTTTGGGACCAGTGACATTTATACAGCGATCAGTGCTATAAAAATACACTCATTACTGTATAAATGACGCTGGCAGGGAAGGGGTTAACACCAGGGGTGATCAAAGGGTTAAATATTCCCTAGGAAGGTGCTTTCTAACTGTGGGGGGAGGGGACTGACAGGGAGTAGAGAGAGATCGCTGTTCCTAATCACTATGAACAGACAATCTCACTCTACTCCCCTGACAAAATGGGGATCTGTTTATTTACACTGGCAGTTCCCCATTCTGCCTCTCTATGGATCGATGGCAGGTGGCCGGTGGAGTCAGCCAGATGCGCTGATTGGCTCCCCTGATAGCAAATGGGCAGATTGCCTACAGATTGCTGCGTACGCACTCGACGTACAATGGTGGCGATTCGCACAGGAGAGTTAACCTGCCTCAGTACAACGGGCAGCGTCTGGTCATTAAGTAGTTAAAGTGGTTGTAAACCTCAGTCATGGAATCTGAGAAAAGCACATACAGTATATCTGTAGTGTTTACCTAACTCTGTATAAAATATAGTTTCTCTCTGGTGTTTTGTTCCTCTGTTATCAGCATGAGTCACCTTTGAGAAGTCTTCCCAACACATAAGATGGGGGGGGAGAGAGCTCAGCAGACAGCTTGTCTGTTCAGAACACAGTTCTTCTGCTGTGTGGAGGGGGGCGTGTGCCTTTCCTACATCAGCTCTCACAAACTATTACTGAAGCCTCTCTGCTCCCCTCCTCTGTGCTCCTGACAGATGAAGAAAGATTGTAACACTATTCTGCCCTTTTAAAGGGGTTTAGAGATGAGAGGACTGCAGTTAACCAAGTAAAACTTGGGAATTCTTCAAAAAGGCTGTATGCAAACTCACTGAAAAGTATATCCCCATGGGCAGGTTAAAAGGCTAAAAATAAAACCTATGTGGCTCACAGCCAAAGTTAAAATGGCTATAAATAATAAGAAAATAACTTTTAAAAAATGAAAAATGAAGGAACACTTTCATCGTTTACATTTTTCCTAAGAATATAACTGAATATGTAAAAAGGAAATCAAGGATGCAAAAATTCAAAACGAACGGCAGATTGCAAAAGATAGTAGGACAAACCCCAAAAAATTCTTCAAATATAGTAACAGTAAAAAGGTCAGGTCTGAGCATGTAGGCCCTTTACAAAATAATCTAGAGTGGGTGACCGGAGACAAAGAGAAGGCAAATTTATGAAATACTTTCTTCAGCTCTGTGTATACAAAGGAGCATGGGGGAGCTTATGTCTATAATGAGGATGGCTCAAAAGTTATACAATGGCTCAAAAGTTATATGGTCCAGAAATATTTAGACAGAATAAAGGTGGATAAAGCACCTGGACCAGATGGCATCCACCCACGGATCCTAAAAGAATTGAGCTCTATCATTGCAAAGCCATTGTTTCAAATTTTTAGGGACTTGTTAATGGCTGGAATAGTACCACTGGATCAATGTGGTGCCCATAGTTAAAAAGGGATCAAAGTCTTTACCAAGTAACTATAGACCTGTTAGTTTTAACTTCTATAGTTGGGAAGATACTGGAGAGTTTAATAAAAGACCACATAGATGAGTTCTTGCTGGTAAAAAATATTTTAAGCAACAGACAGCATGGATTCATGAAAGACAGAAGTTGTCAGACAAACCTGATTTATTTTTATGAGGAAGTAAGTAAAACCTTGGACAGAGGGGTGGCTGTGGACATGGTATACTTGGATTTTGCAAAAGTGTTTGACACAGTTCCCCACACATGACTAATATGTAAGGTCTACAGGCTTGGAAAGATCAATTTGTAAATGGATAGAAAACTGGCTAAAAAAAACTAATTCAGAGAGTAGTTACATAGTTACATAGTAGGTGAGGTTGAAGAAAGACACAAGTCCATCAAGTCCAACCTATGTGTGCGATTATATGTCAGTATTAGTAGTGGTTAATGATTCTTTCTCTGAATGGTCTAAGGTTATCAGTGGTGTACCCCAAGGTTCAGTGTTGGGACCCTTACTTTTTAACCACTTCAGCACCAAAAGGATTTACCCACTTCCTGACCAGAGCATTTTTTGCGATTCGGCACTGTATCGTTTTAGATGACAATTGCGCAGTTGTGCAACGTTGTACCAAAACAAAATTTACGTCCTTTTTTCCCCACAAATAGAGTTTTCTTTGGTGGTATTTGATCGCCTCTGATAGATTTATGGCATTTTTATTTATTTATTTATTTTTTACTAGTAATGGTGGCGATCTGCGATTTTTATCATGACTGCAACATTGCGGCAGACAGATCAGACACTTTTGGCGCTATTTTGGGACCATTCACATTTATACAGCGATCAGTGCGATTAAAAATGTATTAATTACTGTGTAAATGTGACTGGCAGTGAGGGGGTTAACCAGGAGGGGGCGCTGCAGGGGTTAAGTGTGTCCTAGGGAGTGATTCTAACTGTGGGGGGGTGGGCTACGTGTGACACGACACTGATCACCGCTCCCAATTACAGTGTCAGTGTCAATAGGGGACGGGGAAATGCTAGAGCTTTCTTTGGTGGTATTTGATCACCTCTGATAGATTTATGGCATTTTTATTATTTTTATTTTTTATTATTAGTATTGGCAGCGATCTGCGATTTTTATCGTGACTGCGACATTGCAGCGGACAGATCAGGCACTTTTGACACTATTTTGGGACCATGGACATTTATACAGCGATCCGAGCTAAAAATAGCCACTGATTACTG
Organism: Lithobates clamitans; assembly: GCA_037952925.1. Lineage (NCBI taxonomy): Eukaryota > Metazoa > Chordata > Amphibia > Anura > Ranidae > Lithobates > Lithobates clamitans. The sequence goes on along the minus strand of JBBGZY010000889.1, from coordinate 2,235,279 downwards.
TATATTTATAAACACTAGGGGGTGATCAAGGGGTTAAGTGTGTTCCCTCAGTGTGTTCTAACTGTGGGGGGGATGGGCTCACTACAACATGAAAGAGATCACTGCTCCCAATGACAGGAAGCAGTAGATCCCTATCATGTTGCTAGGCAAAACATGGAAATGGCTTGTTTACATAGGCATCTTCCCATTCTGCCTCTCCTCGCTGTAATCACAGGCTGCCGGTGAACATCGAGTTTTCGGGACCTGTGGGCGCACTCCCACAGCACGCGACGGGTGCACGGAATGCCCGCTAGGAAGAAATTTCAAAGGGACATACGGGTACATCCTTTTGCTTGACCGTGCCATTCTGTCAGCGTAAATCGGTGTGCGGCGGTCCGCATGTGGTTACTATCTTTATAAATGATATAGGGTCTGGCATTAAAAGTACCATTTCTGTCTTTGCAGATGACCAAGCTATGGAAAAACATCCTTACTTAATGTCTCCAATTTGCAAGCTGATCTCAATGCACTGTCTAATTAGGCAACTAAGTGGCAAATGAGGTTTAATGTTATAAATGAAAAGTTATGCAATTGGGGGTTAAGAATATGAATGCATCATACATACTAGGGGGAGCACAACTTGGGGAATCCATAGTGGAGAAGGATCTGGGGGTTTTGGTAGATTATAAGCTCAATAATAGCATGCAATGCCAAGCTGCGGTTTCCAAAGCCAGCAAAGTACTTTCTTGTAATAAGAGAGGTATGGACTCCAGAGAGCGTGATATCATTTTGCCCCTGTTCAAATCATTAGTAAAACCTCATCTTTAATATGCTGTTCAGTTTTGGGCACCAGTTCTCAAAAAGAAAGTGCAGAGAAGGGAAACCAAACTGATAAGTGGCATGGAGGAGTTCAGCTGTGAGGAAAGATTAGAGGAACTGAATTTAGAAGAGTAGATTAAGGGTCGGTTCACACTGGGGCGACTTGGGATCCGACTTGTACGCCCTCAAGTCGCCCCAAGTCGCCCCAAGTCGCTTTGCATTTAGGTTAACATGGTAGGCAATGGGAGCGTCTTAATTGACACTACTGAAGTCGCTCCGACTTCAGAAAAGACTCCTGTACTACTTCTATCCGACTTGTAGGCGACTTGTACCCATTCAACTCAATGTAAGTCGCCTGCAAGTCGGATCTCTCTGTAAAGTCAAGCGACTTTGCAGAGAAAACCCCTCCCTCCCCCCCTCCCTCCCAGAGAGGTGATTGGCCACAGGCGAAGTCGCCTGTCATGGAGGCGACTTCAAGTCGCCTCGTAATTTGCCGAAGTCGCGCTGAAGTCGCGCTAAAGTCGCGCTGAAGTCGCGCTGAAGTCGCGGTACAAAGTCGCGCTAAAGTCGTGTTGCCCATGTGTGAACCGACCCTAAGGGGGGATATGATCAACATGTACAAATACATAAGTGGTCCATATAGTGAACTTGGTGTTGAGTTATTCACTTTAAGGTCATCACAGAGGACAAGGGGGCATGCTTTACATCTAGAGGAAAAAAGATTTAATTTCCAAATACGGAAAGGTTTCTTTACAGTAAGAGCTGTGAAAATGTGGAATAGACTCCTCCAGAGGTGGTTCTGGCCGGCTCAGTAGATTGCTTAAAAAAAAGGCCTGGATTCTTTCCTAAATGTACATAATATAATATTACTGGGTACTAACATTTATAGGCAACGTTGATCCAGGGAAAATCTGATTGCCTCTCGGGGGATCAGGAAGGAATTTTTTCCCCTGCTGTAGCAAATTAGATAATGCTTTGCTGGGGTTTGTCGCCTTACTCTGGATCGACTGTGGGTATGGAATTGTGCATATGGGATTGTATTTTTTGGTTGAACTGGATGGACTTTTTTCAACCTGACTAACTATGTAACTATATGTAAAACCTATGTAGGAGGATTTGTTCCATCCCTGTGTATCATCTGAGGCTGTTCACTTCACTGGGCATATGTAAGAGTTTACAATCACTTTAAAGTTGTTGTAAACCTCAAATATGAAATATGAAAAATGCTCATCCTTCTTTACTGTGTACTTGTCTCTCTCCAAAGTTCTGGGTGTCATTTCTCCCTTCTGCCTGGTTCCTCTGATATCAGCATGAGTCACTTCTGGCAGCTTTTCCCGACACCAAGAGTTAAAATGGCAATGAGGGAGGGAGCTGCAGCACTCAGCCTGTGACTGTTATCCACAGCTGTAGTTGTTCACCTTCTGTGTGAAGGGGGTGTCCCTTCCCTCCAATCAGGCTCAGAGCTGTCCCCTGTGTCAAGACTTCAGATTCCCGCCCCCTGCTTCTAGAACTAAAGGGAACTCCTTTGTGTGTGTGTGTTTTCAGAACACTCTACAGAAGAAATGGCTGCAGATACACAGCTACAACTTATATAGGAGGATTTGTTTCATCTTTCTGTTTTGCCTAATGCTAGTCATGTCACTGAGTACATGTGAGGGTTTTCAACCATTTTACCTTAGCCTTTCCCACTTGCTTTTTTTTTAATCATTATTATTATCTTTAATCTGTATACAAAACACATTATATTGGACGAGGTACTCCTCTCATCTCAACATCACATAGAAGAAACAATACATAATACATTCCTAAATCCCCGCCCCCCCCGACCAACCCCTCCCCCTTTCCCTCTCATCCCTAAAACCTCCCTGTCTTCCTTTCTCGCACCAAATCTGTCCTAAGCTTTTCTTTCTTCTCCCTCCATAGATCTGGTTTATTATTTCCTGTTCTAATTTTAGAGTTATGCTCCCATCACTTCTGCAAACCTTATTGAATGCTTATGTTCTTCAGTGTGGGCCTTTCCGGTTCTTGCCAGTGTCTAGGTATTAGGCTTTTGGCGGCGTTTAAAAGCTGTGGGGGCAAAGTTGTCATGTATTGCTTGGTTGGCATTCTAATCCCATGGAATAGACACCCCCACGGGTCGTCTGGGACATCTATATTTGTTATCTTTCTAATTATTTGCCTGATCTCCCCCCAGTAATTTTTAATTTTGGGGCATGTCCGCCATATATGGGCCATAGTCCCAATTTCTTTGCACCCCCACCAGCATAACTGATGTTTCCCTTTGACATTTGTGTGCCGTGTCGGGGGTTATGTACCATCGGGCCAGACACTTATAGTTCAACTCTATCATATTGCTATTTACCGACGTGGAGTGTACCCTCCTCAGTAATTGCCTAATCTCCAAGTCATTCTCCTATGTTCACCAATTCCTTTTCCCATTTCCTGATGTATGGTGGTATCTCCAGCCCTTTCATGTCAATCAGTATTTTGTAGATCCTGGGGATCACCCTCTTCCTTCCTTTATCTGCACATAATTTCTCCAGGGGAAGTAGGTTCTCTGCCGATTTAATAGGCCGGGGCAGTGCCTCAATAAAATGTTTTAGTTGGGTATACTGCCACCCATCGATCACCATCAATTCACTTTTGTTTTTTAATTCCTGATACATGCACATTTTATCTTGCACCATTACATCTTTCAGTTGTGCGTTCTCTTGTGTGATCCAGTTTCCGAACATTTCCTCTATCCCCAGTGTGAAGTATTTTGTATCTTTTAGTGGTGTCAAAGGTGAGTTGTATCCCCATTTTTCCCTTTTGTGTAACTTATCCCATATTTTTAGTGCATTACAGGTGATACCGTGCATGTCTTTACTAAGTTCTCTATATTGTGCAGGAATCCATATTATCTTTCCCATTGTGGCTTTACTAACTGTGCTTTCCATTTTTACCCATCTCTTTTTCTTGTTATTTTTTGCCCATTCTATTATTCATGAAAGGATTATTGCGTTATAATAATTTCTAAGGTCCAGTGCCCCTAGTTCCCCTTGCGCCCTTTCCTTTGTCAACAGTGCCATACTGATACATGTTTTTTTCCCTCGCCAAATAAATCTAAGAAACATTGTTTGTAATGTTTTACAATATGCCTGTGGAAGTGAGATTGGGAGCATTTGCATCTTGTACATAATTTTAGGTAGAATTACCATTTTGAAAATTTTAATTCTTCCCCCTCCCAAGATAGCTGTCCTGTTGCTATTCTGTTGAGTTCTGCTTTAATATCATACAATAATGGAAGGAAATTTACTTGATATAGTGTCTCAGTGGTTGTTGTTATCTTGACTCCTAAGTACTTCAGTTCTTTTTTCCCCCCAAACAAATGGGAAGCCCTTTTGATAAGTGTGCTCGTCTGTTTTTAGTGCATTAATGTTTAAGGTTTCTTACTTGGCCGGATTAATTTTAAAGTTAGATATCTCTCCATACTCTTTTAGGGATTCCATTAAGTTTGGGAGGGTTATCCTGGGGCTAGTTATAAAAAATAGGATATCGTCCGCATAGGCCAGTAGTTTGTGGTCCTCCTCCCCTACTTGAATCCCTACTTTGTCCGGGTTCCGCCTTATCCCCGTCAAGAGGGGTTCCAGCACCAGCACAAACAGTAGGGGGGACAGGGGACACCCCTGTCTAGTGCCATTATACATATCAAATGGTCCCGAATCGGCCCCATGTACCTTTACACTCGCTGTAGGCCGATTGTACAATGCTTTGATACGGTTAATAATTTTCAGTCCTAATCCTATTGCCTCCAATGTGCTCTGCATAAAGCCCCAGTCTACCCTATCAAATGTTTTTTCAGCGTCGATTGACAGGAGTAGCCCTGGGGCCCTACTTTCTTTGATTTTCTGTACCGCCTTTCCCATTTGCTTTGAAAATCTTTTTCTGACATGTCCCAGTTCTAGTCCAAATTTCAGCAAAGTGAAAACTCAAGAATTTACTAATCTTGGTTTCTAGCACTCTGGTTAATGACAGTGTAGTTGATAACATCCCACTTGCTGAGCTACTGTATGTAGATGAAAACTCTCAGCTAATGTATGACAGCACTCATTGTACCATTTTATACTATATATAGATATTGTATATGAATTTGCGTCTTGGTCATGTAGTATTTCAACACAACAGTCTCCAGGCATTGTCACTATTTAATCAAAGTGTAAAAGCCTTTTTATTGCCATTTTCAAGTTTGTTAATGTCAACATGACAGCATGTTGAGAGGTCTGTTAGACAAAACTTTAGCTCTGCTCTCAGGCTGATTGCATGTGCTTGTAACTGGACCAATCACAGGTGCCCAAGGCCCAGCAGTACATCTCACTCCCAAACTGCATTCACCAAGTTAAGAAATGGGTCTTACTACTGCTACCTAATTTTTCAGTAACATGTTATGGTCCACTGAGCAAGGACATGCAGCAGACACAGGCATGCCCTGACATGCCTTGATGCAGAGCTTCATTGTAAAGGGCCGATTAGTAATTCTATTGTCACTAAATACCCTTCATCTAACACTCACATGAGACCTGTAAAAAAAAATGTAAAATGTGTCAATGTACAATTAAAAAAGCAGTGCTAAAACACTTTCCTGAAACCATGTTTATGGTATATTGTTAATCTCAATGGTTAAATTGTTGTATAGTCTATTGAATTTCAAGTGAGGTTGTATTCAGCTATTTTCCATTATACTCTGCTTAGGTTTAGGGTACTGTTTAGTACCATATGTGCTACAGTGAGATTTTTGAAGAATTTACAGACACTTCAGATGCTTCAGGTTTTTGTAAAATTTTATTTTGACAAGGAAAAGCTACATTATACAATTTTGTGACACATTCTGGTAAACATGAGGAGTCATGTAAATAGTCTTAAACTAGTGTGTTAATGTTTGATTTTTAAAACAGGATGTGGCTACAACCAATACAGACTGCTCTTTTTGAGAGTTGCATAGCATTAGACTGATGCAGCTTGAATTTATTCTGATTAGAAATTTTTTAAAGGAATCTGTCAGGATAGAAATATGCGAACTTCGGGTGGTTGTCATCTTCATAAAAAAAAAGCTGCTTTTACAGGAGTTTTGAGTTTTGTCCATAGAAGTAGCTCAGTGTTATCCTATGTGTCCATGCACATTAATGGGATTACAGGAATATTTTAGGCTCAGCGTTTAGAGGCAGGAAAAACCCTTCTGGTTTGTGTTTTTGAGAGGAGTTTTGTGGCAGAAAAAAATGCTGAATGCTCCTAAACTCTCTTAAAAGCTTCTAAGCTCTCCTTAACTCCTGTACAAGAATGCTCTATGTGAGCGATTTTTTTCTGCCAAGGGAACTGGTGTTTTTTTTCTAAGCCCAGTGTGCATGGACCCTTAAAAACAAGTTAAACCAAATGGCTGCTCTCATATTTCTGTCATGACGGGTTCCCTTTTAAGCATGCAGTATATGTGTACATATTTTGTTAAGGTCAGCACAGAATGCACTTTACATCAGGAACATATTAGATTAATTCAGAGAAATTCAACTAATATTTTTTCCCCAGTACTGCTCACTTCAAGATATTGTAGGGAAGGGTTAGACCCTCTGTCAGTTTTTTATTGCTAGCTTTGTCCTCACTTGGGAGATTCACCACTGTATTTGTAGTGGCAGTCACTGTTGCCTAGACAGAAAGTGAGGATACATCCTAAATGCTTTGAGCTGTTATGAGTACATAAGGTCTGGGAAATTCTCCAATAGGCACACTTGTTCCTTTGACAGCTCTCTAAGCTAAGAATTCCATTCACTTGAGAGAGATTTCCTCTGATTTCCTATTATGCCTTCAACATAGGAAATTAAGGTAAATCTCCCCAAAGGGACATAGGCAAAAAATAAACTGACAGAGATTTGAAAATTACCCCAAACTATCCACATCTAAAAAAAAAAAAAAAAAAAAAAAAAGTTTTTTTTGGCTATACATATATTTTTAAGTTTTTAAGCCAAATCTGCATCTTTACCTTGGTATGATCTTTATTAACTAGACTAAAAGTAATTCTGTGCAATAAACTAAACAAATGTTTCCCAATCCTGCAAGTCCCACCAACAGTTCATGTGGATATCCACACAGGTACAGTAGGTAAATCGCATTGTTAAGGCCCTGAGTACTTTACCTGTATATATGAAATGACCTGCAAAACATGCATTGTATGCCATGAGTTCTGATTTCTTGATAGATCACAAGGCTGTCTTAAAAGATGGTTGACTCTTCCTGAGTGCCAGTACTCCTAGCTACAGGCAGTTTGCTGTGATACTTGCACCCATTGTCAGCAGGTTTCACTTTGCTATAGTGCAGTGGTTCTCAACTCCAGTCCTCAGGACCCACCAACAGGCCAGGTTTGCTGCCCAGTGATTGCAGTATTCTAGTCTGCAACTCCCCAAGGTAATACTTAAAATCTGGCCTGTTGGTGGGTCCCGAGGACTGGAGTTGAGAACCACTGCTATAGTGGGACCCGTGAGCCTTAAATGGAACCTGCAGTCAGGCTATGGACATTGAAGTATTTACATATTCTCATCAAGCAGTAAATGAGCTTTAAAAAACACACTGCATTATTTCACATACTTCTTTCAGCAGCTTCTTTACCCCTTCTTCAGCAGATTTTGAGCCTTCCAATATTTAGTGTAAACACAGAGAAGGAGCTCTGAAAGGGTAGAGCTGAGCTGCTGACTAGCTTGGGTAACTTCAGTGCTTACTCCATAGTGCCTGCAGCTACACTGGTTAGTGAGTGCTTGTTTTAAACCCATTTACTGCTTGTTATGCCCATGTAAATAATTGTGTCCATAGCTTGGTCACAACTGAATTATAGCACTGTATTTAAAAACAATAAGTGAGTTAGCCCTTACCATTGTAGTTATTTTGGTTTTAAGTAATGCCTGTCAATGTCCTCAACAAACTCCATCACTTAAGTTTTCTGTTCCAAGTTTGAATGTTTTTATTAAATCTTTAAGCAAGCATATTCCACATTGTCATTGTGTCTTTCGCGTTTGTTGTTGGGTTACCTTAAGGTTTAAGTTTAAGCGTTAGAGGTGGTTTGAGTGGGAAATGGGAAAGTTTACTTTAAGAGTTCAAGTTAGAGGAAAGGATAGTTTTAGGGTAAGAGTTACAGTTAGCAATAGATGACACCTGAGGATCATGTGTGTTTATTCTTAAATACACATATTCATAAGCAAGGAAAGCCCCAGCCAAAATGTCCAGCTCTGGTTTGCCCAAGTAAGGGTTATAAGAAAGTAGACTCTTAACAAACAATTTCTAAAAATAAGACACCTTGTTTGGTTGATAAAATGAACATTTCAGAATATAAAAGCAATGTGTTTTCTGTAATTGCAGTTGTTTAAATCCATTTGCTGCAAGAAAGACAGTGAGAAGAAATAACTTGCTATATTGATTTGGCTCACGTGTAGCAATACATGTGATGTTATAATAGTAGCGGGCTTATTTAATGAGACAAAGCAAAGTGCAGTTACTGTTTGTTAAAAATGTAACCATTTTTGAAAGAGTTGGTGCCTCAGGTTTTTATTAATGTCTGTGTCAGTTGGAGAGATTTCCTTTGAATCATGTCCTGGTCACAGATGGTTTTTAGTTTAAGGAATTAAGGGAAATTCTCACCAAAGAAAGAACAGATAGCATTGAAAACACTTATGCCGCGTACACACGATCGGACTTGACGGCATACTTGGCATTCTTACGGCATACGGCATACTTGGTCCGGCGTACCGGATTTCGTCGGACAATTCGATCGCATGTGGGCTCCAGCGGACTTTGTTTTCTTAAAAGTTTGACGGACTTAGATTTGAAACATGTTTCAAATCTGTCCGACGAACTCGAGTCCGGTCGAAAAGTCCGCTCGTCTGTATGCTAGTCCGATGGACAAAAAACGATGCTAGGGCAGCTATTGGCTACTGGCTATGAACTTCCTTGTTTTAGTCCGGTCGTACGTCATCGCGTACGAATCCGTCGGACTTTGGTTGATCGTGTGTAGGCAAGTCCGTTCATTCGGAAAGTCCGTCATAAAGTCCGTCGAAAAGTCCGCCAGACAAAGTCTGCTGTAAAGTCCGCTCCTGTGTACGCGGTATAAGGGTCTGATTGTAAAGGTTTTCACACAATGTATTCATCAATGGACACTTAAGAAGACTCACACGGGGCATATATGGAAAATACTGGCATTAATAAAGGGGTTAATATATTTAAGAAACACTTTTAAAAGATATCACTGCAAGACATCAATAAAAACACATATACGAAAAATAAACACTAGCAGATATAACTATAGATCTCATCTCAAATATTTTGTCATGCAACTCTGCAAAGAGGGGTTACTTTTGCTGAAATTACTTGTGATTTATGTTTTGTTACTGATTTATACGTAAGGAATAAATAGTAGAGTTCACTGCGGAAGGGACAATTTACTTTTTCTTTACTGGAATCTCTCTTACCACATACAAATAATCAATGGCTGATTAAGTACATGGCCGTTACATGTCTTGGTTTTATGTGGGGGATAATGCCCAAACTATAGGGGCAGTTTGCAGTTATGCAAACAAAAATTGGCACTGATTGACAATGAATCCCCTTTAATTACCAACTAGTTCTATTTACTTTTTCAGTGAATATTGGCTAGAAAATCAAGTTTGGATTTGTTTCACTGCTCACATATTTGGCACTGACCAATCAATACTAGCAATCGCTAGAGAGGTAAACAGGTGCAGCTTTATTCAGTAGAGGAAGGTACAGCCGTTATGTATTTAACTTTTGCTTGTTGTATTGATCAAATGATATCAAAAAGGTTTATATATTTTTTTTAGACAAATGTAATATATGTGAACCACCTCAGCTTTGTGTAAATAGTATTTTTCAGTATACCATTTCTTTTTTTACTTCGTACTTATTCAGAATGTTCTCTTTGCATTCAATATACTGTAGAACATTCTTTGCTTCTGTCAACAGAATGTTGACAAAAAAATGAGCTGTCAACAAACAAAAACCTCTGCTCTCTAGGTGGTTTACCGTGTATTTAATATTCTAAAACTAACCGACCTGAAATTTAATTAGAAGGAATACCTACAAATAAGTACATTAAATTTGATACTTCACAAACATAATTTCACAGCAATCGTAAAGTGAACATTACATCAAAACTGTTTTTAAGTAAACTTAAGAAAAGTAGCTCATCCAAATACTCTTTAAAGTTACATGGCATGAAATGTCCTGAATCTTCATACATTTTCAGTGTTTAAAAATTATTTCAATATATACATAAAGTATAATTAAAGGCAAAAACTTTTTTGGAGTTTTGGATAGAGGGGAGGTAAATTAGAACACCTGTCAGTTATTATTGCTGTCTGTGCCCTAGTTAAGGAGATCCATCCTCTCTATTTGTCCTGTTTACCATTATCATTGGAAGTGAAAGTAAAAGAAAATCCCAAATTTTGTGTTGTCCCCAGAAAAATAATAGAGTGGAAATCTTCCAATAGGAACACTAGTTCGGGGGGTCCCCAAGAGATTACCTAATTTGCAAGGATTTCTTCTCACTTCCTGTTTGACTATGGGATAGGAAGTAAAGGTAAATTCCCCCCAATGGGACACAGATTGCAAAAATAAACCTTACAAGGTTATAACCCTCCCTTTGCCTATAGTTCTACTTTAAGTTTACAAGGCTTTACACTTTTTTTTTTTTTTGCTGCTGTCACCCTTTATAGAAATGTATTACAATGTAGCAACTTAAACACACACACACACACAGATATAGTAAATAAAGAGTGTAAGCACAGTACATAAACCCACAGCAATCAGTCAGCATTCCCCTAACCACTTGCCGACCGCCGCATGTACATATACGTCAGCAGAATGGCATGGACAGGCAAATCGGCATACAGGTATGTCCCTTTAAATTTGCCGCCATGTGGTCACGAGCGCGTCGCCAGCGGCACGCGCGGGACCCTGCCGTAAGCTCCGTGAGTGTGATAACGCGTCCTGTGGACTCGATGTCCACGGGGATACCCGCGATCATCTCACGGAGAGGAAGAACAGGGAAATGCTGATGTAAACAAGCATTTCCCAGTTCTGCCTAGTGACAGGACACTGATCACAGCTCCCTGTAATTGGGAGCTGTGATCAGTGTCGTGTCTCACGTAGCCCCTCCCCCCACAGTTAGAATCACTCCCTAGGACACACTTAACCCCTGCAGCGCCCCCTCCTGGTTAACCCCTTCACTGCCAGTTACATTTACACAGTAATGAATGCATTTTTAATCGCACTGATCGCTGTATAAATGTGAATGGTCCCGAAAGAGCGCCAAAAGTGTCCGATCTATCCACCATAATGTTGCAGTCATGATAAAAATCGCTGATTGCCGCCATTACTAGTACAAAAAAAGTATTAATAAAAATGCCATAAAACTATCCCCTATTTTGTAGACACTATAATTTTTGCGCAAACCAATCAATAAACGCTTATTGCGATATTTTTTTTAACCAAAAATATGTAAAAGAATAAGTATCGGCCTAAACTGAGGGAAAAATATGTTTTTTCTATATATTTTTGGGGGATATTTATTATAGCAAAAAGTAAAAAATGTAGCGTTTTCTTCAAAATTGTCGCTCTCTTTTTGTTTATAGCGCAAAAAATAAATACCGCAGAGGTGATCAAATACCACCAAAAGAAAGCTCTATTTATGGGGAAAAAAAGGACATCAATTTTGTTTGGGAGCCACGTCGCACGACCGCGCAATTGTCAGTTAAAGGGATGCAGTGCCGAATTGCAAAAAGTGCTCTGGTCTTTGGCCAGCCAAATGGTCCGGAGCTTAAGTGGTTAACTAAAGTCATACCAGCATGGATTTTACTTGGATGCTATGGGTACTGTACTTTGTGCCTGGATCTTTGCTCCTTGCAATACTTCAATAATCTCAGTAGAGAAAGTAAGATAGTGACTGTAGTGTAACACCATCATGGTACCTTTACACTGTAAGTCACATTTACAACACAAAATATGGCTACCAATGCAAATGTCTTCTCTGTCCAAAACAAATTTATATGCATTGGAACAACAAGCATTGCAGGGGTTTCATTCAAGCTGCTGTTTCACCTTACCTAGTCATGCTAAATGATTTTTTAAGAAATGCTTCAGAAAGAGAGTTAGTTCAAAGAGTTAGCAAAAGCTCATCAGCTCATCAGCATCTCCATATCGATATAACAAACCTATTTTATATATGCTATTAAACAGACTTTACTGCTGCTGACACATTTTTCCTTCTGTAGGGGGTAGCATATATCTCAAAATGTGCTTATTTGTGTATATCCCCTTCATTGGGGAATTGGAAAGACTTCATAAGATCTGGTTCTGTCAATAGACTGACATGCAATCATACCTTGATATCAACTTTTAGAAGTTTTTGAAAACAGTTTGTACTCATAACGCATATGTCAATAACCCATATGTGTATCATTACATAGTACAGCATCACTACATACAGCTTTCAGTTCTTTGGTTAAGTAAAATAAAAAAAATCTTTTAGGTTAAATGATGGCATTCACAAAACAGAATTTTCTTTTGAGATTTGTGGTGATGGGTCAGATATGCTCTCTTTGTCCTTACTTAGTAGACATGGAACCTTCTCTGCATTGCCTGGTATATGAGTTTGTTTTGTTTCAATCACAGTGCTGTTTAGTCTTTGGTTTATTTGAATTACTGTTAGATTTGATTGGCACAGAGATTTTCCATCAATAGGCGAAGAAGTGTGGCAGTGGAAAAGCAGAAGAAAACATTTGTAGAACTGCAAAAGAGAGACACAAAACCTTATATTAAAATACAAATTTTATTTGGCTAAATTATTCAACCTGTATGCCAAGGTGAAGTAAAATAAGAAATACATAATCTGCCATTGCTAACTTTATAAACATGCTAGCTGCTTAGCCACCATGCTGTCCCTTTTATACCCTTTGAGCTACTTACCTGGTACAGTCACTCAGCAATTAAATTCAGGACCCCTGATGTATTTAGATCTCTGTACAAATATTATTGATTGCATTCGGGTTATATTTTAGAACAGTATATTCTAAAAATAACTAAAGTATTAAATGGATAACAGATATGCAATAATAATGCCGATTTTACTGGAGGAATGATATGTTGATTCCAAACATTCACAGATCTAAAGGGATTAAAAAATAGTAACACTGGCACTTGTTTGGAGGTTTAAAGAAAAGTTTAACCTGAAAAATGAATTGAAAATAACTTCTTAAAGGATAAGTTTTCTTTTAAAAAAAGTAAAAATAAATGTACCTTTTTTTTGCAGGTAAAAAAATGTGCATTTATTATTTTGTGTTGCAGGAGCCTGGAAAGCATTGCACCAGTGATCAGCAGATGATGCCATGCAGGTCTCCTGCACACTGTCAGTGGAACAGCTTAACCGTACATCCCATACGGGTAAGCCAATACTCCCTGACAGTTAGACTAAATGAACTACCACAGCGCCATGGTAATTCATTGAGAACTACAAGCCGACAGCTGCTAAGGATGTCGGGGATTGTAGTTCATTCAGATACACAAAGCTGTATGTCTGAATGATGTGATTGTGTGGGCGGATCCCCGCTTGGCCTTTTTCGAATAGTGGCAGCTAGTCTGGGGAACTTCTCCCCGTACTGCTGCCACTTCTCCCGGTACTGCTGCCATGGGGGGGGGGGCAGCTGGTGGTGACTGCAGCACTGAGAACATGTATAATCGGGTGGAACATGTAACATGTTCCCAAAGGTCAATTTATCCTTTACAGCTTAGGTGACGTAAATTTTTAAAAATCACATCAAACAACTTAAAAAAATCACGGAAGTTCCATTCTTGGAAAAAAAGAACTTGAGTTTCCTAAAAATGCTATCTTTTTTCCAGGGTCATAAGACTACCCACAGGCTCTCCTTTTAACTTTTTAACATGTGCAAGTTGGCATGGCAGCATTGCCTGAGGGGGGCAGTGGCATGATGCATGGGTCCACAGGAAAAGTCTTCATTTACCAAAGCTGGGTTCCACAGTACCATCCAGTGATGGTCCATCCACAATGGGCGCAGGGGCACTGCCCCCCTAATCCAGGCCCCTAATCTACAGACGCATGGATTCCAGTGGGATTTTTTTATTTCTTTTAGAAGCATGTGATTAGAGCCTGAGGCACTGATTGGCTTCAAAAAAGAGTGGGCTCGAGGCGCAGAGCAGAGTCAATCGCCGCATTCCCGTCCGTCTCCCGGGGGGGTTGATCGTCTTGCTAGGAATTGCTGTCAATCAACCATGTATATTCACAATAGAAAACATATCAAATATTAAAAATGAGAAAATTTACCATTTTAAGAAAAAAAGGTAATTTTGAAATCGATGTCAGCAACATTTCTCACAAAGTAGGGACAGGGCAACAAAAAAGCTGGCAAAGCAAGTGGTACAAAAATGGAAGAGCTGGAAGATCATTTTGCAAAGATTTTGATTACTTGGCAACAGGTCAGTAACATGATTGGGTATAAAAAGAACATCTCAGAGAATCCGAGTGTCTCAGAAGTAAAGCTAGGCAGAGGTTCACCAATCTTTTAAAAGCTGAATCTAAACCGGAGGGCCAACAGATTACGGATCCATATGTGGTGACAACCAGGGGCATTGCTAGGTCTACAAAAGATCTGGGGCTAGAGCCCATAGCAGCGTAGTAAAGAAAGTCATATGCTTGGGCGGGCATACACATGTATATACAGTAATATACGTGTGGGTGTATATATATCCCCAGAGAGCCCCCCGCTTACATCAGGGTCCCCAGAGAGCCACCTCCTTACATCAGAGTCCTCAGAGAGCCTCCCCCTTCCATCAGGGTACCCAGAGGGCCCCCCCACTTACATCAGGGTTCCCAAAGAGGCCCCCTTACATTAGGGTCCCCAGAGAGCCTCCCCCTTAAATCTGGGTCCCTAGAGAGCCTAGGCCTTAAAATCAGGGTCCCCAGAGAGCCTCTCCCTTACATCAGGGTCCCCAGAGAGCCCCCCCACTTACATAAGGGTCCCCAGAGAGCCTCCCCTCCCCTTGGGGACCCCTGCAGAGACTCTGGGTTATTGGCCTCAGATTCGGGGCTGTAGCCCCAAAAGCCACCCCCTAGCAACGCCCCTGGTGACAACTAAGTTCAGGGATTTCTTTGCGGATTTATATAAGACGAAAATGGCAGGCTCCACAGAGCTGAGAGAGGACTTCTTCCACAAAATAACTCTTCCCCAATTGACAAGTGAACAAATTGACCTCCTAGAAGCACCTATAAATATAAATGAAATAGCTGCCGCTATGGCGAGTTTTGCTAGATCCAAATCCCCAGGCTCGGATGGTCTTCCTATCGAGTTTTATTCCCAATTTAGTGAACTAATTACCCCCAAGCTACTCAAGTTATACAACCACTTATTTGAGACATTCACTCTTGCGCCGTCCATGAGAGAGGCCACGATAGTTCTCCTTCCTAAACCGGGGAAGGATCCAGGCTACCCAGAGACTTATCGACCTATTTCTCTACTCCAAGTAGATATAAAAATCCTGGCTAAGATACTATCTTTACGACTAAATCAGGTTATACTTTCACTGATACATGCAGACCAGGCGGGCTTCATGCCAGGCCGCAATACATCTTTTAATCTTCGTAAATTATATATTAATTTACAAGCCAAACATGCAGAGGTTGGTTCAAGAGTGATCGTGACCTTAGATACGGCCAAGGCGTTTGATTCGGTGGAGTGGGAGTATTTGTGGAGCTGCCTGGAGGGATATGGCTTTGGACCAAAATTCATTAAATAGGTACAACTGCTATACCAGTCACCCACGGTCAAGGTTGTAGCTAACGGCTAGACCTCCGAGCAGTTTAATCTCAGTAGAGGCACAAGACAGGGCTGCCCCCTGTCTCCGCTTCTTTATGCCTTGGCAGCCATTTCCGTCCGGGCGGATCTGGAAATACGTGGTTTAGAATCAGGTACCCTTACAGAAAAAATCAGTATGTATGCGGATGATACACTACTATACTTAGCGGATTCGGGCCCTTCCCTACAAAAGGCATTGCGAACCGTTGAACAATTCGGAACCTTCTCTGGTTTAAAAAAAAAGAAGAAGCTGAATATAAAAATTGTTGAACAGTTTCAGAATAATGTTCCTCAAAGTAAAATTGCAAAGACTTTAAATATATCATCATCTACAGTACATAATGTCATCACAAAAATTCTGAGAATCTGGAGAAATCTCTATGCGCAGGAGACAAGGCCGAACGCAATATTTGTTTTCCGTAAACTTCGGGTCCTCAGACGGCACTGCATATAACAGACATGATTCTGTGATGGATATCACTGCATGGGCTCAGGAATACTTTAAAAAATCACTGTCTGTGAAAGCAGTTCGCCGTGCCATCCAAAAATGCAAGGTAAAGCTCTATCATGCAAAGAAGGAACCATATCTGAACATGATCGAAAATTGCTGTTGTCTTCTCTTGGCTCATTTAACCACTTATGGACGGTCCACCTTCGTTATAAGTCGGCTGTTTGAAGTTAAATACCAGGGTTATGGCAGTAGATAGCTGCCATAACCCCAGTATCTTTTTAAATAGTGGGCGGTCTGTTTTCAGATAAAATTGGTCTCTGCGGCAGATTCGCCACAAGATCACTTTTATCGGTGGCAGGAGAGGGCCCCCCCCCCCCGCCGCTCCCCAGTGGTCGCTTACCGGAGCCGCCGGTAGCGGTGGAGACAATCAGGTCCTTTCCTCTGAGAGACGTGGAGTCAAGTGAAGGAAAGATGGCCCTCACTCTGCTCCATACCATTGGATGATGGAAGCGACGTCACGTCACTTTCGCCCAATGGTCTTAAGGGGGAATTTTTTTTTATTGAAAAAAAATAGCATTTTTTTAAATTTCATTGCTTTTATGTGTAAATGTGAGATCTGAGGTCTTTTTGTTTTTGACCCCAGATCTCACATTAAAGAGGTCCTGTCATGCTTTTTTTCTATTACAATTTTTTTTTTAAAGACAGTGTAAAAATAAAAAAGTAAAATAAATAAGAAAAAAAAAGTAAAGCACCCCAGCCGAGCTCGCACGCGGAAGCAAATGCATACATAAGTCACGCCCGCATATGAAAATGGGCGCCGCGATCAATAGAGCGATAGCAATAATTCTAGCAAAAGACCCCCCTCTGTAACTCAAAACTGGTAACCTGTTGGAATTTTTAAATGTCGCCTATGGAGATTTTTAATGGTCAAAGTTTGTCGCCATTCCAATTCTGAAGCATGTTGGGTATCAATTTACTCGGCGTAACATTATCTTTCACAGTGTAAAAAAAATTGGGCTAACTTTACGGTCTTATTTTTTAATTAAAAAAGTGTATTTTTTCCAAGAAAATGGCGCTTATAAGACCACTGTGCAAATACAGTGTGACATAAAGTATTGCAACAACCGCCATTTTATTCTCTAGGGTGTCTGAAAAATATATATATAATGTTTGGGGGTTCTAAGTAATTTTCCAGCAAAAAAAAATAATTCAAAAAATAGGCCTGGTCCTTAAGTGGTTAAAATGGCCTTTTGCAAAGTGGAAAACTGTTCTGTGGTCTGATGAGTCAAAATTTGACATTCTTTTTGGCAACCATGGGAACCAAATCTTCCTGACTAAAGAGGAGAGGGACCTTCCAGCTTGTTATCAGCACTCAGTTCAAAAGCCTGCATCTCTGATAGTATGGGGGTGCATTAGTGCATGTAGAATGGGCATCTTGCACATCTGGAAAGGCACCATCAATGCTGAAAGATATATCCAGGTTTTAGAGCAGCATTTGCTCCTATCAAGGTGTCTTTTTTAGGGAAGGCCTTGCATATTTCAGCAGGGCAATGCTAAACTGCATATTGCATCTATGACAATAGCTTGGCTTTGTAGTAGAAGAGTCTGGATGTTTAACTGGCCTGCCTGCAGTCCAGACCTATTAACTATTGACAATATTTGGCCCATCTTGAAATGAAAAATACAACAAAGATGACCCAGGTCTCTTGAGCAGTTAGAATTCTTTATCGGGCAAGAATGGGACAACATTCCTCACCTCTGGCCCTGTCCCAACTTTTTAGAGACATGTTGCTGCCATTATGGTGCAGTATGGTGTAAACATTTGATATGTTTTTATTAGGAATAAAATATAGGTTTATGAGATTTGCAAATCATTGCATTCTGTATTTATGTACATTTTACACAGCATCCAAACTTTTTTGCAGTTGGAGTTGTAATATTTTTTGTAACTTTTATCTTTTTTTCTAACCTAATAATTATGTTTTCGTGTTGACTGGTTTGAAAAGATCTACATAACCAAAACCTATACTCAGATTTGCCTCCCTATTTTCTTTGCAGTGGTTCTTGTGTTCAAATAGTGCTGCCTAGTGCTGTGATGTAAAAAAAAAACAGATATAAAGAAGCCTAAAGATTAAATCATAAGACAAGTTTAATTAGCTGCTACTAATAAAGTCTGCATTGAAAGTCATCCCCAATGTATGCTCAGCATTCTCTGAAAACAGCAAGACAAACCTATTATTCATCTGACTTGGGCATGAATAGGCAGGAACCAAAACCTAGATCTCCAAGACAAGCCCTGCCTACAGCTAAGTTCCTCAACTTAATGACCTACAATGAGGTAGCCTGCTTACCAATCTGCCAGTTCATGGAAGGCATAGGAGGAGGACTGGTTAGCAGTACAAAAGTATATGGCAACCTTGTGGCTTTTTTAACATATTCAGTGTCACAGTATGCCAGTTTGAGACTAAAGCTTTAGAAGCATGCAGTTACTTTTGTTCCTTGAAGCTAACTTTCCCCAACAATAAACTAACCTCTAAACACCCAGATACACTGAACAATGTGAAAAGCTCCCTCCCTGGCACCAAAATGTACCAGCACTCAGAACCACTGATTTAATATACTGTACAGTGTGTATTCAAATACAAGCACTCTTCATCCACAACACGTGTGCATTATATATGTTATATTATATGTTTCAACAGTATAGAATATGGTCATACAACACTAGTGTGGCTCCACAGTTATACTAATACAGTTCTTCAGTAATTACTTATCATTGTATAACCTTATGGCCCATATACACGATCCGAAAATCGAATGATAGATCGTACATTTTTTTTTGCATGCAAGTCGCATATCAAAAATGGAGAGTTTACTAAAGTTCTGAAAACTCTCGTACGACAGAATAAAAAAATTCAAAAGTGAAATCATGTATTACTATTGTATTTTTGGACGACAACTGTACTGATTAAATGAAAATCGTACGATCTGGTATCATACGAGAAAAATTTCTGTGCTTGTCCCATCAGATAATATCAGATGAACTGTTGTGATCAGCTCTCGAAAGCTCTGTACTAATGATCTGATTATCGTACGATCGCGTCTAAAGTGGTATTTTTCGTCCGATCTTCGGATCGTGTGTACGGGCCATAAGACACTGTATTCATGTTACTATTCCAACATTTCTCCTTCTCCCGAAATGAACACTGTTTTTTTTTTCATTTGCCCTTGTACTTCAGTAGATTTTTATTGCTTCTCTTTACTCAGTCTGCTTCCTGAATACATTAGATCTCAAACGCTTTTCATTAAATGGAAAGTTTCTGATGACCTTTAGTGCTCTCCAGTTGCTCATTATGGCATGCAGAGCAAGATAACATATTACGCACTATTTATTGCATTTGAATAATGAATAAAGCAAGATTGCAGCTATTGAACACGTATGCGTACAACCATTAAGGTTTGCTATTTAAAACAAGAAAGAATTTCTTTTAGAAAGATGACTGCCTTTATGGAGATCTGTCCCCTATTCATACTGCAGTTGCTACAAGGAGTGTGAGTCAATTTCTTTAGCTGAAATATCACATTTTTACGGGGCTATATTTGTCATAACTTAAACATACTGTGAAAATGTTGCTAACTGACTTTAATCCTTAAACTTAAACTTCAGCAGCACAAAATGGTAAGAGTAGGGCACTTGTTGCAATATTCCTGCCATGTCGGGTATGGAAAGTAATGTCCTAAAAGAGTGGGGGTGGGGCTTGTGATAATGCAGAGAAGTCATCCAATGCCTATATGAATTTCTGATGTGTGTTACTTAGTCCTGGGAAGAGAGAGGTGTCAATCCAGGTGAGTCTATGTTATTCACTGTCTTTTTGTAGGTCAATTGACTAGAACAGAGGAGCAAAAAGATATCAGTCAGAAGAGAAAACATGCATACTTACCTTTCCAGGGTTGCTTTCTGCCATGGGGTGGAACATGCACAGGGGAAAGAGGCTATCAGTCTGGGAGGAGGGGTGGTGTCAGTGAGTGGCTGCTAGCCCAGGAAGAAGTAACAAAAATGGAAATTGAAGCACCACACCAGTTTTAAGATATAAGGTACAGATACAGCTCTTTTCCAATAAAAGTCAAATACAAAAATATCAATACATGGAGATGTCCTTATGTTTTGTTTTTTTTCTAGCCCTGATGAAGAGAGCATTTTCGACTACTGAAATGCATTGACTACTCTTTGGATTGTCCCTTTGACCTTTATTTAAAAAAGTTGTTCCTGGACCTCTAAGCAGTGATGTGGCGCTTCAGTTTCCATTTGTGTTACATTACCCTACACGCTAAGGAGACCGCAGAGGTTCTTTGGGGTGTAGAAGCCACCTGCCCAGGAACCTGACTATTTACATCAACATCAACACCTTAGGATGGTAATACCAATAAGATAACCTTACAGTCTAGTGCTCTTATTTCACTTTTCTCAACAGCCAAGGAGGAGGGGCAGTGTGGTTGAGTGACACTAGTGCACTAAATAAACATTTTGCA
Organism: Lithobates clamitans; assembly: GCA_037952925.1. Classification (NCBI taxonomy): domain Eukaryota; kingdom Metazoa; phylum Chordata; class Amphibia; order Anura; family Ranidae; genus Lithobates; species Lithobates clamitans. Next base: position 2,214,603 of record JBBGZY010000889.1, on the reverse strand, counting down.
CAATGCACTATGACAATGTCTAAGCATGAATTATTTATCCTAATTCTTCAGGTATTTCAGTGTTGTTTCGTTTGTTGGCTACCGATAACAAGAGTGGTCAGTTTGGTATCCCTATTCCAAAATGGTTTGCTCCATGTGGTGCTACCATCAATTGAATACCATCTGTTTTTAAAATACATGCATTTACATAAAAAAGAATGGATGTTAAAAATGAACAATAAATTCTATTTCAGAAAAAAAATAATTTTGTTAACATTGTTCTTTAAAGTATAGGTCATAATGCATTTGAGCTTTTAATCGAAACAAAGTGATACTAAACGATAAAATGTTTTGGGGTTAAAATAAAAAAAGATGTTATACTTACCTGCTCTGTGCAATACGATATTTAACAGAACCTGCTTACCTGCTCTGTGCAATGATATTTAACAGAAAGGATACTCCTGTTCTGGTAGTCCCCTGCCAGTGCTGTCTGTTCCTTTCTCCTCTGGGTGCTATGAAGGCACCCGTGCACATGCTGTTATGAGACAGGCTATGTATGTCCATAGACAAACAAAGCGCTGGTAAGCCACCCCCCTGATCTCTTTTCACTGAAATGTATCTGACAGCAGCAGGAGCCTATGGCTCCCGCTGCCCTTAGTGTCTCTAGTGGGACTAGGAAGTGAGGGGAGGAGCACTGCAGCCAGGACAGCACTGCAGTAGTGGCAAGAGCCAGGTAAGTGTTTAAGATGTGGGTGGGTAGAAAAGGTAGTGGGGCATTTTTTACTGTATATACAGTATTGTTATTGTGATAACAATTCGTAAATTAAAGCATCACAATCAGAATAAAAAGGGAACATCTTTGGATTCCTTGCTGCCTTAATATTCTTGGTAAAAAGTCTGTTTCCAAAATACAAATCACAGGCAATACTAAAATGTTTGACACCTGAATGTTTCACTATTTATTATTAAAAGCTATATTTTATTATCCTATGATGAAAATATTTAATGGCTTGTACTAGAGTCTTTTTTGCAGTTCGATAGGACATTAGACCCAATTGTTATATCTAATCACACACACACAGAAGCAGTTGCTATAGGCAGCATATGTATTTACAATGCCATTTGAATAATGAGCTGCAGAGACAGAAACCTATCATATTCTACAGTATTTCTCCTTGTAGTATCGATGTACAATGAATGACCTACAGTGGTCTAAAAAAGGATAGATAATAGGTGTGAACATAGCTGATTTCAAAACACTTTTTAATTCAACTGTTTTTTGTTTTGTTGTCTTCCTCCTAGCATTTGTCTCCCCTACTTCTCATGAACTCTGCTCTTGTTCTTGAGGAGGGGAGTTAACAAAGAGTGACGCAGGCATAAAGCCTGTGCCACTCTTCTAAACTGAGAAAATGGAGCAGATCCTGCACCTAATTATCGAAGGGGCATAATCCCCATTGTTAGGGGAGGAATCTAATCCATTTTCTATGCTGTGTCTGCTCCAGACCTGCATAGAGAGCAGGAAAGCTGGAGATACTTGCTTCCTCTCCCATCCTTTTGTTCACTTGATGGACAGAGAAAGGCATGCCTGCTGTCTGCCATGTTACCAGCAGATAGTTCACATCCCCCACACCAGGTCCAATCTAGTGTGGATCTATGACAGTTTTCTATACTGTAAACTGCCACAATCCCTTTGTCAGTTAGGTACAGGTAGCATAGATAGTCATGAAACAGGTCTATCTGCTATGTTAATGCAGCACTTGCCACTTACACCAGTTTTCTTTGTTGTTATAATGATGAAGGAAGTTTTGTTAAAGTATATAGATGGGATTAAAAACAAAAGATGCATACACTCAAGTGTCACTTGTTTGAGGATTGTACAGGATACCTCCTGTACAATCCCCAGGATTGCTCTAGTCATTGTAGGTACCCACTCCCAAGGAGCGTCATAATGGTGCAGAATTTTTGACTGCACCATATTGCACTTCAGCGACATTGTATTCAAGAACAGGAAAGCAAAAAGGTAGAATTTTTTTATTTATATAACTGCAGTATGGGAAGTGGAATCAAAATTTGCATTGATAGCACCTGATTTTGATTGTCTTTTTTTCGTTCAAGATGACATTATCCTAGAAAGTTACATTCTCTTGAGTGAGTTTTGTTGCTCCTGAGAAACCTGTACTAAAAGAAATACAGGGGCTACCACTGCTTTTTTTTTTTTTTTTTACAAAGTTTTTATTGAATGAACATAAAAACATATTACAACGTAATGTTGGTATTAACATGTAAACAAATTACATATTACACATGGGTTTTAGTACAATTTATAGTAGAGTATGGTATCAATATTGTTATATACTTATATATACTTTGTCTAAGTTTTGATTTTATGTATATATTTATTCAATATCTATATATCATTCTCGTATGGAAGTGGTGATTTTTAGAGTGAAATGTAACACATTGAGGATTAGGGGGAAAAAAGGGATGGGTGGGGAAATCATAAAGATAAGATGCGGTTATTGTAGTAGTTCCTCAGATATTTCTATGAAGTTAATTTCTTGCAAATGGATTCTGTTATTATGTAAAGGTTGCTTTATAAGCCTGATAGTTTTTAAATTCTATCCAGTTGTACCATATTGATGCAAATTTGGTTATTTTCTCCTGTGAAATGCTTATGAGTTCTTCTATTTTATTCTCCAGAACCATTCTTTTTTCGAAGGGATGGTGATCGAATGCCAGTGACATGGAATACAGGGGTAGATTTACTAAAGCCGGAGCACTCAGAATCTGGTGCAGCTGTGCATGATAGCCAATCAGCTTCTAACCTCAGCTGGTTCAGTTAGGGTTTGGCAAAAAAACCTGGAAGCTGATTGGTTTCTATGCAGAAGTGATCCTGATTTTGCACTCTCGAGCTTTAGTAAATAAACCCCACAGTGTCTTGCTGCATTTACCATGAACATAGATAATGATAACCTGCTTTTGAGAATACTAGTTTCCTGTCTGTAACTGATCCAAAATAAGCATGTAGATTAGAAAGAGTGAATTCAGAACTACTGATTGTCATATTACTTGACATGTGGGCAACTAGTGTTTTCAGAGGGAAAAATCAGAAATCACGGCCTCCATGCTATAGATAGAGATCTGTCTGTTTAGGTCAATGTGGCAGGTTCTGTTGAAAGAGCAACCCCCACCCCACGCCAACACCACCATCACGACCCAGTGCCATCAGGAAATACCCAGTGCTGTGATCTCCTCCCAGGGTGTAGTGCATGGGCCTGGTGACTGAGCACAAACACTGCCCCATGACAAAGGGCAAGAAGTCATTAATGTGTTAGCTTTGACCTCATCCATAATAGAGGGCATGGGGGTGGTTAATATATGGTGGTTGGTGTTTTTTTCCCAAGATAACCTTCCCTTAAGTTGACAAAGTCTTTTTATTAAGTATTGGGACTTGAAGGTTTGCTCACATTTCTGAGACTTTTTATTCACAAACTCAAAAATAATTTCACAAATCATTGTTTCCTAACTGTAAATGAAGACATTTAACTTATGAGAAATAGTGTAAGACAGTATATTAATATTTGATTCTTCCTGTTTTCTCAGGTATCCTCATTATGATGTCCTTATGCAGGGAAGTCCATGTGTATGAGTACATCCCTTCTTACAGACAGACTGACCTCTGCCATTACCATGAACAATATTATGACGCAGCATGTACCTTAGGGGCATACCATCCCCTCCTCTATGAAAAAATGCTTATTCAGAGGATTAATCAAGGAACAGAAGAGAATCTTCTCCGAAAAGGGAAAGTCACATTGCCTGGATTTAGCTCTTTACACTGTCCTGTCAATGATCATATTACATAAGGAATGATCTCTTTGTGTTGGAAATAATGTGCAATAATCTGTTACTGTTGTTATTTTAGCAACAATACTTGAAGAAGACATCTCGTAGACCCTTGCAAGGCACAGGTCTCTAAACTTTAACTGACTAGTGGACATAGAACTGTCTAAGCCATTAAGTATTTATTTCTGTTTTGTCAGAACAAGGTAAGCTCTGTAACAAGTGGAGAAACGTTGCGAATGTGCTAGTTAGAGAAAAAAAAATCAATATTGTACTATGGACATGAAGGAGCTGCACTTATTGATCCATATTGTGCCATACGTTACCATGTTATTAAGAAGCTGTCAGTTTCTTTTGTACTTATAAATACATCAAAACCTCTTCCAGAATGTGTGACCTTGATGTTCTGGACTTGAAATACCCTTATTGATTCAATGTCTATGTAGCCCATAATTAAATGCAGTCTTTTTCTTTTTTTTTTATACAACATGGCTCATCTGGAGGACATACACGGAGACGTGCATATTTTCTGGTATTTTGACCAATTGTACACTGTACTATATCTAACAGAGCATCACATGTACTCTGGGTTGCTATAAGAAAGGACATATGTCAGGCAGAATACAGAATAATAAATGTCATTATAGTAATAGTCATGGATAGGGAGTTCACAGGAACCCTATTTGAAACAAAATCTTTTTTTCTATTTATGTCCTTATACTGCATTGTACTGATCTGCACTAGATATTGTTACCTGAGACTAGAGTGTTTGCTTCCTCCCACACTATTAGCTAGACTTGTTGTCTTTCACCTGTTAGTGATGGACTTCTAATACTGATTTGTATTTTTCTCCTTTGTTCCCAAATACTTCTACTACTGGTTATAGCATAGGTAATAGAACATAAGTACTGTAAATGGCAAGCAAGGAAATGCTATGTGAACACTGATTTTGTCTCTAAAGAAAGCGACACATCCAACAGTCTGCAAAGAACGATTTTACATTTTGTCTACAGACCCTCTTTAAGCTAGAGTCATTTAGCTATGAATCAATTGAACATGTCCTGCATTGATGTATACAACACGGTTTGCAAAGTGAGGACAGAATGGGGGACATTTGTCAATTCTGTCACACAGTAAAACAATGCTACACAGGATCAGTGAAGCATTTTATGAGACAGATTTACAATCTGGCTACATTCACACAGGCGATTTAGGCCGTTACGAATTGTAACTGCAGGAATCAGAGATTTCTGGTGCGGCTCTCAGCGGCTAGGTGCGGACACCTGCCACATTCACTATAATGACAGGTCACGGGCAGCAGCTACTATTTGCGACTCTCTGAACAGCCAATGATTGATTACCTGCAGTGATTGTTGCTGGATGCATTTTGTGTGCATCCAGCAGCAATCACTGCAGATGATCGCTGTCTCTGCAGATGGCAGCGAATAGCTGCTGTCGCCAGCAACCTGTCATTATAGTGGACGGGGCCGGCTACCACACCTAGCCGCTCACAGCCGCAGCAGGAACCTCTTATTCCTGCCGCTACAATTGACATCAGCCTGAATTGGCGGTGGGAGTGTAGCCTAAAAGTTCATTTAAAAAGAGAATCATTTAAAAACTTTTTCTACTCCGAAGTATCACTGTGACAAAAAAAAGATCTGCCCATGGCCACTTCCTAATCTGCATCTTGTTTGTCAATGCTAAATCTATCATGGACCTTTTCAAATCCTGTATTACTTTGCTGCTCAGAATTCCAGGAGCTCGGGTCACCAATACACAAAAAAACAGTTGCATTGACTTTGCTAAATGAGAGGCAGGCTAATTTGCATCTAAGTACTGTGGGGGTTATTTACAAAAGGCAAATCCACTTTTCACTAGTGCACTGCAAGTGCACTTGGAAGTGCAGTCATTGTAAATCTGAGGGGTAGATCTGAAATGAATGGAAGCTCTGCTGATTTTATTATCCAATCATGTGCAAGCTAAAATGCTGTTTTTTATTTTCCTTGCATGTCCCCCTCGGATTTACAGCGACTGCACTTCCAAGTGCACTTGTAGTGCAAAGTGGATTTGCCTTTCGTAAATAACCCCCTGTATGTTGCTAATTTGCTTGATAAATGTTCCCCAATGAATACATAGATTTCTGTTAAAGTAAACATAAACTATTCAATAGATGGAAATAAGGCTTAGTTGTTATAGTCACTTTTTTAGAAAAATGTTGCTTGAAAAAACAAAACTAGTTAATATTTAAATAATTTTTGATTAAAATCCAGAATTGTAAAAAATGTATGGTATGTGGTCACAGATGAACATAATGCTTTTTAAGTGTCACATCTGCATCATTTTTTATTTTATTTTGCACACTCTAATTAGCAAAGTCCTAATTAGATATAAGATAATGTCAAAAGAAATGGTACTTGTATAGAAAGTTGTTTATAGTCTGCCTGGGAGCTGTTTAGCATCTGTATTAATGAATTTGTTTGCAGCTTCTCTTTCATTTCAGAAACATATTATTGTGGAATGTAGTTGCATATAGCTTGCAATAAAGTTAGTCTGACTACATATTCAGCTGTAGACAAGCCGCTTTGCGAATAACGCATGATAGAATATAGTGTTTGAATTACTAAATGGAGGAGAATATGTGGACAAGGGACCACACTACTGTATGTATAGCATTTTCTGAGCCTTTTTAAGATGTATTATTGTCTCAGATAGCAGAATCTGTAATATAAATGAAATTCTTTTTTTTTTTTTACTTGAGTCAAGTGACCACATGGGCAAAGTTTTATATGGTACTTGTTGTTATAACACAATACCGTACACTGCTGAGTAACTGAGCTGCCTCACCTGTCACTTTAGGCAGTGCTACACTGTGCACCCACTTAATACATCCTGCTTGTTTTTGGTAAAATGCTGTTACTAGGATGCACTTAAAGGAAACCAGTACTGTAGGTTATCATGGCTGACTTCACCTTCTAAAAATGCTGTCATGGTTATTAAATGGCTTCTTTTATATTTGAGTCACTGGCCTGGAAAAATGAAGCAGATCAGGAGTTCTGACTTCATAGGCTGCTCACTTGTTTCGGGTCAGTACAGGGGCGTAACTACCACCATAGCGACCCATGCGGGCGCTATGGGGCCCACAGCCGAGTGGGGCCCAGTGAGGATAAGAGCACCGCCAGCACAGTCTCCCAGCCAGGGGAAGAGAGAGGAGAGGAAGAGGCGAGCTGTCCGTATCAGCAGAGAGCTGAATTGCCCGATGTAAGAGCTTTCACTAGAACTTCCAGTGTTCCCGGGGCTCACGTCACATAGCTCCACCTTTTGGCCCGGTGCCTTTGATAGACAGAACGCCGATCCAATGCAGGACATGTGGCGTCGGGCCAAGAGGTGGGGCTATGTGAAGATGAGCCCCGGGAAGACAGGAAATTCAAATGAAAGCTATTACAGCGGGCAATCCCGCTCTCTGCTGATCCGGGTGGCTTGCCTCTTCCTCTGCATAGGTGGGGCTGTATGGGGCACAGGCAGACCAGGCTGTATTGGGCACAGGTCACGCTGTATTGGGCACAGGTCACGCTGTATGTGGCACAGGTCACGCTGCATTGACACTAGGGCAGCTGGGGGGGGGCTGTTTGCAGGGGGGCCCCATACAACATTTTGCTATGGGGCCCTGCTATTTCTATTTACACCCCTGGGTCAGTATATCAGAAACAATTGAAGCCAAAAAAAACCAAACAATTAGCATTTTCAAAGGAAGTCAACAATGGCAGCCTATGTATTTGTTTTGTCATTGGTTATCTTTACAGTTATTTTTATAATGTACGAATATGGTATAATTAAATGAATGGCACTGAACTGTGCAACTCCTCGCACTTACACTTGATAAATCTTGAATACATGCCTTGAGTTACTCTTAATCAGAAGCCTATGGTTCAGTGTTGTCACACAACTTGGACTTTTCAAGGCTTACAATAGTCTTACATATGAGTGTTGGATATGTTTGTCATAAAGTGACAAATGTATATTTGCAGATTGGATCCAGCAAGGAGGAAACTTACCTAGGGATTCAAAAAAGTTTCAGTATTCCTAGCTGTTTTGTGAAGTTCACTATTCAGAGGGACCTATAATTGCTTTTACAATCATCACTGAATTTTCAAAGTATTACCTGAAAGAATTACTGTGGGTCAATTTACACCTCTGCGCTAATGGGTGCGTTACCACACATGTTACCAAGACGTGTCGTAATGTACGTAATGTGCTGCAACACCATTAATTTTGAATGGCAGTCCAATACATTGAGGCAGTGCACCTGTGATGTAGGTAATGCTCTGCACTGCTCCTTGGGGTCCGTTGGCAGACCATTTTGTATGGGCTGCCGTAATTCAACATGCATTACTGCACTACATAAAATGTGTTAAAGTACATGCATTAACTCATCGCAAGAAGTATATTGGCCCTAAGTGGGAGCTGTAATTTTTGCTTTATATCAACCCAGATCCTGGGCACAAAAACTTTTTTTAAATGTTACTACTAAATAGCTAGGCTGTTTGATAGCAAATGATAAGAAATCCTTTCTTGCTCTCAGTTGTCTGCATTCATGAAAGATTAGTAGTTAGTTAAAAAATGTTAAAAAGACTAGAACTGGGATTGCAGGTTCTGGTGAGTCCGAGTTTGGTACAGTGAACACGAAGGACTATGTCACTCCAGCGATTCTTTTCTTGAAGGTTCATTCACACTTGTGTGCAGTCCAGTCTAGTATTTTAGCTTGTCGATGTGTGTTATGTTGAACAGCTCAATTTATTTTCTATGAGCCCTCAGTGCATGTCCATAGGCCATGAAATGCAGCTGACTTTTTTTTTTCCAGCACATTGCAAACCATGTGCATTTTAGGGCATACATTGCCATTTGTTGATGGTCAGGTGTGTTTGTTTTGAGCTTGCATGCATGTTGGGGTGGCTTTAAAAAAAAGAATGACTACGCACCCCATAGTGCAAACTTGCATGTCGTTGTATTGCACATTGACGTGCAATAAATTTCCCATGAACGCATGCACAGAAGTGCGAATGTGGCCTAGCAGTCCACTCCTCTTTCACTACAATGACGTTCAGTCACTGGCCAAGCCATTGAGATTTTACTCTGTTGCTGGTTCCTCACCTGCGATTGAGATTCTTAACTGTTTTGGCTAGTGAGGGGGCTACTACCGTTAAATAGAGTGACAGCTGTACCTCAATCAAAATTGCCAATGTTATATTGTCCTGAGGTCTCTGGTGTTTGCCAATGTGTGTATTGCTCTATTTACTTGCATTTAGCTTAATGAATGCTAATTTGATCTACTTTTGTGGCCATAGAGAACAACTATCAGTATAGTGGCATCTGTGCACTATGCAGCGCCACTTTGGGAATACAACAAAATAAATGGCAGTGCATTAATCACCTAAAATGGATGCCATACATCTTTGTATTGCCACATCTCATTGAAAGTCTGTAACCAGTAGCTGACTGGCCCCAATTATAATGCCATACTTTTCCAAGTGGCTCAAATACAATTTCTGATTTACTGTACTTTTATTGATTGAAGTAATGTTTTGTTAAAAACTACGCTTAATAGAAATCAATTTTAATCTGTCATCCTGAGTTACAGGATCACTCATCTATTTTATCTGATCTTTTTGTATTCTTAGTGTTTTCAATTAGGAGCCAGACTAATTTTTACTAGCTTCGATGGTCTTTTGGTATTAAAAATTTGTTTTTAACTTTTTCTGGCTTATTGTCTGTTAGATAAACTTTAAAAGAAAACTGTTTTCAAAGAGCATCATTTTTGAGCAATGTTTGTACACATTTTAACACTTTTCTATTTTGGTTTTGTACATTTTTATGTATGCACAATGTGTAGACTATTTCATGCAAAATAAACGATTTGGTTTTATTTGTACTGTGTGTCTTTTTACTTTTGGCTGATTATTTCAAGTCATATGAACAATCTTAATGATTCAGAAAATATTAAATGCACAGTATCTGCATGACTTTCAGGCAACTATCAGGCAACTATCAATTTCAAAACTGAAGGTTAGTAATATTAACTCATGTTTTTTTTTGTTCAAATAATTTTTATTGAAAAAGTTTTTTTATCAAAGTTACATGAATGCAGTCATACAAAATTATATTAAAGAAAATCTTGTTACAACTGGAGGATCAAACAATAGTAACAATTAAATAATTCTATAACATTTCTTTATTGTAGCTTGATTTGTGTTACTTTTACTGATATAATGTAAATAAGAGATATAGATAATGATACGAGTCTCATAGACGAAGAAAAAATTAAGATGAAAAATAGATGGAGAGGAGAGGAATCCTCTGGTCACCCCAATGGGATCAAACTGTGCTCGCAGAAGATCCTCCCCCCATTTGTTGTATATTGAGCAAGTCATTAAACAATCTAGGTAACTGTTAGGGCAACTCGAAAAATACGGATATGTATTGGTTTATATAGATTACTAGCTACAAATAGTCTGATTACTTAGAAGAGAAAAGGTTTACAAAGAATAATTGGAAGAGAGAAACAGTTTCCATGGAGACCAGTTATTTTCAAATCTTAATGAGTTACCATCCCTGTGCGCCAAAATGTTTTCGTTTTCTGTTATAGTATTCATTTTTATTTTTATGTCCCTAGCAGTAGGTACATCAATAGATTTCCACCTATATACCAATTCCATTCTTGCTGCCAGCAAGACATGTGTTGCAATACATCTGTATTCAGGTTTATATTGATCCATATTTATTCCTAGAATAGCTTGTTCTATCTTTGGAACCACCGTGCAATCAGTTAATTTAGAGAGCATATCATAAACTTTCCACCAAAATTTCTTGACCTCTGGGCATGACCATAATATATGGGCTAGGGTCCCTACCTGTCCACACCCTCTCCAACATTAGTTTGAATTATCTTTAGAAAATGTTGCTGTAATATAAGGGGTAAAGTACCATCTTAGCATGAGTTTTTGTGTTAATTCTTCATAGTTGGCACATCTTGAAAATTTACGATTGTTTCCACCGGAGATCTGTGAATTCTTTGCCTATTTCTTTTTCCCATTTGATAATTTGTTTATTTTTTGTAACGGCATCTTTAGAGTGAAGCAAATTATTAATCACTTTTATTCCTTTAATTTTGGGGTTTTTGGATTGGAGAAAGGTCCATACTTTTTCTACTATAGATATATGTGTGGCCTTTGTTGTTTGGAGGTATGAAGAAATCTGGGTGTACGTTAAAAATTCAGAGTTTGGAAGATTACATTTCTGTTGTATTGTGCTAAATGGTAGCATCTTATTGCCACACGTGATATCTGTTAAATTCAGTATTTTTTTCCTAGTCCAGTTGTGAAGATTGATGTTAGGAATTATCCAATGTAGTGTATTTAAGGGAATGGGTACATTTGTTGATGGGTAAAATTCGTTCCCAGTCATACAGATCACCTCCCAGGATTGTATTAATGCTTGTATTGATAGTGGGAGGGGTCTTTTACTCTGTTTATTCACTGTGGCTGCAATTAGAAATGACAATGGTGATAACTTGTTTAAACGTGATGTTTCTAAATGACACCAGGGTTTTGTAATAGGGGTAGAGAACCAGTTTTTGAGTTGGTCCAGGACTGCTGCTGTGTGATAGTCTTTCAGTATTGGTAAACCCATGCCCCCTACTATTTTATTTTTGGTTTGAATTTCAGGGAAGCACCTTGGTCTTTTCCCCGCCAATACAAAGTTGGATAATTGTTTTTGCATTAACCTAAAGAATGATGCTGGGACTGGTATTGGTAGAACTCTGAAGACATATATTAATTTCGGTAAAATGAGCATTTTGTACGCTGCTAATCGGCCTAACCAGGTCAAGTGGTGTTTTCCAAGTCTGGATAATTCTGGTTGGAAGGAGGAAAGTAATGGGGTATAGTTAATGTTGTATATTTTCGATACTGGGTAAGTAAGTTTGATAAGTAGTTAATTGATTCGTTTGTCCAAGGATATTGTAGGGAGTTTTTGAGGTGATTTTCGAGTTTGTTATGTATATGTATTCCTAGTATGCTGGACTTAGATGCATTAACTTTATAATAAGATACCCTGCTGAATTGAGCAAGGACATCATGTGCTGAAGGTAGTGATCTAGCTGGATTTGATAAAGATAAGATGAAATCGTCTGCAAATAATGAGATCTTGTGGTGGCAGTCTTGTGATTTAATACCATGTGTGGATGAGTGGGATCTTATCTTTTCCGCTAGTGGTTCCATAAGCATGGTAAAAATTATGGGGGACAGAGGGCACCCTTGTCTTGTTCCATTTGTAATGGGAAATGGCTTAGAGAACATACCTTCTGTGTATACAAATGCGGAGGGTGAAGAGTATAAAGCAATTATGGCCTATAACTTTGGATAAGTACCCCCAGTGCACCCTATCAAAGGCCTTCTCCACATCCAAGGTCAGAAGCAGAGAAGGCTCTTTGTTTTCCGCTACCAAATGAAGAAGGTTTAACATTCTTCTGGTAGCATCTGTGGTTTGACGACCCATTACAAACCCCACCTGGTCATAGTTTATCAGTTTGGGTAAAATACTTGACAATCTATTCGCTATCAATTTGGCGTGTAGTTTAGCATCTACGTTTAATAAAGATATTGGCCGAAAGTTCTGTGGGAGATTCGGCTCTTTGCCTGGTTTAGGGAGAGTTATGATTGTAGCTGTAAGCATTTCTGGGGGAAATTTTGCCGTGCTTGTTGCAGTTTCAAAAACAGGAAGTAGGTGAGGGGTTAGGATGGAGGAGAACATCTGATAATATTCTGAGGAATAACCGTCTGGGCCTGGAGCTTTGTTGTGGGGGAGGTGTTTGATAGCATTTTTTATTTCTTGTAAAGTAAATGGTTGGTTTATACATTATAAATCTTCTTGTGGTATTTTAGGGAGATGTATTGTTTCCAAAAATTCTGATATCAGCGCGTCATTGGGCTGATAGGTGTCTGGATCTTTTTTAAGGTTGTATAATTGTTCATAATAATCGCTTAAAAGCATCAGCTATTTCTTGTGGGTTGTTAACTTTTCTGTTAGATTTGGGGTTGAGGAGGTATGGTATTTTTTGTTTAATGATTTTTTCTTTTAATTGTGTAGCTAACAGCTTTCCTGCTTTATTCCCGTATCTATATGTCTGAGCTTTTAAAGATCTTGGTGGTTATGGCTTGATATTAGAAGTGTTCACAGTTCCTGCCTGGTCTTAAACAATGCTTCTCTTACGTTTTGTGTGGATTGCTGTTTGTTTGTGTTTTCTAACTGTTGGATTTTAGATAATTTGGCATTCAGCTTTTCGGATCTCTGTCTCCTTGCTCTGGCACTCATCTGTATAAGCAAACCTCTTACGTAAACCTTATGTGTGTTCCATAACGTGAAGGGATCGCTCACCGAGGGGGCATTGATGGTAAAAAATCTTTAATTGCTTTTTCAATTTTCGTTAGATTTTGTGGTTGAGATAGTGTGAAAATATCACTGCGCCATCTGTTAGCCCTGGTCTCGGCGCAGCGATCCCCCACGATCACAGATATCGGAGCATGGTCCGACCATGTAATACAATGCAGATCTGATTTTGTGATCTGTTGCAGGATAAATTTATGTACCAAAAACAGGTGTATTCGAGAATACGTATGGTGAACATTAGAATTAAATGTAAAATCCTTTTCGGATGAATGTTGGCATCTCCACACATCATACAAACCCGAGGATGAAATGAAACCATTCAGGGTTGATCTGCTTCTTGAATGTTTGGTCTGGCTGGAAACATCTAATTCTCTGTTGGGGACAGCATTAAAGTCTCCACACATGATGATATGACCTTGTTTCATTGTTGAAACTTTTTTCCATACTTTTTTTAGAAATGACAGTTGTTTGGAGTTTGGGAGGTATATATTCACTAAGGTGAATTTTTTGCCGTTAAGTTCACATACTACGACTATGAATCTCCCTGAGTCGTCCAAATGTACATCCAGACTTTGAAATTGTATTGTGTCCTTAATAGCTATGGCAACGCCCCTTTTTTTTGATGAATAGTTTGCTTGAAAAACGTGGGGAAACTGGCGGTTTTGAAAAGTAGGTGATTTGGCTGCAGCAAAATGGGTTTCTTGGAAGCATATTACATCACAGTGAAGATTTTTGGCCTCTTTCCAGGCCATTTGCCGTTTATATGGGCTGTTTAACCCCTTAACATTGAGGGATACAATTTTGATAGGCATGATGAGGCTTTTGGTTGTTTTTAGTTATAAGCGGTAATAAATAGTATAGATTCTGGTTACCTTGAGTCCAATAAGCAGCGTGAATAAGTTCAGATAGACGATGTTCAATTGTTGGCAGTGTGGTAGTAAGCTGGGACTTGAAGTCAATGGAATCCTCAGGTGGTGGTTGTTTCGGGTGTGCTGTGATGGTAATACGGTGGGTGGAGACCTTGATCAAGTGGTGTGGACAATAATAACAACAGATAGAGTAACAGTATTAACTTGTGATTCTTAAAAGAATCTGTGCGGTAGGAATAACTGCTCAACTGAGGGGTGTTTAACCACTTCAATACCAGGCACTTAGACACCTTCCCGCCCAGACCAATTTTCAGCTTTCAGCGCTGTCGCAATTTGAATGACGATTGCGCGGTCATACAACACTGTACCCAAACGAATTTTTTATCATTTTGTTCCCACAAATAGAGCTTTTTTTTGGTGGTATTTGATCACTTCTGCGGTTTTTATTTTTTGCGCAACAAATAAAAAAAGACCGAAAATTTTGAGAAAAAACAAGTTTTTCTTTGTTTCTGTTAAAACTTTTTGTAAATAAGTAGGTTTTCTTCTTCAATGACGGGCACTCATATGGCTGCACTGACGGGCACTGATACGGCGGCACTGATGGGCACCGATGAGGTGGCACTGATGAGGTGGCACTGATGAGGTAGCACTGACGGGAACTGATGATGGGCACTGATAGGCGGCACTGATGGGCACTGATAGGTGGCACTGATGGGCACTGATAGGTGGCACTGGTATGCGGCACTGATGGGTACTCATAGGTGGCACAGATGGGCACTCATAGGTGGCATTGATGGGCACTCATAGGTGGCATTGATGGTTACTTATGGGTGGCACTGATAGTTGGCACAGATGGGCACGGATGGGCACTGATAGATGGGTACTGATGGGCACTGACAGGTGGCATGAATGGACACTGATGGGTGGCACTGATGGCACTGCTTGTTTGCAGTGATGCCCCTAAGGGTGGCATTGCTGGGCATCACTGCAACATAATGGTGCCAATCAGTGCCCATTTGTGGGCACTGATTGGCACAGATTTGGCACACTGGGCACATGTGGATGGCCATGGGGTACATACCTGGCCATCCACATGTTGCCCCTTCCCTGGTGGTCCTAGTGGCGATCCCTGGTGGTCCAGTGTGGTGATCTGCGGGGGGGCTGCGCTGATAAACAATCAGCGCAGACCCCCCCTGCCAGGAGAGCCGCCGATCGGCTCTCCTCTACTCGCGTCTGTCAGACGCGAGTGAGGAAGAGCCGATCAACGGCTCTTCCTATTGACAGCGTGATCAGCCGTGATTGGACACCGGAGGCTCTTTACCAAGATCGGTGGAGCGGTGTGTCAGACTGACACACCGCTCCACCGATCGCCACGATGCGTGCCCCCAGGGGCGCGCTGCGGCATGTTATCCTGCTGGACGTCATATGACGTCCAGTTAGGATAACAGAACCACTTCCCGGACGTCAATCCGCTATAGGGCGGGAAGTGGTTAACGAGTAAACAAAAGATGGCAATCCCCTGGGCCATCAGGGATGCAATAGGAGTAGAGATTTCCTAGGAGTAGATTTGGTTTGTGTACCTCTTTCTTTCTAGCCACTGTTGTCATGGGCGTCGGTGTCAGGGATAATGATTTGCCATTCCCGCAGGAGGCGGAGGCCGTCTTTGATGTTAGAGATCACATGTGTTGTTCCTTCTCTTATGATCATGAGTTTTGCTGGGTATATCCACCGATAGGTGATATGATGGTTGTTTAATGGCTTCGTGATAGAAGCTAGCTGACGCCTTTGTTGCATGGTGAATGCTGACAGATCAGCATAAAAGGATAGGTCTTGGAACTCCTCTGGTAGGGAATCACAATTTCTTGTAGCAGCCATAAACTGATCCTTGACATGATAAAAGTGGATCCTGACAATAGTGTCCCTGGGAAGGTGTGCAGCTATATGTTTAGGCTTAGGCAGTCTGTGGATACGATCCACGATTAGTTCATCATGGGGAACTTCTGGAAGGGCTGTTTTCAGCATTTGTATGAAGTGAGGTTTCAGGTCTGGAGTTTTAACTATTTCAGGAATCTCACGTATTTTAACGTTGTTCCTTCTGGACCTGTCTTCTAAATTTGCTAGCTTTAGTTTCATTTGCAGCATGTCATCATCTCTGTCATTATGGGCATCCACTAATTCATTAAAGGTGCATGCAAACTCTCCCATCTTTGTTTCAACATGTGAAATTCTCTTATTCACTGATGATATTTCAGACTTAAATTGTCTAGTCAGAGATTGAATATCTGCATGCAGTGTAGATCTTAGAGATATCAGCATATCTTTAAGTGTGGTGTCCATTATTGGTGTGTTAGCAGTGGGGAAGTCAGTTATGGAGTCCTGTAGTTCTCTAGTGTCATCCTGAGATGAGTGCAGGCTTACCTCTTCATCTTCCTATTCTGTGTGATCCAGCTTTGGCTTGCTTTTGGCTGGGCTGGATGAGGCTGAGGGTGGCAGGGAGTACTGCTCAGCGGTGGGTGAACTGTAAGCTCTGCTTGATCTTCTCCCCTGTGCAGCGTTGCTCTGTGTGTGAGAGCCTCGTGTGCCTTTCCCCTGCTTGCCGCCGCCATCTTGCTCCGGAGACCGCTGCTGCCACATGAAGTAATCTGGCAGTTTGTTGGGATAGATATCTTCTTTTCATTTCCTGGATGTCATCCTGGGGGTTCCCCAAGCTGAACCGCTCTAATGGTGACAAAAATCTAGGCTTTAGGTCGCTGTATCAATGTCTGATGGCCCTTGGCAGAGAGGAGCTCTTTCAGTGAGCGTCCATACACCACGCCGCCTAGCCACGCCCCCCTAACTCATGTTTTTTTAGGGTGCATGGGTTTTCATTGCAAGTAGAATACGTTTTTTTTTTTGTTTTTTTTAATGATATGTTGGTTTTGGCACCAGGAGTCCATAGTGATTAGGCAAGACATTTAAACGTAACCTCATATTTTGCCTCAGATATACTCAAATATCACAACAGAGATTCTGGTGTTTGTTTTCTGCCCATTTCTAAAAGCTTAGAAACACCTGCTTAGTATGAAGGCCTAGATTGATGATGTCAGATCACATCCAATTTTATTACAGATAAACAGAGATCAAGCCTCTATTGGTGAAACCTTAAAGAGAAGCACTTCCAGGTGGGGCTGCGGCTTGCTTTGTCCACTTTATTAATGCTGGATGTGATTTCACATCAATTGGTGTGTAACTTCCTGCTCTCTTATTAAGTCTGTGGAGCGTCTTTGGGGTCCCTTTGGTTAGCACCCAGAGTTCCAGAGGTGATGGATTTTTATACAGGCTTGGGGTGGTGACATTTCTATATGTCTGCTAGAAGCCCCTGCTGATTGTTTACACTGGAGGGTCAGAATAGGCTATCATAATCACCCATTTACATCCACAATCCCGTAGGGATGAGTTGCTATCTGTTTTTCATCTTAAAAGGGACAGATGAAATACAGATAGACTGGATGCCCATGTGAAAGGGCCCTTCTGCTATGGTTTGGGAACATCCTGTTCTTAGGCCCCTTTCACACTGAGGCGTTGCAAAACCGCGGTAAAAACAATGAGCGTTATTAGCGCATTTTTACTGCGTTAGCGTTAAAAATAGCGCTAACTACCATGCGTTTTAATCGCATTTTTGTAGCGTTTTTTAAGCGTTCGCGTCAGCAAACAACCCGTCCCCTTACATCACATCCTGTGCACTTCCTGTGTTTTCGTCAGAGAAGAAATAACAGGGAGAAGATGGGGTTCCATGAGCTGCTGTTGTGCTATATGTTTGGGAATATATTCTCCAACAACAGAGACCACAACATCGCTTTTGGGTTCATCCCATCACCCAAATTCACTCTGAGAGAGGACATTATGGGATTATGGTTATAAATGGGGGTTAGGGACTAGGAGGGGTGGGATTATGGTTATGATTGGGGGTTAGGGACTAGGAGGGGTGGGATTAAGGTTATGATTGGGGGTTAGGGACTAGGAGGGGTGGGATTATGGTTATGATTGGGGGTTAGGGACTAGGAGGGGTGGGATTAGGGTTAGGATTGGTGGTTAGGGACTAGGAGGGGTGGGATTAGGGTTAGGACTGGGGGTTAGGGACTAGGAGGGGTGGGATTAAAGTTAGGATTGGGGTTAGGGACTTGGAGGGGTGAGATTAGGGTTATGATTGGTGGTTAGGGACTAGGAGGGGTGGGATTAAGGTTATGATTGGTGGTTAGGGACTATGAGGGGTGGGATTAGGGTTATGATTGGGGTTAGGGACTAGGAGGGGTGGGATTAGGGTTATGATTGGTGGTTAGGGACTAGGAGGGGTGGGATTAAGGTTAGGATTGGGGGTTAGGGACTAGGAGGGGTGGGATTAAGGTTAGGATTGGGGGTTAGGGACTAGGAGGGGAAGGATTAGGGTTATGATTGGTGGTTATGGACTAGGAGGGGTGGGATTAAGGTTAGGATTGGGGGTTGGGGACTAGGAGGGGTGGGATTAGGGTTAGGATTGGTGGTTAGGGACTAGGAGGGTTGGGGTTAGGAATGGTGGTTATTGACTAGGAGGGGTGGGATTAAGGTTATGATTGGTGGTTAGGGACTAGGAGGGGTGGGATTAAAGTTATGATTAGGGGTTAGGGACTAGGAAGGGTAGAATTAGGGTAATGATTGGTGGTTAGGGACTAGGAGGGGTGGGATTAAGGTTAGGATTGGGGGTTAGGGACTAGGAGGGGTGGGATTAGGGTTATGATTGGTGGTTAGGGACTAGGAGGGGTGGGATTAAGGTTATGATTGAGGGTTAGGGACTAGGAGGGGTGGGATTAAGATTATGATTGGGGGTTAGGGACTAGGAGGGGTGGGATTAGGATTATGATTGGGGGTTAGGGACTAGGAGGGGTGGGATTAAGGTTATGATTGGGGGTTAGGGACTAGGAGGGGTGGGATTATGGTTATGATTGGGGGTTAGGGACTAGGAGGGGTGGGATTAGGGTTAGGATTGGGGGTTAGGTACTAGGAGGGGTGGAATTAGGATTATGATTGGGGGTTAGGGACTAGGAGGGGTTGGATTAAGGTTAGGATTGGGGGTTAGGGACTAGGAGGGCTAGGATTAAGGTTATGATTGGGGGTTAGGGACTAGGAGGGGTGGGATTATGGTTATGATTGGGGGTTAGGGACTAAGAGGGGTGGGATTAAGGTTATGATTGGGGGTTAGGGACTAGGAGGGGTGGGATTATGGTTATGATTGGGGGTTAGGGACTAGGAGGGGTGGGATTAGGGTTAGGATTGGGGGTTAGGGACTAGGAGGGGTGGGATTAGGATTATGATTGGGGGTTAGGGACTAGGAGGGGTTGGATTAAGGTTAGGATTGGGGGTTTGGGACTAGGAGGGGTGGGATTAGGGTTATGAATGGTGGTTAGGGACTAGGAGGGGTGGGATTAGGGTTAGGACTGGGGGTTAGGGACTAGGAGGGGTGGGATTAAAGTTAGGATTGGGGGTTAGGGACTTGGAGGGGTGAGATTAGGGTTATGATTGGTGGTTAGGGACTAGGAGGGGTGGGATTAAGGTTATGATTGGTGGTTAGGGACTATGAGGGGTGGGATTAGGGTTATGATTGGGGGTTAGGGACTAGGAGGGGAAGGATTAGGGTTATGATTGGTGGTTATGGACTAGGAGGGGTGGGATTAAGGTTAGGATTGGGGGTTGGGGACTAGGAGGGGTGGGATTAGGGTTAGGATTGGTGGTTAGGGACTAGGAGGGTTGGGGTTAGGAATGGTGGTTATTGACTAGGAGGGGTGGGATTAAGGTTATGATTGGTGGTTAGGGACTAGGAGGGGTGGGATTAAAGTTATGATTAGGGGTTAGGGACTAGGAAGGGTAGAATTAGGGTAATGATTGGTGGTTAGGGACTAGGAGGGGTGGGATTAAGGTTAGGATTGGGGGTTAGGGACTAGGAGGGGTGGGATTAGGGTTATGATTGGTGGTTAGGGACTAGGAGGGGTGGGATTAAGGTTATGATTGAGGGTTAGGGACTAGGAGGGGTGGGATTAAGATTATGATTGGGGGTTAGGGACTAGGAGGGGTGGGATTAGGATTATGATTGGGGGTTAGGGACTAGGAGGGGTGGGATTAAGGTTATGATTGGGGGTTAGGGACTAGGAGGGGTGGGATTATGGTTATGATTGGGGGTTAGGGACTAGGAGGGGTGGGATTAGGGTTAGGATTGGGGGTTAGGTACTAGGAGGGGTGGAATTAGGATTATGATTGGGGGTTAGGGACTAGGAGGGGTTGGATTAAGGTTAGGATTGGGGGTTAGGGACTAGGAGGGCTAGGATTAAGGTTATGATTGGGGGTTAGGGACTAGGAGGGGTGGGATTATGGTTATGATTGGGGGTTAGGGACTAAGAGGGGTGGGATTAAGGTTATGATTGGGGGTTAGGGACTAGGAGGGGTGGGATTATGGTTATGATTGGGGGTTAGGGACTAGGAGGGGTGGGATTAGGGTTAGGATTGGGGGTTAGGGACTAGGAGGGGTGGGATTAGGATTATGATTGGGGGTTAGGGACTAGGAGGGGTTGGATTAAGGTTAGGATTGGGGGTTTGGGACTAGGAGGGGTGGGATTAGGGTTATGATTGGGGTTAGGGACTAGGAGGGGTGGGATTAGGGTTAGGATTGGGGGTTAGGGACTTGGAGGGGTGGAATCTTGTTTTGTTTTTCTACTTATGATTTTAGTCCATTTTAAAGGGTCTATTTATATTTCTGTGTATATCAGTTCCTACCCCTCAAGGGGCTTACAATCTAAGATCCTTACCCCACTCATACATACTCTAAGGCCACGAGTCCTTAGCAGACCCTTGCAATATCGGTGGGCGTTTACTCAATGAAAAAGCATGGCAGGCATTACTATGGTTTGATACCATAGAAAAGTATGCAGAAAAGTATGTTGTGCTATTTATAGAAATGCTGTTAACAGAAAAGTAAAAAGGGAGCTAACAAAGGCAAGAAAACTGCTGAATATTTGCACTTTTTCTGATTTTATGATCACTGTCATTAGTGCATATCAGTCTTCTCAAAAAGTCAAGTTTGTTACCTAAATCCCAAAGGTGTGGAGATGTTTCCACAGGTGAAATATTAACAATAGTTGTTTAGAGTGGACTGCACACAACATTCACTACTTGTCAAAATAATTGTATTATTTAAAGGAGAAGTATGGCCATACTTGTATGGATTACAGAAGTGCAGTTCATTTGGCACTCCTGTGACCTGTTTTCAGCCAACAGTGGGCCCAGGTTCAGGTCCAGGCCATATGGTTGGGATCCACCCAGATGCCTGGACCAGCAATCCGCTGAGAGGCTGAGCCAGCCCCTCCTGCCCCCTCCACAGCCCAGTGCTCCAGTGAGCACTGGAGAGGGGAACAGAGAGCCGATGAATGACAGTCATGGTTCTCTGCTCGAAGAGGGGGGAACTGAGCAATCAGCGGTGTCTGATCGCTCTGGTTTCACTGCAGGTCTGGCAGGGGACAGATGCAGCTTTGGATCGATGCTACATCTACTTAGCTGAGTATAAATGTTAGGTTTTTTTAAAATCCCAAACTTGTCTTTAAGTTAGAATTAGAGTAATTACCTAAAAGTATTTAGCTGCCTAAAATATTGGGGAGGAAACATTTTATATAGCATTATGGATGCATGCAAAAATGTACATGTTAAGGCTATGATAACTGATTTGCATGGGGGATACTTAGATAACACCAGCAGATATAAAAGGGTATGTCATTTATTAAAGCTGTGAAATACTGGAAAAGAAAACTCCAATGGCTAAACTTTTTTAACCATAGATGTAATGTCTGCATAGATAGATACTGTAGTTAGTTTATATATACACAATTTTTATTTAATACATGACAGAGGATTCCCAGAGCACTATGGATTATCTAAATAAAGAGCTCATCAGTAGCAATCTCCTTTCAGGTAGATTGCCTCTGATTAATTTTTGAAATGACGTTAGGGGAAAAAAGGGACTGAGTCAGTGTGTTAACTCATTCCATGCACTTGTGTTTGGAGATCTAAGCCTGAACTATTGAGCTGTGTAACAATGTTTTTAGTTTTGTTTTTTTGCATAAGACACAATATTCAGGCACCCAAGTCTTACCCTTGACATCTTCCAGATGCCCTCAGCGTACACTGCACTGGACTTGCGCAAAGGCAAAAAAAGAAAAATTGTGAGCAGATAGGTAAAGAATTGGGGGGGGGGGGGGCAGAAGATATAAATAGTATCTTCTACTAAAAACTGCTTGCTAGAACTTTTTTAAATTTAGGCACTGGAACTAAAGGCTCATGTGCTTTCTCATATACTACTGTAGCGGTGTGTTGCCACTAGTTACTAACATCTACCATATCACTCTGCTGCCCGACCTTCATATATCACTTCTGAGACAATGAACAGTCATTTACTTTGTTTTTGTTTATTGGGGGATATAACTTGGTTGGGGAAAGGGTATATGGGATGCCCATAGATCAAATTACTTTGCCATCATATTTGTACATTAGAACTTCAGTTGAGCCTTGAAGAAATTATGCACATGTATAACATCTACAGTCTCTTCCCTGCATCACCATGCAGATTATTGCTCCTCTTCTGCGTAACTCCTGCAGACTATTGCTCCCAGGAATCCTTCCCTCCTGCACAAACTTATTCTTTAGCACATTATGTTTTCTTGTTACATCCTCTTCTATATGCAAAAGAACCCACTCTGAATAGTCTCTAATGCTGACTCTGATTGGTTGCTGCTACTAGGCCAGAGGCCTGCAGTACCTCTCCCTGGAGGCCTAGTAGTTTAATAACATGTGCTGAACAGTGGACTACTGTTCTCAGCTAGCCCAGCTTGCAAATCCTGCGTCCTCGGACCGCATCGATTTGACACTATTCCCCACAGTCTCTCTTCTGCTCCAGGACTCCTCATCAATGACCGTGTAATGATGAGGACTTCATCCATGACCGTGTAAGGATGAAGTTCCCTCACAGACTTCCTGGCATGTCTCCACATCCAGCACTCCACTGTGGTACACTTACTGACCTTTTTCTGCCCCGAGTCCATGGTGAAGAACTTAACTGGACCATACATTTCTGGCAGCTTCTCCTGCCCCTCAGTCTCTCTTCTGCTCCAGGAACTCCTCATCAATGACCGTGTAATGATGAGGACTTCACTCATGACCGTGTAAGGGTGAAGCTCCCTCACAGCTCTCCCGGGCCTCCTCCCGCGATCAGCGCACCCCCCCCACAGATGGGGGTGCCCTCCTGCTGCTGTCTAGTATTCCATTCTCCACTTCTCCCGGTCGACAACTCCTCCAAGTGGCCTGTTACCTCAGCTTATATGGGAGGCCTGCCCCCTGCCAATTCCAGTTGGGGATTGGTCAGGTCTCCTCACATGAGCTGCCTGCCACTCCAGTTCTAGGCCCTGCCCCTCTTCCAGGACATTCTTACTGGAAGCAGGGGAGGTGCCTCAGAGCCAAATTACAGGTGGTCACACCCACTGCTACACTAACCACTCCCTGCCCCAGATCAAAACAAACAGGCCTAGCTTGCAGCATAGGCCTGACTAAATTTACCTGCACTGACAGTTCCTTACCAAAAAAAACCTCACTGTAGCACCTACTTATGGTAGAGTGTGCTACATTCACCCCCCACCAGTTTACAGCTGGTCCCCAGATGTGGAAAAAAAATTTCCAAAAATTACCTCCTGGGCCCAGGAGTAAAGGCATCCCATATCAAGTGGTTGGATGGGGGAAAGGGCGAAAACTTGGACGGGGCTATGCACAAATAAATTAAGTACAAAAGTACAAAAATATAATATGTACAATCTGTTCACATATTCACACTGTACACTTTGAGCATAGACATCCTAACTACAGGTCCCTGCAGCTAGGTCCATACAAGTGAAGCCAGAGCACTGCTCCCTTGGGAAGAATACTCTGCCTATCACAGATCTTCATCTGTTCCTGCGGTGGAGATGGGGTACCTGCAGATGGGGAATCTCCTGTCTCCCACTCCTCCTCACTGGAGTCCTCTTCTGGGGAAGATCAAGAGAATAGTCTCTTGGTGACCCAAACCGTTGACCCAAACTATTCCAGCACTCTGGGTGAACCCCAGTCTATGACCCGGCCCTCGCTCACCTCATCCAGCTCACCTGAGGGTTCTCCCTCCTCCCGCAGCATGGGCTCCTTCCGGATGGGCACAGCAAGGGTCTTACTTGGAGCCAGCTCTTCAGGGAGATCAACCTGAGGCTGCACACTGACTCCTGCAACCTCCGGGCCCCTGGTCAGGCCTCGGGTCTCTGCAGCAGTCTTTTTTCCCGATAACTCCCTGACCTCTGAGGTGAACATACCTGATGGCAGCTCTCCTCCATCACTGGCAGGTGATCCTCGGCCCTCCGAACTTCCTGCGGTTGCGGCATGCACAGTCCTGTGAGCAGGTGTATGGAGTAATATCTCGATTCCCACTGCATCGGCCTTAAGCAGGTTAATGGCTCCCCACAATGACCGCACCGGGCCCAGGCATTGACCCCGTTTGTGGGTATATGGCACCTGGGGCATAGCACACACAACCGCTCCACTCCTCCGATCACCCCCAAGGCAAGTCCTCCACAGACCAGCACCCGATCCTGCATTTCAGGTGACCGCTGCACAGCGGGTATCATCCGACCACCCTCCGCCATCCTTATCTGCCTAGTGGTGTGCGCAGCACGCTGATCTCCTTCACTGTTCTCCACTGGGGCGTGACTCCGCCCACACGCTCGTTGGTTCAGCGTGCGAGGAACTGTAAACAGGCTTCAGGCAGTGTGCGCTGTAGTGACACCTGGTGGCAGGTGCTGATAAATTGCAGGCACTGTCCAGGTATGTAGTTTTAGAAACTGCGTCACAGAGGCTGGAAACTGAAGGCAAGCAAACTATACAGCGATCACCATTAACATAGTAAAGTCTCTCCTGTAACATCCTACTGTGTGGGACTGACCGTGCAACATCCCGTCATAGACACCCCCTTGTTGCATTCCGTTACTAGGGGCAACAGCAGACATTCACAACTCCTTTTATGTGTTAAGCAGGATTAATAAAGTCATTTAAACTTTCTGCAATGCAGTGTGTAATGCCCGCTCTGTACAGAGCGCCGGACATATTTGTAATCCAGAGCGCGATCGCTCACCGTGGTTGCCACGAGTGATAGCACATGGATAGCACACAGTCACTGGTTGCAGGGCTTATTGCTGTAGTGAGTGTCCATTGAAACAACTGGGTGCAGGGGCATGATGGCAGCACTGATCCTGGATGGTTGCTATGGGCAACAACACTTGGCAACAAGCTTGGATTTGGTTGCTATGGGCAACAGTATGTGGCAAAACAGGCAATGTCCCCCCTGGCTTTTAGCGACTACTAGGGGTGATGGCCAGCAGGTTAACCGTGAAGGCGGATCTCGATGGGATCTCCAAATGTAGCGGTGTGTTGCCACTAGTTACTAACATCCACCATATCACCCTGCTGCCCGACCTTCAAATATCACTTCTGAGACAATGAACAGTCATTTGCTTTGTTTTGTTTTTATTGGGGGGACTTGGTTGGGAAAAGGGTATATGGTATATGGGATCAAATTACTTTGCCATCATATTTGTAAATTAGAACTTCACTTGAGACTGGAAGAAATTATGCACATGTATAACATCTACAGTCACCATGCAGATTATTGCTCCTCCTCTGCGTGACTCCTGCAGACTATTGCTCCCAGGAATCCTTCCCTCCTGCACAAACTTATTCTGTAGCACATTATGTTTTCTTGTTACATCCTCTTCTATATGCAAGAGAACCCACTCTGAATAGTCTCTAATACTGACTCTGATTGGTTGCTGCTACTAGGCCAGAGGCCTGCAGTACCTCTCACCGGAGGCCTAGTAGTTTAATAACATGTGCTGAACGGTGGACTACTGTTCCCAGCTAGACCAGCTTGCAAATCCTGCGCCCTCGGGCCGCACCGATTTGACACTATTCCCCACAGTCTCTCCTCTGCTCCAGGAATCCTCATCAATGACCGTGTAATGATGAGGACTTCATCCAAGACCGTGTAAGGATGAAGTTCCCTTACAGACTCCCTGGCATGTCTCCACATCCAGCCCTCCACTGTGGTACACTCACCGACCATTTTCTGCCCCTAGTCCATGGTGAAGAACTTAACTGGACCGTACGTTCCGACAGCTTCTCCTGCCCCTCTGCTTCAGGGGAGGCCCCTCAGAACCAAAGTACAGGTGGTCACACCCACTGCTACACTAACCACTCCCTGCCCCAGATCAAAAAAAACAGGCCTAGCTTGCAGCATAGGCCTGCCTAAATTTACCTGTACTTATAGTTCCTTATCAAAAAAAAAACTCACACTAGCAACTACCTATGGTAGAGGGTGCTACACTACATTTTGCAGGGGGTGGTTTTGCACAAAGTGGATTACACTAGCTAACCTTCTGTGCAATACAAAAAAAGATTAATAAAAAGATAATTTTTAAATTTATCTTTGTATATATTGTATAAAATTTGTGAAATGTTTCTTTGTAACTTGTAACACACAGCATGCAGCACCATAGTTCTACTGCAGTAAGTTTTTTTCAGGCTGATGAGAGCTGGCCTGTGGTATTCTTCTATAGAATTTTAACAGGAAGTCAGCTGGATTAAGCAAAAAACATCTTTTAAATGTGTTATCATTTTTCTAGGTAAATGTATATATATATATTTTTTTATTTATTTAAACTTAATGTTATGATATGATAAAGCCAACATACATCAAGTACTGAAGAAAAATATTCATAAAAACATATATATAATAAACCCCCAACCTTCCCACGCCCCCTCTCTCCTTCCCCTCCCTCCTCCCTCTCTTCCCTCCTCCATTTGTCAGTCTTCTCTACCCTTCCTCTCTTCCTCCTATTCTCCATATCTCCTCTTCCTTTCCAACACCTATTCTATCAATTTCTCTGTATATTTCCTGTTTTTTTTGAAAGCTGTCTATTTTTTCCATATACTATTTAATCTTTCTACCTGACCCTCCTCTCTACTACTAAGATATTCCATTTTAAATATGTATTCTATTCTTTCGAACCATTCTTTTATAGTGGGTTTTTCTGGGTCTAGCCATTTCTTAGGTATTATCCCTTTCGCATATCAATAGATATGGCATCATGGTTCTTTTGTATTGTTTTTTGTGTGCTGTTTGTATTATGAAATAAACATGCCCATGGGTCATTTGGCATCTCCTCTCCTGTAATTTCCCTTATATAATATTGTATATCCTGCCAGTACTCCTTTATTTTTGTGCATTCCCACCAGATATGGGTTATAGTGCCTTTCTAGGCACTATAACCTCATTAACATAGGGGAGATTTACTTTGAGGGTATTTTTGAGCCTTCACAGGTATTATATACCATCCATCTCACTAGACATTTATAATTCATCTCTATTGTGTTTCACCACTCCCAACACTTTGGCCACTTGTGGTTCGTCCAGTCGAGTACCCAACTCCCCTTCCCATTTTCCAATGAATGAAGGCCCCCCAACTCCCTGAGTATTCTATAATTTTGAGGTATTCCATGTTTCACTGTTGTCTGTGAATTGCATAGTCATTCTATTGGTAAATACAGGGAAAGCAAATGCAAAGCAGGGAGAGAAAACAGCCAGACAGTAAAGAAAAAGAAACACACATTACACATTGTTAGGTACACAGTTAACCCCTTGATGGCCCTTAGATGTTAACCCCTTCCAAGCCAGTGTCATTAGTACGGTGTCAGTGTACAGTATTATCACTGTATTAGTATCACTAGCAATGTCAGTGTCAGTTAGTGACCCTCAGATTGCCACCCTATCACAGTCACACTATAAGTCACTGATCTTCGCCATTACAGTATAGCGTCTATAGCTACATAAATTCCAGTATATATACACCGTAGTTTGTAGATGCTAAACCTTTTGCACAAACCAATTAATATGCACTTATTGGGATTTTTATTTTACCAAAGACATGTAGCAGAATACATTTTGGCCTCAATTTATGAAGAAATTAGATTTTTTTTTTATTGGATTGGACAGAAATGAGAAAATATTGGGATTTGGTTGTTTTCAAAGTTTTCGGTCTTCTTTGTTTTTTATAATAAAAAATAAATAACCTAGTGGTGATCAAAGAAAGAAAGCTCTATTTGTTTGAAAAAAATATAAACATTTAATTTGTGCACAGTGTTACATGACCGCACAATTGCCGGTTAAAGTAGCACAGTGCTGAATAGCAAAAAATGGTCTGGTCATAAAAGGGGTAAAACATTCCTGAGGTCAAATTATGTAAAAAGGTTATTTGTTTATCTGTGCATCCTTCCCGTTAAGCTTGCTGTATTGTTTGCTAAAAACTTGTAGTTTACAGTGCCTTGAAAAAGTATTTGTACCTCTTGAAATTTTTCACATTTTGTCACATTAGAACCAAAAACGTAAATGTATTTTATTGGTATTTTATGTGATAGACCAACACAAAGTGGCACATAATTGTGAGGTGGAAGGTAAATGATAAATGATTTTCAGAACTTTTTACAAATAAATATCTGAAAAGTGTAGCATGCATTTGTATTCAGCCCCCTTTACTCTGATACCCCTAGCGAAAATCTAGTGGAACCAATTGCCTTCAGAAGTCACCTAATTAGTAAATATAGTCCACCTGTGTGTAATTTAATCTCAATATAAATACAGCTGTTCTGTGAAGCCCTTAGAGGTTTGTTAGAGAACCTTAGTGAACAAACAGAATCATGAAGGCCAAGGAACACACCAGACAGGTCAGGAATAAAGTTGTGGAGAAGTTTAAAGCAGGGTTTGATTATAAGAAAATCACAGAGGACTGTTCAATCCATCATCCGAAAATGTAAAGAGTATGGCACAACTGCAAACCTAACAAGACATGGCTGTCCACCTAAACTGACAGGCCGGGCAAGGAGAGCATTAATCGGAGAAGCAGCCAAGGTTTCCATGGTAAGGCTTGATTCATATTAATGCGTTTTTTCTTGATGCACTTTGCATTTTGCAGGGAATTTTTTTTAACACGGGTTCCTATGGAACACGTTCACATCAATGCATTTTTGTGCCTCTGCATTTTTGGAAAGGGTTGGAGACTTTTTTCCCGCAAAATGCAGGGTTTTGCATGTTTTAGACTTCAATAGACCCGTACTGCATTTTTACCGCGATTTGCCTATTTTTTACACTGTATACAGCTGGTTGCTAAGGAGAGGGCCGGGAAGCCGGCCGCTGCGTTCTTATAAAACCGATGAGTCATCAGCTGTCAGCTCTCCGCTGAGAGCTGAATGTAAAAAAAAAATTGCCGGATAACAAAAAAATTGTGAAAAAAAAACAGCGTGGGGGGTCCCCCCCTCCCCAGGTCCATACCAGGCCCCTGGGTCTAGTATGGATTCGGAGGGAAAAAAAATGTCGTGGGGTCCCCCCCCCAAAATCAATACCAGACCCTTATCCGGGCATGCAGCCCGGCAGGTCAGGAAAGGGAGGGGAGGAGCGAGCGCCATACCAGTCTGCATACTCTCAACATGGGGGGGTGCTTTGGGGCAGGGGGGCTGCATGTGAATGGCTGCAAATAGCGGCGGGCACTGTCAAGCATCCAATGCTTTGAATGTGAATTCACGCCCGCACCTATTGGCAGGGTACCTAAAGCATGGTTGAACGGAAAAAAAACTGACAGCTCCGGTTGGAGCCACTGTACTAACAATTCCTGCTGTTCTTGTGGCTGGCTTCTGTTGGACAAGCATGCAAGCTGGCTTCTGTAGGACAAGCACGCAGGAAACCAGCAGCCGACTGGCTTCTGATCAGCGCCAATGGCTGAGAGCGCTGACTGGAGTGTTCTGACAGGGGGTCAAATCCCCCCCGCCAGAACAATCCAGTCAGCGCTTTCAGCCATTGGCTGAGAGCACTGATCAGAAGCCAGTCAGCTGCTGGTTTGCTGCATGCTCGTCTGACAGAAGCCAGCATGAATGCTGGTCTGACAGAAGCCAGCCACACGGACCGACTGCCTTACACACGGGCCGAATGTCGGACAGTTTTTATTGAACTGGCCAATGTTGCCTGATATTCGGCCCATGTGTACGGGGTCTCTCATGAGTAATTGCAAATGGCCCCATTCACAAGTACAAATGGAATTTTCATGTACATAGTTCACCAGGAGATTCTGTTTTAATTTCTTCATTAATACTGGATTTTAAAGGAGTTTAAAGCTGGCCACACACATTTCACCTAATTGTACAAAATCTGTACAATTTTTTTCTTTTATTTGCTAAAAACTATATAATCAATCAACTTAGATCAGACAAGCCCTTACAATGCACAGTTGTTAGTAGATCCAAAGGAGATTACATGATCAGACTAAATGTGTGTGGGCAGTTTAATGCCGTGTACACACGGTCGGAATTTCCTACAACAAATGTTCGATGTGAGTTTTTTGTCGGAAATTCCTACAGTGTTTAGGCTCCATCGGATATTTTCTGTTGGAATTTCCGACAACAAAAATTTGAGAGCTGGATTTCAAATTTTCCGACAACAAAATCC
Organism: Lithobates clamitans; assembly: GCA_037952925.1. Taxonomy (NCBI): domain Eukaryota; kingdom Metazoa; phylum Chordata; class Amphibia; order Anura; family Ranidae; genus Lithobates; species Lithobates clamitans. Next base: position 2,183,859 of record JBBGZY010000889.1, on the reverse strand, counting down.
GTTGTCGTAAATTCCGAGCGTGTGTAGACAATTCCGACACACAAAATTCCACGCATGCTTGGAATCAAGCAGAAGAGCCGCACTGGCTATTGAACGTTAATTTTCTCGACTCGTCGTACATTTTGTACGTCACGTGTTCTTGACATTCGGAATTTCCGACAATATTTGTGTGACCGTGTGTATGCAAGACACGTTTGAGCCAACATCCGTCGGAAAAAAATCCAGGAATTTGTTGACAGAATGTCCGATCGTGCATACGCGGCATAAGAGTTCATTCACACGTTAATGTGTATAACAATGTACGTCATGACCAACCGCGGCCGCTCCATAATGGGTGCAGGGGCCCCTTATCCTAATCATCATATGCCCGGCCCCCAATCTCCATGCGGGAGCTGGACGCATGGATTTCTATGAAGATTTTGTTTTTTTTTTAAGCACTTGCCTAGAATCGGAGGCTTTAATTGGCTTCAAAAAGGGTGGGCTCAGCGCGCAGAGCTCTACGCCACAAGCCCACCCACTTGTGATATTAGCGAATCAGCATTCGCTATTGTTTTCTTGCTTATCCTGGCCAATCAGGACAGGAATCGGGTCATAAGACCAGATTGGCGGAGGGGAGAAGCGACCGGATTGGCCAGAAGGAGAAGCTGGGGAGGCCACCTGCGACCTGGATGGGGCAAGTGCGGGGCTGGCACGCGCGCGAGCGATCAAGTGAGCTGGGGTTAGTGCGGGGCTGGCGGGTGAGCAGGCTGGGGTAAGTGCGGGGCTGGTTTGCAGGCGGGCAGGCTAAGGTAAGTGCGGGGCGGGCGGGCAGGCTGGGGTAAATGTGAGGCTGGCTGGCGGGAGGGGGGTGGAGGGTGTGTTTGCTACCCCCCCAAAAAATGGAGCACCAGTCACCATTGGTCATGACACGCGTTATAATGCACTGTAGATATGCCCTGTCAGTTGTCATTAATTGCACCCCAATGTACATATACAGTGCAATGAAACACACCGGCCTGACAGTGCACTGCATCCCACAAGTGCTCTGTGCATTACCCTGCACTCAACAAAATCACACATGACTTGTTTTTTCATGTATTATGGAACGTTGATCACAAATTTTAAATAAATGGGCTGATAACTAAGCATTGCTAAGTCTTGGTTCACACTGTTAGACCTCATCTACACAGGCGTTTGGCCTGTCAGCAATAAATGCCAGCGTTTTCAGATACCCAGGAAGCCCTGGTATAGTGTTCAGCCCGCTATCAGCAACCTATCAAGATCTATGACGGGCTGAAATTTGCAGCAGTTGGATGCTGTACCGAGTGGTATTTACATATAAAGTAATGTAAATTCAAGGTTGTATGCCACAAAATGAAGAATTCTAACTTTTGAAGCATATGACCCTGAACAAATATGGCCCTAATCATAAGTACTGTCCAGTAAAGCTTCCAGCCTCAGCTTATTTTAGCCTGTCATAGATTTTGACAGTCTGCTTGCAGCAGGTCTGAACACTGCAACACTGGTGCACGGGCCAGTCAAAATGCTAAGATTTGATGCCGATGGGCCAAACCACCCATGTGCATGTAGCCTTACAATGTGTTAGCACACGTGTGCTAACATGTTGCATTAATGCACCAAAAAAGGTGCATGTACTATTTTTTGTAATGCAGGACACAACAATGCAAAGTAGTGAATTATAATGCATTATGGTGCTCTGCAATACAGGTACATTGGGGTGCCACAAAGAATGACTATTACTGCAGCATAGCAGCATGCACCCAGCCTAAATGTACAAAAATGTGTGAATGAGACATTAGTGCAGTAAGGTTTAAAAGTTGGCAAATCTAACATTTATTAGTTAAAGCGGAATTCCCGTCTTGGGGGGAAAAAAATAAAAAATCAGCTGCTACAAATACTGTAGATGCTAACTTTTAATATAAGGAAACTTACATGGCCAGGGATCCCACGATGTCGGCACCCCAAGCTAATTAGTCCATTGTTTTCGGGTGCAGGTGCCGGCATTGCAAGTAAGGAAAATGTGCATGTGAATGTCGCTTTCTGAATGATCTCGCCGTCTTCTGGAACATACACAGGTCCCGGAAGGCAGCAGGGTGAAGGAGGAGGGGCTGGACATGATGTAGATCACCGTGCGGCGATCTTACCAGGAAGTGGGAGTGGGTACCTGTCAAGACCATGTACCCGTTCCCCAGCGGGCCTGGTTCACATATGCTTCACCCAGGTTCACAGCATGGGGTCCGGTGTATCCCTGTACATCGATTCAGGGGCGAATTAGGTGCAAATTTTTGCCAGAATTTGCACCTGAATCGGACCCAAATACGCACAGGACCCTTTTTAAATGCGGACCGCAGCCACCCCGGAGCTGTGTGAACCTGAACCATTGAAAGCCAGTCACACTCTCCTGTCATTCGAATTGGATGCGGGGAAACTTGCATCCAATTCGCATATGTGTGAAACCAGGGCACTAGAGCTCTGTGGAGGAAGAGGGGGTGCCACTGATGCTCTGGAGGGAAACAGGGGCAGTGGTACTCTGTGCAGGGGGGGGTTGTGATGCTCTGTGGAGGGAGAAGGGGGCGCTTGTGTTCTGCAGAGGGAGAGGGGACACTAAGACTAAGACGCAGACTGTTGGACAGGTTAATTTGGTTGGTTGGCAGACTGGTTGGTAAGTTGAGCTATGGAATGGCAACAGAAAAATCCTAGTGTTAGAGTACCTAATATACAGGGTGACTCTGTAGGTACTTTGGATAATATTTGTGCCAACGTCCCCGATAATGTATAGAAGTTCCAACCCAGCTGTTACCCATATTTTGTTATAGCTTATATAGTGTGAATAGTTTTCTAGTACTGTGATTATGATGTTTGTCTTTTTTGTTTGTATGTATTTTTTTTTTTTTCAAATAACAGTTTTTATTATTATTATCATTCTCAGTTACAGTACAGAGTAAAGAAGCATGGAAAGTTGTAAATATTATCCAACATATCTTATCCACTATTAAACATAGATATGTGAAGCAAGGGTGTTAAATTCGTGCTACGTTTCAAAGATATCTCATCGTTTAACTTATAGCAATTCCTTTTGTAGATAGAGGATGTTAATCCAGTTACATTATAGTAGAATAATATCTATGAGAACTCAGATATTTTAAAATCTGTGATATAGAAGGAGGAATAGAAAAAGAGAGAGAGAAAAAAAACAAGGGGGAAGAGAGAGGGAGATATACAGTAGGCCATCTGAGTAAGGTTGATACATGGTCATGGTGGGTCCTCCCGGAGATGCCACAGTTCCCAGACCCCGTTGTGAGCCTCCAGTCTGTCCTGCATCCTAGCCGTCATTTTCTCCATCAGTTCAATATCTTTAATTCTCGAGTAAAGATCTTCAGGAGAGGGTGGGGAACGGCGTTTCCAGTTTAGGGCTACTAGGCATCTGGCTGCTGTGAGTATGTGTCTTACTAATTTCTTATATGGCGTGCGTAGTTTGAGTGGTGATAGACCCAGTAAGAAGAACTTTGGAGAAGCTCGGACCTGCATTTCCAAGAGATGGGACAGTAGGAGTTGGACCTTGTCCCAAAAGGGGGTAATCAGCGGGCACTCCCAATAGATATGTATGAGGGTGCCCTTTCCTCCCTGACAGCGCCAGCAACGATCTGAACTAGTGGGGAAAATTGCATGGAGCACATCTGGGGTCATATACCAGAAGAATAAAATTTTGTATGCATTTTCCTTATAGAGAGTGCATAATGAACTCTTCGCTGTCTGGTTCCAGATCGCCTGCCATTGTGCTATAGGGAGTTCCTCATCAAGTATTTTCTCCCATTTAAGCATGTAGGAGTGCTTTCCTTGCTCTTCTAGGGAGAAGGTATTTAAAATCTTGTAAATTCCCGATATGATACCCTTCTGGGCATTCCCCTCCAATATTACAGTTTCAAAGGAGGTTGGGGGAGAGAACTGCAGGTTCGAGGTTATAGTTAGTGCGTAGTGTCGGATTTGTAAGTATCCATAGAATGCCTGTTTCGGCAAGCCATGTTTTGCTTGTAATTCAGAAAAAGGTAATAATTTACGGGATCTGGGTTCCACTATACTCCCAAAATGGAATAGGTTCCTAGAGGACCAGGGGTGGGACATCTGATGTGTTAGACTATCTGGCACTTTGGGATTGCAGATAAAAGAGGTCATTGGTGATTTCTCTGAAGATAGTTTATGGGGTCGGGCCAGCGTGCGCCAAGTCCGCCGTAGCAGAGACATGGGGCCTAGCATCCGATCGGGGGGCACCTCCGCACTCGCACTCCATAGCAGGTTGTTCGGGTGTATTGGGGCTAGCCAAAGCTTTTCAATTTCAGTCCATTTGTTATATGATTTATGTGTAAACCATGAGGCTATCGCTTTTAGTTGCGCAGCCTGGTAATATTTAATAATATCAGGGAATGCCAGGCCTCCCTCGCTACGTGACGCCAGCATTACCGTCCTCGGTATCCTATGCCTTTTATAGTTCCAAACAAATTGGAGTAAGTCCGCCTGGAGCTTTTTCAAGTGTTTGAGTGGTATAGGGATAGGGAGTGTTTGGAAGAGATATAGGAGCTTCGGGAGGATGGTCATCTTAATAGAGGCTATACGGCCCAAAAGGGAGATATGGTGTTTTTTCCACTGTGCCAGTGATGCTCTAATGGAGCGAAAGAGGGGTGGGAAGTTTTCTTGGTATAAGGTATCGTATTTTGGAGTAATGAAGGTCCCTAAATATTTCAGAGCTGTGGTTTTCCAGCTATAGTGGAAGTTGGCTTTTAGTAGTGTGAGTTCGGTAGCAGGAATATGTATAGGCAGGGCTTCTGATTTTGATGCATTGATTTTATAACCTGAGAGAGCTCTAAAGTTGTCTAGTTCCCTATGTAGGACCGGGAGGGTGGTATGGGGTTGGGTCAGTGTAAGGATGATATCATCAGCAAATAGGGAGATCTTAAATTCCCTATCTCTAACCATTATCCCCCTTATGTCCTGGTTATTCCGGATCGTGGCGGCCAGGGGTTCCACACATAGTGCAAATAGCAGGGGCGACAGTGGGCACCCCTGCCTGGTGCCATTTGCCACCGAAAAAGGTGTGGAGAGTGCGAAGGGGGTTCTGACCTGTGAGGAGGGGTTGGAGTAAAGGTGCCTGATTGCTCGCATAAAAGGTCCACGAAAGCCCATGTGGGTCAGCGTGGCGAACAGGAAGGGCCACCCCAAACGGTCAAAGGCCTTCTCGGCGTCAAGGCTCAGTAGCATGGAGGTGAGTCCCCCCCTGCCCGCCACGTCCACCAGATCAATCACCCTTCTGGTGTTGTCACCTGCTTGCCGCATTGGGACAAACCCCACCTGATCTCTGTGGACCAGTGATGGAAGGATCGTGTTTAGGCGGTTGGATAAAAGCTTAGTGAAAATTTTTAGGTCGGAGTTCAGGAGGGCAATGGGTCTATAATTGGCGCATAGGGATGGATCTTTGTCTGGTTTGGGGATTAGGGTGATATATGATCGCTGCATATCTAGGGGGATGGGGGTGTCACGGAGGAAGGTATTAAACAGCCTACACATATGGGGGAGCAATTGATGAAGGAATGTCTTATAATATTCATAGGGAAAACCGTCCATGCCAGGGGCTTTATGGGATGGTAGGGTTTTGATAGTCAATTCTAATTCTTCTTCCGAGATCTGTGCGTTAAGCGATTGCAGGTCGGATAGTTGGAGTTTTGGGATACCGCTCTGTTCTAAATATTGTCGCATCTTTTGGGATAGGTCTGGGGAGGGAGGATTACTGGGTATGTCAGGGCTGTTGTACAGATTTTTGTAGAAATCTGCAAAGGTGTGGGCAATGTCAACTGGATGAGATAGTAGCTGACCTGATTTGTTTTTAATCTGATTTGGGGATAGCATGTGGGTGCGTTCACGGAGTTTGTTGGCCAGAAGAGTATGGGCCTTATTGCCTTTGTCGTAAAACATTTGTTTCAGTCTGGTCAAGGCTTTCTCTACCTGACCTAGGGCCAGGTCCCGAAGGGTCATACGTAGGTTAGTTATTTTTTTAAGCAAGGGTACTGTGGGGTTAGTTTGGAGCTTGTGTTCTAGTGTTTTGAGTTCTCTTTCCGCTTTCACTTTTGTGGCTTGGGCATCTTTTTTTAGTGCTGTGGAGAGTGCTATGCATTTACCTTGAAGGACCGCCTTATGGGCTTCCCAAAGCGTGGCGGACGAGACTTCCTGATTATTATTCTCTTTAAAATAGAGCTGAAGAGTGGAAGTTAATTCTGCCTGAGAGGGCTGGTGTTGGAGGAGGAAAGTGTTAAGCTTCCAATTATAAGGTCTACGGAAGGCTGGGTCTAAATCTATGGTAAGCAAGATAGGGGCATGGTCAGACCATGAAATCGGGAGTATTTGAGCCTTGCGAGTGAGTTGTAAGGTGTGGTTGTTGACAAAAAAGTAGTCTATCCTGGAGTGGGTGCGGTGTGGGGCTGAGTAGAACGTATACTGCCGATCGCCCGGGCGGAGAGCCCTCCACGCATCAAAGAGCGCATATCGTCTGGAGATTTGTCTGAATAGTCTCGAGTCTCTAAGGACTCTAGGTGATGCTGCTTGGGGGCCCACCGTCTGGCGATCAGCATAGGAGGAATGGGTAAGGTTGAAGTCGCCCCCTATTACCAAAACCTTTGGTGTGACTTTAAAGAGGCGGGCGTACACCTTGGATAGAAAGCTGTGTTGTTTGGCGTTCGGTGCATACAGAGTACACAGGGTAACTTCCTGTGATTGCCATAGGCCCTGTAGGATTATGAAGTGGCCGTGAGGATCACAGTGCTGGGTCACGCAAGCGAAGGGAGCTCCCCTCTTAACAAGTATGGCCACTCCTGCCCTTTTGTGGGTACCCGAAGCCATATAGATCTGGGAGTAGTATCTGGAGGCGAATGCGAAGGAGCCCCCCCTGTCATAATGAGTCTCCTGGATCATAATGATATCTGCCCCTGACTGTCTGAACTCCCTCAGCGCCAGATGCCGTTTTTTATTGGAGTTTTATCCGTGTACATTTAATGAGAGAATCTTAGCCATGGCAGTGTGTGTGGTAGATGATAAGATGCTCACCTGGTGTTGATGCACTTGCATTCATGACTGGGGCTCGGGGCAGACCCTCTCCGGGAGGAGACCACGAGTTTGCTCGAAGATGGCTGGGTAGGTTTGGTGATGGCTGGGTAGGAAGGGGAAGAGAAAGGTCAGAGAGAAAAAGGAACACTGTTAGAGTGCAAAAAACATGGAAAACATACATTCCTAGCAAACCTATATAGGCCAACAGGCCTAGGACTGGACGGAGTCCCCTGGGCCCCCCCACCCCAGGAAAGAGGGGTGGATAGGGGCACAGGGGGGCCCGCAGCCAGCCAAAAATAACAGTTCTACAGCACATAGTCTGCGACCCTGCGCTGATGTCTATTAAACTATCGAGGGGGGGCGATAGGGAACGGAAGCTATACCCATCTCTCCAGGGCTCATCTGACTTAAGCCCTAGATGATAAGGTAGAATTCAGTATAGGGGGGCAATCTCGGGGGTCCTAAACTGGAGTTGCAATAGACTAACTAAAGTAAACTGCAGTCTAACTTGGCTTATATATTGAGCCTAAGTGCTCAGGTCCTTCAGTCATCTAGAGTCAGTGTTTGCATCTCAGCGATTCTTTTGTTTGGCGGGCTTGCGTTGCGGGTCAGAGTCCCGGGGTCGATTGGAGGAAGACACTCTCTGCCAGATTGTAGGCGGTGGTGGTGGGGTTGCGACAATGTCCCAGTCCGGTAACTTTGGTGCTGGAATTTCAAGGATGTTGCAGAAAGTGCGCAGGTCCTCTGGATATCTCAGTACGGCGGATTTGCCCTGATGCTTTGCAGTGAGGCTAAAGGGAAAACCCCAACGGTAGGTGATGTTCTCCTTCTGCAGTAGCTGTAGTAGAGGCTGGAGGAGTCTGCGTTTTTGCAGGGTGATCCAAGAGAGGTCTGGGTACAATTGTATCTGGACATCCTCAAAAGTCACTTTACGCGCCAAACGTGCCCGCTTCATGATTTCTTCCTTGATGGGGTAGGAGCTGACTCTGCATATAATATCTCTTGGTTTGGCGGTGGCGCCTTTAGGGCGAAGCGCTCTATGGGCTCTGTCCATGTCTATGTGCTTATTGGGCAGCTCCCCAATTAAATTATTGAAAACAGATTGTAGGGTTGTTTGTAGGTCTTCGGGGCCTTCCGCCTCCGGTATGCCTCTCACTCGAATGTTGTTACGGCGCCCTCGGTTGTCCAAGTCCTCCACGTGTCTCTGCATATCTCTCAGCATTTCTCTGTGGTCTGCTCCCTGCAGTTGAGTTCTATGGACTGCTAGTTTGGTTTCTTGTATCTCTTCCTCGGCCATTTCCATCCTGTCCGCCAGGTGTTTGAGGCCTGTCTGGAGTACTTGGATTTCTGTCCGGCAGGTAGATTTCACATCTTCAATAAGTTGTCTGAAATCTTCCTTTGTGGGTATAGCTTGTAAGTATGCTTGCCACTGGGGATGCAGGGGTGGATCCATTGTGGTGCCATAATGCTGGTTAGGTGATCACCTGCCCGGTGGTGTGGCATTAGGATGTGCGGTTCCCCTCTCCTGGTATAGTTGTGTACCAGTTGCTGGGGAGACCCATGGGTCTATCCATGTTTCAGCTTGTTGCTGCTGAGGGGGACTTGTAGAGCTAGCCCCTGCTGGGAGAGGGAGCAGAGCTCCTGCCTTCTGCGCATATGAAGGTGTGGGGAGCAGATGGTGTCTGGAGGTGCTGGAGTCTCTAGAGCGAGAGAGCCTCTGTGCCTTAGGTGGAGGGGATGTGACCGTGACGGCCCAGGCTCCATCTTGTGTTCCCTCAGGGAGCTGATGCACTCTGGCTGAAGGGCCTGCGGGGCTGGGTAAGGGTGGGTAGTCCTGGGAGAGATCTGAGGAGAGCGGGGACAACGGGGAAGTGTGGTCCTGGCTCTGAATCAGAGGGTCGGAGGCTGTTCTCAGAAGTCTCGGGAATGCGCCTGAGCACTGAGTGTATGGCGGGGCGGAGGTAGGCAGCATGGCTAATGGTGGCCCGTAAGGCTGTTCCCTCTGGACGGCGGATTGCGGGGGAGAACTCACCGCTCCGGTGTAGAGGCTGCGCTCCTGGAGGTTCAGTTCTACCCGTGCTTGGTCCTCTGAGTGCAGGGGAAGATCCGGAGCAGTATGTGAGGCCTGAGTGGAGCTCCGGCGCTGAGGCGCGGAAGTGACCGGCGCCATGTTGGTCTCCTCGCTCCGGGATGCGTCCGGCTGTATAAAGAAGGAGCGGAGGTCCGTGGATGCACCCGGAGGGGGTTGTGATGATCCCCTGTGTTTAGAGGAGCGGGTGGTCCGTGATTTGCCCATAAAGCTGTGGATGGTTGCCCCCAAGATTGCCTTTCTCGCTGCGGGCTCAGAGAGCTGGGAGATTAGGCTTCCATCTTGCTCGGCTTCCGGTCACGCCCCCGTTTGTATGTATTTTTAATAGAACCTCTAGCTCCTGAAGAAGCGTTCTTTGTCAACGTGAAACATGTAGAGCAATTAGAGACTACACCACTTTTGGAACACCAGACCTGCAGCATTCTCTCAAATTCAACTTTACAGGGGAAGTGTACCCTTTATTCTACCCGTAACTACTGGTTATACAGTCTATACACAATTATAGAGAATTATCTAGGAGACTGCAGGATAGGATTCATTATGGTGTATGTAACCGAGTTGTATGCCTATATCTGATGTGTTTTTAACCTTCATGTCTATTCTCTGTGTTTTTTACGCTATTAATAAAAATTAAGTTTTTTATATATTTTCTGTAGTCTATTATGGTTGTGCCCTTAAAGTCCCACTATTTAGCCTCTTGATGCCTTCTGAGCTATGGAATGATCTGTTTTTGTCTTTTATACTAAGGGGGTCTGTAGGCTATGGAGCTAAGTGGGGCTGCTTTTAGGGGTGCTGATTCTATTTAAGGCAGGCTCAGGCAGGAAACTTACTGTTTGTAACTGAAAGATAGTTTTTTCAGGGGAATCTTTCAGCAGAGCAGGAAATGTATGACAATAGCAGCCTGTTCAGGTGAGAAGAGCAAAGATGCGGTACTCACCTCTTTCCATTGCTTTCCAGCAGCAGCAGCACTTCTTACTGATAGTTTAGATAGAGAAGGGATGAGGAGCAGTAGTTTGTCCACTTCACGCTCTGCATGTAGGTAGCACAGCACACACCGATCCTCCACACACGCACAATGATCCTGATCAGGAGACGAGCACAGGAAGAGCAGGGGGTGGAGGGAAGTGGCTACAGCACACAGTTTGGAACTGCAATCACTGTGTGCAGATTGGACTTTCCCTGTCAGGCCAGCCAGAAGTAAACAGAGAGCTGCTGATAGAGAGAACAGGGAGATGACAGCTTCCGTGTTCTGCCTGCGGGACCAGCTCAGAGCTGCGGGACTCTGTTCAATTTCCGGTACAGTCCAGCAGGATCCGGGACAGTTGGGAGGTATTGATTATTATTGGAATATTTACAACTCTGATAAAAAGTTTCTCTCGACACTGATCCTATGTTTTGCCCACTGAGGGACAGATTCACTATAACTTATCCCCCATCACAACAGCATATACTTACAATACCTTCCTTTCACTTCCCTGTCACTCCGTTCAGCCATCAGAAGAGAAGAAAAGTCACATGTAAGCTACGAGCTCCTGGAGTCATAGCTTTCACACTGCTATGGGCTTGCCATATGACAGCACTGACTGGCCCAGTGCTGTCACATGCTCCTCCAAATTCTGAAGTACCAGTTATTTCTGTGTTTAAGTAGTAAAAAGTTAATAGCACAAGTAAATAAAAAGTACACATGAGCCTATTAAAAACAACATTGATAACCCTCCGTTTTATATACTGCATTTTACAGATTTGCACTGTGAAGCCAAAAAAAGGCATCTCTTGTCCACAGACACTCACTAATTTCTGTGTCATTCACTTATATGTAACAGGCTGGGCTTGCATTCTTGAATTCTTCTCAACCTCCTGCCATGGGTTAGTGTTGTTTTCTATGCAGTGTCAGAACAGGCCGAAAATGTTATCTTTAGCCAAAACAGTTTTTTTTTTAGGTCTAGAGAATGGTTAGAATCAGTGGCGGCCCGTCCATAAGGGGCGTGGGGGTTCAGGAGCACCGTCCCCCTAATCCATGCGCCCGGCCCCTAATCTACTTGCAGGGTGCTTTTCTAGAAGCACATGATTAGAGCCAAAGACTCTAATTGACTTTAAAAAAGGGTGCGCTCGGGGCCCAGTGCACTGCGCCCTGAGCTTACCCAGTTGTGTGACAATATTCGCTATTGTCCTCCTGATTTTCCTCCTTGCCAATCAGGAAGCGGGTCCCGAGACCCGATAGGCCGAGAGGAGAAACGATCATATTGGCCGCGAGGAGGAGGAGATTCAGGAGAAGCCACCGTGAAGCCAAAGAGGGGGAGACGCAGAGTGAAGCCGCTGAGGAGGAAGCGTTGCCCGCAACCTAGATGGGGTAGGTGCAGGGCTGGTGGGCTGATGATCGAGCAACGGGGGGGGGGGGACTGAGGTGCGACCTGCTGACCGGGGGAGGGGGACACCAGCCGCCCCTGGTCAGAATCTGTCTTTTTTTTTGTTTTGCTGTCTGTCTCCAGACTGTCTCCCATTTGGGAGGTTTTCCCTTCTTTGCTTCCTGTGTAGATGGAGTTAGCTAAAATCTTCCCAAAATGAAGAGAACTCTGCTCTTAGACAGTTGTTCCCATACCAGATCTTCCCATTGGATTTCCCTTCACCTCCTATCCCAATAACAACTGTAAAATGTTGGATTTTACATCTATCCAGACATAGGTCATCTAGCCCTAAGGTCTCCAAACTGTGGCCCGGGGGTCAGATGTGGCCATTTGCTTGCCTTTATCCAGGCCTTGGGGCACTATTTATCCCACTGACATGGGACACTATTCTGCCACTTATACCAAAGATGGGGTACTGTTTACTCCCATCAATGCCAGAAAAAATGTCTATTTCTGCTGGTCACAGTCCGGCGCCTCTAAAGTCTGAAAAGACAGTAAACTGGCCCTATGTTTACAAAGTTTATAGACCCCTGATCTAGCCAAACACAGAGGGTGAACCTCCCCAGTGACTGTGACATAGGCAGTAATACGTTATATAATTAGTGTTGGTTGCTTTATCCAAACCAGAACAAATATGATTTGGCTAGAAATACAATTCAGTGTTTTTTTTTCTTTGTTTTCCTGTACAACCTTTTAGTATTAAATAGTTCTAAATCTCATTATAGAATAATAAAAGTTTACCTGCTTATTCATAAAAATGTAGATTAGTGGATTGCATACAGTACTGCTTTTGGCCAGAATGGACGGTATCACACTGGCAGCTGGTGTCACCACTCCAGGTCTTCCAAATGTAGCAAGCAGGGCAACCACACCATAAGGCATCCAACAAATCAAGTAGCAGACGACTGTGGTGAGCACCATAAAAAGTACATGGTACTCTCTCTTTCTGGCTGTAGACTTTCTTATTTTTCCCACCTAATCAATAAAAAATTAACACAATCATTTTAAAGTGCAATCCATATTCCTGGGAAAAAATCTCAAATATTGACAGAGAAATTGTGAAATATGCAGCGCAGTTAAAAAAAAGTTATCTAATGTTTAACAATTTGGATCTAAGGCAACAATCATTAATTGTTGTTGTTTTAATTAACACTGCTATTACAAAATCAGTAATTATAATAAAATACTGTACTGTATATACTGTAAATAATAATGGGGAATGGTTGCTTGCATGAACATAACTTTTCCACTAGGTGGCAGAGTCTGAAAACAAATGGAACCTTTAAAGAAAGTAGTTGAAGACATCTTACTTCAATTATGGCAAATAGGTGAACTTAAATAACATAATTTTCTTTCAGAATATGTAAATAATGGAGAAAGCATAAAGGTAGCAATCATAAACTCTTTACAATAATTTGCAGTTCTTAAATAGAAAGTATAATCTTTTAAAAGTTTTTAAAGATATACAAGTGGCGTAATTTCAACAGCTCCTCCAAGTTTCCTGAATAACAAATAAACCTCTTGTTTTTATGAGTGAAACATGCAGATACTTTCTGCTTTAAGAAGGCACTACTGTTCTTTCTGCTTGTTTATTAGAGTGTTTTTTTGTTCATTAACCACTTCCGCGCCGGAAGATTTTCCCCCTTAATGACAGTGCCATTTTTTGCGATACGGCACTGCGTCGCTTTAACTGACAATTGCATGGTCGTGTGACGTTTTACCCAAACAAAATTGAAGTCCTTTTTTCCCACAAATAGAGCTTTCTTTTGGTGGTATTTGATCACCTCTGCAGATTTTATTTTTTGCGCTATAAACAAAAAAAGAGCGACATTTTTGAAAAAAAAAAACAATATTTTTTACTCTTTGCTATAAAAAATATCCCCAAAAATGTTTTTAAAAAACAAATTTCTTCATCAGTTTAGGCCAATATTTATTATTCTACATATTTTTAGTTAACAAAATGGCAATAAGAGTATATTGATTGGTTTGTGCAAAAGTTATAGCGTCTACAAACTATGGGAAAGATTTATGGCATTTTTATGGCATTTTTATTATGTTTTGTTTTTCTTTTACAAATATTGGTGGTGATCTGCAATTTTTAGCAGAACTGTGACATTGCAGCGGACAGATCGGACGCTTTTGACACATTTTTGGGACCATTGACATTTATACAGCGATCAGAGCTATAAAAATGCACTGATTACTGTGTAAATGTCACTGGCAGGGAAGGGATTAACACTAGGGGGCGATCAAGGGGTTAAATGTGTTCCCTCATGTTTCTAACTGTGGCAGGGTGGGACTAACTGGAGGAGGAGACATATCGCTGTTCGTTATTACTACGAACAGCAGATCTGTCTCTTCTCTCCTGTCAGAACAAGGATTTGTGAGTTTACACTCACAAATCCCTGTTCTGGCTCTCGTGGAACCCGCAATCTCGCCCCCCAGCCAAGAGCATCGGGTCCCCCGCCCTGCAGCGGGTGCGCAGGCGCCTGCTATGGCTCATAAGGAATCCAACGTAAGTGTACGCCGTTTCGAGGGAACTAACCACTTTGCTGACATATATATGTGCGTGAGCCAGTCGGCAAGTAGTTAAAGTGTAACTGTGGCTAGGACATGGACAGTCTCATTTTAACTTAATAGGCATTGCTTTAAAACAAGTAGTCACTGATCTTCATAGCTGTGAGGCAATCCATCCTCAATTTCACATCAGAAGCACTGAAGTCCTTGTCTAAAGAAGTCCAGCTCCCATTGCTTCCCTCACTACCCCCAGCAGTGACATAGCAGTAGGAATGAGCTGAACACCCCCCAGTTTGGTTCGCAGCAGAACATGCGAACAGGCAAAAAATGTGTGCGAACACCGTTAAAGTCTATGGGATACGAACATGAAAAATCAAAATTGCTAATTTTAAAGGCTTATATGCAAGTTACTACAATAAAAAGTGTATGGGAACCCGGGTACTGCCCCAGGGGACATGTATCAATGAAAAAAAATAATAATTTCAAAACGTTTTTCCAGGAGCAGTAATTTTAATAATGCTTAAAGTGAAACAATAAACATGAAAAATGATTTTAAATATCGTGCCTGGGGGGTTCCCTTAGTCTGCCTGTAAAGTAGAACATCTTTACCATGTTCATAACTGTCCCGCAGCAAAATGACATTTCTAAAGGAAAAAATGTCATTCAAAATTGCTCATGGCTGGAATGTATTGCTGGGATCCCGGCAAATCATTTTAAAAAATGGCGTGGGTTCCCGAAAAAAACCCCCAAAAATACCGGAAAAACTCCGCCTCCAGGGAAGACGTCCCCGCGACTGCTGTCTTTTTGCTTTGACAGCTCTTATATAGCCAAGGGCGGCGTCACCCACTGACGTACCCGAGTGACCCCGTCCCTTCTGATGTCATGTGACGTCGGAGGGGGTGGGGTCATCCAGTTACGTCACTGGGTGACCCCGTCCTTGAGGCAGAGTTTTTCTGAGTGTTTTTCCGGGACCGTCGGGCGCCGTGATTGAAAATGGATGGACATTGCGGGAAACCTTTTTTTTTTTTTTTAAATAAAGAGATTGTCCAAAACTGTCTCCTGTCATTTTTACATTTTTGACACTTTTTTGGTGAATGGGTATCTTCCAGATTCCAATAAGCCCCCCACCCGCAGACCCCCACAACCACCGGGCAAGGGTTGTGGGGATGAGGCCCTTGTCCCCATCAAGCACCTCCCCATATTGAGGGCATGTGGCCTGGTACGGTTCAGGAGGGGGGCACTCTCTGGTCACCCTCTTTTCCTGTGGCCTGCCAGATTGCGTGCTTGAATAAGGGTCTGGTATGGATTTTGGGGGGGGGCACGCCATTTTTTTTTTTTTATTTTGGCGCAGGGTTCCACTTAGCCACTTAAATACACTATATTATATATACTACACCACCTGAATATATATTCTACACTGAATATCTAATCTACACTAAATGCAGAGTGTATACTAGGCTGTAAATACAGTATCTCACAAAAGTGAGCAGACCGCTCACATTACATTTTGTAAATATTTTATACTATGTTTTCATGCGACAACACTAAAGAAATGACACTTTGCTACAATGTAAAGTACTGAGTGTACAGCTTGTATAACAGTGTAAATTTGCTGTCCCCTCAAAATAACTCAACACACAGCCATTAATGTCTAAACCGCTGGCAACAAAAGTGAGTACACCCCCAAGTGAAAATGTCCAAATTGGGCCCAAAGTGTCAATATTTTCTGTGGCCACCATTATTTTCCAGCACTGCCTTAACCCTCTTGGGCATGGAGTTCACCAGAGCTTTACAGGTTGCCACTGGAGTCCTCTTCCACTCCTCCATGAGGACATCACTAAGCTGGTGGATGTTAGAGACCTTGCACTCCTCCACCTTCCGTTTGAGGATGCCCAACAGATGCTCAATAGGGTTTAGGTCTGGAAACATGCTTGGCCAGTCCATCACCTTTATCCTCAGCTTCTTTAGCAAGGCAGTGGTCATTGTGGAGGTGTGTTTGGGGTCGTTATCATGTTGGAATACTGCCTTGCGGCCAAGTCTCTGAAGACAGGGGATCATGCTCTGCTTCAGTATGTCACAGTACATGTTGGCATTCATTGTTCCCTCAATGAATTGTAGCTCCCCAGTGCCAGCAGCACTCAGGCAGCCCCAGACCATGACACTCCCACCACCATGCTTGACTGTAGGCAAGACACACCTGTCTTTGTACTCCTCACCTGGTTGCCGCCACACACGCTTAACACCATCTAAAACAAATAAGTTTATCTTGTTCTCATCAGACCACAGGACATGGTTCCAGTAATCGATGATGCATAAGAAAGTTTGCGGGCCATTTGCCTCAGGCAGTGCAGCACATCTCCTTTGCATAGAGTTGATCAGGTTGTTGATTGTGGCCTGTTGAAAGTTGGTCCATTCCTCTTCAATGCGGAGTTGCTGGATACTGGCAGCAACTGGAACACGCTGTCATATACGCCGATCCAGAGAATCCCAAACATGCTCAATGGGTGACATGAAGAATAGGAAGGGGGTGTGGGATAAAGAGATTTTCCAGAAAGGCAATGAGAAGAATCAACCAAGGGTATATCAGAGGCAGAGCTGTGTGTGTGGGGGCCTGACATATATGCAGATGAGGGGGGCAGCTGAGTGAATACAGGTATGATCAGTGAAGGGGGGTGCCAGATTTAGGAAAGATCATATCATCTGTCCTGTCCACAGTTGTATACACCTATCTTATCTTAGATATACGTAATCTGTCCTGTATATATAGCTGTATACAGGACAGATGATGTATATCTGCAGTCAGTGATGATGGAGGAAAGTCTCTATATACAGGTAGCTGTATATACCCACCTTCCTTCCTGTATATACTAATACCATCTACCCCCTCTATATACACATACTGTACACCCTCCATACTGTACAGGCCACATCTGATGGGCACAATTAGGCTGCAATTGATGGACACAGTATGGCTGCATATAATGGGCACATGCCTGTGCTTTATGTGATAATGACTAAGCCCCTTACCCTTCATAACATTGGCGAAAAGGGGCGGAGCATGAGTTTTCTTAAAATGATGCCCCCCCCTGAAAAAAGTTCTGCGGACGCCCATGATGATGCTGCTTTAGTATTGAATTAAAACCTGGAATTTCATGTCAGTATTGCATGGATGATATCTGACCCAAATATACCAGTATGCAGTCAACTAATGCCCCGTACACACGATCAGACTTTCCGACAGCAAAACCGTGAAATTTTGTTCGAAGGATGTTGGCTCAAACTTGCCTTGCATACACACGGTCACACAAATGTTGGCCAACAATTACGAATGTAGTGACGTACTAGACATACTACGTGGTTTTTCAGCTCTTTAGCACCACCCTTTTGGCTGCTTCTGCTAATTTTGTGTTAGTAGAAGTTTAGTGAGTGTTGATTCGCGCTTTTGTTTTTGCGTTTTTCATTTAGCGCTTTTCAGTTCATGTTTTTCAGTTCATTTCTGAACGACAGTTTGTCAACCAGACATGTTGTGGAATCAGGGGAGATAATGTGTTATTTATTATTGGCCTTGGATTTATTGCTTTGACATTTTTTTTTTTGGTTGAATAATGATTTGATTTGGTATATTTTCTAGATTTTTGGATGCATAGAATGCACTTTTTGGTTAAGCTCTATTGGCAGATAGCATGTCTAATTTTTTTTTTTTTTAATGCACAATAAAATAATTGTGGAGCATAATACTTGGCTGTGTGTTTTACTTCAAATGACAGTTTGGGAGTAGGCAGTTACATTTTAAAAAATACAATGTAAAATTAACAAGGGACACCAACATAGTTGTATCTTTGTTCTTAAAAACTACGGGATAATGGTGTTGTGGTGACTTGCACCAAAAAACAAAAAAATAACAAGCATAATAATATTATTCTTGATATTACTTGAAAAAATAAGCCAATGAAAATTTGTTTGCAATAACTCCATCAGTGTCACCAGCAAAGCAGCTTCATTATTATCCCATTAAAGAAGAAGAGAATTTGGAGATATCATAATTTGCCACGTCACGAATGTTAATTCTCCATTACGAACGCTAGTTTACAAGACCGGCCGCTTCTGCTTCTGAGCATGCATGTTTGTACTTTGGACTTTTGTCTGACGGACTTGTGTACACACAATCGGACAATCCGAAAACAAACAACATTTGTTGGCGGAAAGTCTGACAACAAATGTCCGTTGGAGCATACACATGGTCAGACTTACCGCCAACAAGCTCACATCCAACATTTCCCGTCGAAAAAAATGTCTGAATTACTGTGCTTAAAGGATTTGTTTTTGTCATTTTTTTTCGATCGGCTCACTCTTTTATCCGGGACGCTGATATCTATTTATGACTATATTAGGTCAGCCTACTACTATTTTGCTCCATTTTATTTTAACTAATTTACTTCCAGGAACTCCATCCATCAATGGATATTGGCCTTATCATCAGTCTCTATTGGAACCCTATTTGACTGCATACTGGTATATTTGGGTCACATATCATCCATGCAATACTGACATGAAATTCCAGGTTTTAATTCAATACTAAAGCAGCATCATAGAATACCACTGTGACTGGGTGTGTCTGTTTATGTATGCATGGGGCCTTAAGCTATGGCGCCTCATTGTGACAACGTCGTCCAATTGTATGTGTGTGTTTTCTTTTTATGATTGGGTATATTGGGAAATTACTCAACGTTAATGTTATTTGTGTCACTTATTCAAGGTTTTTAACATACTATTTAAAGATTAGATTTTTTTTCAATGATATACCGTGGTTGATTCTCATTATTACTTTTCTGGGATATCTCTTTATCCCACACCCCCTTCCCATTCCTCCAGTGATCTACCTGCTTTGGAGGTATCCTGTCCCCACCAACGTATCGGTAACATCCGAAAATGGTTGAGGTCTCTCACCATTAATTAATAGGATTCGGTTTAATTTTTTTTATTATTTTCTATATTCAATGGGTGACATGTCCGGTGAGTATGCTGGTCATGCAAGAACTGGGATGTTTTCAGCTTCCAGGAATTGTGTACAAATCCTTGCAACATGGGGTCGTGCATTATCATGCTGCAACATAAGTTGATGGTCGTGGATGAATGGCACAACAATGGGCCTCAGGATCTCGTCACCATATCTCTGTGCATTCAAAATGCCATCAATAAAATGCACCTGTGTTCGTTGTCCATAGCATATACCTGCCATACCATAACCCCACCGCCACCATGGGCCACTCGATCCACTACATTGACATCAGCAAACTGCTCAACCACACGACGCCATACGCGCTGTCTGCCATCTGCCTTGTACAGTGAAAACCGGGATTCATCCATGAAGAGAACACCTCTCCAAAGTGCCAGACACCATCGAATGTGAGCATTTGCCCACTTAAGATGGTTACAATGACGAACTGCAGTCAGGTCAAAACCCCGATGAGGACCACGAGAATGGAGATGAGCTTCCCTGAGACGGTTTCTGACAGTTTGTGCAGAAATTCTTTGGTTATGCAAACCGATTGTTGCAGCAGGTGACCGAGTGGCTGGTCTCAGATGATCTTGGAGGTGAAGATGCTGGATGTGGAGGTCCTGGTCCTGGGCTGGTGTGGTTACACATGGTCTGCGGTTGTGAGGCCAGTTGGATGTACTGCCAAATTCTCTGAAACGCCTTTGGAGATGGCTTATAGTAGAGAAATGAAAATTCAATTCAAGGGCAACAGCTCTGGTGGACATTCCTGCAGTCAGCATGCCAATTGTACCCTCCCTCAAAACTTGCGAGATCTGTGGCATTGTGCTGTGTGATAAAACTGCACATTTTAGAGTGGCCTTTTATTGTGGCCAGCCTAATGCCGCGTACACACGGTCGGACTTTTTGACCGGACTTGTCTGACGGACACCGACGGACCAAATCCAGCGGACAATCCGATCGTGTGTGGGCTTCACCGGACCTTCAGCGGACTTTTCCAGTCGCAAATCTGACGGACTTTAGATTTGGAACATGCTTCAAACCTTTACATTGTAACTCCGCCGGACCCAGAAAACCGCTCGTCTGTTTGCTAGTCCGACGGACAAAACCCACACTAGGACAGCTATTGGCTACTGGCTATCAACTTCCTCATTTTAGTCCGGTCATATCACGTACGAATCCGTCAGACTTTTGTGTGATCGTATGTAGTTAAGTCCGTTCGTTATAAAGTCCACCGCAAGTCCGCCAAAAGTCTGTCGAAAGTCTGTCGGACAGGCTGTCGGACTTTTGTAGCCGAAAAGTCCGACCGTGTGTACGCGGCATTAGGCACACCTGTGCAATAATCATGCTGTCTAATCAGCATCTTGATATGCCACACCTGTGAGGTGGATGGATTACCGCGGCAAAAGAGAAGTGCTCACTTACACAGATTTAGACAGATTTGTGAACAATATTTAAGAGAAATAGGCCTTTTGTGTACATAAAAAAAGTTGTAGATCTTTGAGTTCAGCTCATGATAAATAGGGGCAAACACAAAAGTGCTGCGTTTATAATTTTGCTCAGTGTTTATATACAGTGCCTTGCAAAAGTATTCACCCCCTTGGCATTTTTCGTGTTTTGTTGCCTCACAACCTGGAATTAACATGGATTGTTTGAGGATTTGCATCATTTAATTTACAGAACATGCCCACAACTTTGAAGATGTTTTTCTTTTTTATTGTGAAGCAAACAACAAATAGGACAAAATAACAGAAAAAGTCAATGTGCATAACTGTTCACCCCCCTAAAGTCAATAGTCAAAGTCAATTTGTAGAGCCACCTTTTGCAGCTATCACAGCTCAAAGTCGCTTGGATAAGTCTCTATGAGCTTGCCACATCTTACCACTGGGATTTTTGCCCATTCCTCCTTGCAAAACTGCTCCAGCTCCTTCAAGTTGGATGGTTTGCGCTTGTGAACAGCAATCTTTAAGTCTGACCACAGATTTTCTATTGGATTGAGGTCTGGGCTTTGACTAGGCCACTCCAGCACATTTACATGTTTCTCCTTAAACCACTCAAGTGTTGCTTTAGCAGTGTGTTTGGGGTCATTGTCCTGCTGGAAAGTAATCCTCCGTCCTAGCCTCAAATCACACACAGAGTGGTACAGGTTTTGCTCAAGAATATCCCTGTATTTAGCACCATCCATCTTTCCCTCAATTCTGACCAGTTTCCCAGTCCCGACTGCTGAAAAACATCCCCACAGCATGATGCTGCCACCACCATGTTTCACTGTGGGGATGGTGTTCATTGGGTGATGTGATGTGTTGGGTTTGCGCCAGACATAGTGTTTTCTTTGATGGCCAAAAAGTTCAATTCTAGTCTCATACGACCAGAGCACCTTCTTCCATACATTTGGGAGTCTCACACATGCCTTTTCGCAAACTCAAAACGTGCCATTTGGTTTTTCGCTGAAAGTAATGGCTTTCTTCTGGCCACTCTGCCATAAAGCCCAACTCTATGGAGCGTACGGCTTATTGTTGTCCTATGTACAGATTCTCCAGTCTCTGCTGTGGATCTCTCAGCTCCTCCAGGGTTACCTTAGGTCTCTGTGCTGCCCCTCTGATATATATATATATATATATAAATACAGTGCTGTCAGTGTAGAATATATATATACAGTGCAGGCAGTCTAGTATGTATGTATATATATATATATATATATATATATATATATATATATATATATATATAGGGTGCCTTTGGTCAATCATGGGTCAGGGGGCTAAGTCCACGCCACACACTATATAAGGCTGCTGCTTACACGGCGGCCGTATATAGTGTAATGAATGAAGAGAGATTAGGCAGTTTAGTTAGTGGCGTGCAGGCAGTGTATTTTAGAGCCTAATATATATATATATACTCTGCATTTAGTGTAGATTAGATATTTAGTGTAGAATCTATATTCAGTAAGTAAAGGCAGTGTGATATTTACTCAAAAGTGAGTACACGCCTCACATTTTTGTAAATATTTTATTATATCTTTTCATGTGACAACACTAAAGAAATTACACTTTGCTATAATGTAAAGTAGTGAGTGTACAGCTTGTATAACAGTGTAAATTTGCTGTCCCCTCAAAAGAACTCAACACACAGCCATTAATGTCTTAACTGCTGGCAACAAAAGTGAGTACACCCCTAAGTGAAAATGTCCAAATTGGGCCCAATTAGCCATTTTTCCTCCCCGGTGTCATGTGAATCGTTAGTGTTACAAGGTCTCAGGTGTGAATGGGGAGCAGGTGTGTTAAATTTGGTGTTATCGCTCTCACTCTCTCATACTGGTCACCGGAAGTTCAACATGGCACCTCATGGCAAAGAGCTCTCTGAGGATCTGAAAAGAAGAATTGTTGCTCTACATAAAGATGGCCTAGGCCAGTGATGGCAAACCTTGGCACCCCAGATGTTTTGGCACTACATTTCCCATGATGCGCATGCACTCTGCAGTGTAGTTGAGCATCATGGCAAATGTAGTGCCAAAATATCTGGGGTGCCAAGGTTTGCCATCACTGGCCTAGGCTATAAGAAGATTGCCAAGACCCTGAAACTGAGCTGCAGCACGGCGGTCAAGACCATACAGCAGTTTAACAGGACAGGTTCCACTCAGAACAGGCCTCACCATAGTCGACCAAAGAAGTTGAGTGCACGTGCTCAGCGTCATATCCAGAGGTTGTCTTTGGGAAATAGACATATGAGTGCTGCCAGAATTGTGGCAGAGGTTGAAGGGGTGGGGGGTCAGCTTGTCAGTGCTCAGACCATACACCACACGCTGCATCAAATTGGTCTGCATGGCTGTTGTCCCAGAAGATAGCCTGTTCTAAATATGATGCACAAGAAAGTCCACAAACAGTTTGCAGAAGACAAGCAGACTAAGGGCATGGATTACTGGAACCATGTTCTATGGTCTGATGAGACCAAGATAAACTTATTTGGTTCAGATGGTGTTAAGCGTGTGATTGATTTTTCATGTTCGTGTCCCTTAGACTTTAATAGGGTTCGCACAACTGTTTTGCCTGTTCGCATGTTCTGGTGTGAACAGAACATGCTTACTGACCACCAAGCCCTAGGCATTTTCTGCATACTCTGGCCACAGTCCGGCCCTCCTATAGTCTGAAAGACAAAAAACTGGCTCTTTTTTAGGAAGTTTGGAGACCCCTGGTTTACACCAGCCAGTTCTGATTATGCAGTGACAGTGACTGCATGTGGCAGTGGGTTCAGTTTCTCTGGAATTCTCTAGTGCTGCTGTGTCAAGCCAACATACTTTTGTACAAATCTCACTTCTATAAACTTCTACTACACAATACGGCCATTCAATACACGTCTCTTCCCAGTTATAGAAGAGAAGTACAATTGTAAGTAAACATGCTCTCCTATGAATGAATGGCCATGATGTGTAAAGACAGGCCAGATTACTCCTTAATTAATAGGCATCTAAATAGGAATACATTTTAGTAAAAAAAAAAAAAAAAAAGTTTTTTTCTTTTTTTTTACCTTTTCAGCTTGCTTTAACATCATATACAGATCGAAGAGCATCTCTTTGATCTGCAGGATAATGGAATAGAATAAATACAAAAGTAAAAATGTTACTGGCTGTCTTTGAATCTCATCTAAATAGTGTTAATAAACACTGCTGTATTTACATAGCAACCCCCCCTGACTGTCATTATGACAGCCAGGGATTGGGCAGCAATTGCAAGGGGAAGAACGGCATTGGGGAGATGGACAGGCCAAGCTACATATACTCTGTGTACTTTGATGAAGTCCAACGCCGCTTAAGTGGAAACTACTCCATAGATCCTTGTTTTAAGTAGCCAAACTCAGAGTCAGAGATGATAAAAAACTTAAGGGCAATAACAGTAGGTGGTAAAAACCATAGTCCCAGTCTAAGAAGGCACTACTGCTAGTAAAACCATATATAAGTTGCAGATATCCAACCAAATGAAGGCTGCAGCTCCTTCCAGGTCATACAATTAGATATCTTCTGGTTGGATATATTTTGTCTACATTACTATACTGATAATGCTCCCCAAGTTTTTGGTTAAATGTCCACTGGCCAGATGTAAGTAATTATATTAAAATGCCTTCTTGCAAATTGTTATAATTTTTTTAGACAGATAGAGCTTTCCTTTGGTGATATTAAACACTGTGTATTTTTATTTTTTGCTAAACAAACGAAAAAAGTCTGAACATTTTGAAATAAAAGTTCTCCTTTGTTTCTGTTAAACCTTTTTCTAAATACGTACCGTATTTATCGGCGTATAACACGCACCGGCATATAACACGCACCCCAATTTAGGAGGGAAGTTGAAGGGAAAAAAACTTACATTTAAATGCCCATCATTGCAGCCTTCTCAGTGCAGCCTTGCCCCAGTGCAGCCATGTCAGTGCAGCCATATCAGTGCAGCCTTCCCCAGTGCAGCCTTGTCAGTGCAGCCTTGTCAGTGCAGCCTTCTCCAGTGCAGCCTTGTCAGTGCAGCCTTTCTCAGTGCAGCCTTCCCCAGTACAGCCTTGTCAGTGCAGCCTTGTCAGTGCAGCCTTCCCCAGTGCAGCCTTCCCCAGTGCAGCCTTCCCCAGTGCAGCCTTCCCCAGTGCAGCCTTCCCCAGTGCAGCCTTGTCAGTGCAGCCTTCCCCAGTGCAGCCTTGTCAGTGCAGCCTTCCCCAGTGCAGCCTTGCCCCAGTGTAGCCTTCAAACCTCTATCCCAGCTAACCTGGGCTTCAAAATCGCCAACCGCGATTTGAAAATGGCGCCGCCGGCGCCGAAATACACAGGGCCGGTCCTCGGCTCTTCCCGGCGGCTCTCGTTCACTTTCGGCTCCACTCGTAGTCCCGAGCGGAGCTATCCGAACCTAGCCGAGTAGGTTCGGATAGCTCCGCTCGGGACTACGAGTGGAGCCGAAGGTGAACGAGAGCCGCCGGAAAGAGCCGAGGACTGGCTCTGTGTATTTCAGCGCCGGCGGCGCCATTTTCAAATCGCGGTCTGAACATTTTGAAATAAAAGTTCTCCTTTGTTTCTGTTAAAACTTTTTCTAAATAAGTACCGTCTTTATCGGCGTATAACACGCACCGGCGTATAACACGCACCCCAATTTAGGAGGGAATTTTAAGGGAAAAAAACTTTTAGGAGGGAAGTTGAAGGGAAAAAAAACTTACATTTAAATGCCCATCATTGCAGCCTTCTCAGTGCAGCCTTGCCCCAGTGCAGCCATGTCAGTGCAGCCATGTCAGTGCAGCCTTCCCCAGTGCAGCCTTGTCAGTGCAGCCTTCCCCAGTGCAGCCTTGTCAGTGCAGCCTTCCCCAGTGCAGCCTTGTCAGTGCAGCCTTCCCCAGTGCAGCCTTCCCCAGTGCAGCCTTGTCAGTGCAGCCTTGTCAGTTCAGCCTTCCCCAGTGCAGCCTTCCCCAGTGCAGCCTTGTCAGTGCAGCCTTCCCCAGTGCAGCCTTGCCACAGTGCAACCCAGCTAACCTGGGCTTCAAAATCGCCGACCGCGATTTGAAAATGGCGCCGCCGGCGCCGAAATACACAGAGCCGGTCCTCGGCTCTTCCCAGCGGCTCTCGTTCACTTTCGGCTCCACTCGTAGTCCCGAGCGGAGCTATCCGAACCTAGCCAAGTAGGTTCAGATAGCTCCGCTCGGGACTACGAGTGGAGCCGAAGGTGAACGAGAGCCGCCGGAAAGAGCCGAGGACTGGCTCTGTGTATTTCAGCGCCGGCGGCACCATTTTCGATTTTGAAGAATTGACAGCTCGGGATCGCAGGGGATCGGCGTATAACACGCACCTGCGATTTTCACCTTATTCTTAGGGGAAAAAAGTGCGTGTTATACGCCGATAAATACGGTAATCTTTCTCCTTTACTGATGTGCGCTGATGAGGCTGCAATGATAGGCTGCACTGAAGGGCACTGACGCGGCACTGATGGGCACTGATAGGTGGCAATTGTGGGTGCTGATAGGCAGCAATGGTGGGTGCAGATAGACGGCACTGATGGGCACTGATAGGCTGCACTGATAGGCATCACTGATGGGCACTGACAGGCAGCACTTATGGGCACTGATTGGAGGCACTTGTGGGCACAGATTGGCAGCACTTGTGAGCACTGTTGGGGCTGCACTGATAATCGGGGCACTGATGATTGATGCCCTGATTATCAGTGTAGATGCCCCCTGTGTGGATTTGCCAGTTATCGACTCTCCTCGCGCTGACAGTGCATGAGGAGAGGAGAGCTGATAACTGGCAAATACTGTTTACACTGGGATCAGCTGTGATTGGACACAGCTGGTCACATGGTAAAGAGCCGTTGTGATTGATGTGATTGAGAAGGACACAGGGATCACTGATCCATGTCGATGCATGCTGCAGAGGGGGCGCGGGAGCGTGATCATGGGAGGACGTCCATAGACGCCCTCCCGGCAATGGGAGCCCATGCTGTAGCTGTCTTTCCGCTATAGTGTGGGCAGGAGGTGGTTAAGCAAGAAAAACATATAAAAGAGCTTGGTGTAAATAATTGTATCATATAGTAATGTGTAAAAAATTGTGTTTCTCTGTATAAGGGGCTATCATATTTCCTTCTTACATAGGAAGGCTCTGCTTCCTGTTTGCTGTGCTGCACAATGTTTTACTGCTTCTACCCATAATACAAGTCAGCCGATTCATTGAAAATAATGCCCTTCCCATGGGGGTGATATATAAACTGTTTAAAGTGTCTGTTAACCCCCCCAAAAAATGGATCCTGCTTCTTTAAAGCATTTTATACAGCACAGTGCTGTGTAATTTGGCCCCACATATCACCTAAAAAAAACCTGGCTGATCCTGCCAGTTTCTGCCCTTCCCTCTGTACACTGACCATAGTTTATCATGGCTGCTGAGCCCTGACACAGTGGTCAGTTTATGTGCCTCCATCATTCGCAGTTCTCCTGTCTCTCCTCTGTCTTCCTCCCCCCCTCCCTCCCTGCCTGTCGGCTCCTGTGTCTGGACCCCCCCCATGCTGCTGCTGCAATGACATGTCTTACTTTAAATACCGGTAATCTGTTCTTTCTTCTAAGGATTTGTCTCCCTGTGTGTGTGTGTTGTATAAAACAAAATACTGTATGTACCTTATTTGTAAGTGCTAATCAGCAATCACGTGACATGCCAGCTCTCTTCTCCTCTCCTCCTCCCCTCCTCCTCTCCTCCAGACTGATGTCAGTGGGAGGATCTCGACCCCTCCCGCTGCATCTGTCAGACAGGGAGAGAAGAAAGGTGGCGCGTCACGTGACCACTGATCAGCGCTCACAAATAAGGTATATACAGCTATTTTTTATACAACACACACACAGGGGGACATATCCTTAGAAGCTTGAGCGGATTATATAAAGTAAGATATGTGGGTTAACAAACCCTTTAAGCAGGAAGCACGTATAGCACTGAACTACCAAGAATGCTCCACAGATAACACCTGCCTTGATTTTCCCTATTTGCTGCCTAGTGTAGTGCCCTGACATAGGCCAATTTCCACCAAACACATATCCAAAGTCTATATTTTGTATCTATGCACAGAACGGGTACGTATAAGCTTGTTTGTTATTAAAAAAAAAAAAGCAGCAGGCATTTACAATCACTTTACTCCCTTACTGGTATGTCACTTAGCACATGTGCACTGGCAAGCCCCCTGGGTGCTCAGTACCCTCCAGTTCTGAGTGACTAAGGTAGCATGTGATAGCTGTGATTGGCCAAAGCAATCACATGATTATGTGTAAGCAAAGTAGTCATGAACGGATTTCATTCATAACTGTTTTGCTTACTATTGTGACACTGATTGGCCAACAGCTATGACAAGATACCTGGGTCAATCACAACACCCTGTTCTATGGGATTAGCTGTAGCCAATTGCAGATCACAATAGTAAGCAAGTTGTCATGAACGAAATCCATTCACGCCAGCTAAAACTATTGCTTATAACAGTGATCCTCACTGTTATAAGCAATAATAGTGTAAAAAAAAAAATCTGTACAATGTCACTATGGTGAGAGTATTTAAAAAAAAAGTTCTAAAAAAAAAGAAAAACATCTTTAAAAAAATGACATTGGTGACAGTTTGCAAAAACATAAAAATGTAAAAAAAAATTATTTTATTTAATTTCTTAATTTTCCCAAAAAAATTTAAACAACAATTACAACTTCAAAAAACTTGCCATGCCCCCAAAAAAGGGGGTCATTATTTTAAGCCCTGATCACTGTAATAATGTCACTGGTTCCGAAAAAAGCATCAAAAGTGTCAGTTAGGAGTCTGATGTGTCCGCCGCAATGTCACAGTCCTGCTAAAAATCGCTGATTGTCGCCATTACTAGTAAAAAAGCTAAATAAATAAAAATGCCATAAAAATATCCCATAGTTTGTAGACACTATAACATTTGTGCAAACCAATCAATATACGCTTATTGGGATTTTTTTTACCAAAAATATGTAGCAGAATACATATTTCCCTAAATTGATGAAGAAATTTGATTTTTTTTTTTTAATATTGGGTGTGTTTTATCCACTTGAGCCCCGGACCATTATGCTGCCTAAGGACCAGAGGTCTTTTTCCAATTTGGCACTGCGTCGCTTTAACTGCTAATTGCGCGGTCATGCAATGCTGTACCCAAACGAAATTTGCGTCCTTTTCTTCCCACAAATAGAGCTTTCTTTTGATGGTATTTGATCACCTCTGCGGTTTTTATTTTTTGCGCTATAAACGGAAAAAGACCGAAAATTTTGAAAAAAAATGATATTTTCTACTTTTTGTTATAAAAAAAATCCAATAAACTAAATTTTAGTCATACATTTAGGCCAAAATGTATTCGGCCACATGTCTTTGGTAAAAAAAATGTCAATAAGTGTATATTTATTGGTTTGCGCAAAAGTTATAGCGTCTACAAACTAGGGTACATTTTCTGGAATTTACACAGCTTTTAGTTTATGACTGCCTATGTCATTTCTTGAGGTGCTAAAATGGCAGGGCAGTACAAAACCCCCCCAAATGACCCCATTTTGGAAAGTAGACACCCCAAGGAAATTGCTGAGAGGCATGTTGAACCCATTGAATATTTATTTTTTTTGTCCCAAGTGATTGAAAAATGACAAAAAAAAAAAAAAAAAAAAATATTTACAAAAAGTCGTCACTAAATGATATATTGCTCACACAGGCCATGGGCCTATGTGGAATTGCACCCCAAAATACATTTAGCTGCTTCTCCTGAGTATGGGGATACCACATGTGTGGGACTTTTTGGGAGCCTAGCCGCGTACGGGGCCCCGAAAACCAATCACCGCCTTCAGGATTTCTAAGGGTGTAAATTTTTGCTTTCACTCTTCACTGCCTATCACAGTTTCGGAGGCCATGGAATGCCCAGGTGGCACAAAACCCCCCAAAATGACCCCATTTTGGAAAGTAGACACCCCAAGCTATTTGCTGAGAGGCATATTGAGTCCATGGAATATTTTATATTTTGACACAAGTTGCGGGAAAGTGACACTTTTTTTTTTTTTTTTTCATAAAGTTGTCACTAAATGATATATTGCTCACACAGGCCATGGGCATATGTGGAATTGCACCCCAAAATACATTTAGCTGCTTCTCCTGAGTATGGGGATACCACATGTGTGGGACTTTTTGGGAGCCTAGCCGCGTACTGGACCCCAAAAACCAATCACTGCCTTCAGGATTTCTAAGGGTGAAAATTTTTGATTTCACTCTTTACTGCCTATCACAGTTTCGGAGGCCATGGAATGCCCAGGTGGCACAAAACCCCCCCAAATGACCCCATTTTGGAAAGTAGACACCCCAAGCTATTTGCTGAAAGGCATGGTGAGTATTTTGCAGCTCTCATTTGTTTTTGAAAATGAAGAAAGACAAGAAAAAACATTTTTTTTTTTCTTTTTTCAATTTTCAAAACTTTGTGACAAAAAGTGAGGTCTGCAAAATACTCACTATACCTCTCAGCAAATAGCTTGGGGTGTCTACTTTCCAAAATGGGGTCATTTGGGGGGGTTTTGTGCCACCTGGGCATTCCATGGCCTCCGAAACTGTGATAGGCAGTGAAGAGTGAAATCAAAAATTCACGCCCTTAGAAAGCCTGAAGGCGGTGCTTGGTTTTCGGGGTCCCGTACGCGGCTAGGCTCCCAAAAAGTCTCACACATGTGGTATCCCCGTACTCAGGAGAAGCAGCAGAATGTATTTTGGGGTGTAATTTCATATATTTCCATGGCATGTTTGAGCAATATATCATTTAGTGACAACTTTGTGCAAAAAAAAAAAAAAAAAAAAAAAAATTTGTCTCTTTCCCGCAACTTGTGTCGCAATATAAAATATTCCATGGACTCGACATGCCTCTCAGCAAATAGCTTGGGGTGTCTACTTTCCAAAATGGGGTCATTTGGGGGGGTTTTGAACTGTCCTGGCATTTTATGCACAACATTTAGAAGCTTATGTCACACATCACCCACTCTTCTAACCACTTGAAGACAAAGCCCTTTCTGACACTTATTGTTTACATGAAAAAGTTTTTTTTTTTTGCAAAAAAATTACTTTGAACCCCCAAACATTATATATTTTTTTAAAGCAAATGCCCTACAGATTAAAATGGTGGGTGTTTCATTTTTTTTTTTCACACAGTAATTGCGCAGCGATTTTTCAAACGCATTTTTTGGGGAAAAAACACACTTTTTTTAATTTTAATGCACTAAAACACGCTATATTGCCCAAATGTTTGATGAAATAAAAAAAGATGATCTCAGGCCGAGTACATGGATACCAAACATGACATGCTTTAAAATTGCGCACAAACGTGCAGTGGCAACAAAATAAATACATGTTTAAAAGCCTTCAAAAGCCTTTACAGGTTACCACTTTAGATTTACAGAGGAGGTCTACTGGAAAAATTACTGCACTCGATCTGGCCTTCGCGGTGATACCTCACATGCATGGTGCAATTGCTGTTTACGTTTGACGACAGACCGCCGCTTGCGTTCGCCTTAGCGCGAGAGCAGGGGGCGACAGGGGTGTTTTTTTTTTTTTTTTTTTTTTTCTTTATTATTTTTTTGCTTTTTTAATCTTACTTTTAAACTGTTCCTTTCATATTTTTTTTTTTAATCATTTTTATTGTTATCTCGGGGAATGTAAATATCCCCTATGATAGCAATAGGTAGTGACAGGTACTCTTTTTTGAAAAAATTGTGGTCTATTAGACCCTAGATCTCTCCTCTGCCCTCAAAGCAAATGACCACACCAAGATCGGTGTGATAAAATGCTTCCCCAATTTCCCAATGGCGCTATTTACATTCGGCGAAATCTAAGTCATGAAATACTCGTAGCTTCCGGTTTCTTAGGCCATAGAGATGTTTGGAGCCACTCTGGTCTCTGATCAGCTCTATGGTCAGCTGGCTGAATCACCGGCTGCATTCTCAGGTTCCCTGTTGAGACAGGAGAGCCAGAGAAAAACACGGAAGACGGTGGGGGGGGGGGCATTCCCTCCCACGGCTTGTAAAAGCAGTCTAGAGGCTAATTAGCCGCTAGGATTGCTTTTACATGAAAGCCGACCGCTGGCTGAAAAGAATGATACCAAGATGATACCTAAACCTGCAGGCATCATTCTGGTATAACCACTCAAAGTCGTGAATGGCATACCTGAAGACAAAAAAATGGTTAACAATGGTTAACAATAAAGCACAGTAAAGTGTAAATAATTACACACCTGAAAAACAAACATGATAAAACATAATAACAATAACAATAACAATCAATAACAATAACAATAACAATAAAACATTGCAGAATAGAATACAGTAAAAAAGAGCAGAACAATAGAGAGAGAGAATAGAGAGAGAGAGAACAATAAAACAACAACTATTTTTTTTTATTTCATATTTTTTTTTTTTTTACACTTTTTTTGTAACTAACTTTTATAACGGTAACCGGTTCCAGGTTCGGGTCTCTCAAAATGCGATGGCATCTTGGGAGACCCTGTGAAAGTGTGCCTAGTCTGTGCAATGCTGTACCCTACGCTAATGCTCAACTAGTGAATGGTAGCGTTCAAAACATTCACCAATGCAAAGACCAGGATTGTCAGGACAGGAGGGACAATAATAGCGGGTGTCACGCCTATATCCTCGCTTGCTGCAGACACGACATCTTTTTTGGGGGGTTCGTTGGGTAGGGGTACTCGGGAGGACATAAAAATGCCTCTCATGCAGCCGCCTGC
Source organism: Lithobates clamitans (assembly GCA_037952925.1). Taxonomy (NCBI): domain Eukaryota; kingdom Metazoa; phylum Chordata; class Amphibia; order Anura; family Ranidae; genus Lithobates; species Lithobates clamitans. The sequence continues at coordinate 2,151,519 of JBBGZY010000889.1, read as the reverse complement.
ATTTGGTTGGGGATGTGAATGGGGGAAGTACGGGCGCTGCAGAAGCGGTGGGTTCCCAATTAGGATTGGCGAATGCAGCAGGAAGGGCATTATGGGCACGACGGGCCTGTGTTTGTCTTTTTGGTGGCGGCGGGACACTACTTGTGCTTGCCACCTCACCAGCTTGAACTGCACTTATGGGACTCGCCACGTCACCAAGTGTTACTGCAGTGCTGGTTTGACTACGACCGGGGTGTACTAGGCCGCTGGCGCTTGCCAGTTCACCAAAACACTACCAAAAAACTGTTAGCGATCGCAGGGATCAGGCCTGACTCTGCGAACGCTGCAGTTATGCGTTTAGTGTTTTGTAAGTGACAGTGATCGATCGATACCGCACTTGGGTGGGCTGGGCTGGGCCGGGCGGAGGGGCAAAACGCAGGTGCTAGCAGGTATCTGGGCTGATCCCGCTAACACTGCGTTTTTGGGAACCCTAAACTGCTGGTGACGCTAGTATAGATCTGATCGGATCAGATATTGATGCGATCAGATACTATACCACTAAGGGAGGTGTACAGTGCGTGCGTGGGTGTTAGCGGTACTGGCGCTAATCTGACGCTGCCTGGGGCTGGTGCTTGCCAGTTCACCAAAACGCTACAAAAAAAACTGTTAGCGATCGCAGGGATCAGGCCTGACTCTGCGAACGCTGCAGTTATGCGTTTAGTGTTTTGTAAGTGTCAGTGATCGATCGATACTGCACTTGGGTGGGCTGGGCTCGCCTGGGCGGAGGGGCAAAACGCAGGTGCTAGCAGGTATCTGGGCTGATTCCGCTAACACTGCGTTTTTGGGAACCCTAAACTGCTGGGGACGCTAGTATAGATCTGATCGGATCAGATATTGATCCGTTCAGATACTATACCACTAAGGGAGGTGTATGGTGCGTGCGTGGGTGTTAGCAGTACTGGCGCTAACCTGACGCTGCCTGGGGCTGGTGCTTGCCAGTTCACCAAAACGCTACAAAAAAAACTGTTAGCGATCGCAGGGATCAGGCCTGACTCTGCGAACGCTGCAGTTATGCGTTTAGTGCCTTGTAAGTGACAGTGATCGATCGATACTGCACTTGGGTGGGCCGGGCGGAGGGACAAAACGCAGGTGCTAGCGGGTATCTGGGCTGATCCCGCTAACACTGCGTTTTTGGGAACCCTAAACTGCTGGGGACGCTAGTATAGATCTGATCGGATCAGATGTTGATCCGTTCAGATACTATACCACTAAGGGAGGCGCATGCTGCGTGCGTGGGTGTTAGCGGTACTGGCGCTAATTTGACGCTGCCTGGGGCGACGCATATCACCGCCGGGCGATCGGGGGGCTAAACCTTTATTCGGTAATAAACGGCGGGTGCCCTGACACTATAAAAAATAAACGAACTAACCAGCGTCAACCGTAACGGTTATACGGTGATCAGTGGTGAAAGGGTTAACTAGGGGGCAATCAAGGGGTTAAAACATTTATTAGGTAGTATATGGGGGTCCCTGACGCTATAAAACGCTGACGGCGAACCTAAATATTTACCTCACTAACTAGCGTGACCAGCGACACTAATACAGCGATCAGAAAAATGATCGCTTAGCGACACTGGTGACAGGGGGTGATCAAGGGGTTAAAACTTTATTAGGGGGGGTTAGGGGGGTACCCTAGACCTAAAGGGGGGTAATATACACTGTCCCAACACAGTAACTGTCACAAACTGACACTATGCAGTAATCAGAAAAAAAAAAAAAAAAACTGCTGGTGTCAGTTTGTGACAGGGGGGGGGGGGGGGGGTGATTGGGGGGGGATCGGGGGGCGATCGGGGGGGGGATCGGGGTGATTTGTGTGCCTGGCATGTTCTACTGTGTGTGTAGTGTTTGTGCACTCACATACTTGTCGTCTCTCCTCGGGCCGGAACGGAAAATACAGACCCGAGGGGAGATGACATCACTTCCTTTGCTGCTGTTTAGCATACAGCAGCAAAGGAGTGTTCTCATTGGCCGGCGGCGATCGCGAGGGGGGGGCCACGAACGGATGGTCTCCCCCTCATCACCGATCGCCGCTGGACAAACGACGACCGCCTCGGGCACCGGGGGGGGGTCCGATCGGACCCCCCACCCGCGGAAGGCAAATCACGTACCCTGTACGTGATTTTGCCTGTCCGTGCCACTTTGCCGACGTACATCGGCGTGAGGCGGTCGTCAAGTGGTTATAGAAGAAAGTAAAAAATATAGGTTTGTTTATTAGTGCAAAAATAAAAATCGCAGAGGTGATCAAATATCACCAAAAGTCATCTCTATTTGTGGGAAAAAAGGGACATACATTTTATTTGGGTACAGCGTTGCACGACCGCGCAATTGTCAGTTAAAGTTACGCAGTGCCGTATCGCAAAAAAAATGGCCTGGTCATGAAGGTAAACCCTTCTGGGGCTGGAGCGGTTAAATACCAACAAAAGAAAGCTGTATTTGTATGAAAAAATTATAAAAATGTAATATGCGTACAGTGTTGCATGACCGCGCAATTGCCAGTTAAAGTAACACAGCGCTTAAAGAGGAGGTCCAGCCTGGGTGAAAAAAATTAAAAGTCAGCAGCTACAAATACTGTAGCTGCTGATTTTTAATATTAGGGCACTTACCTGTCCAGGGAGCCTGCGATGTGGGCACCCTAGCCGATCTTCGGATCGACTCCTGGGTGCTGCCGCCACCATTCCTGGTAAGGGAAACAGGCAGTGAAGCCTTTCAGATTCACTGCTGCTTCACTGCTGGTTCTCTACTGAGCATGCACGAAATGCGCTGCACTTTTTAATTGGCTCGCCGGGGGGGGAGGAGGGGGGATAAACTTCCGGGAGAGTCGGAAGTGGTGAAGGGGACTTTGCCAAATGTGACACTGGTAGGGAGGAGGAGGCATGTAAGCGGAAGTTCCACTTTTGGGTTTAATAGCAAAAAATGCCCTGGTTTTGAAGGGGGGTAAAACCTTCTGGCAGTTAAGTGGTTAAACTATTGTGCTGCTGGCCAATTTGCATGAAATTAAGGGCTTAATTAATTGTTCTTAAGAGGAAAAATTTTAATACAGCCTTTAGATCTGCTGGCTGCTACTGCCACCAGTCAATTCAGGCCTATTACTGATAAAATATATTTTTTTTAAACTACCCAAGAAAGCTGCTTCTGCATTTAAAGAGGAGCTCCAGTCGTTTTTGTGTTTATTAAAAGTCAGCAGCTACAAAAAGTGTAGTTTCCGACTTTTAATAAACACACACTGGCCTGTCCCAGGATCCAGCAATGTTGTCACCCGAACCGTCGCTTCTCTCCTTCTTCTCTCCCTGGTGCCTGCATTTCAACTGTGGGCACCCAGCCAAAGCTGTATCCTGGCCTAGGCCGACAAGGCCCAGGCCTAGGGCAGCACTTTGTAGGGGGGCAGCACACTGTTAGTGTAGCGCCAGTCTTATGGTGCGGACTGGGGGGCAAATTAGTCTAGCACCCCCATAAAGCAGCCACACTGCTTCCGGTATGCGAGCAGACCGCATTCCGCAACTGTGGGGGGGGGGTGCCGCTTCTAATTTTGACTGTCCTATCATCCTGGACCACAAACCTTCCTCACTGTGCTATGTTTTCTGCTGCACCAATGGCATGGTTATATCTTAGTCCTCTCCAAAAAATTATCAGAAATTTGTACTTAAAGTAGAACTATAGGCAACACTTTTTTTTTTTTAGTTTTGGATAGAATAAGGGAGGGTTATAGCCCCTGTCAGTTTATTTTTTACCATCTCTGTTCCAATGCAGAGATTTCCCTTCACTTCCTGCCCCATAGCCAAACAGGAAGTGAGAGGAAATCTATGCAAATTAAGGGAATCCATTGCCCCCCCCCAGGCCCTCAGAACTAGTGTCCCCACTTGAAAATGTCAGGGCGGGTCTTAAACAGCAAGGGGTGGGTCATATTTAAATTTGGCTTACATGAGTTTAGTCAGGCCCTGGGATACACAAAACCTAAATACACTACTGCACCCAGCTGTGATTAGTGAACAATTGCAATGAACATACTGTATATTGTTAATCACATTCGTTTACTTAGTCCATTTAAAAAGGTTGGAAAATTGCTTACCTGTTTCACAGCACAAAGAAGTCTGCCATAGGAGTATACCATAACTAGGACTGGAATGACTAGGCAGAAGATAAAAAGGCAGATGATATAAGATATGGACTCTGTAGATTCAGACGTCCAGCGTACTGAACAGCTGGTGCCTGCACCTTCCTTTCCATAGCTGCTCCATCCAAGTAGAGGTGGCACTGTCCATATCAGGGCATAAAGCCATGTGCTGCCCACAGCAAGCAGTGCTTTTGTAAACTTTGGACCCCCTTTATTGTACAAGGTCAGGGTAGTGTAGCGTTCATATGAGAGGATAGCCAATGAGATGAGTGACACAATACCTGTAGAATAAACATATATGTTACTTTTTTACAGGTTAACATTTAAAAACAATCATCTTTTAGTATTTTACAGTGTAACAAACTGTCCTCTCCAAGTCCTTTACATACAAATCAAACAAATTAACACAACTTCATATCAAAGTTTTACCTACTACTGTTCTGTTGAAACTAACACAATGATGTCCACCTTTCTGAGTGTTAAGTGGTTGGGTCTAACTGCTAGAAAAATCAGTAAGGCAAAGCAAATAATTATATCTCTGGAAGTGTTATGCACAAAATACAATGTACAACACAACAATAAAACACTGATGTTTTAAACGGAAACTATGACTTTGGGGGTCATTTACAAAAGGCAAATCCACTTTGTACTACAAGTGCATTTGTAAGTGCACTGAAAGTGCACTTGGAAGTGCAGTCGCTGTAGATCTGAGGGGAAGATCTGGAATTAGGGGAAGCTCTGCTAATTTTATCATCCAATCATGTGCAAGCTAAAATGCTGTTTTTTGTTTTCCTTGCATGTCCCAATCAGATCAACAGCAACTGCACTTGCAGTCATGGGCGTCCGCAGAACTTTTTTCAGGGGGGGCATCATTTTAGGGTCACCCATATGCCGCCCCTTTTCGACAATGTCATTATCACATTGTCATGGTCAGAGACAGCAGGCGTAGTACAGTACCTAGGATAAGTACTGGATAATGTCCGACAGACCCTTTTACCAGACCCAGTGAAACTACAGCAGTGATCCCTCCGGCTGGATGATCGCTCACTCTGGGTTCCCCGGGGGCGATTCTGGTCAGTAGTGTAGCATGTCTGTACCCTGGCAGTGGCTCAGTCATTATCTCTCTGGTGGCGCTGGGCAGTGTGGCTCTGGGTAGCATGGCTCTCTGGTGGCGCTGGGTAGCGTGACTCTCTCTGGTGGCGCTGGGCAGCGTGACTCTCTCTGGTGGCGCTGGGCAGCGTGGCTCTCTCTGGCTCCTGCCCAGCACATCCTTATTCTTTGTCCTGTAGCACTCACTCCCTCAGCTTTTTTCCAGACTGCAGTCTCTCAATATCTCTTAATCAAGCTATAGCCTCCTTCCTGTGGAAAATGGGGCTGCCAATCTTCGGGACTTCATGTCCCATGATGCTCTCCTCTCCTAGTCTCTTTTGATTGGCCCTGAGTTATGGCCAATGGGGAAGGAATGGAGCGGGCAGGAAGCTGCACGGGGAACCTAATGAGAGCTGAAGTCTCTTCTCCCTGACAGGAGAAAGGGGGGCGAGTGGGGGAAATCTCTCACAGCCTGCAGCTCGCCTTTCTCCTGACACAGCACTGTCGAGTTCTCTGCTGGAAAGAGCAGGGAAAAGAGCCTGCAGTCACACTACACTGATGGGGGGGCTTGACAGCACCTTTATGGTGTCACCCTGCTGGCTGCCCGCACTCCCATAGCAACGCCACTGTGCTGAATGTGCCGATCTGATCCCTGATTCCAGGGGGGGCACTTGACCTCCCTTGCCCCTACCTGCGGACGCCCATGCTTGCAGTGTACTTGTAGTGCACTTGTAGTGCAAAGTGGATTCGCCTTTCGTAAATAACTTGCTTTGGGCCAATTGTATGTCTTTATTTACTTAAATGTATTATCTTTACAAGTTCTTAAGCTACTATATATCTTAAAATTGCTTTACTGTTTATATGTTTATATAAAATCTTGGTTTTAGCATAAGCATTTAATGCATGGTGCTAATTAACACCATAGGTTTTCTACATAGAGAAATGGTTGACATTTTGGACATATTATTATTATTATTATTATTATCTTGGACATATTATTATTATTTTGGACTTATTGTTATTATTATTGTTTTTTTGGATAATAACGATAACAATAATAATAATATTAATATCAGAAGAATGATCAGCTTTATTAGATATGGACAAATCTGAACAAACATATTAAGGTTTATTTATCACAATTAAAATTAGATTATAAATTGGAAAAAAGAGATACACTGAAAATCGTTAATACACACACAAAAACATGTTGTGAACTGGATTAATAATACATAAAACCAATTCATTGTGAAGTACACATCAAAGAGAATACATTTGTCCTGAACACACCTTCATATGTGGAAAATGTAGATGACACTTTTATTCGGCCGTTATGTCATTCATCAAGAAACAGCCAATGTTTCAGGACCATCATTTTTCAAGGCAGGATGATATATATTTTTTTGTCATGTTGCCTTAAAAAGGTGACTTTGAGTGGTCCAAAACATTGGCTAGTTCTTGGTGATTGACTTGATGATTGAATAAAAGTGTAATTTTCCACATAATCAGGTGTGCTGGTGATATTCTATTAGCAAAGCAAAGAAGGCGTAAATTATATCACTTTAGCACCTAAGATTATTTAAAAGGTATAATAAGGTAGTACAAATCAAACACAAACAATCACATACAGTATTCATAAATATACACAATTTTAAAAGCCATATGATCGATATTGGAATATATTTGCCATTTTCAGTCTTACATCTACTACCCACTACTAACAAAATGCCAGTGTTCTAAAATCCAATAAGCTTTCAGCATGCGGTAAGATTTTACATGTGTCATGAACACGCAGAATGTCAACTGTATATGATTTCTAAATAGCTTAATAACACGATTTTCCTGGGTCTTGAATATTCCTTTAATTCTTTTGATACTATCATGTACTCATCACACAAATAATAGCTCTGCTACTAACCATGACAGTCAATGAACTCTAATCTTCTGCAAAGTTTCTACAGATGTACATCAGATCAGTTTAATGTTATAGGGGGTGTTTTAGTATTTTAAAATCCTTGATTTTAGGTTAGTTTCCTATGTACACTGAGCAAAATTATAAACGCAACACTTTTGTGTTTGCCCCTATTTATTATGAGCTGAACTTAAAGATCTACGACTTTTTCTATGTACACAAAAGGCCTATTTCTCTCAAATATTGTTCACAAATCTGTCTAAATCTGTGTTAGTGAGCACTTCTCCTTTGCTGAGATAATCCATCCACCTCACAGGTGTGGCATATCCAGATTCTATTTAGACAGCATGATTGTTGCACAGGTGTTGCACAGGCTGGCCACAATAAAAGGCCACTCTAAAATGTGCAGTTTTACTGTATTGGTGGGGTCTGGGGGGTTCAAAAACCAGTCAGTATCTGGTGTGACCACCATTTACCTAATGCAGTGCAGCACATCTCCTTCGCATAGAGTCGATCAGATTGTTGATTATGGCCTGTGAAATGTTGGTCCATTCCTCTTCAATGGCTGTGCGAAGTTGCTGGATATTGTCAGGAACTGGAAAACGCTGTCGTAAACGCCAATCCAGAGCATCCCAAACATGCTCAATGGGTGACATGTCCAGGAAGTATGCTGGCCATGCAAGAACTGGGATGTTTTCAGGAATTGTGTACAGATCCTTGCAACATGGGGCCGTGCATTATCATGCTGCAACATGAGGCGATGGTCGTGGATAAATGGCAAAACAATGGGCCTCAGGATCTCATCACCGTATCTCTGTGCATTCAAAATGCCATCAATAAAATGCACCTGTGTTCTTTGTCCACAGCATACGCCTGCCCATACCATAACTCCACCGCCACCATGGGCCACTCGATCCACAACATTTACATCAGCAAACCGCTGACCCACGCAACGCCAAACATGCTGTCTACCATCTGCCCTGTACAGTGAAAATCAGGATTTATCCAAGAAGGGAACACCTCTCCAAAGTCGGTTACGACGACGAACTGCAGCCAGGTCGAGTCCCAGATGAGGACGACGAGCATGCAGATGAGCTTCCCTTAGACAGTTTCTGACAGTTTGTGCAGAAACTCTTTGGTTATGCAAACCGATGCTGGATGTGGAGGTCCTGGGCTGGGGTGGTTACACGTGGTCTGTGGTTGTGAGGCCAGTTGGATGTACTGACAAATTCTCTGAAATGCCTTTGGAGATGGCTTATGGTAGAGAAATGAACATTCAATTCAAGGGCAACAGCTCTTTTGGACATTCCTGCAGTCAGCATGCCAATTGCACACTCCCTCAAAACTTGCGACATCTGTGGCATTGTGCTGTGTGATAAAACTGCACATTTTAGAGTGGCCTTTTATTGTGGCCAGCTTGAGGCACACCTGTGTAATAATCATGCTGTCTACTCAGCATCTTGATATGCCACACCTGTGAGGTGGATGGATTATCTTGGCAAAGGAGAAGTGCTCACTAACACAGATTTAGACAGATTTGTGAACAATATTTGAGTGAAATAGGCCTTTTGTGTACATAGAAAAAGTCGTAGATTTTTGAGTTCGGCTCATGATAAATAGGGGCAAACACAAAAGTGCTGCCCTTATAATTTTGCTTAGTGTATATGGAGACAACTATAATGATTGTGCCTTGTTTTGCTCTTTTTGGACCTTTTAAAAAGAAAAAGTCTGCAGATTTTAATGACATAAAACATCCATGATGCTAGCAGAAGGCAGATGCTCCTCAATTCTGGGTATAAATACAAGAAAAAAATGACACCTCTAATGCCCCGTACACACGGTCGGATTTTCCGACGGAAAATGTGTGATAGGACCTTGTTGTCGGAAATTCTGACCGTGTGTAGGCTCCATCACACATTTTCCATCGGATTTTCCGACACACAAAGTTTGAGAGCAGGCTATAAAATTTTCCGACAACAAAATCCGTTGTCGAAAATTCTGATCGTGTGTACACAAATCCGATGGACAAAGTGCCACGCATGCTCAGAATAAATAAAGACATGAAAGCTATTGGCCACTGCCCCGTTTATAGTACCGGCGTACGTGTTTTACGTCACCATGCTTAGAACGATCCGATTTTCCGACAACTTTGTGTGACCGTGTGTATGCAAGACAAGTTTTAGCCAACATCCGTCGGAAAAAATCCTTGGATTTTGTTGTCGGAATGTCCGAACAAAGTCGGACCGTGTGTACGGGGCATTAGAGTGCCAGTAAAGTATATTCCAGATATCCAAAGCTGGCCTTTGAATGTGATTGATAGAACAAATATGTGCAATCATGGTGAACAAGCTTGGTAAAGAGATTCTCTGAAGCCAGGTGTACAAAGGAATTCACTTCATTATGTCTGTTTTTAAGGACACTTCTAAAGATTGTAAAACTGTTAAATAAGACACACATTTTCTAAAAGTAACTCTTTGAATACAACTAGCATACTCACAGGGAAAGTTTAACCTGAGTAGGTGGCTATGTACTTGTATCATCATGGCAGCAAAATAAAATGTTGTCTGTAGAGGTGAATGAATTTTGAGAAATGACTCCACATGAATAGTAAAGATAAAAGACTCCAATTTAAAAGAAAACTTAAAAGAAACTCAACCAATTTTAGAGTAACTCTTGCTCCCTCTTCAGAGCCCTGTCTTGTTTCTTATATTTGTATAAGAATGTATATATCTTATATCTTCTGACCTCCAAGCGAGAATGACATGGTGGCTCCCTTGGGGATTTATTATGAAGATTGCATTCCCAGGCCTGAATTGCTTCCTTCCCCTGGAAGGCTAAGGGGATTTGAATGAATGAACATGTATAAGGAGCTGTGTTTTTCTTATATCTATGACCGATAGATAGCCATTCACTCGTGTAGACAAAATATTCATATGATCTAGGTGTTGGACTAGGGTACATGCATGTGCTTAACATGAAAAATACATTTCCTACTTGGTCTACCTTCATAATAATTACTTGTTATTAAGGTAAGCCTTCTTTATATTAATAATTTTACATTACATTATCATTAGCCAATCATTTTTGCATTGAAAAAGGCTATTGATTAACTCCATAGATAGCACACAACTATTAGCAATTGGTAATTAAATATAGATCGGTAGGGGTGTGGCCTTTTTTACCCCCCATTTGCCTGACAGTTCTTTCTTCCCCGTTTTTCTGCTGTTCATCACAGGTATCTATGCTCCCTTGCAGTTAAGTTCCCTGCCTCCAATGGGTTCTACACGTTGGATGTCCCCCATTGATACCTGGTTATGGGGTACTATGTCCATGCCGATTTGGGGTGGCTGTGGACTGGGTGGGGAAATGTTGTGGTTATTGTTTTTTTTGTACCACCATGTTTACAACTGTTTATCAATGCTAAAGGTACTATGTTATTGTCAAACATGCATTACCGATATTGGTTGCCAATGTGTTTTATGCTATCTGATGTGTCTATATCTGCTTTGCTGGTCCTGGTCCAGTCATGGTCTACCATATACTCCCTATACCCGCCATGAGTTCTTTAAAGTTTTTCACGTGGAATGTTAGAGGCTTGCGAAATAACATCAAATGCACAGCAGTCCTGACATTTCTCAAGTCCCAGCGTGCTGACATCATCACGCTAGTCGAGACCCATGTCACGGGCCACTTACAATCCTCCCTCAAAAAGCCTTGAATAGGTTGGGCCTACCATACCACCCACACCTCTTATTCCAGAGGAGTATCGGTCCTGGTTGCTAAAAGGGTACCGTTTGATCCAGTGCTGCTCCAGACAGACCAGCAGGGCAGATATGTGTTTATCCATTAACGGATCCCTCATCCTGATACTAGCTTGTTATGTCCCCCCCCCGATACAACTTAGCTGTAATTAAGGAGGGCCTTGCCACAATATGACACAATATTACTCTGTACAGGCAGTGTTGATGGGGGACTTTAGTATGACCCTCATCCCCGCTCTGGACTGAATGGACACACTGGACCCCCCCTTGACCCACCAGCCCATACCAGACTGTACCGCATACTGACTGATTTCTCTCTAGTTGACACTTGGCGCCACATTCATCCGCACACTAAGGTCTTCTCGTGCTTTTCAGCCAGTCACAACACAATGTCACAAATCGACTTTATATTAATTTCAAAGTCCCTGACACCTAAACTGGGAGATGTGGGCTTTGCTCCGAGAATACTCTCGGATCATGCCCCCTACTGGGTCATGATTCAGATCACTGAGGACATTTAAGATCCTGAAGACAAACACACTTTCAGTCTAAGAATCTTTGCCCACCCGGATAGGTCTCTCTCACTGACCTAGCAACCGGAATGGCGCACGGACGAAAAGTCTCTGCCACAGACTTGAGAAGAACAAAATGGTTGTACGATCCTCTGCCACAGGACGTAGTATTAGATGAACAATCTTCTGCCACAGGAATTAATATTAGATGAACAGCAACACAGTACCAGAACCTTCAAGCCGACCCGGCAGTACTGTGTGGTAGGTTAGTTAGGATGCATCCTCCAATTGAGTCACCAGGCTCTTCTTGAGATACCAGCCTTTTGCACGGTGCTCTCCAAGATGAGTCCTCCCCTGGATCTTTCAATTGCTTGGCTTCTTCCCGCAGGACAGACAGCACAGGACCACCTCTAAACTAACAGGCCCCAGACGACCTCTGGGCCTACTTGTAGTAACGTAGCCTCAGGCCAGCATGGTCCCGAGACAGGAAAGAAGTTGTCACATACCTAAGGCCAGGAGGGCCAGGAGGTAAAAAGAGACCCAAAAATGGCGTCTGCCCCTTAAGTACTCTTTCCCAGATTGCACAGCGGTGGACCACCTCTGCTGAGTTACTTCTGAGAAAGAAGAGCACTCAATACACTTCAGCCTGTTGATTTTCAACACTGGCCTGTGGTGACAATGACACCTACAGACAACAATGTGGAACTACACGTAACACAGCCAATGCTGAAACAGAAGCTAATTTAGCCATAGATTAAATCTGAACTATATACAGAACAGATAACCCCCTCAATTTACATGCAAGCGCCTGATCAACAGGAGCAGGGCGCTACACACAGGACGTATCTGACTCCTCAGAGGATAGCGCGTTACAAACCCATGTACAACCCAGGGTGCCGCCTATGCGACCACACCCCAGGCTCCCTCTATCACCTCATATGGTCCTGTCCAACTATACAAGCGTACTCGATACAGGTAGTCAGTTTCCTGCACGACGAGATGGGTTCTCCTCCTACCCTAGACCCAAAGATGTGCCTGCTCGGTCTGCTGCCAGACTTAGACGCCGACAAACCCCTCCATACCTTTTTACATGAGACGCTATTCATGGCGAGAAAAATAGTGGCTCACAATTGGATGCAGGCCCCCTACAATCCAGTGCTGGAAAAAAGGGATTAAAGATACTCTTCCATATAGAGCTGATCTATATACATAGAGGGTGCCCGCTTAAGTATGAGAAGGTCTGGATGTTTATCCCTCTTCCCCCCCCCCCTTTGTTTTTGTTTTTCCTTTTCTCACTCCTGTTCTTTATTAAGTACTGGTTCCACCCCCGATGGGTATGTCGCCTTATGTCACACAGATATTTCAATGTGTTTATGTATGTACTACTGTTTTGGCCATGCTGGAATATACCGATTTATGTACCATGCATATACTTTTCAATAAAGTTGGTTTTCCAATTCGGATTCCAAAAAAAAAAAAAAATATATATATATATATATATATATATATATATATATATATATATATATATATATATATATATATATATATATATATATATATATATATATATATATATATATATATATATATATATATATATATATATATATATATAGATTAGTAGGTATTCTGGAGAGAATCCATACTCTATTACATATGGGAATGCAGAATGCATAAACACAGCTTCTGCTACTCTCATACATTCTGTATTAGAGAATTCAGCACCATTATGTAAAAAACCTATACAACTATTAGAGCAGTAAAAGCTGTTCATATACTGCATATGAATAAAACAACTGAAATACTTATAGCCCTAATGTAACATAGTTCTGTCAACAGGGTGGTACGTTCTCTTGGCAATAATGTAAGAAACAACAAAGAGAACCTAGACATAGATCTACAAAAGCAGCATGTTCTCCTTCAAAGTGAATATTCACTTATCTTAGTGAATGTGGTAAAATAAATAGAAAATCTATTTAGTAAATCATCTCCACTGTATCTGGTTAAAAGCCAAACAACCAAAATTTTCAAGATGTGCAGCAATGACAACCTTTCTTGGGGGTTTTTCTTAATTCAATGGTACCCAAATACAGTTCATAGGAACCCATAACGGTTCATGCCTTTCTTGATTCTTTAGAGGATAACGTTTTAGTCTGCTTTTTATTTTTGTAATATTAAATTAAGACATCTGGGCTCCTACCTGAAAGCTTGAAAAAACGAAACCATTAATCTTTGAAGGCAAGAGCTGGGGATTAGGGGCTTAAACTGGAGTTCTGTCCCCAAATTGTACTACTAAAGCAAAATGACTGCTTTATTTACAACATATTCAAATAGCACAAGTGTAAAAAATGTCCATGTTAGAACCGAGAACCTTATAATTACAATTGTTTAAAAGAGCAATCTTTGCATCTTCTAATATAGAAGACAGCCCCTTTCATGAATCTGATCCTTGACAAGTGGTATGTGTATCCTAGGATTCCTTCTGCTCAGTAATGTAAATTTATCATATCAGCATCAGACCTTGAACAAATAAAAAGGCATATGCAAAATAAATGTTGGAAAAGCAAAGGAAGGTTTGGAAAACATTTATATGTAATTAGTTCATAAATGTAATGAGATGTAGTGAACATACCAGTAGGTGCGTATAAAAAATATTGGCTTTTATAAGGGGACATTGTCATGGATTGGAGTACAGAGAGTACTGGGACAAGGAACAATCTGTGTTAAAAATAAAGGGGCCCCAGATACCGCCCCCTCAGTTGAATGAAAAATGATGTCAGACACCTTACCCACCCCCATGTTTACATTCAGCTGTCAGCTGGAAATCTCCCACATTTAGCAGCAGTAGTTAAACCTCCTGGTGCAATCAGAGGTTTGACTCAGCGGGCGCATGGTGGGCGTTCCTCATTCGGTGAACACAAAGCTCATCCTTATTTAAGAATGTAAATTTAATAATGCACTAGGCTCTCATATAGTTTATAAAGACTTATTTTCCCTAGGGAAAATTAGATGCAAGTTTTAATTTTCCTAACATACTTAATACCATGTTTTATGAATGCATAGGGCCTATGTGTAAGATCATAAGTTGGTCCCCCTTATTAAAAAAAAAGAAAATATGGTGGGTGCCATGGAAAAAGTGAGTGTGGTTTGCATTGCACTGAATATTAATGTCAATAACAGTCACAGCCTCAAGACCCCAAGCATCTACCAAGGGTGCCCAGCATTTGAAACACCCATGTTACTACTGCTTGGGGCCCAATGTGTTCAGTGAGTACACAATAGGCCCCACATGCTGCACACATTATGGATATGCCACTGCATGCCATTATTTCTTTGTCTGTAAATATGAAGTTAATTTACAAGAATAATGTCGGTCAGATTACTTTTTAGGCTAAAATGTTAGCAATCAGTAAATATTTAGAATCATTTCCTCTCATACTCTCTAGTATATAATATTCTATTGTCTTCTTATACACATAAATATATACATACATATATATATATATATATATACATACATATATATATATATATATATACATATACATACATATATATATATATATATATATATATATATGTATATATATATATATATATATATTATATATATATATATATATGTATATATATATATATATATATATTATATATATATATATATATATATATATATATATATATATACATAAAATCACTAGTACACAATTTTTACTCGTCACAGTTAGCACATCTGTTTTTATTATCTTCTTTGCTGAATTCTAAAGTCAAGATTTGCACTAGAGAGGGATATTCAACCCAGGTGGTGCCAATTAGATTGATACAGATACCCACATTTCTTTGTGGTTTTGTAGGAGAGTGCCCATTTTTTCACCATTCTCAGATGGTGAAAAAACGTCTTTTAACCTAACTCCTTGGGTTCCTGGACATGCCTGGGGAAGATACATTTCTTAGCTTCCTTCACTCAGTTGCTCAGAGATCCCACACCTGATAAGGCAGAGGTGGATGGGAAAGTAATCTTCAGCCAGGCAAGAGGCCCTCCACGGCCAGAACAAGAGTGCTCTTGTGGAGACCTCATCCCCAATTGCTACAAAAGTTCTGTTCCAGTGTTGTGGTCTTCTGGTGTTTTCAAGCCTAACATCCCCTCAGCTGTTCGCCTCTGTTATCAGAGCTACCCTGCATTTCACTAAGAGGAATGAAACTGGAACTGGTTTTGAAGTGATTTTCAGCTTGACTTCCTCTTGTTATAGAATCTTATAGAGACTATTCTATGCAGCCACATGTTAACCTGAATGTGCCACAGGAATATTGCTGAGAATAGTCGACATCTGTGCAACTATCATGATTTGTTTTCCATTATTCTGCAGTGTATATATGTTTTTGCAATTAAAGTTTCCTCTATTTTTGCACCTTTGGCAGGATCCTTCACAGTGCCTTGCGTGCATTTCTACCTTTAAGGTCTTGTTTACACTTGTGGTTGTGGTGGGGTCAAAACAGGCAGTTATTGCTCCCCAACCACACCCTCTTAAGATGCAAAGGCAGCAGACAAGGGTGTAGAAATGAAGCTGCTGCAATGCTTTGATTCGTGATTGTGGCAAGCGATAAACCACCTGTTGTGTTTGGCAGGCAGTACCGCCCAGTGAACACAACTCGTTCATGTTAATGGGGATGTGCTGCAATTTCTGCACAAATGCGTGCAAGCCATATGGTTGCAGCATTGTGCTGTGGGCTTTTAGTGGGTAACATAGGCAGTGAGGAGGTGACATAATGCCTCCTCACCTTCTGTCAAAGACCCTCTGATCCGCTGTGGAATGCCCTTCAGAGTGCTTCACTAGTGTAAACAAGACCTTAGCATTTCTAGACACCTGGGGAAGTGGCCCAGATCTCCAGCCAAGTGCTTCAGATCTGAAGCCTACAGCTACTGTCTCCCAGAGAAGGTCAGAGTGCTAACTGCTTCTGTCCATGCCAGCATGGCTACCAGGTCAGAATTTGTTATTTTGGTAACATACTGTACATACAAAAATATAATGATATGCAGCGCTATAAATGTAGTATTACAAATAAAAAGTCCATAGTGTTTGAAATTAAGTCCTTGTTCAGGAGAAAATGCTGGAATCACACACAGTGCAGACAGAAATACAAATTAGGTGAATACGGACTTATCTTTCACCAAACATCAACACACCAGGCCTCTTACCAAAAAGAATGGACCACTTAATCACAGGTGGTCAAACAGGCATGATAAATCCACAGAACCAAGAAACCATTAATAGAGATCACCCATGGCTGGGTCTTGTAGTTCCACCAAAGAATCAGAGGTTTAAAGATCTTGAGAAATTGACTATAAAGAAAAAGAGGATGGATGCAGTTTTTAAAAGAGGCCTGGATTCCCTTAAACAGAGGAATGACATTACCATCCGCCCGGCTGACAAGGGGGGCGGCATTGTCATTCTTGATAGTACTGCCTATGTGGAAGAAATGAACAGAATCTTGTCTGACACGGATACTTACCTTCCTCTTGGAAGCAATCTGACTCTAAAATATAAAAGAGAACTTCAGATAATAGTAGATGAGGGTTTCAACAAGGGTATTTTGAACAAAAAAGAAAAAATTTTCTTGATCCCGGTAGCTCCCCGCATCCCGGTGATCTTTTATCTACCAAAAGTCCATAAGAACCCCCTAAATCCACCTTGCCACCCCATTATTAGCGGAATTGATTATGTTACTTCCAGGACTGGGAGATACATAGATAATTTCCTACAGCCCCTTGTTTTTAAAACTCCATCCCACCTTAAGGATAGTACACAGGTCATTAATATTTTTAAACAGATCACGTGGAAGGAAGGGTATATTTTGACCACTGCGGCCTCTTTATACACTATCATTTCTCATCGTCATGGCAGAGAGGCCGTGAAATGTTTCTTGGTGAGAGATTCGGGCATCTGTAGGTTGCAGCGGCAGTTCCTTCTCCACCTCCTCGACTTTGCCATGAGCCAAAATTATTTTTGGTTTAATGGCCAGATGGGAGGAGGACGTCATCTATGATCAACGGAGGACCAATTTGATCTTCTGGGGTCGATACATTGATTATGTCCTCCTCCCATGGAAAGGAGATCGTTCCTCTTTGGATCTGTTCATTGGTGAACTCATCTCCAATGATCGGGGCATCGTTCTCCAGCATGAGGCCAGCACCTCTCCCATACAGTTTTTAGACCTGCAAATCAGGGTAGAAAAAGATAGACTTGTTACATCCACATATTTTATTGACACTGAAAGAAATGGCTACATAGGGACAGACAGCTGCCACCATGAGTCCTGGCTTAGGTCTGTCCTTTTGAGCCAATTAATCAGATTAAGGAGGCAGAGTTTTTGAAGACTCAATTTCTACAGAAAGGTTATGCAGTCAATGACCTTGATGGGGTCATAACTGATGTTGCATTGAAAAATAGAGAAGATCTGCTGAAGCCCAGAATAAGAGAAGGTGGGGATGTTTCCTCTTGTTTTTCATTCTATACCACCTTCTCAGATCAGCATTTTTCAATTAAAAAGATTTTTACAAGCATTGGGGCATTCTAAAAAATGACAGAATACTAGGTCCTTTGCTCCCTGAACAATGTAGGGTCACCTATAGAGGTGCACCCCTATTGAAACTTCACGTAGCCCCAAATATAATTAGACCCCCAGTAAAACCAAGCTTCTTCTGCGAATTTTTTATCACCTGTTCGACCAAGAACGTGGTTTATATGATCATGTGCCCTTGCGGTCTAAATAAAAAAGAAAGAAGGACGGAGCCCTCTAAGTGCAGCATGTATGTTAAAAATATTTATTACAATAGATAAAAACACTCACATTTGAGTTGCTAAAAACCAGCATGTAAAGTAGTTTCATCCGCGTGCTCTCGGGGGATGTGGGTGTCACGGGCCAGTGGAGGGGTTCCTGGGATGTGAGTCCTGTAACCTGGGTCCTGGTAGCTGTTCCAGTGGTGCCGAGGGTCCTCAGAGCCTCCGGGCGGCCAAGATGTCGGTCATGGATCCTCCGTGGAGCGCCGTGCTGACCTGCGTCTTCACTTCCGGGAGCGGGGTGAGGCGGGCAGTGCTTCGCGTTCGGAGCATGCGTGCTCCTTCATCAGGCTATGCCTCAGAGCCTCCGGGCGGCCAGGATGTCAGTCATGGATCCTCCGTGGAGCGCCGTGCTGACCTGTGTCTTCACTTCCGGGAGCGGGGTGAGGCGGGCGGTGCTTCGCGTTCGAAGCATGCGTGCTCCTTCATCAGGCTATGCTCCTCAGAGCCTCCGGGCGGCCAGGATGTCGGTCATGGATCCTCCGTGGAGCGCCGTGCTGACCTGCGTCTTCACTTCCGGGAGCGGGGTGAGGCGGGCGGTGCTTCGCGTTCGGAGCATGCGTGCTCCTTCATCAGGCTATGCTCTGATGACCGACATCCTGGCTGCCCGGAGGCTCTGAGGACCCTCGGCACCACTGGAACAGCTACCAGGACCCAGGTTACAGGACTCACATCCCAGGAACCCCTCCACTGGCCCGTGACACCCACATCCCCCGAGAGCACGCGGATGAAACTACTTTACATGCTGGTTTTTAGCAACTCAAATGTGAGTGTTTTTATCTATTGTAATAAATATTTTTAACATACATGCTACACTTAGAGGGCTCCGTCCTTCTTTCTTTTTTATTTGTTCCAGAGCTTCTTCTAGCTTTTATAGACTGGCTGCCTTCCATTTATTCAGCATCATTTTATCCTTACATGGACTAATACCCAAACTTGTTGTGAAACATTAACTACCACCATCAAGTTCCCCCTCTCAGGAACCCCCAATCCATCCCCTTCCTCCCACCATTTTTAGTTATATGTACTCGGCTACCTCCATTGTGCGCCATATTAACCCCTTGATCGTTTTTTTTATCTGCCCTTGCGGTCTACATTATGCAGGTCGCACCATCCGCAAGTTGGAAACTAGGCTCAAGGAGCACCAGGCAAATATTCATAAGGGCTTCTTGAACCATAGTTTATCTAAACACTATGCCCTATGCCATGGTAAAAGTCCAAAGGGCACATCTTTTATGGCCATAGACAAGTTTGATCCTCATTTTAGAGGCAGCCATATTAGGAGAGAGATTTCAAAGATGGAGACCTGGTGGATTTTCTGTTTAAAATCTTACAGACCATTTGGTTTGAACATAGAATGGGATGTGAATGCCTTTATTAACAAAAGTTGAATCCCCAGACTGTTCTTCCTTTTTTATAGATTTTTTATTATCTTTTTATATCTATGTTTTCTGTATGTTGCTTTTATACAACCCCTGGCAAAAATTATGGAATCACCAGTCCCTGAGGATGTTCCTTCAGTTGTTTATTGCTGTAGAAAAAAAGCAGATCACAGACATAGCCAAAAACTAAAGGCATTTCAAATGGCAACTTTCTGGCTTTAAGAAACACTAAAAGAAATCAAGAAAAATAATTGTGGTGGCCAGTAACAGTTAGATTTATAGAACAAGCACAGGGAATAAATTATGGAATCACTCAACTCTGAGGAAAAAATTATGGAATCATGAAAAACAAACAAACAAAATAACACTCCAACACATCACTAGTACTTTGTTGCACCACCTCTGGCTTTTATAACTGCTTGCAGTCTCTGAGGCATTGACTTAATGAGTGATAAACAGTACTCTTCATCAATCTGGCTCCAGCCTTCTTTGATTGCTGTTGCCAAATCATCTTTGCAGGTTGGAGCCTCGTCATGGACATTTTCTTTAATTTCCACCACAGATTTTCAATTGGATTGAGACCCGGACTGTTTGCAGGCCATGACATTGACCTTATGTGTCTTTCTTGAAGGAATTTTTTCACAGTTTATGCTCTATGGCAAGATGCATTATAATCTTGATAAATGATTTCATCATCCCCAAACATCCTTTCAATAGATGGGATAAGAAAAGTGTCCAAAATTTCAATGTAAACCTGTGCATTTATTGAAGATTTAATGACAGCCACCTCCCCAGTGCCTTTACCTGACATGCAGCCCCATATCATAATTGACTGTGGAAATTTGCATGTTTTCTTCAGACAGTCGTCTGCATAAATCTCATTGGAACGGCACCAAACAAAAGTTCCAGCATCATCACCTTGCCCAATGCAGATTCGAGATTCATCACTGAATATGACTTTCATCCAATCATCCACAGTCCACGATTACCTTTCCTTAGCCCATTGTAACCTTGTTTTTTTGTGTTTAGGTGTTAGAGACGGCTTTCTTTTAGCTTTTCTGTATGTAAATCCCATTTCCTTTAGGCGGTTTCTTACAGTTCGGTCATAGATGTTGACTCCAGTTTCCTCCCATTTGTTCCTCATTTGTTTTGTTGTACATTTTCTGTTTTCAAGGCATATTGCTTTAAGTTTTCTGTCTTCTGCCATTCAGCCTATAGTGTTGTGCAGAAAGAGTTTTCTGGCATTTTACTCTAAGAAGCAGACAAATATACTGTCTCTCTACCTAGAGATGGGCAATAGTCAAGGTAGAAGGGGAGGGACTCTGGTAGAAAAAAAACAAATTTAAAAGAAAAGCACAAGAACAAAAAATACTGTTCACTGTGGCACTCCTCAACTTTTCATTGTACGTCTGACAGTATCCTGGATCCCTAACCTTAAAGAGGAGTTCTGCCGGGGAAAAAAAAATTGAAAGTCAGCAGCTACAAATACTGGAGCTGCTGACTTTTAATATAAGGACAATTGCCTGTCCAGGGAGCCCACGATGTTGGCATCCAAAGCCGGCCATCCCTCGGCTCAGGGTGCAGGTGCCAGGATCCTTACTAAGGGAAACAGAAAGTGAAGCCTTGCTGCTTCACAGCCTGTTTCCTACTGCGCATGCATGAGTCACACTGCACATTCTGAATGGTCCCTTGCTGTCTTCTGGGACCTTTGTGTCTCCCAGAAGGCAGCGGAGGGGGGGGGGACTGGACATTGGGTAGTTCACCGCACAAAGTGCGTTGATTTTTCCCCGGAAGTGGGAACAGATACCTGGATTTGACAGGTATCTGCTCCCCCTCCCCCCTGAAAGGTGCCAAATGTGGCACAGGAGGGGGGAGAAATCCGATCTGCAGAAGTTCCATTTCTGGGTGGAGCTCCGCTTTAAGCTGGGTATACACTACTAGAATTATTTGATTTATTAACCTTTAGTCAACTTTCTAATAGGTAGTGGGGTCAAATTGACATTCATTTCTGATCATAGTGGGAATTTGAGGGAACATGATTGAAACTTTTTCTTGAATTAACAAATTTAATGTAGTTGTCATTCGAGAAAGTCCATTAACTATAAAATTGAATGTAAAAGCAAATTCAATTTTAAACTTTCAAATGACATTCCTAAAGCTGTCGAATTAATAAGATTTTTTTTCTACGAATGTTTGTATGAATTTTCCTACCAATTTTCATTCTAAATCTAATAGTGCATAGCCAGCTTTAGCCAGACTTCTGCCTACCTCATTTGTTCCTGTTGCCTTTTCCCAATAAAGCCAATCAGGAGGGGTTGGCAATACAGTCAATCCACTGTGACAAGCCATGCTACGCTCTGGTTGATAGATTCTTTCTTCCTCCACCCGTTTCATGGTGAAAGTCTCTGCTCCACAAGTTTATGACGAGCAGTCCTGAAGTGATGGGGAAGCAGCGGAGAGGGTGATCCCCATAAAAATTAGGATAGTAGGGTGGGGATTGTGAAGAGCCATTGCCTGATTTTGAGGATATTTTTTGTTTTTGCAGTTTCACTTTTTTCAGCAAAATCATGTCAGATAGATTTTTATCAGTTTATGTTTTCCATAGTGTTTTTTTTTACCAATAATCTAAAATGATTAAAATCTTGCATAATACGCTATTTTGTCTTTCTGTTGTCTCTATGGACATTTTAGGGCGAGAAGTAGCCAATATTTAACTACAGTTTTACTTGTTAGCATTACAGACATGAAGCATATAAACAATACAATCCACAGGTGACCCGGGGCATAGATGCTCCCGGAGGTATTGGTTTTATTAAAGACTTCAGCAGAATATACCTTCCCTGCTACCAAATGAAAATGAATTTGGTAGCAGGATAGGTAAGTGTGTACTGTCTTCTTTTGGCTTGTTTGAATTTTTTTTGTATAGCAACATTGTCCCTTTAACCTTACCTCGACAGGAGACGCTAAACTGGCCATGTCCCTGAGGAAATCAAGCAGAATAAAGATGTCTATAGTCTATGGTATCACAAAAACTATTCTTTTGCCCTCCTATGCTATAGACACAATTATAGCTGGACAAAAAATGAAAGCAAAATATATATCTATTTTTTCATAAAATGGTTCCAATAACTGGCATGATTTTTACAATAATTTTACAAAAATTTTACTAGCAACATGATACAAAACGAACTACAGTTCAAATATCAAAAGGATATTGGACTATATTGGATTTTTTTTGGGTTTTATAACAAAGAGAATGAAATTACAGAATTTTATTTTGGATTCAGAATGCCTCTTGTGCTCAGCAGCCGTAAGCCAAAAGTTATCCCTGTAAATTCCACTCTAATAAAGTATACTCTATCTCTCCTGTATTCTAGCCATGAAGGGCTCAGCTTCTTAAAACTCGAATCTATCTCATTATCATGCATACATATTGAGCAGCATCCCCAGAGACATTTCTGTTTCAATAAATGCTTATTAAAAATATTTTAAGTAAATATAGCAGAATGATTCAATTTTAAGGATTTGAACAGTACACCACATGTAGACCTGAGAAATCTGACAATAGGCAAGTACAGGTGACCGGTAAGGTGGTTAACGACAAACTGTAAACAGCTGATACAGCTAAATAAATGCATTAGAAGAATGAGAGTGTATTTTTTTCAGGGAGGGATGAGTAATAAATTGTTTACTTCCATGAAATCTCCTTAGTCCAGGATGGGTTGTGGATAGATGAGTGAATCAGAGGTCAAGCCGACAACATAAAAACAAGAGAGACAAAGTAGAGAAGGGGGGAAAGAGTCCTTAAAGGGAAAAGAAGAAGAGAATTACTAAGGGGGGGGGGGGGGCAAAGGAAAGGAGAGTGGGTAAAGGGGTAACCAGAGGTGGACCAGACCAATTTATTCTCCCATACATAGGAAGAACTTTGGGTGGTAGAGTATACCATAGCAGCGAGTGGTCAAAATCATTAAGAAGGTAGTGCCCGATCCACGGAGTCCAGATATGTTTAAACATAGAATGGATTACAGCCCATTTCTCGTTTAAGAAAAAACAGGACTTCATTTTGCTGTACTTGTCAATTGTAGGACTAGAGGACCACCATGCTTTGGCAAAAATCTGCATGGCTTCATTGA
The DNA here is from genome assembly GCA_037952925.1 of Lithobates clamitans. Lineage (NCBI taxonomy): Eukaryota > Metazoa > Chordata > Amphibia > Anura > Ranidae > Lithobates > Lithobates clamitans. The sequence continues at coordinate 2,127,739 of JBBGZY010000889.1, read as the reverse complement.
ACAAAAACCCTACAGACACTTCTAAATTTGAAAAGTATATGGAATATTTGTTGCACTGAAGTTCTGAAATATTTGTTGCCTTTTGTTTAATTTTAATTGATTTATATAATAAGTAAAAGAAGTGTGTGTAGTGATGTATAGCAAAAAGTTTTCTATTACTGATGCAGATAGATCACAATGCTATCTGAACAGTTGCTCTCATTTAAAGGGGTTGTAAAGGTTTGTGTTTTTTCACCTTAATGCAACCTATGCATTAAAGTGGGGTTCCACCCAAAAAACAAAAATACCTGGAAAAATTCTAAAAACAAAAACAAAAAAACATTTGGATATTTTTTTTTTTTTCACTTACCTCTAAATGCCTGTTGCTAGGTGGTCCCTCGTAGTCTGCCTGTTCCTTTGCCTGGGCTGGTGACATCACTTCCCCCCAGGCACAGGAAGGGCTCCGCTCTGCTCCCTCCCTCCTGTCAATCATCTGGGACCCATTACAGGTCCACAGCCCGGCGCCCACAGTTGAAATGCCGGCGCAGACGAGCGTTGAAAAGCCCCGCGGAGGGGGGGGACGACCGGGGGTTCGATCCCGCATCGCTGGACCCAGGGACAGGTAAGTGTCCAATTAAAAGTCAGCAGCTGCAGTATTTGTAGCTGCTGACTTTTAATTTTTTTTTTTTTTTTTTTTGACGGCCCCCCTGGGTGGAACTCCTCTTTAAGGTGAAAAAACACTTGTCAGTGACCGGCCCCCAGCCCCCTGTTTTACTTACCTGAACCCTCGAACTTGTCCCACGGGGATGTGCCGTCTCTCTGTCAGGGGGTTCTCAGCTGTTGATTGGATAGATTCATAGCAGCGCAGCCATTGGATCCCGCTGCTGTCAATCATATCCAATGACGTGGCCGCCGGGGGGCAGGGTTGAGTCCTGCATTTGCCCCCTATGGACGCCAAATGCTGGACTCGGGAGCGTGCCCGCAAGGTAACCCCCTGGGAGAGCGCTTCTCCCAGGGGTTTAGCTGATGCAGGGAGGAGCCGAGAGAGATACCGAGGGACCCGAGAAGAGCAAGTTCGGGGCCACTCTGTGCAAAATGAGCTGCACAGTGGAGGTAAGGATAATATGTTTGTTATTTTTAAACAAAAAAAAGAAGTACCTTTAGTGTCACTTTAAAGGCTTTGTATAGGTATAGAATACATTTAGCCTTAAACCTCCCTCTCTGGCAATTAAGATAAGATTTTTTTATTCAGGTGGATGGAGGAACCTGCTGTGACACTGTATTCAGATGACTTCATCCGCTGGTGTCAGAACACACTGATCAGTAGTTGCAGCAGCTGATCATGATATGTTTCCCAGTAAATCCCTTTGACAGAAGTCCATCCAATGATCGACTTCTGTAGAGCTGGGATGGCCACACACTGATAGAAACTTAGCCAGCTCCTTTTGAGACAGCTGATTTTTGATCAGTGTATGGCCATCTTTATTCGACTGAACTTGTTCTGAAATGTTCAAGACATTTGGTAACTTACTAAGCCACTTACCAAGCCAGTTCCTAGAATGAACAATTTTCATCATTGACAGCGTAAAATATATGTGATGCTATTTATTGTTTTATTTTTTTGCAATACGGCACTGCATTACTTTAACAGACAATTCTGTGTCATGCAATGCTGTACCCAAATAAAATAGAGTTTATAAACAAATAAAGCTTTCTAGTGAAGGTATTTGATTACCACCGCGTTTTTAATTTTTTGAGCTATAAACAAAAAAGACAGACAATTTAAAAAAAAAATATATATTTTTTACTTTCTGCTATAAAACAAATCCAGTAAAAAAAATTTAAAAAATCAAATAAAATTTCTTTATAAATGTAGGCCAATATGTATTCTGCTACATATTTTTGGTAATAAAATCCCAATAAGGTTTGCGCAAAGCGTTCTTAGCTATGGGATATATACTGGAATTTGTATTTATTTATTTTTTTTATACTAGTAATGGTGGTGGTCAGCGACTTATAGTGGGACTGCGATATTGCGGCTGACATTCTGACAATAACTGACACTTTTGACACTTTGTGGGAACTAGTGACACTAATACAGTGATCAGTGCTAAAAATTTGGGAAGGGGTTAACATCTAGGACGATCAAAGGGTGAAATGTATGTACAGCCAGTGTTTTTGTGTACTTTGTGCTGCTTTTACTAAGAGACGAGATAGATTTTATTCCCTGCTTCGCAGGGAAAGAAAATTCTTCACTTTCCCCATTTCAGAACATAGCCCTGCCTTGTTTACATAGGCCGGGCTCCGTCCAGCCTCTCTCCTCGATAAACAGTGGGTGTCAGCAGACATCCACTGGCCGTCACTCGCTGATCGGCTTCTGCTGTTACTAATCACAGCAGAAGCAGCGTGCTCGCCCCCTACCCGGAAGTGCGGAATCACATATATACAGTATCTCACAAAAGTGAGTACGCCTCTCACATTTTTGTAAATATTTTATTATACCTTTTCATATGACAACACTGAAGAAATTACACTTTGCTACAATGTAAAGTAGTGAGAGTACAGCTTGTATAACAGTGTAAATTTGCTATCCTTTCAAAATAACTCAACACACAGCCATTAATGTTTAAACAGCTGGCAACAAAAGTGAGTATACCCCTAAGTGAAAATGTCCAAATTGGGCCCAAAGTCTCAATATTTTGTGTAGCCACCATTATTTTCCAGCACTGTCTTAACCCTCATGAGCATGGAGCTCACCAGAGCTTCACAGGTTGCCACTGGAGTCCTCTTCAACTCCTCCATGACGACATCACAAAACTGTTGGATGTTAGAGACCTTGCGCTCCTCCACCTTCCGTTTGAGGATGCCCCACAGTTGCTCAATAGGGTTTAGGTCTGGAGACACGCTTGGCAAGTCCATCACCTTTACTCTCAGCTTCTTTAGAAAGGCAGTGGTCGCCTTGGCTTGACTGTAGGCAAGACACACTTGTCTTTGTACTCCTCACCTGGTTGCCGCCACACCATCTGAACCAAATAAGTTTGTCTTGGTCTCATCAGATCACAGGACATGGTTCCAGTAATCCATGTCCTTAGTCTGCTTGTCTTCAGCAAACTATTTCTTGTGGCTTTCTTGTGCATCATCTTTAGAAGAGGCAGAGGCTTCCTTCTGGGATAACAGCCATGCAGACCTATTTGATGCAGTGTATGGCGTATGGTCTGAGCACTGACAGGGTGACCCCCCACCCCTTCAACCTCAGCAGCAATGCTGGCAGTACTCATACGTCTATTTCCCAAAGACAACTTCTGGAAATGACACTGAGCACATGCACTCAACTTCTTTGGTCGACCATGGCGAATCCTGTTCTGAATGGAACCTGTCCTGTTAAACCGCTGTATGATCTTGGCCACCATGCTGCAGCTCAGTTTCAAGGTCTTAGCAATCTTCTTATAGCCTAGGCCATCTTTATGTAGAGCAATAATTCTTTTTTTACAGATCCTCAGAGAGTTTTTTGCCATGAGGTGCCATGTTGAACTTCCAGTGGCCAGTATGAGAGAGTGAGAGCGATAACACCAAATTTAACACACCTGCTCCCCATTCACACCTGAAACCTTGTAACACTAACGAGTCACACGACACCGGGGAGGGAAAATGGCTAATTGGGCCCAATTTGGACATTTTCACTTAGGGGTGTACTCACTTTTGTTATTATTATCAAACAGACATTAATGGCTGTTTGTTGAGTTATTTTAAGGGGGACAGCAAATTTACACTGTTATACAAGCTGTACACTCACTACTTTACATTGTAGCAAAGTGGCATTTCTTCAGCGTTGTCATATGAAAAGATATAATAAAATATTTACAAAAATGTGAGGGATGTACTCACTTTTGTAAGATACTGCTCCACCAGTACAGGCTTGGAGGTCCAAGCCTCCAGAGCACCTCAGGAGACTACCCCTAGGGCCCACCGACAACTGGGGAACCCCAGCTGGGACCCCACGGGCCCGCTAGCTTAGTGTCCATCTCCTGCTGAGAGTGGTGGACATGGGAGGAAGCTCCATCACCAGTGGAGCCCATGGGGGGGTGACTCTTACCATTTAACAGCCCGAGTTCCCTCCATCACTGGCCCCTCTCTGGGCGAGGTCCCTGGAGAGGTGTCAGCCCAGAGCTGGAGCATTTCAGCAGCAGGTGTCGGCCTGACTCCTGTTGTGGCTGGCGGCCCTTCCTCTCTACAGCGGGATCAGCCTGGAGTCGCGTGGATCACATGGCGTTGGCAGCATGGCCTGCTCGGGGCCTGAGAGAGCGGCCTGTGGTGGCAGCAGAGTGGAGCCAGGTACTTTTTGATGATGTCACCAGGGGGCAGAGAGGAGCCTCGGCTGCTCTGCACACACAGGAGCCAGGATTGACAGCCTAGCAGAGTTTAACAGCTGCCTGTGGGGAGAAGGGGAAAGCTTCAGCCAGGAGAATTTTCCACCACACTGGCCAGGGGTGCTTTGGGCTGAAGGGAAATTGGTATTTCCAAAGAGGGCGAGGTTCAGGAGGCGACGAAGGCATCTGGAAACATGGATGGGGGCCCTATGGCCCTGAGCAGCCTGTTGAGAGACATCCTTCTGTGTTTCTATGTTTTTCCTCTGTCTCTGCGGGATCTGAGAGCTTAGGACAGGGAGCGTTGGGGGGGCTGTGCGTGGCAGTCAGTTGACATTAGGGAGTCAGTGGCTCTTGAGACCTGCAGCAATTGTTGGATCCATGGTCAGCAAGGGAACCCCCACCTACGCTTCAGAGGACAGAGGACAGTGGAAGTGGACCGTGGGATTTCCCCCTCAGTGGTGGTGGAGAGAAAGTCGACGGCTGGACAACAGATAGCTAGCGGGGATCTAGACAATGACGCTAAGGCGGACACAGCTCAAAAAAAATATATAAAATTAAAAATTTGAATGATTAAAATCAAAATAAAGGCGTGAAGGGGGACAAGAATATGACAGGATGGCCAGTCTATGTTTGCGTCGTAGGACATTTCAAGGGCCCATCTTAAATCGGAGATGCGCAAGAAGATCTGGAAGGGGAAGTAGGTGGGAATCTTTTCCTTACGCCATTGGGAGAAGTTTAATCTGGACAGGGGCAAGCCCATCAAGAGTTGACAAGGGGGGAGGAGGAGATCTTGCCTTATCCCTCTCACCTTCACCAACTGTTTGTGGGTATTTGCAATACTTGGCCAGTGTTGTTCGCAGGAAATCGATGGACACTGGTTCGGCTAGGGTTTTTATTACTTGGCCACTATTAGGGAGGCTCACAGGGTGTTTGGTGGGGTCTCAAACTATTTTATCAGTGAAAGGCGATCAGGCCATCCATTTGTGAGAATCACATGGTCATCAGTCTTGGGATATAGTTAATGTCATTGACTAGGGCTAGGAATTTGTTTTCCAGAGGGAGCCAGCGGTGCAGTTACCTCAGGACCTTCAGCCTTACAGGAAAAAGGCATTGTTGGGAAATTTAACGAAGGCCTCTGTAGATGCGATGTTTCCTGCTGTTTTCAGCATGAGTGCTACAAATGCAACGGTAGTAATTTTCATGTTATTTTACAAATAAGGGTAGGGGTGCGACAGTGGTTCACTGGAAATAGGTTGCATGCCTCAGCTTCTAAACAGATATCCGGATCGGGAGGCTGCTCACACTCTAGAATCAGGTTTTAGGGTGGGTTTTTTCAGATTCCATGTAAGTTGCGGGACGTGCCTGACAATTTGCGTTTAGCATTAATTCAAACGGGGGGTGGTTTTCTGCAAAGTTTTGTAGGTGCTGTTGGGGAGCTTGTATGGACCATTTCAGCCTCCACCTCTGGCACAGTTGGTCGTGTCTCCATTGGGGGTTGTCCCAACAATTGCACCGGGTACGTTTTGCCTTTGTCACCGACTTTCGTACCCTATAGGCAGCTCGGTGATTGATTCCCTGGACCCGCTGGCTTGCGGTCGCTTATACCTCGTTTGAAGCAGCAGTTTCCTGGGGCTAAGGTATTTTCAGGCTTTGTTGCTAGCCAGACCAGATGGGGACATTGGGTTCTTACTGCTACCGGTCCTCCCACAGTGTTCCTCTTGTTTAGGTTGCCATTGGCAAGGTTCTTTCTTTGGGGATCGTTTCCTTCCCATGAGATTTTGAGATGTTCAGTTCTTGCTGAGTGGGTTGGTTCGGGAAGGGGTGGGTATATACTCTGTTATCCACTACCTTTATGATTTCTAGTGTACCGAGCCCCCAGATTTCTGGACGGTTTTGGTGTTCCATAGGTCCCTTTTTAGGTTTGTGAATCTGTCATTGGAACTAGTTTTTCTGGGTATTCTGATTGATTCAGAGGCTAGGGAAGGTGGGACGCCTATTCAACAATGGGCATCGCTGTAGATGGTGGTTTTATTGTATGTAGTAAGCGGAAACTTCAACTTTGTAAATTGTACTTGTGGCTGGGCAACTTGCATTTTTTGCCTGTAGCATTATTCTAATGGGCAGGATTTTCTGTTTGCGTCTATTGGCTGCAACTTCGGGTGTTACGGGTCTTAAGTATGGGGTTAATTTAACCTTCCTAATTTGGAGCTCTTTGGTAATTCTTTTACGGGTGTTCTTTCTGGATAGACGATCCCATTAGCAAGGCAGAATGATTCACTGATGGGGCGAGTTGCTGGTTATGGAATTTACTGCAGTTTTTGAGCCATGGTTCGAGGAGTGGCATTGTGCTTGCTGTTTAGATGTGGGTTTGGGCTTTTATAAAAGTGAGGGTGGAATTCCACTACCATAATTTGGGCTTTGTGATGACGATTAATGCTATATCGGCGTCTTCTCCACCTGTCGTTCGACTACTGTCCTTATTTAGTTTTACTTTGTTGCAACTTCACACATTTGTTTATGTTGTCCAAGTTCCTGGTGCATTAAACGCACTAGTTGCTGTCTGATCTCATTTTCACTGGGACAAGTTTTGTGGGTCGACACTGTATGTGGAATAGGGATGAGCCGAACACCCCCCTGTTCGGTTCGCACCAGAACATGCGAACAGGAAAAAAGTTCGCTCGAACACGCGAACACCGTTAAAGTCTATGGGACACGAACATGAATAATCAAAAGTGCTAATTTTAAAGGCTTATATGCAAGTTATTGTCATAAAAAGTGTTTGGGGACCCGGGTCCTGCCCCAGGGGACATGGATCAATGCAAAAAAAAGTTTTAAAAACGGCCGTTTTTTCAGGAGCAGTGATTTTAATAATGCTTAAAGTCAAACAATAAAAGTGTAATATCCCTTTAAATTTCATACCTGGGGGGTGTCTATAGTATGCCTGTAAAGGGGCGCATGTTTCCCGTGTTTAGAACAGTCTGACAGCAAAATGACATTTGGAAGGAAAAAACCCATTTAAAACTACCCGCAGCTATTGCATTGCCGACAATACACATAGAAGTTCATTGATAAAAACGGCATGGGAATTCCCCACAGGGAAACCCCGAACCAAAATTTAAAAAAAAGACGTGGGAGTCCCCCTAAATTCCATACCAGGCCCTTCAGGTCTGGTATGGATATTAAGGGGAACCCCGGCCAAAATTTTTTTTAAAAAATGACGTGGGGTTCCCCCTAAATTCCATACTAGACCCTTCAGGTCTGGTATGGATTTTAAGGGGAACCCCGCGCCAAAAAAAAAAAAAAAAACGGCGTGGGGTCCCCCCAAAAATCCATACCAGACCCTTATCCGAGCACGCAACCTGGCAGGCCGCAGAAAAAGAGGGGGGGATGAGAGTGCGCCCCCCCTCCTGAACCGTACCACGCCACATGCCCTCAACATTGGGAGGGTGCTTTGGGGTAGCCCCCCAAAACACCTTGTCCCCATGTTGATGAGGACAAGGGCCTTATCCCCACAACCCTGGCCGGTGGTTGTGGGGGTCTGCGGGCGGGGGGCTTATCGGAATCTGGAAGCCCCCTTTAACAAGGGGACCCCCAGACCCCGCCCCCCCCCTGTGTGAAATGGTATGGGGGTACTTACCCCTACCATTTCACTAAAAAACTGTCAAAAATGTTAAAAATGACAAGAGACGGTTTTTGACAATTCTTTTATTTAAATGCTTCTTCTTTCTTCTATCTTCCTTCATCTTCTTCTTCTTCTGGTTCTTCTGGCTCTTCTGGTTCTTCCTCCGGCGTTCTCGTCCAGCATCTCCTCGGCGGCGTCTTCTATCTTGTTCTCCTTGGGCCGCTCCGCACCCATGGCATGGGGGGAGGCTCCGGCTCTTCTCTTCATCTTCTTCTTCATCCTCTTCTCTTCTTCCTTCTTCTCTTCTTCTCTTCTTCATTTTCTTCTCCGGGCCGCTCCGCATCCAAGCATGGAGGGAGGCTCCCGCTGTGTGACGGCATCTCCTTTTCTGATGGTTCTTAAATAACGAGGGGTGGGGCCACCCAGTGACCCCGCCCCCCTCTGACGCACGGTGACTTGACGGGACTTCCCTGTGATGTCACGGGGAATGCCACAGGGAAGTCCCGTCATGTCCCGTGCGTCAGAGGGGGCGGGGTCACCGGGTCGTCCCGCCCCCCCTATGGATCAAGGAATTAGTGCGTCCCTTCAAAAAGGTGGGAGGGGTTTTGTGCAGGCACAATACGGTAAGCCCCCCCCCCCTTTTTTAGTCAGTATGCGAATAGGGATATGCAGATTTCTTGGTCTGGGGAAATTGTTTACTGGGTTTCCCTGTTATTGCTGTAGAGAAGTTGTTTGGGTCCATCAGATTGAGCATGGCCTATTGTTGGGACATACTGTATGGTTCCAGGCTGTCAAAACTGCACTTTGTTACTGTCTTTCCAAAATGTCTCCTCGCGTTTCTATTGGACACTAGTGAGTGTTTTTTCACGCTCTTTTCGCAAAGGTGCAGTCCCCTTTGCTGTCTAGATGCATTTGCTGCAATTATAGGCAGGTCATTCTGTCCATTTGTTTGTCTTGTATGTTACCGTTGTTTTGTTCAATTTGGTGCATGGTTGTTTTATTTGTTTGTTACAGGTGCCATATGGTGCCTCGTCTGTACATTGGGGCCTTTTTACGGTTTTTGGGGAGCTGGGAGATGAGATGTCTGACTCTTTGGGAGGCAATTGGGTCTCCCCAGGGATATGGGTTGGGCTCAGTGGTTTGGGGTGCATGACAGGCTTTGCTGAGGTGAGTAGCATGGGGTTCACTAGTTTTTTCTAGGTTAGATAGGCCCCCAGAAGGCTTAGTTTTGCATGGGGGGTTGTGAATTTTGCATCCGATCAATGCGGAACTTCTCCGAGGTGTTAAAATCATTAGGCAGTTGGAGTTGTGGGGATAGATCTTTAGATACAATCACTAGCAGAATGGATTTTAAGATACTTGTTCTGCCTAATTCGTAACACAAGGATCTGGGAGGCAAAGCCAACAAGTTTGTGAGTTTGCCCTGTTGCATCCAACGCTGGCCCCCAAATCTAATTGCGAGGACCCCTGACTAATGCCCCGTACACACGGTCGGATTTTCCGATGGAAAATGTCCGATCGGAGCGTGTTGTCGGAAATTCTGACCGTGTGTGGGCTCCATCGGACATTTTCCATCGGATTTTCCGACACACAAAGTTGGAGAGCAGGAGATAAAATTTTCCGACAACAAAATCCGTTGTCGGAAATTCCGATCGTGTGTACACAAATCCGACGGACAAAGTGCCACGCATGCTCAGAATAAATAAAGAGATGAAAGCTATTGGCCACTGCCCCGTTTATAGTCCCGACGTACGTGTTTTATGTCACCGCGTTTAGAACAATCGGATTTTCCGACAACTTTGTACGACCGTGTGTAGACAAAACAAGTTTGAGCCCACATCCGTCGGAAAAAATCCTAGGATTTTGTTGTCGGAATGTCCGAACAAAGTCCGACCGTGTGTACGCCCTATTACAGTTGAAGGATAAGTTCACCTTTGTTTAAAAAATTTAAAAAATAATGATAAATGTACATCTTTTGAAAGATAGTTAAAAAAATAAAAAAAATAAAAATGTACATCTTTTTGCAGGTAAAAAAAAAGTGCCATTATTATTTTTTTTTAATAGGAGCCTGCAAAGCATTGCATCCATGATCAGCAGACTGGGGTGCCATGCAGAACTCCTACAGACTGTCAGTGTAAGCTGTCTGCACGTACCTGTTAGGAGAAGGCAGTTACACACAGACAGGAGGAGACAATGAACTACCTAGAACGCTCAAGAGCGACCTGGTAGTTCATTGAGAACTACAAGCTGACAGCCATAAAAGGTTTGTCGGTACTTATAATTCTCCCATTCACAGAACTCTGTGAATGATTGATGCAACTGGGTGGGCAGAGCCCTGCACAGCCACGCTTTTCTTTAAATTGTGACAGCTAGATCGGGGAGAAGTCCCCTGGCTCGCTGTCACTAGAGGAACATCTGCAGCCGTGGGAACATGTATATGTTCTACCCTAAAAGAAGTTGGAACATGTAACATGTTCCCAAAGATGAACTTATCCTTTAAGTAAGGGGAGTTTAGGCTGTAGGGTAAAGTCAACTGAACCAGTTGAATTTCTAAAGGGCCAGAGATTGTTCATTTTGAAAAGTGAATTACAGTGAATGAGGTGAACCTTTGTTCAGTTTGAATACCCAATCATGTGCAAGGGAAATTTAAAAAAAAAATTTACTAGCACATGAAAGTGTGATTGAAAGTGATGTGAACACCTCTTCTTTTTTTTTTTTTTTTTGTAAATCAACCCCTATGAACAGTAATTTTAGACATAAACTATAGTATTTTTGCATTTACTATAAAAAATATAAGAACCAAATAAAAAAAAACTGTGTTTCGGGAATACAATATTTTGGGGTTTTACAAACTATAAGCCAGAGTGTTCTGAATGGTTGCTGGGCACATTATAAAAGTTATAAAGAAGTCATGTAAGCGTAACCGTAAAGACTGCTTGGAAACACAAGGCCACTGGTTCCATTATCAAACATGAGGAAACTAAAAATAAAAAAGAATCAAGAGTCATATAAGAGAGAATGGTAACTCAGCGGGATTCAGAAAAATGTCAACATGAAAAGAAGATATAATAAAAAAAAATGAAATAGCCCTCAATAGTACTACGGAATAAATCAAGAAATTCATTTGTTCATAGGGTTCAAAGAACGAAAAAAAATGGTTATCATTCAAAGGTGGAATGCTGTGAACGGTTGTATTGATTGAGCAGAACAAAAGTGTCATTAATTTGAATAACATGCCATCTGAGCAGTACATTACTATATTTGAGCACTAGCTGTGTTGCTTACATTATCAAGCTCTTTTATATTATATGAAACACTGTACAATATGCACTTGTTTTTTTCCCTTTAATCCATATAGAATTAAAAAAAACTCTGAAAAGTACATCTCTAGTTAACCAAGGGCATATACTGTACATTTATCAGCCACCTTATTAGGTACATCTGTGCATCCAGACGTGGTGAGGACGACTTGGTGAAGTTCAAACCGAGCATCATAATGGGGAAGAAAGGTGACTTTGAACGTGGCATGGTTGTTGGTGCCAGTCGGACTGGTCTGAGTATTTCAAAAACTGCTGATCTACTGGGATTTTCACACTGAACCATCTCTAGGGTTTACAGAGAATGGTCCAAAAAAGAGAAAATATCCAGTGAGTGGCAGTTATGTGGACAAAAATGTCTTATTGATATCAGAGGAGAATAGGCAGACTGGTTCGAGATGATAGAAAGGCAACAGTAACCCAAATAACTACTCATTAAAACCAAGGTATGCAGAATACCATCTCTGAACACACAACACATCAAATCTTGAAGCAGAGGGGCTACAGCAGCAGAAGACCACACCGGGTGCCACTCCTGCCAGCTATGAACAGTAAACTGAGACTACAATTCGCACAGGCTCCCCAAAACTGGACAATAGAAGATTGGAAAAAGGTTGCCTGGTCTGATGAGTCTCAATTTCAGCTGCAACATTTAGATGGTAGAGAGAATTTGGCGTAAACAACATAAAAGCATGGATCCATCCTGCCTTGTATCAACGGTTCAGACTAGTGGTGGTGTAATGGTGTGGGGGATATTTTCTTTTACACACTTTGGTCCCCTCTGGTGAGTGTATATTTAGGTCAGCCAGAGCAATAAGAACAGTTGAACTATAGTTTAAATATGATTTCTTTTTGAGGACTTTACATAGGACACAGATTATAATACTATACATAGTGAAAGAGCACTCTTAGCAGATGTAAGCATCACAAGAGTTTTGCTAATATAAAACATTTGACTTAGTGCTGTCTGAAAGCTGAAATAGAAATGCAATATAGTACATTATATTTGTTTGTGCTGTGCAACGAGAGTCATGATCTGATAAGTTAAATTTATGCACTACAGATTGATATTTTTCTTATGCTGTCATTTTACCGTACAGATACAAAGTTGTTGTGTATAATATTATAAAAAGCTCTTGCACACGGATTGGCTGAGCCAGTTCAGCACAATGCCTGGTGTATTTCCTGCACCCAGGCAGCACAGATGCAGATACAATTTGTTATTAACATGGATGGTTGTGTGCCACTGCACTTGTTCAACCGTTTGCCGATCGTATACTGTAGATATATGGCAGCAAGGTGGCTCTCCTGTGCAGGATTACGCAACTAGTACTTCTGAGTTCGGGGCGCGCTCACGCATGCCTCTGGTGGCCCGTTTCCGCTGTGATTAAACAAGGAAGATTGCCGCTCTGTCACTACAGAATACATGGATCCTGTGTCTTTGTTAAGCAGGGGCACCGATCCATGCCTTCTCTTAGTACAAGCACCTCCCCCACAGTAGTAAAGCATTGGTAAGGCACACAGTCTATCAGGAAAGGAAAATTATGGTAAGTATTTGATAATACATTTTCTGTTTTCCTGACAGACTCCATGGCAGCCTACGTGTGGGAAATAACTAGCCAGACCACACGGGGTGGGTATGCTGAACAAAAAGATTTCATATGCCCCGTCAACCGACAGGATTCTTAAACCAAAATTCACAGAAGATAGAGAAGCAGGTTCTATACAGTAATGCAACATAAAGGTATTACCGTATTTTTCCGTGTATAAGACGCCCCCATGTATAAGACGCCCCCCACTTTTCCAACCCAAAATTAAGAAATCAATATTTTAAACAGGTAAAACAGAACACAGTTTTATTTAGTAATTACCGCAGGTAAAGTTTACATACCAGTATATTATGCAGCATATCACTTTATTCAGCCTCTGTTGCATCAATGTTCTCTTCTTCATCACTAGTGCCAGACAGAATTTCTTTAGCTTCTTGTGCATCACTGCTTTCTTCTGAGTCACTGTCTATATATGTGAGATCATCCTCAGTTCCGTCCATTTCATTGCTGATTCCACATTTCTTGAAGGACTTCACAATCACCTCTTGTTTGACACCATACCATGAGTTAAGGACCCAATTGCAGACCTTAGTAATGGTTGGTTTTTTCACTCTTCCTGCCGGTGTCAAGTTATCACCTGCTTTTTGCATCCATCTACTCCATTCTTCTCTCATCAGGACTTTAAAAGGCTTGTTGATTGAAACATCTAGTGGCTGTAGCTGACCTGTAAGTCCACCAGGAATAACTGCTAGGTGTGTTTGCAAATCTGATGCAACCCTTTTAGTCTTTTCTGTTAAATGTGCTCGGAATTGATCAAAAACAAGCAGAGTTGGCTTCTTTAAGAGCCCTCCAGGTCTTCTGAACCAAACCTTTGCAAACCAAATGGCCATAATGTCTTCATTCATCCATCCCTTCTCTTGAACTTGCACAATAATGCCAGGTGGTATGGTCTCTTTAGGATAGGTTTTTCTCTTGAAAATAAGCATAGGAGGCAGTTTAGTACCATCTGCACAGCATGAAAGCAAAGCAGTATAGTGTGTCTTTTCATGGCCACTTGTTTTAATTGCCACTGTTTTGATTCCTTTCACATCAACAGTTCTGTTGGAAGGCACATCAAAATTGAGACGAACCTCATCCATGTTTGCAATCTGACTTGGTTCAAAATCATATTTTTTCCTAAGTTGTATGACATAGGAGTGAAACTGTTGGATTTTATCCTCATAAACTGGTAGCATTTTCTGAGCTAACTTTGTTCGTGTTCTTATGGCCAACCCTTCTCTCCTCATGAAATTGAAGCACCATTTTGCCTTTCCTGTAAAATCAACAATGTTCATTTCACTTGCAAACATTCTTGCCTGACATTGAATAAGTTTGGTTGACACACATAAGCCACTCTGGCGCTGCTCTAAAATCCAAGTTTTAAGCCTCTGCTCCAAATTTGGCCATTTTGCTGGTTTTCCCCTTAAGGCCTTCTTCTTTTTTGGCATCTTAAGGAGTTGCTCTTCCTGTTTTCTCCACTGTCTGATCATACTCTCAGTGGGGGCAGATCCAAACTGTCTCTCTGCAGCTCTATTCCCATGCTCTTTTGCATAGCTAACTACACTGGGTTTGAATTTTGCAGAATAAGACAATCTCTTAGTTTTACTACTCTGTTACATCTTGTAAAAACTCTCCGCTCCGCTCCCTGATGCATCTGCGCAAGCTCCACGACGAACGGGATCGCGTCAGCGCCTTCTCGACCTCTGCCTCCACCTCCAGCTGACGTCACGAACATTCGGCTTGTGAGTGGGGGAAGCCGCTATGACCAGCTACGCACCCGCGCGTCTCTCTCCCAGGCTGACTGACCGTGTATAAGACGCTGCTCGATTTTCAGTCAAAATTTTTAGGAAAAAGTAGCGTCTTACATGGAAAAATACGGTAATTGAGGCCCAAGAGGTGGCCTTGCAGATGACGTCTGGAACCACGTGCCGGGCTACTGCCCATGACGCCGCCATACCCCTGGTGGAGTGTGCCGTCACCGCCTCCGGAGGAGCAAAGCCCTTAGCTCTATAAGCCTGCTTTATGGACTGGACGATCCAGGCTGCAATCGTTCTGGTTGAAGCTCACTTCCCTCTGTTACTGCCAGAGTACAGAATGCACGGGTATTCAGAACGTCTAAAAGAAGAAGTAGCTCGCAGGTATTCTTTCAGTATTTCACCAATATCCAAAGGAGGAACCTTGGTAGATCCTGGAGACCTGAGTGTAGGCAGGACGATTTCCTGGTTCTCATGGAACACTGGCGAGACTTTTGGATTTGAGCTGACCATAGGGAGGAGGACCACCCAGTCCCGGAAAAAAGTCAGGAAAGGTTCTTCATGACCCAAGGAACTGATTTCAGAGACCCTCTTGGCCGAGCTGATAGCAACCAAGAAGGCGACTTTTGCAGAGAGGTCTTTGATAGAACCCGTAGAACCCGTGATACTGAGTCCAGACAATGAGTCAAGAACGAGGGGAAGATCCCATTTGGGGAATCTTGGTCTGCTTTGAGGCCTAAGTCTTGATGCCCCACTAAAGAACTGCCGGATTAGTGGGTGAACAGCCCATATGTTCCAGAGAAGTCTGATAAAGCTGAGAGTTGGACCCTAAGAGAGCTGATGGATAGAGACAGATCTAGGCTGGATTGACGAAAACTGAGGATATCTTGGATCTCTGGATCCCTAAATGATCTGCCCTTGGAGGATGAAAATTCGACAAACTTGGCCCATATTCTCTTATATATCTTATTCGTGCTCGCCTTTCTTGAGCTCATGAGGGTATGAGGGCCCTTGTCCCCATCAACATGCATATATGCTTCAAGTTTCAATTTTCAATTGTTTCATCCAAATTGTGTGTACATTTAGTCACCATAAATACCTTATACTCAATCCAGAGATCCCCATTCATTCTGCTCTCAATGTTGTGGTGGAGATGGTGCAGAATTTAGCCGTAATGTTCTGATCAGTTGTTTGATTACTCTTTCAAAAGCAGTTCATAAAAAAATGCATTTAAGCAACTGACGAGCAGACTGCATAGTCAAAATCTACACCACCCACCCAGGCATGGACTGGCCATCTGGGCTACCGGGAGTTTCCCGGTGGGCCGAATGGCTCAGTGGGCCAGTCAGGTGCAGTCCTGGAGCCGCTCCTCACTGACAGTGAGTGATCGCGATTTCACTCCTGTCAGGAGGAGCTGCTTCCGTCACTTGCTGGAGAGAGCATTAGGCGTTATGCTCCCTCCAGCCTGCAGGGGGAGATAGGCAGCTGGCCAATTTTCCTTCCTATCTCCCCTTATCACTTGTTATCACATGACTGGAGAGAGGATTGAGAAGCTGCCTTGAAAACTGTGAGTACATGTGGGAGGGGAGGAGAGGGAGGACTCTCTGATGTGAAGGGGGTTGCTGGTGGGAACTCTGATGTGAAGGGGGCTGCTGGTGGGAACTCTGATGTGAAGGGGACTGCTGGTGGGAACTCTGATGTGAAGGGGACTGCTGGTGGGAACTCTGATGTGAAGGGGACTGCTGGTGGGGACTCTGATGTGAAGGGGACTGCTGGTGGGGACTCTGATGTAAAGGGGACTGCTGGTGGGGACTCTGATGTGAAGGGGACTGCTGGTGGGGACTCTGATGTGAAGGGGACTGCTGGTGGGGACTCTGATGTGAAGGGGACTGCTGGTGGGGACTCTGATGTGAAGGGGACTTCTGGTGGGGACTCTGATGTGAAGGGGACTGCTGGTGGGGAATGTGATGTAAAGGGGACTGCTGGGGGGACTATGATGTGAAGGGGACTGCTGGTGGGGATTTTGATGTGAAGGGGACTTCTGATGGGGACTCTCTGATGGGGACACACTGATGTGAAGGGGGCTGCTGGTGGGGACTCGCTGATGTGAAGGGGGCTGCTGGTGGGGACTCTCTAATGGGGACTCTCTGATGTGAAGGGGGCTACTGGTGGGGACTCTCTGATGGGGACACACTGATGTGAAGGGGACGGCTGATGGGGACTCTCTAATTTGAAGGGGGCTTCTGATGGGGACTCTGATGTGAAGGGGACTGCTGATGGGGACTCTCTGATGTGAAGGGGGCTTCTGATGGGGACTCTGATGTGAAGGGGACTGCTGATGGGGACACACTGATGTGAAGGGGGCTGTTGGTGGGGACTCTGATGTGAAGGGGGCTGCTGATGGGGATTCTGATGTGAAGGGGACTGCTGATGGGGACACACTGATGTGAAGGGGGCTGCTGATGGGGACTCTGACGTGAAGGGCGCTGCTGATTGGGACTCTCTGATGTGGACACTCTGATGTGAAGGGAGCTGCTGATTGGGACACACTGATGTAAGGGGGACGCTGTTGGGGACACACTGATGTAAGGGTGGACGCTGTTGGGGACACTCATAATTAAAGTGGGCCGGTCATGATGAAGTCCAGGGCCAAATTTTTGGCCCAGTCCAGCCCTGCACCCACCTTTCAAAAAGTCTCAGAGCAGCTCGAATGGAACAGTAATGCAGTGACTAGAGGCACCACAAAGAACCAGATAAGATGGCTTTGCAATTAGCAGTAAGCTGATGTATCACTCCCCTTGCTGTTTTTTATGAAGAGCTGTAAATATATAGTAAGAAGAAGTATTATATAAATATATAGTAAGAAGTATTTTTCAGCATTTTGTGTAAGTGGTTAATATTTTGAAACTTAAAGTAATTAATGTGAATTTAGTACTCCTTTAAGAAAATTTTATGTGAATTAAAAATAATTTCTGTTTTTCCTCTTCCATTTGACCAATTTTCACTTGCTTGTTCACAAGTAGAAATTGATCTTACCAAGGCAACACATGGAGCTGTCTTGAATATATTTCAGCGAGCACTCCTCAAGAGCCCTTCAAAAAGCTGTATATACTGTCAGTATCATAAACAATTTTATCTAGTAAAAAAAGCTTCAGCTAAAACAAATGTATTCTTGAACTTTGTAGTAAACTCTCTGATATTTTATAGCTGAACTCCAAAGGTACTCTTGCATTGGGGTTCCCCAGGCAGCTGGTGCTTTACTCCTTCCTTCTACACTTAGAGTGGTGGGTGGACTCGCGGCATCCTCACTTACAATGCAGGACTGCAGGTCCTCCATTGTACGTGATGATCAAGAGTTACTGCGACCAGAGTGGCGGAGAGAGGTGGCTTTGGAGGACCGGTCTTGCAGTAAGGAGGAAGCCTGTTGGAGCAAGGTATAAGGTAAAACGTCTTTTTAATACCCCCCCAGATTTTAATCTTTGAAAGGGGGGCATTGTAAGGGCAACTTTCCCAGGAGATTCACATTACTGCTTGATGGTCTTTATAAAGAGTAATGCATTCAATCAAAATTAAAGGCAAAAAAACAGTCTGGGTGCCATGATATACATATATGCATGTGCTAAATTTGCTAGACTCACAACAAGTCAGTTGCACTCAAATTACATCAGCCTTCACAAAGCTTTATTATTCCAGTACATCTTTATGATTTAGCTTTTTTTCAGGTGAAACATGTCAGAGTGAGGCTTGGTATGGGTGGATTCTGTGATCTAGTCCTGAAATAATAGAATCCTAGCTTTGTGAAGACTGATGTCATTGGAGTGAGGGTGACTTGTGTGTCCATTCATTAGCTTCATTAGCCAGCCATCAGAAACCACTGGGATGGGTGAATTGTGGGCTAGCAGCTCCCTTTGGTACTGATAGTGACCATGAGAATGAATTTAACTTGGGCTATAATATCATTTAATATAATGTAAAACTGCTTTTTAAAATGTTCTACTCTGCAGTAACTAACATGCAACCCCTGTGTAGGGAAAGCCCAATGGGAAGGATAATTAAAAATTTTACTTGGAGTTCAGCTTTAAATAGCATTTCTTCACATTAAATCAAGATAAAAGGCAACTAAAACAGTAAGTTTTCCCATGATAGACGTATGTATTTGAGTGTGCTAAAAAAAAATAGCTACAGCTTATAGCTTACAACTGAAAAAGAAGAAAGGCAAATATATTGACGATAAGAGTTAATTTAACTCAGGCTTTACAGTCATTTAAATTACCATGCCATTTCCTGACCTCTAGATTTATTTTTAAAGTTAATAGATAAGCTTTGAATGCATCTTGGAAAAAATACATCAAATCCAGCTGAACATATCTCCTGAGGATTTGAATACTGTAGTTCAGACAGAACTTGATTTTCTAGCATTGAACATATTCTATGAGACATGTCCCCATGAGCATGCATGGGTCCTTCCTATAAAGACTGATGGAATAATTGCATTTAATTCCACTGCATGCTACCTAGTTTCACCTTAATTCAGAGTTGAGTTTTTGCAATGGCATACTGTGAAAATGAAATGGAAAAAAATGGTGAAAAGTAGACAGACTAGCAAAATAAATAGTGAAAAAGAAAAAATATATATTTTTTAATTGTTTTATCCTTATTCTGTCTGTTCAATTGAAATAAATTATTCTTAGCTTTGACAGCCATATATTGTAATTTCAGTTTGCAGAAAATAATTATAAATTGGAGAAATATATCTACAGTTGCGTTTCACTGGGTTAATTTAATCTCAGTATTAAAAATAACCGTAGAACTTGCCCAGAGCAGTGTAATAGATAAGCAAAAAATTACATTAAATTAAAAAAAAAAAACAATTTCATGCTCTATAAACATCCTTCAAGTTTTTAGTTTACAATTAAAAATGAGTTTAACAATGTATATCTATGTAAATATTTTACACATTGTAAATACACTGTTGCCATTAATTCCATTTTTGTCACAGCTTTATTTTACTAAAATGTGTGCAGTGGTAGTAAAGAGGTTAATGTGGATCATAATTACTCAAATAATGAACACTAAGGGATATAGTTAAAAGAAAATAAATTCACATACAAATGAACCCATTAAAAGTGCATGCACATTTGCTCTGTGTGAATGGGACAAAACATGAATGTTATTAAGCTAATTGGAGAAATGGAGAGCCGGCCACTCTGAAATACCTTCTGGAATTTATTGAAATATGGTTCAGTAAAAGCAAACGGCTAACATGTTTTGGCAACTCTAGCCTTGATCACTGCACATTTAAGACAGAAAAAACAACATATACACATATATATATACATATATATATATATATACATACATATATATACATATATATATATATATATATACATATATATATATATATATATACATATACATATATATATATACATATACATATATATATATATATATACATATACATATATATATACATATATATATATATATATATATATATACATATATATATATATATATACATATATATATATATACATATATATATACATATATATATATATATATATACATATATATACATATATATACATATATATATATACATATATATATATATATATATACATATATATATATATATATATACATATATATATATACATATATATACATATATATATATATATATATATACATATATATATATATATATACATATATATATATACATATACATATATATATATATATATACATATATATATATATATATATATATATATATATATACATATATATATATATATATATATATACATATATATATATATATATATATATACATATATATATATATATATATATATATATATACATATATATATATATACATACATATATATATATATATATATACATATATATACATACATATATATATATACATATATATATATATATATACATATATATATATATATACATATATATATATATATATACATATATATATATATATATATATACATATATATATATATATATATATATATATATATATATATATATATATATATACATATATATATATATATATACATATATATACATATATATACATACATACATACATACATACATACATACATACATACATACATACATACATATATATATATATATATACAAAATATACAAGTGACCAGAGAAAATGCAGTTTGGCTCCTGAATGGCACTGTGTATCACAAGAAATTCTTATGATACAATACTTAGCATGGTTTACTTGTTAAATGTGTTTTTTTTCTCCTTTGATGTAAATCTAATAAGTTTGGCTTGAACTGAGTCTTGAAAACATTTGGAGCCTATTGAGTTTCACTCTATTTGAGCAAAATGTATTACAGGGAAGAGCTTTAATGAGTGTGCATGGACTTTGGGATGCAATACATTATTTTACAGTGGGCTATCTCAGTGTGTTGTTTTCCATTTGCTTTGGATTTGTACCAAATTATGCAGATTGAAGGTTGCACCTGCAACTGTTTTTGGAATTGTCCAGAATATATATGACCTGGAGCAGATCTGTGGGTTTTATGATTGGCTCTTACTGCCATCATACTCACATGTGCCTTGTTTCAGAGCTGGGTCTTTCCTCTGGGGCTTCCTTCAGGCCCACCTGCCCCTCATCTATCCATTGAATGCATGTGCTTCCACTGTGGAGACGCTTATAAATTCAGTAGTGTTTAGAACTGCAAGCATACACAGGGTGACATGAGGAGGCCTTGCAGCTTATGCATGCGTTTGCAAATGCGTGCTAACTAAACCCCTGTTTTTAACGCAGACGGTTGGACAGGTTAATTTGGTTGTCAGCAGACTGGTTGGTGATTGAGCTATGGAATGTTCTGTTTTTGTCTTTTAGGGTAAGCAGGTATATTATATCATAATTTAAGGTAGAGTTAATATTTGTTCAGATAGCGTAATGAAAAATGTACTGCATTCTTATGGGAATTTCCTGTGAAAAATATTTTCTTTCTCCCTGAGGTACAGTACTTTAGATTCCTATATGGCATGTGGGACTAGTCACTATTAATCATTGTTTTCCCACAAGTCTAGTTTTTATCATACAGTATTTTATGCAAAACGGAGATATTTGAATTTTTTTTTTGAATTTTGACTAGGGCTATTTCATACATTCACAAGCAGATATTTCTGGATTGCTGATTTAAATTCAGCTGCTAATAACTTTTTCTCAGCTTTGTGTATTAACACAATAATGAGTGTATTTGAAAAGATGGGAAATCAGACACAAATGTGAAGAGTGATCTGTTTCTTTTGGTTTTTCTTACTAACATTTTCCCCAAATGTGTTATTTCTAATTTATTAATGTTTTGCATCAAAGTCACATCAAAGTAGTACAGGAACCTTTAAAGCAAAGTTCCAGTCATTTTTGTGTTTATTAAAAGTCAGTAGCTACAAAAAGTGTAGCTGCTAACTTTTAATAAACATACACTCACCTTTCCCACGATCCAGCAATGCTGCCGCCTGAACCCCCAGTTCTCTCCCTCTCCTCTCCCCGCTGCCGGCATTACAAGTGTGCACACCTGGCTGCGACAGATTGCGGCTTCACAGCCGGGTGTACACTACGCAAGTCTCGTCGCACCTTCTCAATGGTCATGCAATCTTCTGGGACCTGTGATGTGTCCCAGAAGATTGCAGGGAGAGAGGGGGAGGTGGCACTGAAAGGTGGCATAGATCGCCACAGATTCTAGAAAGATCTTTTGCCGGAAGTGGGAGCAAATACCTATATTAGACAGGTATCTGCTCCCCCATCCCCCCAAAAGGTGTCAAATGTGACATCGGAGGGGGGGGGGAGGAACCGGATAAGTGGAGGTTCCATTTTTGGGTGGAACTCCACTTTAAGGTAGCCTATTCAAATAATGGGCTGCCAATGCACCAAAATAGAACACAAATTTGACATGCACCCTTTTTTCTGGTGCCAAGCTCCACAACATATGATTGTCAGAAGTCAGGCTTTTTTTTAAGAGAGTTTTCTGTATCTTAAATTGAAAAGTGTGAATAAAGTAATTTTTGCTTATATATAGATATATATATAACCAGGTCAGTATGAAATTACATTATATTAAAATGATGAATGAAATAAGTGGGAAAATAAAATTTGCATTGGGGCATATCAATTACAATAGTAAATTGGCTTGTTGAAGATGACATTATATACGCTGGGGTTGGTTTACTAAATGAGTAGAGAAGTTTCTCGTAGCAAATTGAATGCTCATTTAGTTTAAGGCAAACGAGTATTCACTTTAATTTTTCCAATGCTGTGCAAAAAAAAGATAAGTTCATTGCTTATTGCAAGGAAATGCAGTTGGATTGTCAGATTTGGGCATTGTGCAGTGATCTCTGACATTTGTAATTTGCCCATGTTAAAGGGATCATGTATATCTGGATTTATTCAGTGCAAAGCAGTTACCCGGTATATACATTTGCCTGAATAAATTTGAACGGATGCTATGCACAAGGCAACCTAGAATAATATTTTAGCAATAAATAAAAGTAAAAGTACCATCATACTGAAAATAATAAGTCAGTTTTAAAGCCACCTTTACTTTTTGTTACATAGGTAATCAGGTTGGACCAAGTTCAACCAATATAAACCCCCCCCCCCCCAAAAAAAAACCCAATAACAAATAGAAAATATATAATCTTATACCCACAGTTGATCCAGAGACAGGCAAAAAAAACCACAACCCAATTTACCCCAATTAGTTATATTAGGTATATTTAGCAAGAATACAGACACTGCTGATTTCATGAATCAAATTTGCCTAAAAAGTTGGTCACTATGACTATCAATCTGACTACAAAAATACAAACACTCAAGTTTTCATTCTATTAAATAAGGATGATATTATTTTACAGATATTAGCATCTTCAATAGATAGATTCCTGGCTTCCAACCTGTTTGCTCTAAATGTTTTATTTATTTGTGCTCTAAAGTGGGCCCAGTACAACATTTTACACCCTGCATATATCAATCTAACACGTGTGTTAGAATCAGAAAAAGCGGTTTACGCTCATAAACGCGTATAATGCGTTTAAGCACATTTAGGGCGTGTCAAACACTTGAACGGTAATTCAGTTTATTGGCTAGAATATTCATTTATTTTGACCATTTAAATGATTTAACTGTCAAGCGATAAATGTGTCTAGCACTATTGCGCATTTATACGCGTCTACACACGTTTAGGTGCATCAAGCATTTTTTCTGTTAAAATGCTGCTGCTCCTGGACACACTGGTGATGGGGGTTTTTTTTGCCTCTAAACTCCTCTAAATGCCTATCTGTGCATGGACACATAGGCTAACATACAGGGGAATTTGGAGAAAAAACGCCAGGAGCCCCTAAGAGTAGCGTTAAAAATTTCCAGTGTGCATGAGGCCAAAATGACATAGAGATCTTCAGCAAATATGCTGATAGTAGAAAATTAAAAAAAATATTTAAAAAAAATTGAATGAAATTTTATATTTTTAAACATTTTTTAACATACTTGGGGTCATTTACTATAGTGCCAATATGCGATCCCACAGTACATGAACATAGTGCCCAATTAAGCCTTCAACTGGGCGGACATGCAAATGGAAAATCACGCTATTGCCGGCGAACATGCCTGTCAAAATCGGCATATGCGGGAATAGTTGGAGTCAATGGGGCTCGAACCTGCAAAATCCAAAGTTCTCATTGAAGACTTATATGCATGTTATTGCCATAAAAATTGCTGTCATTGTACGTCGGCCACTTTAAGAAGCTATAGGGGATGCACGCGCGCATGACGCCGGAGTGGATGCACGTGGCCGGTGGCCACGATGTCCGCCGGCTACCTGCGATCGCTCCTCAGAGAGTCAGAACAGGGATCTGTTAATGTAAACAAACAGATCTCCGTTCTGACAGGAGAGTCGAGAGAGATCCTCTGTTCCTAGTGATCAGGAAAAGTGATATCTCTCCTCCGCTAGTCAGTACACTACCCCCACAGTTAGAAACACCGCCCTAGGGAACACTTAACCCCTTGATCGCCCCCTAGCGTTGACCCCTTCCCTGCCAGTGACATTTATACAGTAATCAGTGGCTATGTTTAGCTCTGATTGCTGTATAAATGTCACTAGTCACAAAAAAAGTGTCAAAAGTGTCCAATCTGTCCGCCGCAATGTCGCAGTCCTGATAAAAATCGCAGATCGCCGCCATTACTAGTAAAAAAAAAATGCCATAAATCTATCCCCTATTTTGTAGATGCTATAACTTTTGCTCAAACCAATTAATATATGCTTATTGTGATTTTTTTTAATAACAACATGTAGAAGAATACATATTGGCTTAAACTGATGAAGAAATTTTTGGGGGGATATTTATTATAGCAAAAAGTAAAAAATATTGTTTTTTTTCAAAATTGTCGCTCTTTTTTTGTTTATAGCGCAAAAAATTAAATCCACAGAGGTGATCAAATACCACCAAAAGAAAGCTTTATTTGTGGGAAAAAAAGGACATACATTTTGTTTGGGTACAACGTCGCACGGCTGCACAATTGTCAGTTAAAGCGACGCAGTGCCGTATCGCAAAAATGGCCTGGTCATTAAGGGGGCAAATCCTTCCGGTCTTTAAGTGGCTAAAGAAGCAGTGATTTGAATAATGCTTAAAGTGAAACAATAAAAATGAAAAATTCCTTTTAATATCGTGCCTGGGGGGTCAACTTAGTCTGCCTGTAAAGTGGCACATCTGTGCGATGTGTAGAACAGTGCTGCAGCAAAATTACATTTCTAAAGGAAAAAATGTAAAAAATCTAATCTTGCTCGTGGCTGTAATGTATTACCAGCTCCCGGCAATATAGATATAAAATCAAGGAAAAAAACAGTGTGCTGTCCCCTCAATCCTTACCAGGCCCTTTGGATTTGGTATGGATTTTAACCCCACACCAAAAAAAAAAAAAAAATTGATGTAGGGTCCCCCCCAAAATCTATACCAGACCCTTATCCGAGGATGTAGCCTGGAGGTCAGGATAGGGGAGGACGAGCGAGTGCCCGCCCCCTCCTGAACCATACCAGGCCACATGCCCTCAACATGGGGAGGGTACTTTGGGGTCCCCCCAAAGCACCTTGTCCCCATGTTGATGACCAAAGGAGAAGACCAGAGGAAGAAACGGGGAAGGAGAAGCTGGAGGAAGACCGAAGGAAGAAGGAGAAGACCGAAGTAAGAAGCTGGGGAAGAAGAAAACATCTTTAATAAAGGACTTGTCAAAAACCAGCTATTGTCTTTTGTCACATTACACTACTTTTTTGGTGAATGGGTAGGGATTTCTTGAGGTTCCATTATGTGAAAGCCATCAAAAATGTAATCACTGGTGAAAAAGAAACTTTAGCACCACAACATACAAATCTCTAGGCCAGGTATCAGGATTGGGATTCGAACTCAGAAACTCAGGGTTGCTAGGCAGAAGTGCTAATCTTTTAGCAATTGTGCTGCAACATGTTTTTAGTCTGCATCTCTGTGGTGTCAAACTGTCCTAAGTCCCAGGGGTGCAAGAGGTTAATCAATGCAGATGTACTGTGGAAGGCCAGAGAGCCAGTGAACAAACTGTTTCTGGCATATGCCATCTGTTTTGAAGGCTGGTTATGGCTGATTACTGTCAGCATGCTAAGAGATAAACAGCTGTCATTTTGTGGGTTTTGGCTTGGTAAGAGGCTGCAATTAGTGCTGATGGGGAAATGTTAAGGCTGATTAGAGTCCTTGCCCATGGAAAACATATGACACAATTTGCAATGTTGGTGGAACCCTCCTACACATAAATACTACATTTAGACATAATTTATGTAAAGCCCTGAGTCAGGAATACTTGACAGAAAAGGAACACACTCACATAGCCACATCCGTAAATTGAGGGAATGAATAAGGAAAAAAAGGTGTACTATAACAGTAAACCTAGATCGGACTTTAAAGGCATAGGAAACAACAAAGTGGTATGAGAATAAACACTATTTATTGAAATATACACAACATTAATAGAACAATGCAGAAAAATTTTAAATCATGTATACTGATGCATAATGTGCAGTGAGCCCTTGTGTATCTACGCGTTTCACCGTTAGGCTTCTTCAGGATACAGTCAAGGTTCTAAAGATAGCAAATAAGGAGAATGGACCTCACTGACTGAAAATAGAACTTATAGGTTTTAAAATGGTGATATACCACTGTACATTTAAAAAATTGATTTTCGTCAACAGGAAATAGCCATAATGCAGGTGGATATATACAAGGAGAAGAAAAAGGAAAAAAAAATTGATAAATACATTTAAACAGATGGCCATACCTTGCAGAGAGATAAGTCTTAATTATAAGTATCCAGAAACTGGTTCAGAGGGTACCATCTACTACAGAAGGTACCTCTACTACAGAGGGTACCATTCTACTACACCAACGTCAGGATCTATGCACAGATAGGTCAGGCCAGCCCAATTTAGTAAACAGTGTGAGATGATATAAATATATAACTACCAACACACAGAGTAGGTTCCTTTAAAGTATGTTAGTATACAGCACCTAATGACAATGATGATAGGAGAGGGGTAACTGCTAGTAAGAGAGGAGCAGGAAAAGCCAGACAGTTCCAGGGACAGGGGCAAAATAATGCACAAAGAGTGGACTCAGTACCAAAGAGGGAGGGGAGCCAACTATGGGCAGCAAAGCCCACTAAACAATGAGGACACCCACCGGGAAAAATAGTCCAAATATGAGACTGAGAGATTGTCCACAATGTGTAGCAAAATCTATAGAACAAAAAACAAAACCAAGAAACATAGTAAGCAAGAGGTTAACCAAGTGATGCACTAAAAGTATCCATCTATAGCTACAAAGCAAAAGTATGTATGGCCCCTGGGAGACAGCCTTGTGCTAGTCACAACATGTCCCTGTGTGTGGCGGCTATTTAAAGCCCAAATTTGTGACAAAATTGCAGGAAAAACGTCACCAAAATGATGACATCATAAGAGGGCGACAAAAAAAAAAATATTATTGATGAGTCAGGAGTAGGGATGAGCCGAACACCCCCCGTTCGGTTTGCACCAGAACATGCGAACAGGAAAAAAGTTCGCGCGAACACCGTTAAAGTCTATAAAACACGAACATGAATAATCAAAAGTGCTAATTTTAAAGGCTTATATGCAAGTTATTGTCATAAAAAGTGTTTGGGGACCTGGGTCCTGCCCCAGGGGACATGGATCAATGCAAAAAAAGTTTTAAAAACGGTCGTTTTTTCAGGAGCAGTGATTTTAATAATGCTTAAAGTCAAACAATAAAAGTGTAATATCCCTTTAAATTTCGTACCTGGGGGGTGTCTATAGTATGCCTGTAAAGGGGCGCATGTTTCCCGTGTTTAGAACAGTCTGACAGCAAAATGACATTTGGAAGGGAAAAACCCATTTAAAACTACCCGCGGCTATTGCATTGCCGACAATACACATAGAAGTTCATTGATAAAAACGTCATGGGAATTCCCCACAGGGAAACCCCGAACCAAAATTAAAAAAAAACAATGACGTGGGAGTCCCCCTAAATTCCATACCAGGCCCTTCAGGTCTGGTATGGATATTAAGGGGAACCCCAGCCAAAATTTTTTTTTTAAAATGACGTGGGGTTCCCCCTAAATTCCATACCAGACCCTTCAGGTCTGGTATGGATTTTAAGGGGAACCCCGCGCCAAAAAAACAAAATAAAAACAGCATCGGGTCCCCCAAAAAATCCATACCAGGGGGTTCAGGAGTGCGGCCCCCCCTCCTGAACCATACCAGGCCACATGCCCTCAACATTGGGAGGGTGCTTTGGGGTAGCCCCCCAAAACACCTTGTCCCCATGTTGATGAGGACAAGGGCCTCATCCCCACAACCCTGGCCGGTGGTTGTGGGGGTCTGCGGGCGGGGGGCTTATCGGAATCTGGAAGCCCCCTTTAACAAGGGGACCCCCAGATTCCGGCCCCCCCCTGTGTGAAATGGTAAGGGGGTACTTACCCCTACCATTTCACTAAAAAACTGTCAAAAATGTTAAAAATGACAAGAGACAGTTTTTGACAATTCCTTTATTTAAATGCTTCTTCTTTCTTCTATCTTTCTTCATCTTCTTCTTCTTCTGGTTCTTCTGGCTCTTCTGGTTCTTCCTCCGGCGTTCTCGTCCAGCATCTCCTCCGCGGCGTCTTCTATCTTCTTCTCCTCAGGCCGCTCCGCACCCATGGCATGGGGGGAGGCTCCCGCTCTTCTCTTCATTTTCTTCTTCATCCTCTTCTCTTCTTCCTTCTTCTCTTCTTCTCTTCTTCATTTTCTTCTCCAGGCCGCTCCGCATCCATGCTGGCATGGAGGGAGGCTCCCACTGTGTGACGGAGTCTCCTCGTCTGACGGTTCTTAAATAACGGGGGGCGGGGCCACCCGGTGACCCCGCCCCCTCTGAC
Source organism: Lithobates clamitans (assembly GCA_037952925.1). Lineage (NCBI taxonomy): Eukaryota > Metazoa > Chordata > Amphibia > Anura > Ranidae > Lithobates > Lithobates clamitans. Next base: position 2,098,611 of record JBBGZY010000889.1, on the reverse strand, counting down.
GCACGGTGACTTGACGGGACTTGCCTGTGACATCACGGGGAATGCCACAGGGAAGTCCCGTCATGTCCCGTGCGTCAGAGGGGGGTGTGGTCACCAGGTGGCCCCACCCCCGTTATTTAAGAACCGTCAGACGAGGAGACGCCGTCACACAGCGGGAGCCTCCCTCCATGCCAGCATGGATGCGGTGTGGCCCGGAGAAGAAAATGAAGAAGAGAAGAAGGAAGAAGAGAAGAGGATGAAGATGAAGAGAAGAGCGGGAGCCTCCCCCCATGCCATGGGTGCGGAGCGGCCCGAGGAGAAGAAGATAGAAGATGCCGCGCAGGAGATGCTGGACGAGAACGCCGGAGGAAGAACCAGAAGAGCCAGAAGAACCAGAAGAAGATGAAGGAAGATCGAAGAAAGAAGAAGAATTTAAATAAAGGAATTGTCAAAAACTGTCTCTTGTCATTTTTAACATTTTTGACAGTTTTTTTGTGAAATGGTAGGGGTAAGTACCCCCTTACCATTTCACACGGGGGGGCGGGATCTGGGGGTCCCCTTGTTAAAGGGGGCTTCCAGATTCCGATAAGCCCCCCGCCCGCAGACCCCCACAACCACCGGCCAAAGCACCCTCCCAATGTTGAGGGCATGTGGCCTGGTACGGTTCAGGAGGGGTGGGGGGCGCACTCTCATCCCCCCCTCTTTTCCTGCGGTCTGCCAGGTTGCGTGCTCGGATAAGGGTCTGGTATGGATTTTTGAGGGGACCCCACGCCGTTTTTTTTTTTTGGCGCGGGGTTCCCCTTAAAATCCATACCAGACCTGAAGGGTCTGGTATGGAATTTAGGGGGAACCCCACGTCATTTTTAAAAAAAATTTTGGCCGGGGTTCCCCTTAATATCCATACCAGACCTGAAGGGCCTGATATGGAATTTAGGGGGACTTCCACGTCATTTTTTTTTTTAAATTTTGGTTTGGGGTTTCCCTGTTGGGAATTCCCATGCCGTTTTTATCAATAAACTTCTATGTGTATTGTCGGCAATGCAATAGCCGCGGGTAGTTTTAAATGTGTTTTTTCCTTCCAAATGTCATTTTGCTGTCAGACTGTTCTAAACACGGGAAACATGCGCCCCTTTACAGACATACTATAGACACCTCCCAGCTATGAAATTTAAAGGGATATTATACTTTTATTGTTTAACTTTAAGCATTATTAAAATCACTGCTCCTGAAAAAACGACTGTTTTTAAAACTTATTTTTGCATTGATCCATGTCCCCTGGGGCAGGACCCGGGTCCCCAAAGACTTTTTATGACAATAACTTGCATATAAGCCTTTAAAATTAGCACTTTTGATTTCTCCCATAGACTTTTAAAGGGTGTTCTGTGGCATTCGAATTTGCCGCGAACACCCCAAATTGTTCGCTGTTCGGACTCGAACTCGAAGCTCATCCCTAGTCAGGAGTTATGTTTAACAACATAGGGAAATCAGACAACTTCTCTATACGAAGTGACATGTTTGGGATTTGAACCCAGACCCGCAGAGCTGCTAAACAGAAGTGCGAACCCATTAGCCACTGAGCTCCCGCATGTGGAGCCCTCCTACACATAAATACACATATACTGCATTTCTTTGGACATATAGGTGGTGGAATTACATTAGTCAGGAGTTATTCTTCTTGATTTATTCTGTGATATTTGGTGAATTTTGGTGTTGAGACTAGAATAGTGATGTTAACCTCTGATTTTGGGGAATTACATTTTTATTTCTGATGTTGGTACACATATCACATTTTTTGGGCTCAAATTAGGCTCATTTGGAAATAATAAAAGCACACAAAATTGTGACTCATTTTAAATTTGCATCAGCAATGGTATTGTTTGTGGTTTGTAAAGACACCTGAGATGGACAGTAACAAGTGAAAAGTGACAGAGAAAAAAAATATTTTACCAAAACAAAATTCTAGCATTCTTAAAAACAAAATAGATGATGAAGAAGCAACATTGTTGCGAGGAAAATGTCTTTGAGAGAAACATCTCAACATATACATCTTTGTCTCAACATGAAAAGTATTTATTTGGGGAAGTTACAATAGTACCATTAGAATTAATGTCTGAAACTTGCATTGGGCTACATAACTCTAATTTTCACTCCCAAAAAATGCTCTTTAACCCAGCGCTCATTTTGGTATTTACTATAACTCTTGATAAAAAAGCCATGGGAGTTAAAATCAGAGTAGTTTGCATGTCTGAGCATGCTCATTTGTGCTGGCACCTAGTTTTAAATAGACAGGGAATTTATCTCTTCTCAGACTTTTGAAGATATTTCAGTGTAGAAATCACTTTTTCACACACTTTAAAAGCAGATTATCTCTAAAAAATATACTGCATATTTCAGTACCATTTAGGCGATCATATCATGCTCTAAATAAACATTATTTCCATGTGCAATTCTCCAGGTCCTAACAAGAGTAAGGGTTTGGGGGCTATCTGTTTTCTGGGAGCTATAGTAAATTCAATTTTGGGAGTATTTTTGCACCAGTGCTATAGTGAATTCCGCTTTTGCGCTAATTACTGAAATTGCGGCATTTTAGCGCTAATTACCGCAATTGCTGTAATTTTGCCGCTAATTAGCACTCAGTGCCATAGTAAATGACCCCCATGGTCACCAGCCAGTGTCCCTGATCATCTCCACATCAGTCATATGATGACACTGTACTGTACTGGTGATAGTATGTAAAAAGAAAAATTGTGACAAAAAATTTCAACTTTAAAAGCTCAGAATGTCTACTTTCCAAAAATTGGTCATTTTGGGTGGAATTTGAACTGTCCTGGCATTTTAGGGCCTCAAGAAATGAAAGGCTGTCAGTACATCAGAACTGATCAATTTTCAGATATGTATATACCATAGTTTGTAGACAATATCATTTTTACACAAACCGACTAATATACAATTAATGGGATTTTTTGTTTCAAAGACATGTAGCAGAATACATTTTGGCCTAAATTTATGATGAAATTAGATTTTATTGGATATGCCTTATGACAGAAAGTAGAAAATATTGTTTTTTTTCAAAATTTTTGGTCTTTTTTTCATTTATATCACAGAAAAAAAAAACCTGTGGTGATCAAATACCACCAAAGGAACGCTCTATTTGTGTGAAAAAAAATGATAAAAATTAAATTTGCGTACAGTATTGCATGACCGTGCAATTGTCAGTTAAAATAGCACAGTGCTGAAAAGCAAAAAATACCCTGGTCATAAAGGGAGTAAAATCTTCCAGAGCTGAAGTGGTTAAACATAGGGCGTAATGCATAGAGAGTACGAGTGTGAACAGAGACATTAGAATGGGATTCTGCATGTTGAGCATAGTCAGGCATATGAAAACATATGACAAATGACAACTTGTCTTCCAACAGCTCCCACAGATCTGATCTCCTGAGCAGCTCCCACTGAGTGCAGGATGGGGACAAGGGAGATGCAGGTGCCTGGGGTGCAGTGCAGATGCCAACACCCCCACTGGATGGCCTCCCTACAAGTGAGAGAGGTGGAGCCACCTACAGTGGGTAGGGAGGTACTAGGGCCAGCTGGATGCTTAAACTTAATACAGCAACAAAAATAAGACATGTGGAAGATGGTGGAGCTTTTAAGGTTGGGGAGAAGATGGGGCGGGGGGGGGGTTTATTCAGAGGTCAGAGCTGAAGAGGAATGGAATGGAGATGTGGATGCAGAGGTAAGCAGAGGTAGGCGGTTGTGGAAGAAGACTGAATTCTGCACTCTGTGTGTAGTGTACCCCTGAACTCTACACTCTGTGTACCCCCCCCTCCAAAACTCTGCACTCTGTACATAATGCACCCCTGATATTTAAACTGGAGCTCTACCCGATTTTTGAAGTTTGCCCTCCCCCCCAGTTGATGATCACATTGCCAATAATCACAGATTTTTTTTTTTTTTTTAGAGCCTATTGCCTATTTTGGCCGATAAACAGGTGTACTTCCGCAGTACCTCACAGTGGCGGTACAACACATCTGGTCGCCCGTTCGCTCCTGGGATATAAGTGTCATAAATCCCAGGAGTCTACAGGCAGCCTCTGCAATACGAGTGCACCGCGCTTTGAGCGCAATGCGCATGCATGAACTTGGGAGATCGGGTATCCCGGAAGGAGCTACGAGTGGGCTTCAGATGTTCACATTGAAGATAGGAGCGTGCCTACTAAGGAGGTTACAGTGAGTAATTTGTACAACTATCTAACCTAAAAGAGTTCATTTACTACATATGCCAGAATGTATTGTACAAGGGTGTTTTTTTTTTTATAGGCTGGAACTCTGCTTAATGCCCCTTTAAGACCCTCCCACAGTGAAATTTGACCACACCCACCATTTTATGCAGTTTGGAAGGTGTGAGTGAGGGGGGTTTTGGGGGTTATGGTTGAGTTCCTGCACCTAATTTCTGAGGAAAAAAATCCCTAAGTATAGACAACTGTTCTACATGAATGTCGGCTGTTGATTGAAGTAAATTGTCTGGGAAGAAACTTTCTACATGGTGAATCATCTTAATGGGTCAGTGCATCTGGTGTTTCTTGTCATATGTAGTATCTTACAGAGACAATACACCAGTTACTACTATTACTACTACTATTGCTTTGGAGAGAAAATTTTTACTGCACAGACCCATGAGCTCACCAATGAACAAGCTTGGGACTGATATTACAGTTAGCTTAGCTAAACAGGATAAATGAAACCACTTTTGATTTGTGGACTTGTTACCTTGCCTAGATTAACTACTTCAGCTCTGGAAGATTTGGCTGCTCGATGACCAGGCTATTTTTTGCAATACGGCACTGCGTTGCTTTAACTGAAAATTGCGCGGTCGTGTGAAGCTGTACCCAAACAAAATTGATGTCCTTTTTTCCCCACAAATAAAGCTTTCTTTTGGGGGCATTTGATCACCTCTGCGATTTTTATTTTTTGTGCTATAAACAAAAGAAGAGCGACAATTTTGAAAAAAAAAACACAATATCTTTTAATTTTGCTATAATAAATATCAAACATTTTTTTCCCCCCAAATTTTTTTTTCCACAGTTTAGGCCAATATGTATTATTCTACATATTGTAATACAATTGCAATAAGCATATATTGATTGGTTTGCGCAAAAGTTATAGCGTCTACAAAATAGGGGATAGATTTATGGCATTTTTGTTATTATTTTTTTTTACTAGTAATGGCAGCGATTATCGATTTTTATCAGGACTGCGATATTGAGACAGACAATTGCTATAAAAATGCACTCATTACTGTATAAATATCACTGGCAGGGAAGGGGTTAACACTAGGGGGCAATCAAGGGGTTAACTGTGTTCCCTAGGTGTGTTTCTAACTGTGGGGGGGATGGGACTGTCTAGGAGGAGAGAGAGATAGGTGTTCATACTTAGTATGAACACACGATCTGTCTCTACTCCCCTTAAAGAGCTGGGATTTGTGTGTTTACACACACAGATCCCCGTTCTCGCATTGGCTCCGGGCACACGCTGCGGGCGCAGCCTAGCAGCCAAAAGGCGAAGCGACGTAAGGTAACGTTGATTTGCCAAGCCGAGCCAACCTTTCACAGTAAAACTGCGGCGGCTGGTCCGGAAGTTGTTAAAGGATAAGTTCACCTTTTGTAACATGTTACATGTTGTACCAGGGTGTAATGTGTAACATGTTACAGGTTCACTAGCCTTCACACCCCCAATCCCCCATTTTCACAGTGAGTGAGGGTTCTTCTCCCTCCGCTCGCTGTTACAATTAAAAAAGAAAAACGGCTCTGCAGAGCTGCCCCAGCCCAGCCATGTCATTCATTCACAGTGTTCTGTGAATGTGAAAACTACCTTTGCGGCTGTCGACTTGTAGTTCTCAATGAACTACCAGGGCGCTTTTGAGTGATCTAGGTAGTACATTGAGTCTTCCTTTCAGAGTGTAACTACCTGCCCATACGAGGTATGAGCAGACAGCTTACACAGACTATCTACAAGAACCCTGCATTGCACCAACTTTGCAGGCTCATAGTAACAAAAAATAATAAATGCACATTTTTTTACCTACAAAAAGATGTGCATTTATTTAATTTTTTTACAAAGGTGAACTTAGCCTTCCTATTTTTAATGTGCATCTGCTGCTGAAAAAAATTGCATATTATTTACCATTTTCTGCTTCATTGTGTCAGGGGATTTCATGGGTGTTACCAGATCTAGATAGGAGCTGTACCTTTATACTTAGCAAGACTAACACAGGTGTGCTACATTATAGCTGAGCTTGAGGCTTCCATTACACAAACTAATGCCCCGTATACACGATCCGAAAATCGTACGACAGATCGCCTGACTTTTTTTTGAATAGGGTACTAAAGTCACGAAAATTCTTGTACGACAGAAAAAAAAATGTCATGTGTTGTAGTGTATTTGTATTGTATTTTCGGACGACAACTGTACTGACTAAATAGAAATCGTACGATCTGGTATCGTACGAGGAAAATTTCCGTGCTTGTCTGATCGAATAATATCGGATGAACTGTTGTGAACACGAAAGCGATGTACTAACGATCCGATTATCGTACGATCGTGTTGAAAGCGGTATTTTTCGTGCAATTTTCGGTGTGTACGGGCCATAAAGCCTTGTACACACGATCAGATTTTTGGACAACTGTTCGTTTAATTTTTGTTGCATGCTAGTCTCATGCAAAATTGAAGAGGTTACTCACCATACGAAAATTCTCGTAACGTAGAACTCAACTTCAGAAGTGATGTAATGTGTTGAATAGTTTTGTATGTATTCTTGCGTTTCTGAGCATGCGTAGTCTTGCTCTTACAATTTTTTTCGTACGAAAACCATACTAATTAAATGAAAAATCGGATGTTGAGTTCACATTCGACAAAAATTTTATAGTCTGCACATCCAGCTTTTGTTGGACGAAAAACCGGAATCGGCTGTCGAAAGCACCATACTAATGATCCGAAAATCAGCAGATCGTTCGTCAGATGAAATTTTACTTCCGATTTTTGTATCGTGTGTACGGGCCTTAATGGGCATGGACAGCACCAAGAGAAAGTTTATTGGTACAGCAGGGCTGACGGGTGGTTGAGGGCAGCTGTGGCCGCACAGCCTGTACAAAGCAATGACAGGCTCTCAGGAACAGCAGCTGTTCACTGATCTTTACATGCAAAGATCAGTGAACAGCTGCTGTTCCTGAGAGCCTGTCATTGCTTTGTACAGGCTGTGCGGCCACAGCTGCCCTCAACCACCCGTCAGCCCTGCTGTACCAATAGATGCATGTACCCATACATCAAGTGATTACCTACTGTTAGGGACAGATGCCCATCCCTGGGAGCATCTGTGTGCATCCATGGTCAGACATCTGTCCTTAACTGCAGGTAACCATTCAATGCGCTGATACATCGGTGGACAGCTGTGGCTCCTGACAGCCTGTCATTACTTTGAGTGGCTTCTGCTGTCCATAACTACCTATCAGCCCACCCTCAGCAATATGCTGTCTCTTGCTTTCATCCATGCCTGTTCATCCCTGTGATGAAGGCCTTAAAGAATCACTTTGCTTTTAAAAGACAGGTATGGACCATTTTTTTATTTGCAGAATCACACTTACCTAGGTGGATGCAGCATCAGTCTGATGCTGCTTCTGTTCCCTCTGGCTCTAACACTGAGAACAGAGCATTCAAGCAATGTTCCCTGAGTAGAGAGCTGGTGACTATCAGTCACTGCTCTCTGCTCTGCCCCCCCCCACGCTCACTGGAGCGCTGGGCTGTGGAGGGGGCAGGAGCGGCCGGCTCAGGCTCTCAGTGGCTCACTGAGAGGCTGAGATGGGTGCCAGTCCAGGCATGTGGGTGGATCCCGACCATATGGTTGCAATCTTGCCCGAGCCTGGACTGGCTCTGTGACGTCAGCGGACAGCCAGCTTCAGCCCGCTTTCTGCTGAAAACGGGTCACAGGAGTGCAGAACGAACTGCACTCCTGTGATCCACAGAAGAAATACAGCCAAACGAGCTGTGGCTGTACTTCCCCTTTAATACTGGATCTATTATTATCAGTTTGGAACTATTACAACGTGAATTAAAAATCTAAATTCTTTACTGTAACAGTCATCTGTGTTCATGTAACACAGATACATTTGCATTTCTGCAGTATGACACATTCAAGAAGCAGGCTATGTAACATTTAGCATTTTTTGCTTTGTGTTCTGCAAGATTATGAGCTTGAAGGCAAATTGCACTTGCATTGCAATGATTTGTGGGACATGTTTCAAAAGATCAGACATCAAGCACATTTTATCAAAGAAAATATTATCTGGGCTCAAGTAATCTCGCCAAGGAAGGGGATTAAACGTAACTGAATGAGATCAGCTACAGCATGACATTACTCAAGTAAGAATTCTGACAGGATGGCAGGGATACAAAAATGTGTCATAGACACAATAAAAAGAGACTATATAACCATAAAAACAGAAAACCTAGGAATTGTTGTTATTAAAAGCAAATCGTACATCACAGTTGAAATATCGCCAGATTTGTTTCACTTTTAACTTCAGAATAGGTCTAGAACTTTGAAAATATTGTAAATAAGCTGAATGATATTGTATTTTTGGCACTCAACTTTGTGATCTTCATTTCAATATTTTACACCTTTGGTGCTCTTTAGTCTGTGATTTGAAAATGATTAAAGCCACAGACAGCCTGAAAAAAAATGGTATCATTTTTCACTTTAACTTAATATAAAAAGATACTGCGCTATAAGTGAAAACATAAAAAGAGCTGCGACTAAAGTGTTATACTACACCAAACAAATGTAAAGATAGAGTAAAAAGATGCGCTAATCAATGAGATTTGCAAAAATGAAGAGCAAACAAATATTACGTGAATATCAAACAATCCATATCATAAATACATAATAATGCATATTGATATCTGCAAATTACAATGAGTGTATCTAGCAACCCATAACGTGATTACACACCAAATGTGCAAGTGAAAAAGGTAAATATAAATGGAATGATGATTATTAATTAAAATGATACAAAATCCATAAGATTCAGTCCATAAATAAACACAGTCTGTATGGGTAAACATCAGAAATTCCAATAGTGAAGGTGAGTCCACAGTGATGAATGGTGAAGGTTCACACCGAAGTGACTAGTGCAATGTGAGAATCTCCTCCACCACTGAGAAATACTGCCGCTTACCAGAAAGTGTAGGTCCCTTTTTACAGGGGACCACACAAGGCGAATGGCTGCAACCCCAGCCCGGGATCCCACTGGCAAGCCCTGATCTCCAAAGTGTCATCAAGGGTGGTCAGCAGACAGGACCGACAGGTACCGGTATTATACCAAAAAGACAAGAAAACTCCACATAGTGTAAACCTGTTACATTTATTCAAGTAAAAAAAACAGGTGGCAACTTACATCAAAGAAGAGTAAAAACGCATATAAAAGATGAGCCGCCGGCTTACACAAAGCCCGTATGCTTTCCGGGACTCAGCGGTGACGTCAGGGCGTAGCTCCTCCTCCCTACGTTGTTTCGTCTCTAGCGGACGTGGTCACAGGATACGGGCGGCGTCCTGACACACTGCTTAAATAGCAATCTATCAACCATAATACCTAACAGCCTAGCAACCCCGCCCCGCTCTGAGTCACAGGATATGAATCGCAGGGCACCATCCTACTCAAGGGAAAAGACTATGGGCAAACCCAACAGAGTAACTGAAGCCGTGAGCAATAGATCCCCCATGGGAATAAATCCAAATAGTGTGTTGGAAAAACATCATGATATATAATGAACATCAAGATATATGATGAACTAAATAATTAATGCAAATGAAAACAGTGTGTAGCATAAACAGTGTTCCGATACTTAAAATCAGAATTACCTAGTGGTAGCATACCTCAACTGATAGGTTAAACATTAAAGGCTACAACCGCCAGAGCGGGCCAAAACATGCCACACACAAGTGGTAACTCTAGGCAAAGGTATACCCAGAGACTCTCAAAATACGTAAAGGAATAAAAAAAAAAAAATGTAAACAAAAAATGACGGGAATAAAAAATTCATATACACGTTTCTATTGCTAGGAAAGCGCCCCGCCATTCTCCATAGACCCCTCACAACATAAATATAAATATACACCATGTATGGAAATAATATCATACAAATACATATGTATAGAAAAAATATTTTTACATAAATACATTATAAACCGTCAACAAATTTAAAACCATGAAATAAAATAGAATAAAATGAAAAAATACAAAAAATATACTAATAGTAAACTGGCATTAGAAAATACCTACCAAAAGGGCCAACTGGCATCCTAATAAGTAAATAAATATCCCACCGGTCGGAATCTATGAGTTGGTAATAAAGGAGTTGACATCAACTTCGATGTTAAGACCAAAGGGGGTGTAACATTTCATCTTATGGACCCAGGCCATTTCCAACCTAGAGATAGTTCTGACTAACCCACTACCCCTCCAGTGAGGTCTGAATTTGTCAATCCCCAAAAAGATAGTACCAGTAGGGTCTCTCTTGTGGGTGGTCAAGTAGTGTTTAGAGACAGAGTGTTTAGTGAACCCTCTACGTATGTTATTAATATGTTCATTTAGCCTTACTTGCAAGGGTCGCTTGGTCCGGCCCACATACTGCAGGCCACAAGGGCACTGCAGCATGTAGACGACCCCAGATGTAGCGCAAGTAATAAAAGGATTTATGGTAAATGATTCGGAGGTACAAGTAGAGATAAAATTGACAGTTCTTCTGGTTCTACATCCATTAATTGAACAGACGTGACATTTCCTGCATTGATAATACCCTGTTAGTTCGGAGAAGAAACCCGATCTGGGTATCGGGGGATTCAAAATGTTAGGTGCCAGTTTGTCTTTGAGGGATGGTGCACCCCTAAAAACAACCTGCGGCTTATCCGACAGGATAGGCTTCAAAATCCTATCATTCTTAAAGATGTGCCAATGCCTATTAATAATGTGTTTTACTCTAGCATATTGACAGGAAAAATTAGTGATGAAGGGGCAGCGGTAGGAAACATCTACTGGACCCTCAGCCCGTGTACCGAGTAGATCGTTATGATTAGGGATGAGCCGAACACCCCCCGGTTCGGTTCCCACCAGAACCCGCGAACGGACCGAAAGTTCGCACGAACGTTAGAACCCCATTGACGTCTATGGGACTCGAACGTTCGAAATCAAAAGTGCTCATTTTAAAGTCTAATTTGCATGGTATTGTCCTAAAAAGGGTTTGGGGACCCGGGTCCTACCCCAGGGGACATGTATCAATGCAAAAAAAACTTTTAAAAACGGCCGTTTTTTCGGGAGCAGTGATTTTAATGATGCTTAAAGTAAAAAAAAAAAAAGTGAAATATTCCTTTAAATATCGTACCTGGGGGGTGTCTATAGTATGCCTGTAAAGTGACGCGTGTTTCCCATGTTTAGAACAGTCCCTGCACCAAATGTCATTTTTAAAGGAAAAAATCTCATTTAAAACTGCTTGCGGGTTTAATGTCATGTCGGGTCATGGCAATATGGATGAAAATCAGTGAGACAAACGGCATGGGTACCCCCCAGTCCATTACCAGGCCTTTGGGTCTTGTATGGATATTAAGGGGAACCCCGCACCCAAATTAAAATAAGGAAAGGTGTGGGGCCACCAGGCCCTATATACTCTGAACAGCAGTATACAGGCGGTGCAAATAAGACAGGGACTGTAGGTTTGTTGTTAAGTAGAATCTCTTTGTAATTTTGAACATTTTTAACGTGTTTAGCTCCAGCCAAAAAATCTTTTCTAAGCTTTTTGGAAAACATAGGGAAGGGTTATCACCCCTGTGACATTTGTTTTGCTGTCTTTCCTCCTCTTCAGAAGATTTCACCTCACTTTTTTGTCCCAATGAAAAATGTTTTTTGAAAATTTGGGTTTTTTTTGTGGAACAAGGATTGGAAAGCATCAGTGGAAAGGAGAAATTGTTTTCCCATATTAACTCTTACAGGAGAGAATTTCCCTTCCTAGGGGTAGATTTCATCTCACTTCCTGTTGTCTCCTTCCGTTTGCAAGTAGGAGTCGTTTGTAAGTTAGATGTTTGAAAGTAGGGTCCTGCCCTATATACTCAGCAGAAATTTGGGCCTTAGGTGTTGCTGTGGCCACAACACTGTAAGCCCTCACAGGGCCCTGCTGTGAAATATTAGATCAAGAATTGTAATTACATGCCCCTGTTGAACAGGAGCTGAAAAATTAGGCCTTAGGCACTGGTGCTGGTGCCACAACACTGCAACCCCTCACAGACACTCTAGTTGGAACGCAGGAACGAGCCCTGCTGCAAAGTATTGCTTCAAAAATTGTAATTACACGCCCCTGTTAGACAGGGGCAGAAAAATTGGGCCTTAGGCACTGGTGCTGGTGCCACAACACTGCAACCCCTCACAGACACTCTAGTTGGAACGCAGGAACGAGCCCTGCTGCAAAGTATTGCATCAAAAATTGTAATTACACGCCCCTGTTAGACAGGGGCAGAAAAATTGGGCCTTAGGCACTGGTGCTGGTGCCACAACACTGCAACCCCTCACAGACACTCTAGTTGGAATGCAGGAACGAGCCCTGCTGCAAAGTATTACATCAAAAATTGTAATTACACGCCCCTGTTAAACAGGGGCTGAAAAATTGTGCCTTAGGCACTGGTGGTGGCGCCCAGAACCAAAAATGTTTTTACAAGCTATCAGCGTGATGATTGAGGAGGAAGAGGATAATTACTCAGGGATAGTCACTCAGCATCAGCATAGGCAGTCTTCGAAGGGATCTGAGATTTCAAAAAAAATTATTCGGTTACATCAGCATCAGGTGCTTGGTAGCTGGTGGTGATCCAAGACTGATTCATTTTTATGAAGGTCAGCCGATCGACCGAGTCGGTGGACAGACGCACCCTGTGATCGGTTACCACGCCTCCAGCAGCACTGAATGTGCGTTCCGAAAGAACGCTGGATGCAGGACAGGCCAGTAGCTCAATTGCATACTGTGCAAGCTCTGGCCAGTGATCCATCCTCAAGACCCAGTAATCCAGAGGATTTTCGGTGGGAAAGGTGTCCAAGTCTGATCTTGCCCCTAGGTATTCCTGCACCATGTAAAACAGACGCTGGCGATGGTTGCTGGAACCGATCATACCTTGGGGCTGCGGACCAAAAAATTGTCTGAACGCATCGGTCAGACGGCCACCTTCTCCACCGCTCCTTCTTTGACTGACCGAAGCCTCAGCAACACGTTGTCCAGAAACAGGAGTTTGTAACCTCCCAGTCTCTGGGAACGCGTTGCACAGACCTTTCTGCAAGGCCTCCCGAAGATGTTTCATCCTCTGGTCCCTCTGCGATGGCAAGATAAGGTCCGCAACCTTGCCCTTGTAACGTGGATCAAAGAGGGTTGCCAGCCAGTATTGGTCCTTCTCCTTGATACCACGAATACGAGGATCCTTACGCAGGCTTTGCAGGATCAGGGAGGCCATGCAGCGTAGGTTTGCTGAGGCATTCGGTCCGGAGTCCTCTGGGTCACTAAGGACAACAACGTCCGCAGCCACCTCCTCCCAGCCACGTACAAGTCCATGTGTTCCTTGGGACTGATCCCTTAAAGACTGCTGCTGATGCTGAGTGCCAGGCTCCACCTCCATACTGACACAATCTTCCTCCTCCTCCTCCTCCTCCTCCTCCTCTTCCTGTGTGATCGGCGGGCACGCAGGAACACTGTCTGGAAAAAGGGGGCCTTGAGAGCTAAGGAAGTCCTCCTCTTCCTGCCTCTGTTCTGCCTCAAGTGCCCTGTCCATTATTCCACGCAGCGTGTGCTCCAACAGGTGGACAAGGGGGACAGTGTCACTGATGCATGCACTGTCAGTGCTCACCATCCTCGTGGCCTCCTCGAATGGTGACAGGACAGTGCATGCATCCCTGATCATGGCCCACTGGCGTGGGGAAAAAAAAACAAGCTCCCCTGACCCTGTCCTGGTGCCGTAGTCGCACAGGTACTCATTGATGGCCCTCTGCTGCGTGTGCAGCCGCTGCAGCATGGCCAACGTTGAGTTCCACCTGGTGGGCATGTCACAGATTAGGCGGTTCTTGGGCAGGTTAAACTCCTTTTGGAGGTCCGTCAGCCGAGCACTGGCATTATATGACCGGCGGAAATGCACACAGACTTTCCTGGCCTGCCTCAGGACATCCTGTAAGCCCGGGTACCTGCCCAAGAACCGCTGCACCACCAAGTTAAGGACGTGAGCCAAACAGGGCACATGGGTCATTTGTCCCTGTCGGAGGGCAGAGAGGAGGTTGGTGCCATTGTCGCAAACCACCATTCCTGCCTTAAGTTGGCGTGGCGTCAACCACCTCTGAACCTGCCCCTGCAGAGCTGACAGAACCTCTGCCCCAGTGTGGCTCCTGTCCCCCAAGCACACCAGCTCAAGCACCGCATGGCATCTTTTGGCCTGCGTACTTGCGTAGCCCCTTGAACGCCTACGGAGCACCGCTGGTTCCGAGGAAGAGGCCATGGAGGAAGAAGAAGAGGAGGGGGTGGAGGAGAGAGGTGTGTCACAATCAGCATTTTGGAGGCGTGGTGGCGGAACAACCTCCAACACTACTGCACCTTGTCCTGCATCCTTCCCAGCTGCCAGCAGAGTCACCCAATGCGCCGTGAAACTTAGGTAACGTCCCTGTCCATGCCTGCTGGACCATGAGTCAGCGGTAATATGCACCTTACCACTGACCGCCCTGTCCAGCGAGGCATGGACATTGCCTTCCACATGCCGGTAGAGAGCCGGAATCGCCTTCCGTGAGAAAAAGTGGCGTTTGGGTACCTGCCACTGAGGAACCGCACATTCCACAAACTCACGGAAGGGGGCAGAGTCTACCAACTGAAAAGGCAGCAGTTGAAGTGCTAGCAATTTTGCCAAGCTAGCATTCAACCGCTGGGCATGTGGATGGCTGGGAGCAAACTTCTTTCGGCGGTGCAGCAGCTGGGGCAGGGAAATTTGCCTGGTACAATCTGACGTCGGTGTACCAAAAGCAGATTGCCCACAAGTACTTGGCTGTGACACACCTAATTCTACACCTTCATTCCTCTCACTGCAGGTCTCAGAGAGGACTGAAGGTCTAGTGGGGTTGGAAATCTCAGCTGATGAGGAGCAAGGAGAGATCCTCTTTGTTCTTTGGTGTGGGTCTTTTAGATACGCTTGCCAACGAACTGCATGGCAGGTCAACATATGTCTGGTCAAGCATGTGGTACCCAAGCGGGAGATGTTTTGGCCACGCGAGATACGCTTGAGACATATGTTGCAAATAGCAGCGGTGCGATCTGATGCACTCGTCTCAAAAAAGGCCCACACCAAAGAACTTTTTGAATAACGCGCAGAGACTGCAGCGCCCCGCACATGTGGAGCTTTGGGGTGTGATGCAGTCAATGTGCTGCCCTTAGGCTGGCCCCTGGAGGGCATCCTGCCTCGTTGGTGATGTGCCGCCTCCTCCTCCTCCTCCTCTCTCCTATCAGGCACCCACGTTGAGTCAGTGACCTCATCATCCCCTCCCTCCTCATCACTGGAGCAAACCTGGCAGTATGCTGCAGCAGGGGGAGCATGACTGCCAGATTGCTGTCCTTCTTGGGCACCCCCTCTGTCCGTGCTCATGTTACTGCCTTCATCGAGCTCAGTATCATCATCAGAGCCTTCCAAACGCTGGGCATCCTCCTGGAGCATGTACCCAACACTGTGGTCAAACAGTTCGAGGGAATCCTCAGGAGGACATGGTGGAGCTAGGGAAGGAGTCACTGATGACATTGAGCTGAGGGAAGAGGCCGCTGCTTTGCCAGACAAAGCACCCTGGGCATGGGTGAGAGAGGATGAGGAGGATGAGGACGGCTTGGTCATCCACTCGACCAAGTCTTCCGCATGTTGCGGCTCAACACGGCCAGCTGCCGAAAAAAAGGCCAAGCGTGTCCCATGGCCACGTGCTGATGAGGATGCACCGTCTCCACGACCAGCACTAGACACAGAGCCTGCTTGCCCTCTCTTATTGGCTTGTGACTGTCTGCCTCTCCTTCTTGGCCTTCCAGACATACTAATGGCCTGTAGCTGCACTAAGCTGGGATAGAACACCTGTAATTTTCTTCAGGTAGCTTTATATACTGTAACCAGACAAGCCTGCCTGTCAGTAGGAAGATAACAGGAACGGATCTAGCTGAACACTGTGAGCAGGACGCACTGTACTAAATGTAAATAGTCTAGCTGCCTGACCGTGGTACTAATAGGATCAAATAGAACACCTGTAATTTTCTTCAGGTAGCTTTATATACTGTAACCAGACAAGCCTGCCTGTCAGTAGGAAGATAACAGGAACGGATCTAGCTGAACACTGTGAGCAGGACGCACTGTACTAAATGTAAATAGTCTAGCTGCCTGACCGTGGTACTAATAGGATCAAATAGAACACCAGTAATTTTCTTCAGGTAGCTTTATATACTGTAACCAGACAAGCCTGCCTGTCAGTAGGAAGATAACAGGAACGGAGCTAGCTGAACACTGTGAGCAGGACGCACTGCACTAAATGTAAATAGTCTAGAAGATAACAGGAACGGATCTAGCTGAACACTGTGAGCAGGACGCACTGCACTAAATGTAAATAGCAGGAACGGATCTAGCTGAACACTGTGAGCAGGACGCACTGCACTAAATGTAAATAGCAGGAACGGATCTAGCTGAACACTGTGAGCAGGACGCACTGCACTAAATGTAAATAGCAGGAACAGATCTAGCTGAACACTGTGAGCAGGACGCACTGCACTAAATGTAAATAACAGGAACGGATCTAGCTGAACACTGTGAGCAGGACGCACTGTACTAAATGTAAATAGTCTAGCTGCCTGACCGTGGTACTAATAGGATCAAATAGAACACCTGTAATTTTCTTCAGGTAGCTTTATATACTGTAACCAGACAAGCCTGCCTGTCAGTAGGAAGATAACAGGAACGGATCTAGCTGAACACTGTGAGCAGGACGCACTGTACTAAATGTAAATAGTCTAGCTGCCTGACCGTGGTACTAATAGGATCAAATAGAACACCTGTAATTTTCTTCAGGTAGCTTTATATACTGTAACCAGACAAGCCTGCCTGTCAGTAGGAAGATAACAGGAACGGATCTAGCTGAACACTGTGAGCAGGACCCACTGTACTAAATGTAAATAGTCTAGCTGCCTGACCGTGGTACTAATAGGATCAAATAGAACACCAGTAATTTTCTTCAGGTAGCTTTATATACTGTAACCAGACAAGCCTGCCTGTCAGTAGGAAGATAACAGGAACGGATCTAGCTGAACACTGTGAGCAGGACGCACTGAACTAAATGTAAATAGTCTAGAAGATAACAGGAACGGATCTAGCTGAACACTGTGAGCAGGACGCACTGCACTAAATGTAAATAGCAGGAACGGATCTAGCTGAACACTGTGAGCAGGACGCACTGCACTAAATGTAAATAGCAGGAACGGATCTAGCTGAACACTGTGAGCAGGACGCACTACACTAAATGTAAATAGCAGGAACGGATCTAGCTGAACACTGTGAGCAGGATGCACTGCACTAAATGTAAATGGCAGGAACGGATCTAGCTGAACACTGTGAGCAGGACGCACTGCACTAAATGTAAATAGCAGGAACGGATCTAGCTGAACACTGTGAGCAGGACGCACTGCACTAAATGTAAATAGTCTAGAAGATAACAGGAACGGATCTAGCTGAACACTGTGAGCAGGACGCACTGCACTAAATGTAAATAGCAGGAACGGATCTAGCTGAACACTGTGAGCAGGACGCACTGCACTAAATGTAAATAGCAGGAACGGATCTAGCTGAACACTGTGAGCAGGACGCACTACACTAAATGTAAATAGCAGGAACGGATCTAGCTGAACACTGTGAGCAGGATGCACTGCACTAAATGTAAATGGCAGGAACGGATCTAGCTGAACACTGTGAGCAGGACGCACTGCACTAAATGTAAATAGCAGGAACGGATCTAGCTGAACACTGTGAGCAGGACGCACTGCACTAAATGTAAATAGTCTAGAAGATAACAGGAACGGATCTAGCTGAACACTGTGAGCAGGACGCACTGCACTAAATGTAAATAGCAGGAACGGATCTAGCTGAACACTGTGAGCAGGACGCACTGCACTAAATGTAAATAGCAGGAACGGATCTAGCTGAACACTGTGAGCAGGACGCACTGCACTAAATGTAAATAGCAGGAACGGATCTAGCTGAACACTGTGAGCAGGACGCACTGCACTAAATGTAAATAGCAGGAACGGATCTAGCTGAACACTGTGAGCAGGACGCACTGCACTAAATGTAAATAGTCTAGAAGATAACAGGAACGGATCTAGCTGAACACTGTGAGCAGGACGCACTGCACTAAATGTAAATAGCAGGAACGGATCTAGCTGAACACTGTGAGCAGGACGCACTGCACTAAATGTAAATAGCAGGAACGGATCTAGCTGAACACTGTGAGCAGGACGCACTGCACTAAATGTAAATAGCAGGAACGGATCTAGCTGAACACTGTGAGCAGGACGCACTGCACTAAATGTAAATAGCAGGAACGGATCTAGCTGAACACTGTGAGCAGGACGCACTGCACTAAATGTAAATAGTCTAGAAGATAACAGGAACGGATCTAGCTGAACACTGTGAGCAGGACGCACTGCACTAAATGTAAATAGTCTAGATAGAAGATAACAGGAACGGATCTAGCTAAACTGAATACAGTGTATATATATATATGCAACACCTGGGATGCATATATATACACAATACACTGTAAGTGCAGCTAACTGACTGACTGTTCTGCCTAATCTATCTAACTCAAATCAAATGACACTGTCTCTCTCTCTCTCTATCTCTCAGCACACCGGAACACACACTACACAGGGCCGCCGTGCAGGTGGCCTTATATAGTGTGGGGCGTGTACTAAATCCCCTGAGCCATAATTGGCCAAAGCCACCCTGGCTTTGGCCAATTACAGCTCTCTCTACTGACGGCGCTGTGATTGGCCAAGCATGCGGGTCATAGTGCATGCTTGGCCAATCATCAGCCAGCAATGCACTGCGATGCCGCAGTGAATTATGGGCCGTGACGCGCCACACGAATTTGGCGCGAACGGCCCATATCGTTCGCAATTCGACGGACGGTCGAACAGCCGATGTTCGAGTCGAACATGGGTTCGACTCGAACACGAAGCTCATCCCTAGTTATGATCCACATTTTCAACCTGATTTAAGGTACTAGCCACAAAGTCAGAAGCATAACCCTTGGCTTCAAACCTCTGGGTTAGAACCTGTGCCTGAGTTTGAAACGTGGCAATGTCCGTACAGTTGGATACACTCATTGTAATTTGCAGATATCAATATGCATTATTATGTATTTATGATATGGGTTGTTTGATATTCACGTAATATTTGTTTGCTTTTCATTTCTGCAAATCTCATTGATTAGCACGACTTTTTACTCTATCTTCACTTTAACTGAGCTTTAATGTATGAATAATGTATTTTGTGGCCACGTAGGGTCTCCTTAATGAAGTATTTGTCACTAATTCCTGAAGAAGGGAACCCTGTGCAGCCTTTAAACCTCTTCTGCAGTTACAATAAAGCTCCAATGAAGTGCAGTGGTGACGTGCTAGTGACATACTTTGACTTTTTGTCAAATCCATGTAGGCACTACAGCAAGTTCTAAGTTCAAAGTTTTAGCTCTATTTCATTTAAAGTAAGAACATTCTGCCATTTAGACAGCCGGGAAAGTCACATTTCAGATAAAGGTTAGCAATGACAGCCTACATCATTTTCTAAGTACGGTCTTACTGTAAAAAAAAAAAAAAAGGAGCAGAAGTAAGATGGTACATTAAACTAGGTATGTCCAACTATTTATTATAAATGTTATAAATGCAGACCATAGAGCAGGGGACTGTTTATTTTCGTGTCAGTGCAACTTTTTCTCTACAGAAGTTGTCTTAGCATGTATTCATTATTAATAAGAAGTAAAATAGAGTGCAAGTCTGTCAAAGCAGTTTTGCAAGCAAAATATACAACTACTCTGAGGAGATTGCTAAGCATCTACTTGAAAAACAGCTAAATACTACAGTATGTGTGATGTGTAACTCTTTGCAGTAATCATGTGGGTTATACATGTGTTACCCTGCACAGACAGGTGACACACAAGTGACTGTAAACGATCATCTTGTAAAACAACCCATTCAGTGTAGCCAGACATCTCGGGTATGATAAAGTTTGAAACACAAAATCATAAATTATAACAAAATAAATAACTATAAATAATTATAAAAAAATAATAATATAATAATAATAAAATGAATTTCCCCACAAATCACTATCGCTCAATTCTGCAAGTGTTCTAATTTACTATCGCTGTTTTCTAGCTGGTCTAAAACCACTGTTGACGTAAAGGGACACTTTTTGGTTGCCATGTCTATGCCAATGTCTAAACCACTGGCAACAAAATTGAGTACACCCCTAAGTAAAAATGTCCAAACTGGGTCCAAGGTGTCAATATTTTGTGTGGCCACCATTATTTTCCAGCACTGCCTTAACCCTCTTGGGCATGGAGTTCACCAGAGCTTCACAGGTTGCCACTGGAGTCCTCTTCATCTCTTCCATGACGTCTGTCATGAGAGGGTTTACCCGTTGGTGGCGCTATCGGTCTCTTGGATCGCAGTACCAGTGTCCACCAGCGGGTGTCTCCCAACACCTGGGACCTGCAATAAGAGGTCTTTCCTGCTGGTGGCACTGTTGCATCCCTGGGCCGTAGTACCAGTGTCCATCAGCGGGTGCACTCCGGCAGTGTGGAGCAAACAGCACACACTGCGCTCAGCTGTGACATGAGGTCAATTACCATAGCCTTATAAATACCCGGCAAGCCCTCATAGGCTTGCCTTGGTATCGCTCTCCCTGCATTCTGACCTTGCTGCCTGTTATTTTGACCTTGAGCCTGCATCTGCCTTGTCCTGACCTGACCTGATCTGATCCAATCCCATCCCTATCCTGAGCCCTTCCTGGTCTTGTCCCTTCTGTTCCTGGTTACCTTGGATCCCTGCCCTGTATCCCATCCATCCATCCTCTCCCTGTCCTGTTGGTTTCCCGTCCTTGCCCATCTGCTGACCTCCCTGTGTATGACCTTGGCCTGGCTTTGTTTATGATTCCGGTATCTCCATTTACTTGTATATATTGTTGTTTGTAGTGGGTTTGTTGTGTTGGTTTTGCACTGTTTATATTACTTTTACTTATCACTTGTTTAATAAACACCATTATTTCACTTACATGTGTTTCTGGTCTCCTCTGTGCAGTCCACACGGTCTGGTCAATTAGATCCCCTGACAGTATACCAAGGCCATCCCTGACCAGACGTGGCTGCATTGAGGAAACCATCCTGGTTTGTCGGGTCTGCTAATATGGATTTCAATGAAATCATTTATTATTCTCTGCTAGCAGAAGAGGATGGTGAATATTGTCGCCAGATTTTAAAAGGGTGGACTAGTGACCAGCTGATGGAAACTATCCGATCAGCTCATTCCCTAGTGGATCAGGGGTATATGTCTTTTGAGGATGTTCAGCCCCTGATCCAGTTATGTGCAAAACCAGCCCTGTCATGCATTCCCGAGGGAAGTGATGATTTTTCGCCCCCCTTCAATTATGGCCAAGTTGAATCCCTGGTTTGGTTGTTAGAGGATGATCCAGCCTATTTTATGGAACATTATTCCTCCTGTTCACAGCAAGTGTTCTATATTTGCATCCAGTCGGTGCAATCCTTAATTAGTCAGGCTGTGTGTGAATCAGAGTTTGTTCAACCTGTGCTGCAGGCATGGTCAGATCTCCTGTCTTTATCTAAGCCACAATATTCCAGCCCTGCCATTAATCATCTTGCAAAAGTGTGAACAAGATATCGTGAAAAATACTCCTGCGCTTGTGAGATCGTTTGCTGTAAAACAAAGGTAGTATTGTAGTCAGAGATAGGACTGGGGGAGATGATGGAGCGTGTCCCGCTGCCTTAGCTGACCAGGGGTGGTCTGGAAAGGACTGTTTAGTAGGAAGTGGATGGAAGGCGCGTGATCAGACGCTTACATCAAGAAATGTATGGTTTATTTATGTAAAAGAATACAGACATATAGTCATATAGATATAAAATCATACAAATACTACATAATATTATAAAAAAAAGAGAAAAAACAGGTAACAAAATAAGTACTATGAAGTTAAAATTGGGGTGTGCCCATATTGAGGTAGGTATTTAAGAAAGGCTGACGCGTTTCGAGGAAAACCTCTTCATCAGAGCCAGGAGAACTGGAACGCAGTCTGTATGGGCCGGTAGGCCGACATGTGTACATGGGGAGAGGTGGTGTGGCTAGTAGGAGGATGTGTCCTGTGATGGACAATTGATTATTCCAAGTTCCATACCCAGGTGTTCTATGGATGTAAATAGATTGTATTTTCTTTTTGCGGTGCTGTTAGGCTGTCAGATGTGCCTGTCTCAGGAGAAGTGTGTAGACACAGCTGCAAACTGTAGAAGTCCTTTGGAGTGGAGAGCCGTGTGATCCTGGCAGCAGAAAGAGGGGGAGGAGGAAGGAGGAGGTGTCCTTGAGGCAGCTGATGCCTGGATAGAAAGCGTCTTGCTGCCTAGGGATAGGAAAGGTTTTTCATCTGCCTTCCCAAAAATCTATCTCCCCGTCGCCTATGGCAACCTCAGCTACAGCCCAGTTTAATCAGCCCCCTACCAAATACTCACCACCCAGTCTCCAAGTGTTGCATCTATCCTGCCTTCAATCCACCTGTCTCTTCTCCTCCACCTGTAACAGTCCCACAAAACCCTTCTCTAGCTACAGTTCCTTGGTCTTCCTTGGATCCAGCTACTTTCTTTTCTTACAGCCCTGCACCTACATACAAAACTGCATAGGCTAAACCAAAAAATAAACAAAAATTCTTCCCGACCCACACCATCTTACCAGTACCAACCTGCTCCTGCTACCCAGTCTGATGTCCCGATGCCTGCCTTCCAGCCAGATGTCTCGATGCCTGCCTTCCAGCCGGATGTCTCGATGCCTGCCTTCCAGCCGGACGTCTCGATGCCTGCCTTCCAGCCGGACGTCTCGATGCCTGCCTTCCAGCCGGACGTCTCGATGCCTGCCTTCCAGCCGGACGTCTCGATGCCTGCCTTCCAGCCGGACGTCTCGATGCCTGCCTTCCAGCCGGACGTCTCGATGCCTGCCTTCCAGCCGGACGTCTCGATGCCTGCCTTCCAGCCGGACGTCTCGATGCCTGCCTTCCAGCCGGACGTCTCGATGCCTGCCTTCCAGCCGGACGTCTCGATGCCTGCCTTCCAGCCGGACGTCTCGATGCCTGCCACCCAGCCTGACGTTCCAGTGCCTGCCACCCAGCCTGACGTTCCAGTGCCTGCCACCCAGCCTGACGTTCCAGTGCCTGCCACCCAGCCTGACGTTCCAGTGCCTGCCACCCAGCCTGACGTTCCAGTGCCTGCCACCCAGCCTGATGTTCCATTGCCTGCCACCCAGCCTGACGTTCCATTGCCTGCCACCCAGCCTGACGTTCCAGTGCCTGCCACTCAGCCTGACGATCCAGTGCTTGCTACCCCGTCTGACGCTTCAGTGACTACTGTCCAGTCCGATGTACCTATTGTCCAGCCTGGTATGCCAGCACCTGCTGTTCTGCCCGATGTGCCAATGCCTGTGCCCGCCGCCCAGTTTGAGGTCCCAGTGCCTGCTGGTCAGCCCAAAATCCCAGTGTCCATGTTTCAGTCTGACGCTCCAGTGACCACTGACCAGTCCGATGCACCTGTTGTTCAGCCTGTTGTGCCCATCCTCCAGCTTGATATCCTGGTACCTGTCTTCCAGCCTGATGTCGTGATGTTGGTATCTCAGCCTGAGGTTTCGGTGCCCGTGTCTCAGCCTGAAGTTTCGGTGCCCGTGTTTCAGCCTGGAGTTTCGATGCCCGTGTTTCAGCCTGCTGAATCGGTGCCCGTTACCCAGTCTGTTGAATCGGTGCCCGTTACCCGGTCTGCTGATCCGGTTCCCGTTACCCAGTCTGCTAAACCGAAGTCCGTCACTTTGCCTGCCAAGCCAGTACCCGTTATCCGGTTTGCCGAACCAGTGCCCGGTGTCCAGCTCGCTGAGTTGGGGCCGATTACCCAGCCCACTGGGCCGGGGTTCGTTACCCAGCTTGCTGAGCCGGTGCCTGTAATCTGGCCTGCCCTTACGGTACTCGCTGTTCGGCCTAATGCTCCAGAGACTGCTTCCCAGCTCGATGACCCGGAGCCTGCTTCCCAGCTCGATGACCCGAAGCCTGCTTCCCAGCTCGATGACCCAAAGCCTGCTTCCCAGCTCGATGACCCGGAGCCTGCTTCCCAGCTCGATGACCCGGAGCCTGCTTCCCAGCTCGATGACCCGGAGCCTGCTTCCCAGCTCGATGACCCGGAGCCTGCTTCCCAGCTCGATGACCCGGAGCCTGCTTCCCAGCTCGATGACCCGGAGCCTGCTTCCCAGCTCGATGACCCGGAGCCTGCTGCCCAGCTCGAAGTACCCATGCCCGCTGCTCAGCTGGATGTGCCTATTGCCCAGCTCGAAGTGCCCGCTGCCCAGCTTGGTGTTTTCCTGCCCGCTGTCATCTCGGATGTGCCCACTGTCATCTCGGATGTGCCCGCTGTCTTCTCAGACGTACCCACTGTCCAGTTTGATGTACCCGATGCCCGGCCTGATGTGCCCTCATCTGTTCGGTTGGAGGCCATGAACTTTGGACAATCGCACCTTGTTGGAGCGTCCGGAGGCCGCTCCTTTAGGGGGAGGGTACTGTCATGAGAGGATTTACCCGTTGGTGGCGCTATCGGTCTCTTGGATCGCAGTACCAGTGTCCACCAGCGGGTGTCTCCCAACACCTGGGACCTGCAGTAAGAGGTCTTTCCTGCTGGTGGCACTGTTGCATCCCTGGGCCGTAGTACCAGTGTCCATCAGCGGGTGCACTCCGGCAGTGTGGAGCAAACAGCACACACTGCGCTCAGCTGTGACATGAGGTCAATTACCATAGCCTTATAAATACCCGGCAAGCCCTCATAGGCTTGCCTTGGTATCTCTCCCCCTGCATTCTGACCTTGCTGCCTGTTATTTTGACCTTGAGCCTGCATCTGCCTTGTCCTGACCTGATCTGATCCAATCCCATCCCTATCCTGAGCCCTTCCTGCTCTTGTCCCTTCTGTTCCTGGTTACCTTGGATCCCTGCCCTGTATCCCATCCATCCATCCTCTCCCTGTCCTGTTGGTTTCCCGTCCTTGCCCATCTGCTGACCTCTCAGTGTATGACCTTGGCCTGGCTTTGTTTACGATTCCGGTATCTCCATTTACTTGTATATA
The DNA here is from genome assembly GCA_037952925.1 of Lithobates clamitans. Lineage (NCBI taxonomy): Eukaryota > Metazoa > Chordata > Amphibia > Anura > Ranidae > Lithobates > Lithobates clamitans. The sequence goes on along the minus strand of JBBGZY010000889.1, from coordinate 2,073,143 downwards.
TTGTTGTTTGTAATGGGTTTGTTGTGTTGGTTTTGTACTGTTTATATTACTTTTACTTATCACTTGTTTAATAAACACCATTATTTCACTTACATGTGTTTCTGGTCTCCTCTGTGCAGTCCACACGGTCTGGTCAATTAGATCCCCTGACAACGACATCACGGAGCTGGTGGATGTTAGAGACTTGGCGCTCCTCCACCTTCCGTTTGAGGATGCCCCACAGATGCTCAATAGGGTTTAGGGCTGGAGACATGCTTGGCCAGTACATCACCTTTACCTTCAGCTTCTTTAGCAAGGCAGTGGTCATCTTGGAGGCATGTTTGGGGTTGTTATCATGTTGGAATACTGCCCTGCAGCCCAGTCTCTGAAGGGAGGGGATCATGCTCTGCTTCAGTATGTCACTGTACATGTTGGCATTCATGGTTCCCTCAATGAACTGTAGCTCCTCAGTTCTGGCAGCACTCAAGCAGCCCCAGACCATGACACTCCCACCACCATGCTTGACTGTAGGCAAGACAAACTTGTCTTTGTACTTCTTACCTGGTTGCCACAACACACACTTGACACCATCTGAACCAAATAAGTTTATTTTGGTCTCATCAGACCACAGGACATGGTTCCAGTAATCCATGTCCTTAGCCTGCTTGTCTTCAGCAAACTATTTGTGGGCTTTCTTGTGCATCATCTTTAGAAGATGCTTCCTTCTGGGACAACAGCCAGGAAGACCAGTTTGATGCAGTGTGCAGCGTATGGTCTGAGCACTGACAGGCTGACCCCCCACCCCATCAAGCTCTGCAGCAATGCTGGCAGCACTCATACATCTTTTTCCCAAAGACAACCTCTGGATATGACGCTGGGCACGTGCACTCAACTACCTTGGTCTACCATGGCGAGGCCTGTTCTGAGCAGAACCTGTCCTGTTAAACCACTGTATGGTCTTGGCCACTGTACTGCAGCCCAGTTTCAGGGTCTTGGCAATCTTATTATAGCCTAGGCCATCTTTATGTAGAGCAACAATTCTTTTTTTCAGATCCTCAGAGAGTTCTTTGCCATGAGGTGCTGTGCTGAACTTCCAGTATGAGTGAGAGTGATAACACCAAATTTAACACACTGGCTCCCCATTCACACCTGAGACCTTGTAACACGAGTCACATGACACCGGGAAGGAAAAATGGCTAATTGGGCCCAATTTGTACAATTTCACTTAGGGGTGTACTCACTTTTGTTGCCAGCGGTTTAGACATTAATGGCTGTGTTTTGAGTTATTTTGAGGGGACAGCAAATTTACACTGTTATACAAACTGTACACTCACTACTTTACATTGTAAAAACAAAAGTGTCATTTCTTCAGTGTTGTCACATGAAAAGATAGAATAAAATCTTTACAAATATGTGAGGGGTGTACTCACTTTTGTGAGATACTGTATAATATAAAAGTGCATGCAGGGTACTGGACAAAGAACTGGGGACAAAAGGGATGTGAAATGATTTCATACAGTAATGTAATCTGTAAGATTACAGTGTACTGTATGCGTTGTGAATTTTGTACTTTTTGAATTTGTCGTCGGGTTTCGCTCGCAGGGAAACGATGCCTGGCACACAGAGGCATCGGGTGGAGGTCAGAGCCCACAGACACAGCGGGGGGGACATCGCAGGATCCTAGGGACAAGGTAAGTATTCCTACACCAGGATCCTGCAATGCAATCCCGAGTGTGGCTCGGGGTTACCCCTAATGGTACTGAAATTTAACCTCGAGCCACACTCGGGAAAATTGCCAGGGAGGTTAAAATAGAAATGAAAGGCAAAACATTTTTGTGTATATATATATATATATATATATATATATATATATATATATATATATATATATATAAAAACATAATACTGTAAATACCCTTTCCCCCTCTTTATAAGTTATCACATTCCCTCTATTCTCAGCTGCATAAGAGCTGGGGGAGGAGAAGCAGCAGCACACTGAGCTTCTTAGTGAATGGCTTTGCAGGATGGGGGGCGCATGTCAGAAAACGTCTGATTATTGGAGGAGAGCAGGCTGAATTCCTAGCACAGATAAAGAACTGGCTCTCCTGCTTAGTGTGGTCAGTTTTTAATAGGAAATCAGAGGGACTGGCTGGATCACCAGGGATTTTACAAAAAGGTAGCAATACAAGGAGAACAGGAGACTTTTTCATAAAGTACATGGTACAGTAGGCACATATCAGGAATATGAAATGCAGGGGTAACGCTTTAAAGTGGTTGTAAACCTGAAAAACCTCAAATAAAATAAGCAGTTTACCTAGTACAGTAAAGCAGCAGAAGCCATCTGTTCGCAGTCTTGCCAAGAAAGGAGCATTCAGCAATCTTAAATCCTCTCCGCTTTCCTGCAGTGTTAAAAAGGGACACATTTAAACAACTTGTGTTGCCACACCCTCACTTCTGTGACTGACAGACTACATAGTTCTCCCATGCATGAGCATGAGAGAGAGGGGCGTGTGTCCAGCATTTCCTGACAGATCGCCTCCAGCTCACCCAGGATTGGCTGCTCTGCTCCTGAGCATTATTGGACAATATGAAGTCAGGTGGTGCCTTTCTGGATCTACAATTTGTCTGTACTCGCGAGGGGAGGGGGGGGCATGGCCAGCCAATGGGGGGCACCAGTGAGGCAGAGCAAAGCTGCTAAGCTGAGCAAGTGTGATTGCTGGGGGTAGTGTACAGATGGGAAGAGAGTCCTGTGAGGTCACGACTCCGCCTCCCAAGCTCTGGGAAGCAGACACGCCCATGGATCAGAGATTTTCTGAGTGCCGTGACAGGTGCAACGTGCAGGAGACAAAAAATGACAAGTACAAGTACTGCGATTTGGATTTACACTGTAAAATCATTAACCACGAGACCTCTTGAACATTTACCCCCTTTCCTCACCAGGCCATTTTTTGCGATGCAGCACTGCGTTACTTTAATGGACAATTGCACAGTCGTGCGACGCTGTACTCAAATAAAATATCCTTTTTTCCCATAAATAGAGCTTTCTTTTGGTGGTATTCAATCACCTCTGCATTTTTTATTTTTTACACTGTAAATAAAAAAAGACAGACAATTTTGAAAAAAAAAACAATATTTTTTACTTCCTGCTATAAAACATATCCATTAAAAAATGTAAAAAAACAAATTTCTTGATAAATTTAGGCCAATATTTATTCTGCTACATATTTTTGGTAAAAGAAAATGCCACTAAGTGTATATTGATTGGTTTGTGCAAAAGTTATAGCGTCTAGAAACTATAGGATAAACTGTGTACTGGAATTTTTATTTATTTATTTACTAGTAATGGCAGTGATCAGCATCTTATAGCAGGACTGCGATATTGCGGCAGACATTCGGACACTAACCGACACATTTTTGGGAACCAGTGACGCTAATACAGTGATCAGTGCTAAAAATATACACTGTCACAGTACTAATGGCACTGGCTAGGAAGGGATTAAACATCAGGGGCGATCAAAGGGTTAAATATGTGCCTAGCCAGTGTTTTGGTGTACAATGTGAGGTGCTTTTACTAGGGGAAGTATTTGATTTTAATCCCTTCTTTGCGGGGAAAGAAAATCTATTACTTCCCCTCTGACAGGACAGGGCTCTGCTTTGTTTGCGAAGGCAGAGCCCTGTCCTGTGTAAATTCATGACATTACTGGGTGCTGGCCAATGGATTACCCCCAGCACCCAGGGATCAACATCTGCTGTGTAAATCACAGCATGGCCGAAAAAGACAAAACTGAAGGGAAAATGCCCCAAGAACAAGCAGGAACTGAAGACAGTTGCAGTAGAGGCCTGGCAGAGCATTACCAGGGATGAAACCCAGCATCTGGTGATGTCTATGTGTTCCAGACTTCAGACTGTAATTGACTGCAAAGGATTTGCAACCAAATATTAAAAAGTGAAAGTTTGATGGATGATTGTTAATCTGTCCCATTACTTTTGGTCCCTTAAAAAAGTGGGAGGCACATATACAAACAGTTGTAATTCCTGCACCATTTACCTGATTTGGATATAAATACCCCCAAATTAAAGCTGAAAGTCTGCAGTTAAAGTCAAATCCATTGTGGTGGTATATAGAGCCAAAAAGATTAGAATTGTGTCAATGTCCCAATATTTATGGACCTGACTGTACATGTTTCCCCTTAAACCACTCAAGTGTTGCTTTAGCAGTGTGTTTGGGGTCATTGTCCTGCTGGAAGGTGAACCTCCATCCTAGCCTCAAATTACACACAGAGTGGTACAGGTTTTGCTCAAGAATATCCCTGTATTTAGCACCATCCATCTTTCCCTCAACTCTGACCAGTTTCCCAGTCCTGACTACTGAGAAACATCCCCACAGCACGATGCTGCCACCACCATGTTTGTTCTTTGGGTGATGTGATGTGTTGGGTTTGCGCCAGACATAGTTTTTTATTTTTCAGTTTTAGTCTCATCAGACCAGAGAACCTTCTTCTATACATTTTGGGAGTCTCCCGCATGCCTTTTCACAAACTCAAAACGTGTCATTTTGTTTTTTTGCTGAAAGTAATGGCTTTCTTCTGGCCACTCTGCCATAAAGCCCAACTCTATGGAGCGTACGGCTTATTGTCGTCCTATGTACAGATACTCCAGTCTCTGCTGTGGAACTCTGCAGCTCCTCCAGGGTTACCTTAGGTCTCTGTGCTGCCTCTCTGATTAATGCCCTCCTTGCCCGGTCTGTGAGTTTTGGTGTGCGGCCGTCTCTTGGCAGGTTTGCTGTTGTGCCATGTTCTTCCCATTTGGTTATGATAGATTTGATGGTGCTCCTAGGGATCATCAAAGATTTGGATATTTTTTTATAACTTAACCCTGACTTGTACTTCTCAACAACATTGTCTCTTACTTGTTTGGAGTGTTCCTTGGTCTTCATGGCAGTGTTTGGTTAATGGTGCCTCTTGCTTAGGTGTTGCAGCCTCTGGGGCCTTTCAAAAAGGTGTGTATATGTAATGACAGATCACGTGACACTTAGATTGCACACAGGTGGACATCATTTCACTAATTATGTGACTTCTGAAGGTAATTGGTTGCACCAGAGCTTTTTATGGGCTTCATAACAAAGGGGTAAATACATACGCACATGCCAATTATCAGTTTTTTATTTCTGAAAAATAGTTTTATGTATATATTTTTCTAATTTTACTTCACCAATTTAGACTATTGTGTTCTGATCCATCACATATAATTCAGATTAAAAAAAAAACATTGAACTAAAGGGTGTAATATAACAAAATAGGTAAAAAGCAAAGGGGAGTGAATACTTTTGCAAGGCACTGTATTTAATGGCATTCGAACATAAATTAAATTATGTTGGCTGTTTTATCTATATCACTTTACATTTTTTGTATTCTAGAGTGCTGAGGACATTATCCATCCTATAAAACAAACATATAAAAGAAACATATACATAAAAGAGGAATGTTTCAGCTGCAGCTCAGCATGCGTTCTTTAATGTGTACTCAATATACAGTATAGTATAAGAAATGAGGAGTTAATAAGCAGAAACAGAGGGGACAGACAATACATATTGATATGTCAAGAAAATTCCTTCTTTGACAAGTAACATCAATACAAACCCTGCTGTAGCGTTACATAGGATAGGTAAATGTGAAAATCAACTTTTGGAAAGGTCATATACAATTATGCAAATCCTTTCAATTTCATTTTGTAACATTCTTCTGTACTATGTTTTTATTCAATTGCATTGTATAAGGCTCAAGAGGGTTAGGAATTATATAAGCTTCAATTGTCTTTGGTCTCTACAGAAACTCTTTGGCATGTGATTATGCAGTTTACCATCACATGCAAATTAAACTGTATTTGTGTGTGTATGTGTGTCTGGAGTATTATGGCAGATGTGCTTTGCAATCCATAGGCAGATGGTCTGGGATATTCTTTTAGAATTTGAGTATTTTATGTGCATTTATACACTGTAGCCAAAATACAGGAGCAGAGGGGCAATTAGCCAGTTCTGTTTTGTAATTATGATTAGCTATTAGTACAAACTGTGAGAAAAAAGCATTACCCATAGAGCCTTCAGTATTTGAATATTATCTTAGATGTTGCTTAACCACTTCAGCCCCGGAAGGATTTACCTCTTTCCTGACCAGAGCACTTTTTGCGATTCAGCACTGCGTCGCTATAACTGACAATTGCATGATCGTGCGACATTGCACCCAAACAAAATTGACGTCCTTTTTTCCACACAAATAGAGCTTTCTTTTGGTAGTATTTGATCACCTCTGCGGTTTTGATTTTTTTGCGCTATACACAAAAAAAGAGCGACAATTTTGAAAAAAAGGCTATATTTTTTACTTTTTGCTATAATAAATATACCCCAAATATATATAAAATACAATTTTTTTCCTCAGTTTAGGCCGATATGTATTCAAGGAAGGGGTTAACACTAGGGGGGCGATCAAGGGGTTAAGTGTGTCCTAGGGAGCGATTCTAACTGTGGGGGGGATGGGATACTACTCACATGACAGCAATCACTGATTCCGATGACAGGGAGCAGTAGATCCTTGTCATGTCACTAGGCAGAACAAAGTTCTGCCTAGTTTACAAAGGCATCTCCCTGTTTTTCTGCTCCGTGACACGATCTCGGGCACCCCACGGACATCGAGTCCTGGTCACGGAGCAATGCTGCATCTTAAAGGGGACGTTCCTGTACGCCCTTTTGCCCACCCGTGCTATTCTGCCGATGTATATCGGCGTGCGGTGGTCGGGAAGGGGTTAAACTTTATAAACCTAGAGCTTTAAAGCTATGCTTCTGCTAGGGATCTCCCTTCACCACCCAAAACCATACCCCACTACCCTATAACTAAGGCCCTTTCACACAGGGTGAACCCTGTTCCAGTTAGCCACTGATTTGCTCACAGATCAGAACAGAGTAGGTGGAGAACAGGTCAGTTTCCGCTCACTTTATGTAGAGGGAACACAGACAGTGCCTGCTCTGCTCGCAGGGCAGCCAGACTGATTGCGCTGTCCGTTTGAACCAGACTACCTCTGATTCAATCCACCTACACGGAGAGAACAGATGCCCTTCCGTTTGTTTTTAGCTGACCGAATCGGACCAGAGGTAGGCGAGTGTAAACGGGCACGAGTCCGTTTACACCTGCTGATTCATAGGGATGAATGGACCCTCTGATCAAGTCCACCAGAAAAACTGACAGGAAGACCTAATTGAAATGGTCATGTGAAAGGGGCCTAATTGTTGCAGCAACAATTTAAAAAGAAAACAGCAGAGTGGAAGGTTTCTTCTTCAGTAGGAGCCAGTCAAGGACATGTGACATCGGATTTAGTAAAAATTTGTTATTTAAGGGTTTTTTTTTTTTTTTTTTTTTTACAATTTTTGATTGTGTAAGAGCAGAGTTCAAGGGAGAGATGGGTAGACATTTTACATTTGCTGGAAAGACAAAGTAAATCTATAGTGAGATATTTGACATTAGGTCAGATACCATATGTTTTTAGGCCTCTTTAAACTGGGAAGCAAGGGTGCAGTAAAAACAGATGGTTGAGCCATGTTTTAACCTCCCTCAACTGAATGAATGAATGAATGAATGAATGATTTGTAAAGCGCTGCAAATGCGAACTGAATCGCCTCAAGGCGCTGGATGTATTCTCTGATGTCAGCTTTCTCAGAAAAGGAAGGTCTTTAGTTTTTTCCTGAATGCCTGGTGGTTTTCTTCCATGCGGATGTTAGTTGGAAGAGCATTCCATAGTCGAGGTCCTTGGACTGCGAATCTTCGTTCTCCCTTTGCTTTGTAGCGGTATTTGGGAACGGTAAGGAGGTTTTGGTTAGCCGATCGAAGACTGCGATTCGGTGTGTAGTGTTTTATTTTCTCGCGGAGATATTGTGGGGCGTTCCCTCGTACGCATTTGTGGGTGAGGCAGAGGGTCTTGAATGTGATCCGATTCTTCACGGTTAGCCAGTGAAGGCTCTTTAGGGAGGGTGAGATGGATTCCCAGGGTTTTTTTCCTGTTAACAGTCTTGCCGCCGTGTTTTGGATGAGTTGTAAGCGCGCAAGCTGATATTGGGGTAGTCCTACGTAGAGCGAATTTGCGTAGTCGAGTCGGGAATTGATGATTGTTCCCACAACTGCCGCTTTGTCCTCTTCTGGGATGAAGGGGATGAGTCTGCGTAGTTGACGGAGGAGATGGTGGGATCCGCTCACCACTGATCCTATTTGTGCGTCCATTGTCATTCCTGAGTCAAAAATGACTCCGAGACTCTTGGCTTTGGTGTTTGGGGAGATGGTCTGTCCAAGGATGGTGGGAGGTGTCCACGGAGTCTTTATTTTGGAATTTTTGTTGGCATGTAGGAGAAGAAGCTCTGTTTTTGATCCGTTAAGTTTGAGGGAGCTGGTGGTCATCCAGTCATCTATTAAGGTGAGACATTTCTGTAATTGCTGATGAAGGTCTTTTTGTCCGTTGATGCGAAGGTAGAGTTGGGTGTCGTCAGCGTATGAATGGAAGCAGAGGTCGGTTTTCCTGATGATATTGAGAAGTGGGCGCATGTATATGTTGAATAGTACTGGTGACAAGGGTGATCCTTGAGGTACTCCGCAGGAGATTGCCCGGGTTTCCGAGGTGAATGTTCCTAGTTTCACTGTCTGGGAGCGATTCTCTAGGAAGGATGTGAACCATTTTAGGGCAGAATCTGTAGCTCCTGCTACTTCAGCGAGGCGGACAAGTAAAGTATTGTGGTCCACTGTATCGAATGCTGCGCTGAGGTCTAACAGTACCAGGAGACTCTGTTCTCCGTCGTCTGCTGCTTCAAGGGCGTCGTCCCATATTTTGAGAAGTGCCGTTTCTGTGCCATGGCCTGGGCGGAAGCCTGATTGCAGAGGGTCCAGGAGGAGGTGTGTGTCCAGGTGGTGTTGTAGCTGCTGTACTACTGCTTTTTCCATGATCTTGGAGATAGCGTTGAGGCTAGTTATTGGTCTACGGCAGTTAGGGTCCTTAGGGTCGAGATTGGCTTTCTTTAGCAGAGGTTTGATGATGCCTTGCTTGAGGGAGCTTGGGACAGTCCCTTCTTTGAATGATTGATTTATCAGCTGTGTTAGGATAGGGGCCAAGATGTCGGAACATTCTTTAAGCAGTTTAGTGGGGATGATGTCGTTCGGTGATGTGCTGTCTCGAAGGCTTCTGATGATGTTTTTAGTTGTGTCTATGGTGATTGGGGACAAAAAGAATTTCAGTGGTTGAGTGATGTTTGTGTCGATATCCTCTTTTTGCTTTGGTTTAGTGAGGGTGATAGTTGTTTTCTGATGGATTGATTTCCGAATGTTGTCGATTTTGTCGATGAAGAAATCTGATAACTCATTGCAGAATTCTTGAGTATCGTTTCCTGGGGGTTCCAAGCAGGTCGGGTTCATAGACTGAGCCACTATTTTGAAAAGTTCCCGCGGACGGTTTAATGCGGATGAGATGGTGTCTGAGAAATGTTCTTTTTTGGCTTTGAAGATTGCCTTGTGGTATTTCCCCGTGAGTGCTTTGTAGTTAGCAAGGTTTTCCTTGGTAGGGTCTTTTCTCCATGCTCTTTCCGCTCTTCTACGTTCTTGCTTGAGTAGGGTGAGAGTACCATTGAACCAACTTGAGTTTTTTTTGCGGATGAGTGTTCTGCGTTTTGGCGCCACGGAGTCTGCTGTTTGTAGTAGTACATTGTTTAGGGAGTTGAGCGTTTGTTCTGTTGAGAGGCTTGGGTTTAGCAAAAGAATTTTGCTCGAGAATGTGGTTTTGAAGAGATCAGAGTGAAGTTTCTTCTGAGATCTATTCCAGTGTGTTGCTGTTACGAGTTTCTGTTTTTGGAGGATGGTGTTAGTGGTGATTTTAAATTTGATAGCATGATGGTCCGTCCATGGTAACGGAGTGTTGTCAGATACGTTGATGTCCATATTCTGTTTGAAGATGAGATCTAGGGTGTGTCCTGAACCATGCGTGGGAGAGTTTATCAGTTGTTGAAGGCCAAGTTCTTCCATTTGGTTAACGCAGGCGGTTGCAATAGGGTCTTGGGCAGAGTTTGCCCACAGATTGAAATCCCCAAGTACCAGAAGGTTTTTCGTTTTCAAGGTGTGTATCGAGAAAAATTCAGTGAGCGGCGTGAGGAGATTGGTCTTTGGTCCTGGTGGTCTGTAGCATAGTAGTATGTGAATGGTGTCTTGAGGTGTTGTTTGGAGGTGCAGTGAGAGTGTTTCCATGAAAGGCACTGTGTTCTGTACGTTAGGTTTGGTGAACCCAAGATGAGATTTGAAGATCACTGCTAGGCCTCCACCTTTTTTTCCGATTCTATGCTCGGTTAGGATACTGTAGTTCTCGGGCACCAGTTCCGTTAGGATGGTGTTGCAGTCAGGTGTTAGCCAGCTTTCTGTAATGAAGAGGCAATCTATGTTGTTTTCGATGATGAAATCGCGGATTTCCAGCCTGTGCTTGACTGCAGATCTGGTGTTGATCAGGGCGCATGCTAGTTGTTGTGGTTGGATCGGTGTCTCCTTGCATTTCCTGGTTGATTGTAGATTGGTTCTTAGTATTTGTTCTTTTTTAGTCTTTTTTGAGTGGCGATCGGTAAAGTTGCGGCAGTGTTTCTTAACCTGTGGATGGTGTCTGCTGTGTATTTAAAGTTGCACATAATGAGGAGAATGGCGTTGCTGGTAGGAGGGTCTTTTGATGGTAGAATTGATGTGATGGTGATCCACTTGCGGGGGGACGGGGGGACGGAGGGGTCTACTGGCTACCCGCTGCTTCTGAAGTGGTGTGGCGATGGGCTGGTGAGGGTGGAAGGTACTTACGGAGGTACGTATGCCTACCCCCCTGTCGTTGATCCAGAGGAAGGCGAAAAACCCCTAGCTGCGGCCAATAATGCAGCAGAGGAAAAAATTCCTTCCTGACCCCCCGAGGGGCGATCGGGCTGGCCCCTGGATCAACAGTTGAAGTACCCCTGCTGGCTTACCTGTAGGATGGTCCGGCGGACGACGGGGGGATCAGACACTACTTACTGGTAGGTGGTGCGGTGGCTGCGACTAGGATGATTGAGTTGGAGTAACCTCCTGGTGGGGTGATTCAGGAGTCGGGGGGGTGCGGGCTCTGTAGGAAAAAAATGGGAGGGGGGGATGAGTGGCTGGCTACAGGAACCAAGCCGCAGCCGTAGTCAGTCCCACAGAGTCTAGCAGCTAGTCTATAGTGATTAGACTGCGGCTGCGGTGGTGTCCCGAGGGGGGGTGCCAGACGGAGGGATCAGGGATGGTGGATCCAACTGGGGGGGGGGGGGACCTGGCTAGGGGCTGGTGGCCTCAGAAGCTGCACCGGGGGTCTTCAAATTGCTGTACTGACTGCCTGGGTGTGCCAATATGGCCGCCGGCTAGGCCTGAGCCGCGGCTGGACGGCGGGGGAGTACCAAGATGGCCGCCGGCCAGGCCCGAGCCGCGGACTTTCCTGCGGTGTATCCGGAGGTCCAGCGGAGGTGTGCGGGAGAAACCGGTGTGAAGGTAAGCAAGGATGAGGGGGGGGAGCCCGCCGGTCGGCAGACCGGTCGGGGGGGGGGGCGGTGAATTGCTGCCTGCTGGCAGCCGAGCTAGGCAGCCGAGCTAGGCCGGAGCCGCGGAGTATCCTGTGCGGCCGGCCGGCTGGCTGAGCGGCGTTAGGGGGGATGAGGTGGGTGGGAGGTCCGGTGGTAAGTGAGGGGGGTGAGCCGGACCGCGGAGTTGCCTGGCGGCCGGCCGGTTGACTGGACTGGACGGGGCGGGGGTCCGAATGGAGGACCGTAGAGAGCGGGGAGGGGGGGTCACGGGGCTGCTACAGAGGGAGCCGCTCGGGCCCGCAAAGAGCCCCGAGCGGCCGGCGCTGCTAAGTTGCGAGGGGAAGGGGGCAGGTGGGGAGGGGGCAGGTGAGCTACCGCAAGGGGTCGGGATGAGTCAGGATCCAAGGATGGGAGCCGGGTGGCCGGAGCTGCTTACGAGCCGCTGCAGCAGGCTATAGCAGAGGTCTGCTCTCCACAATGTCAGCAAAACCACTGACACTGAAATCATTCAGCTCATGACACGTCACAGGAAGCACCCTAATGGCTAACATACAGCTTTGAGGAGGCTGTGCACATGACATGGCCACATGTCTCAGTTATGGCAAATTTAATGTAGCTTGCTGAGATGACAGGCAGCAGCGCATGTCAAACTCACCCATTCAGGTTAATGGGGTGGGGCTGCAAAGGCAAGCCAAATGCTTGTCATGTGGTGCATTATTTTTATTAGAAATTGTCATAGTGTAAAGGGTTTGTGGGTGGTCAGGAGCAGAGAGGGATGGGGGGATTGAGTAGGTTTAGTGCCTGTATATACAAATTTTTGAGCATTTGGGTAATTTCTATATATTGTTTTTTGTATATTTTCAATAAGGGATTGGGTAGACCTAGGTTGGTGTCTCTTTTCACAGCCCCGATCCTCCCCTTCCTGGGGCTCCCCACAGGCGCTCCTGGCACCTCTCCCTTCTGAGTATCCCCATGCAAGCTGCTTGCTGTGGGGGCACTCATGCGTGGGTGCTCCCAGGCCGCCTCTGTGTGTCCATAAGACACACAGGGCATGGCTTGGCCCCTCCCCATTCCCTCCTGACTGGCTGTGATTACCAGCAGCAAGAGCCAATGACTCCAGCTGCTGTGTCCTAGCCAATGAAGAAGCAGAAACCCAGGAGAGCAGCCACTCTCTTGCAAATCACTGGATCGGCCTCAGATAAGTATTAGGGGGCTAAGAGGGGGGGTGCACCCTGAAAGTTTTTTTACCTTCATGCATAGAATGCATGAAGGTAAAAAATCCTTCAGCCTCTAACTAACTTTAACTGACCTTTACTACACTGTATTGAAATGCACAAAATTATTTACTGCTTTAGATTGAAGCTTTCTATGTTACTTCTCTACCTCCAGTCTGCTAACTGAATGAAAAGGCCCCATAACCTTTGTCCAATGAACTAAGGAGCAACTCAGAAAGCTGTAAGGCTGAACCAGGTACTAATAGAATGGTCTTCCTGTCTATACAGTCTGGTAAATGTGGGTCACAAAATTGGCTGAAAAAAATTACAACTTACAGTTCACTTTTGTGCATTTTAATTGTGTGTTTAGCTCTTTTCCTGGATATCCACTTTTAGATAAATGCAGAATGGGTGTTCTCATAATTTCTGCCTATTTCTGTTACATTTCACTATACAATAATTAAGGGAAGAAGCATTTGGACTGTCTTATGAAAAATATTTTATATTTTCTAGGGTTGCACCGATAACGATGCTAGTATACTTGTACTGGCAGGAGGCCAGTACACCTGGCAACCTCAGTGTAGCAAGGGGGGCCGAGCAGCCTCACAGATGATCAGTGCGATGGTGGGGGCAGTTACAAGCACCGATCTCCCTGTATAGCTTTTTTGACAGCAGTTTCTCCTCCTCTCCCTCCCATGGCTGTCAGGGAGATCGGTGCTTGTAACTGCCCCAAACACTGCACCGATCATCCCTGATTGTCCCCTGTGTCCTCTCCAGCTCCCTGGGTCCTCCTTCGATCCCCCCTCGTCCTGGAACTGTCAGGATGGAGAGCAGGGGAAGGAGCTGGTAAATCTGTCATTTACTGGCTCTTTCCTTTTCCGAATGCACAGAGTCAGTGATCACTGATGTGCATTCATAACTGAGCATCGGAAACTGTTTTTATGATGCTTCAGTTTATGAATGAACAAGAGCCTCCGTCTCCTGTCCATTCATCTTCAGTGCAGCTGAGGCTGCTGAGAAAGAGACTGGGGAGTCTGTGTCATCAATTCCTTTCCCTGTTTTAAAGGGGGAGTTGTCAGGGTTGATTAAAAAAAAAAAAAAAAAAAAAAAGCGAAAAGGAAAAATTGTAATAAATAAATATCTAAAAGTGAAATTGTAAAAATAATTAAAAAAAAAAAAACACTGACGCAACCCCCCACCCCCCCAAAAAAGAAAGCATTGTAAAAATAACCAAAAAATATATAAATTGTAAAAAATAATAAAAAATACAATTGTTAAAAATAAAATTGCAAAAAAATAAAAATAAAAAACCATTGACACAGTCCACGCCTCATCCGTGCCCATGAGTGCCACCTATCAGTGCCCATCAGTGCTGCATATTAGTGCCACTGTCATATGACATAAAAAAAGTATTGGTAATCGGTATCGGCGAGTACTTAAAAAGTATCAGTACTTGTCCTCTGTCTTAAAAAAGTGGTATTGGTACAACCCTAATATTTTCATCTAGAAAATGTTACAGGTCACAGCTGCAAACCTTTACCATGTGCATAGAAGCAGAGTGGCTCTAAGGCTGTCATCATCACCTAATCAGTAAATAGATTGGGAGTTTGCCTGCACACATATTTTTTATATCGCTACTGGCAGATGGTAGCTTGAAAGGCTCAGGGAAGCCAATCAGAACCCGGGCTTCAGGTGATTGATAAATCAAATTGGGGTTCCAAACTACTATTAGATGGGTAAAAGGTCCACATCACAGTGTTCTGAATCTAAGGTGGTGGGGATGACTGGCCATAGAGAGCCAGAATAATGTCTGTGGCAGAACATGTATGGTGCTCATCATCATCATCATATTGGACTATGGAAACATGATGAAGGTCCAACCTCAAACCAACAGATAGATAAAACAGATTGTCTTGAATAATGTAGATATAGAGTATATTTTTTAAGTGTAGGACCTTTTTAAGTGCAGCAGATGCAGTGATGACATACACAGTGACAGTAGGCTACAGGGACTTTGAACTATTAAGTTACTTATTTTGGTGTATGCTTTTGAAGCAGTAAAATGTCTCCAAGCTATTTTATAGCAGGACCTTAAGCCATCCAGAGAAATCAGGATCTATGCAAACAAAAAGCCTGAAGATAAATTTATTCATACAACTATGATTATGCACAGAAAGCATGGCTGCATTAAGATATCACTGTTTATAAAAATGCCTTCAACTGTAAAAGTTTGTTAAATCAGTGCCAAGCTAAAGGGACTTACGCATAAGCCTCTGGTGTCTTTGCCTTTTCTCTGGGTGTCTTTACCTCTTGTATGGCTCACCGATGCATGATATAAGATACATGACACATATTTGGAAAAACCTGCTTTAATGCTCCATGGGGACTGGTTTGTAAATCAGAACACCTGCTTATTCAGAGAATAAAAATGCTGCCAGCAATAATGCTGTTTCTATTTCATTCTGTGTTATGGGCTGTAAATGTACTCCCCATTTATTTTCTGCATAATTAGTTTTTTGGGTCATATTATGTAATATAGCATAAATGGGATTATATATTATGCAAAGCAGCTACTGATTAAACTGCAGGCTAGAAAATTCATAGCATCCATAACACCGATACAGGTATATATTTATTTATCAATTAGGATGCTGATTCCTTATTGGTTCACACAAGCCACTCACATTTATCATTTCCCCAGGACAAGTATATGAGGAAGGCAATACATATAGTTTATTCTATTTCTTTGGGATAAGACCATAGCATCTGGAGGAAACCCAAAATAGTGTACAGATACTGCTCCACATAGCAACTGTTTCTGGGACCCCATTGCTGCAGGGCAAAGGTACTGACTACTTATCCACACTTCTCATTGCATTCAGATTGCATTTGTATAGCTGTAAGTAAGTCCAAAATATTCTTTCATCAGTCTAAAGTGCATCCCACTAGATACATTTTCCAATACATTTATATCTCACAGGACACTTGCGATTTCACCAGGTTGGTAGAAGAAAATCTAGAATCATGACACTCTAGTCTTAGAAAAAGCAGGTTTGTTGGTGTGTATGGGGATCCCTGATATTCCATTCTGTGTGACATTAAGCTAATAAAGGGTCTGGAGGATATTAGTTATGAAGAAAGGTTGCTAGCACTGAACTTATTCTCTCTGGAGAAGAGACGCTTGAGAGGGGATATGATTTCAATTTACAAATACCATACTGGTGACCCCACAATAGGGATAAAACTTTTTCGCAGAAGGGAGTTTAACAAGACTCGTGGCCACTCATTAAAATTAGAAGAAAAGAGGTTTAACCTTAAACTATGTAGAGCAGTGGTCATCAACCCTGTCCTCAGGGCCCACTAACAGGCCAGGTTTGCAAGATAACTGAAATACATCACAGGTGATATCATTTGCTGCTCAGTGATTGCAGTATTCTAGTCTGCATCTCCCCAAGGTAATACAAAAAACCTGGCCTGCTAGCGGGCCCTGAGGACAGGGTTGATGACCACTGATGTAGAGGGTTCTTTACTGTAAGAGCAGCAAGGATGTGGAATTCCCTTCCACAGGCGGTGGTCTCAGCGGGGATAAGCACCTGAACGACCACAACATACAGGGATATACAATGTAATACTGACATATAATCACACACATAGGCTGGACTTGATGGACTTGTGTCTTTTTTTTACCTCACCTACTATGTAACTATGTAGATGTATGTACTTGCGGTCTCACTCTTTACATAGGTATGCAATTCAAAGGATCTCAGAGGGCAGGGTATTCTAAAGAGAGCATTTCAACTCTATCTTCAGGCCCATTCAGGCACTAGAAGTGCATTTTGGCGTATTACTGCATGCGCATTTCATTAAAGCAGCCTATTGATTATGAATAGTTTGACAAAGCAAAACAACACACTAAAAGTTCACATTAAACCTTTTATGTTATTCACAATGCAAAGCACCAGTCTAAATGGGCATGTTCACACCAGGTGCATTGGGACTGCATTGACTTATATGATTTGATTATATGCTCATACCTTCAAGTGATTAAACACTAACAAAGCAGTGCTGTAAAGACCCCCAAAGAATTTACCCCATTCCCAACAATCCTCAGTTTTTTAGCAAGCAATACGAGGATACACAACCATGGGGGGGTAACAGATTTTACATGTAAAAAAAAAATGCTGGCCTCTTTTTCATCCAGTACAGGAAACAGACATAATGTCAGCTTTCTGTGGTAGTGAGCCCTTGTAGAATGTCAACTTGAGGTTTCCCAGTACGCGGAGTCCAAGCCCCAGCCTGCTTCTTCACCAGGGCCCCTGATGTTGGGGATGGACTTGCAGCAAGCTGGAACCAGATCCATGGTCCCCAAGTGCGCCCAGCTGACAATACGGAGACCACTCATGTACTGTTTGCAGAGTACAAATGGTGGTAGACAGAAGAGGATCCAGGAAATGAGCCAAGGTCAGGGTGGGCAGCAGGCAAGCAAAAACACTAGACAAAGTCAGGGTCAATACATGGGAAGTCAGGCACAGACTACAAGTAACGCAAGGCAAACCAGGAGCTCAGAGAAACTGGGAAGTCGCTCAGGCAATGCGGGCTGAACTAATCATGTCTTATATATGGAAGAAAACTGGGAGGCAGACCAGGAAGTTCTAAAAGGGAATGGAATATAAACCTAGCAGGCGACAGCAGATGACACCCATAGGTGAACACAGAAGCCAAATAACACATGTAAATAGACTCACAGGTCCAGCAGGGAACTACAGGCTAAACCGTGACACATAGGGGGTTGTTTACTAAAGGCAAATCCACTTTGCACTACAAGTGCAAAGTGCACTTGAAATTGCACTGAAAGTGCACTTGGAAGTGCAGTCGCTGTAGATCTGAGGGGGACATGCAAGGAAAATAAAAAAAACAGAATTTTAGCCTGCACATGATTGAATAATAAAATCAGCAGAGCTTCAGCGACTGAAGCGACTGCACTTCCAAGTGCACTTTCAGTGCAACTTCAGTTGCACTTTGCACCCTGCCTTTGGCCAATCATGGCTCTCATGGCAGAGCATGCTGTGATTGGCCAAAGCATGCAGCAGTCAATGCCCTCCGATCTTGCAATGCATTGACGATCTTGTCATTCATTATGGAGCGTTCCACTGACTTGAAACTGCATTTACTCTCTGTCTGATCATTTAGGTAATTCTGCATACTGCTAAATAGGGAAAACATTGAGGTGTGAATTTGTGAACATCAAAGTGAGAATTGTTAATTGAAAGCAAATATATAGCAAACATAAATGTAGTGCTGCTGTAAAAGATTTCCCCCACAGTTTCCCCAAAACTAGGCACATGGTCACAGTCACTCTTCACCTCAAT